>JAUPFV010000005.1:169888197-170634314 GCA_036936605.1 Limnanthes douglasii subsp. nivea
GTTTTTATTAAAAATTGAATATATCTTTGGCATTTTCATTAAAAAATGAATATTTTTGCAATTTCAATTACAAAGTGAATATATCTCTAGTATTTTTGTTTACGATTTTCATTAAACACTTAATATATCTCTAGTATTTTCATTAAAATATTCACTATCTTCTTCTTTTTATGTTCTTTTTCTTATTTGCGATTTCTGTTCTTCTTCTTTGTTTTCAATTTGATTTTTATTAATTATTGTAATCATTATTTTTTGTAAGTTTTATTATATTTTTGTGTTTTCGCATTTTTAAGCAATTTTGTCTCCTATTCTATGTCTCTCATCTCGCATTTAACGTGGCTAGATGCGAGACCAGTTGTGTCCAATGTCTTGCATATATCTTCTAGCTTTGATAGATGCGAGACCAGTTGTGTCCAATTGATCGCATCTATCATCTAGTGTTGGTAGATGCGAAACCGTTGTAAAAATATTCTTAGATTATATATATGGGACCAATGATATATTGTGAGACATTTAAAAAAATTTAGATAAATACAGGACCAGTGATAGATGCAATATATGATAGATGATGGATGTGAGACCCAATGTTAGAAGCGAGACAGTATAAGATATTTTTTAGATAGATGCAAGACCAGTGATAAGTGATATTTTCCAAACATTGTAAAAAAACATTCAGATAAGGGACCGGTGATAGATGCAGGACCAGTCTAAAATTGAAATTTTAGATGATAGATGGGAGACCAAAAAATCTAAGTACAAACGAGTGTTAATTGAGCTCGTGAAAAAAAGATTAAAAAAGATTATGAATGGATCTAGTTTTGTTCGTCTTAAAAGATACAAACTTTTAAAAATTCAAATTAAAAAATAAAGAAATATAATGTGTAGATATGTTTGATGATTTTATATAGAGGATGATGACGTCAGATATCTTTGACACTGGCTATTGTATATATCCGAAGGCCTGATCAGACATATTCAGTACCATGCCCCACCGAACAGTACAAACAAGTGAACCGTGACTCAGCTGGTTGCTAGTCATTTCCTCATCTTGGGCTTATGGGTTTTTAAACTTGACCCAAGCCCATGATCCGACCCATAAGAGCCCACAAGTCATTAAACAAGTATAAATACCCCAACTGCTTTAGATTTATGAGCGTGATAAAAATTTACTGCTAGCAAACACCTCCTTCATCTATGTACATCTCACTTTATACATTAAATTCCTAAAACTTTTTCCAAAATACCCTTCGATCAGATATAATCCACACTAAAATTGGCGACCACAGTGGGAGGCAACGGTGCTTGAATTGAAAATTCAAAAACAGTAATAAAAAACTCGTTTGGATGGATCCAAACATACAGAATACTCCACTTCTAGAGGTAGAAGAAATGAAATAAAATAATTATTACACTATTGAGGAGCGTGATCAATTAAGGGCTGAAATTGAGGCGTTGAGGGCATTGAAACAAGCAGAAAATAGAATTAAAGAAAAATCCAATGCGTCAGCACTTCATCATACTGATAATCCTGGTGAAATGAGCAGTCCTTAAAGACTCATCTCAGCTCCAAGAAAACGCTTCGATAAAAAAAAGATGGACAGTTCCACATCAGAATCTTCTAGCAGTTTCCTCTAATGATGCGGAGCTTGAATAGTTAGTCTCATCTAGCAGTGATGGAGGACGGTTAAAGAAGAAAATAAGGCTGACCAAGAAGCATTCAGGAAAAGAGACAAAGATGGCAGGCTCAAGAAGTATCATGGGAAAATGAAGGGTTCAGTTGATCAGCATATTGACCGTTTGCTAGTTGATCCATTTGCTTTCCAATCTAAACCATGTATTTTTATTACTTCGAATGAGGATACCGTGTTCAGATCATAGCCAAAATTGGAGACAATCCTCTTTGTCCTAAAAAATACTCTCCGGACATCTTCCTAAAGATTTGATAGTTCGAAGATGGAAAAGTACGATGAGAGTAAAGATCCACACAATCACCTTGAGCAATTTAAGAATTTTATGATGAACTTCGAAGATGATGATAGAATTTTGTATATGGATTTCTCTCAAACCTTCAAAGAAGTTCCCTTAAATGGTATATTAGTCTCCTTCAAGGGTCTATAAATGTTTTTGACATTTTTTGGGTTGCTTTCTGAGACCATTCATTGGAAGCAAGGAGCTAAAAGTTAATGGTGATACGATCATCCATTGCACTCAAGAACCAAACGAGTCATTAAAGGAATACGTTAGCAGGTTTGTGAATACAAGAGAATGGTTTGATAGATTGCTTTCAACATGTGGCAATTGCCTCTCTTGGGCTGGGTTTGAATCCGGGTAACTTGGCTGATATTATGACCCAGAAGAAAGCTATGACCTTTGGAGGGTTGTTAAATCAAGTAGGGAAACAAATTAATGTTGAAGAGACTAGCAATCTAGTTAGCCTCACCAGATCAGATCTACAACTACAACATCAACACCTCAAACAGCTACTCAATCCATTATAGATCAAAGGAAATTGTACAAGGATCTCATCAGCCTAAGCAGAATCAATCTAACCAGAACCAGAACCAGTAAATCAGAAATAAAAGAGGGCCTTAGGTTCAACCTGAGTGGTTTGCTAAGTGGGAGAAAGTGTGGTTACGATATATGATAAAACTAAAAATGAAGTACACTTTAGAAAATCAGCTACATTGCAATATCCTAGAGAAAACCAGAGTACCCGCTTATGTAAATATCATAATGACATTGGGCATGATACCCATGATTGCATAGTCTTGAAACAAGGGGTGCATAATCTCATTGAAATGGGGAAATTGGGGGCTTATGTTAAAAAAAAAGGGCAGCAAGCCAGATAACACACCATCCAGTACCAATACTCCCCGAACTACTCCTTCAATTCTTGGAACATCTACACAAGAAGATGCTATGATGATTATTGAAAGGTTTGATGTGGATTCTGAGTACCTTGATCCGGACCCGAGTCAGAATCAATTAGGAGTAATAGTGGACAAAACTCAAGTCGTTTCCGATCTGGTTAAATTTTTTGAATCCTTAACTTATATTTGGAGGGGATACTATGAATGCACCCTCAAATCATTCAAGAAAAATGCATGTCAGCAGTTTGGATGCTCAGGTGGATAGGAAAATGTACACACATCTATACCAAACTCCAGCTCCTTTCATAATCTTTGATGAGGATGAACTAAGGGATATTGCTAGGCCTCATGAAGACGTTGTGGTGAAGGGACTTCAATAGAAGGAAATGATGTACACCGAATCCTGATTGATACGGGTAGTTCGGCAAACATATTGTTTTAAATACCTATAAACAGATAAAAAATCCATCAGTTATTCATCGGTCGAACAAAACTATTGACGTCATCGGAGGATTTAAGGAGGAGGTATTACTAGGCAGAGGACCTTTCAAAAAGACGGTAAAGGTATTGTTTGTTGTGGTTGACTGCCCAACATCTTATAATGCTATATTTGGGAGGTCCTGGCTCTCCAGGATGCATGATATAGCCTATATCGGTCCATCAATGTTTAAAATATGCTATGAAGGCACAAGTGGGTGTTGTCTAAAGCAGTCAGAAGGTGGCTAGAGAATGCTATGTAACAACTGTTGCCTCAAAGTCTTTGGAGGCTGTTAAAGTTAACAAATAATAACAACTATGGAGCCTTCCCCAGATAAGAAATGAAATTGATGACCCAAGGGAGGCTCATAGTGTTATAATACCTATAGAAGAAGTTGAATTCCATTCCTGACCAAGGTCAAAAGTGTTAAAGTTGGTACTAAGTTGGTCTTAAGTTCGCATCAAGTTTGAAACAAAGGTTACTATCTTTCTTATCGTATAATCAACATGTATTTGCATGGTGCAATGATGATGTAACCAGAGTGCCTGTTGAAGTAATTTGTCATAAGTTGTCAGTATGAAGTGATTTTGGACCGGTTATACAAAGAAGAAGGTCCTCCTCGAAAGGAAAAGCAGATGTGATTGTTTAAAATGTTGATTGGTTGACCAAAATGGGCCACATCAAAGAATCCCAGTGCCCATTATGGACTCCCAACCCTGTTTTGGTCGAGAAAAAGAATGGCAAGTGGCGCATGTGTATTGACTTCACTGATCTTAATATGATATGTCTAAAAGATCCTTATCATGTTCCTCGGATAGATCAGTTAGTGGAATCTACCTCTGGGAACAAGCTATTGTCTTTCATAGATGCATTTTCAGGGTACAACCATATACAAGTTGATCCGAATGATCAAGATCACACCATTTTTATTACGGATAGAGGACTTTATTGTTACAAAGTGATGCTATTCATATTGAAAAACACTGGGGCCACCTATCAAAGGTTAGTGAATAAAGCCTTTAGTAGTCAAATTGGCAGAAATATGGAAGTTTATATAGATGACATGATGGTGAAGAGCCTTGAAGAAGATGCACATATATCCAATCTTCAAGAAACATTTTCTAACTTAGAGGCTGTCAATTTAAAATTAAACCCTGAGAAATACATTTTTTGGGGTCCGATCTGGAAAGTTCTTGGGCTATGTTATCAGTGAAAAAGGGATTCACCCGATCCGGATTAACTAAATTCTTTATTAGCTATGGACCCTCCTTGGATCACTAAAGAATTTCAAAGATTAACTGGACGCTTGGCTGTGTTGAACATGTTTATTTCAAGATCATCTGACAAGTGTGCTCAATTTTTCCAAGTATTGAGGAATGCCAAAGACTTTAATTGGTCTCTGCAGTGTGATCAAGCATTTATTGAAATAAAAAATCATTTGTCTTGACCAAGACGTCGTTCAAACCTATTTAGGGGAAAAGCTTTATATATACTTAGTTGTATCAGAGTATGCAGTAAGTGCTGTGCTAGCAAGAGAGGTGGATAATTCGCCCGTCCGATTTATTATATTAGCAAAGTCTTTTGGATACTAAAAAGAGATATTTGAAGTTAGAAAAATTGGCCTTGACATTGGTAATAACAGCTAGAAAAATGAGACCATACTTCCAAGTTCATTCGATTGTCGTCCGAACATATTTTCCTTTGAAGTATGTCTCCAAAAGGCTGATATATAAAAAAGGATGACCAAATGGTCAGTTGAGCTGGGTGATTGTGATAATGACTTTGGTCCCCGAACTGCAGTTTAAGGCTCAATCAGTGGCTGATTTCTTAGTTGAAATTCATGTTAATAGCCCCCAATGGGCAACTACAAGAGAACTAGTCTAAAAACGTATGTGTAGTCCGAACTGAGGGCGGGTCTAGTACGATGGGATGTGGGGCCGAAATTTGTTTAACTTCTCCTTATGGTGATACTATGTATCAATCTATATGTTTTGGGTTTTCAGGGCCTCCAACAATGAATCTGAATATGAAACGGCTATAGTCGGTCCTCGGATTATCCCTTATATGTGGAGCAAAAAAAGTCTGATTGATGAGTGACTCCCAACTACTTACTCACCATGCTCTGAGGTAGTCTGAAGCAAAGAAGGAACAAATTATAAATTATTTTCTCATATTGAGAGAAGTTGCTGCAAAATTTCAAAAATATCCAATATGAACATGTCCCCAGATCGAAGAATACTGTGGCTGACTCTTTTTGCAACCATAGCCTATTCTGAATCTTACCCATGGGATTCTGATGTTAGAGTGTCCATCAATAGATTCAAGCCAAGAAAAGGGTAAAGAGAATTAAGAGAGTATGAGTATATTTGTCATTCAACCCAAAAACTGGAGGTATGATATTTTTCAGTTTATTTCCAATAGAATTTTACCTCCGGATAAAGCCCTGGCTAAAAAAATTAAATATAAAGCTCGTGGTTTCCTGGTATTAAAAGAAGTTCTATATAAGAAATAATTAAGCAGACCGATTTTACGTTGCTTAGGATTTGAAGAATCTGAAAATATTTTATCTGAACTGCATAATGAAGAAGGCTCTGCACATTGTGACTATAAGGCCTTAACCAGAAGAGTCTTATTAGCAGAATACTACTAGCCAACAATAATGGCAGATGCCATAGATATGTTCAAGAGTTGTGATCCTTGCCAGAATATGGGAATGAAATCCACGTGCCAGTAGTTCCTATGGAGTCCATATCTGAACCAATACATTTGATAGATGGGGGTTCGATTTGGTTAGGCCTCTTCCTATGGCATCCGGTGGATATGAAACGATAATAGTGGAAATTGACTATTTCTCTAAATGAATAGAGGCAGCTCCCTTAGTTGGAACCACTTCTAAGGAAGTTATAAATTCATTCTATCCAATATATGTTGCAGATTTAGAGTTCCCCGAAAGATCACTACAGATAATGGGCCAAAATTTGATAATAAAGACATGAATATATTTTGTACTACTAGAGGAATTCAACATTTTTTTTCTCTCCATTCCACCCTCAAGATAAATGGGCAAGTTGAAGTTACAAATCGAACGGTCTTGTCCAGGTTGAAAAAGAATCTGGAAGGAGCTGCAAGGAAGTGACCAAGTTATTTGCAAGAAGTACTGTGGGCTTACCGAACTACTTCTCGGATTGCTACACAAGATCCCCTTTTGCTCTCGTTTATGGGATGAATGCAATCAAACCCAGGAAGCTACTTTACCATATTTCAGAATCCCAAAACTATTCCAAACAGGCCAATGATATGGCAGTTAGGATCAATTGGATCTGATTGAAGAAAGGAGAGTCAAAGCATATTTAAGAACAACACAACACTATCAGGGTTTAATGAGAAGTATATTTGCATCCAAGGTTAAAAGAAGATATTTTCAATTGGGAGACCGAATTTTAAGAAAAGTATTTTTACACACTAAAGAAAAATAGTTTGGAAAGCTGGCTCCGAACTAGGAAGGTCCCTATGTGATATGTGGAAAATTCAAGCCAGAGACATATAAAATTTCAAGACAAAGAGAGAGCAGAGTATTAAAGCACCTATGGAATGTTAAACATCACATGTTATATTTCGAATAAAACTCTCTTGTAAATATTTACCTTTTTATACCTCAATGTAAATATTAGGGGGGCATACTCTTTCCTATCCTAGTGGAGCGGAGAGGTTTTAATGAGGTGTCCAGATTTTTTAATAATATCTTATTACCTTGTTTAAAATTCTTGTGCAAAATTATTGACCATAGTTTGAGGAGATTAGATAAATTAAATACTCATTATACACCTCAGCTCGCAAATGAAGTATCTTTGGGTTGATCGGATTTGTTAAAACCTTGATCAGATTTACTGAACACTTGATCATAATTATTAAACACTTCTGATTGGAGTCATTCAATACTTATTAAACATTTATTAAACAAATAAAAAATATTGAAAAACTACGTAGAACGTTAACTGTAAGAAGACAATAAAGTTCATACAAAACAAATATGAGATATTTAACTTGATCGGAACAAGTCTGATCCAGAATTCACAAAATTCCTTGACCATATCAAGGACTTTGGTTTATAAGACATGAATTAAAAAAAAACAACATAACAAAATGCCTTGGCGGTCCAAGGACTTTAGTTTTAAAAAAACACAACATAACATTACAACCTTAGGGCTTGTACCCTCCAGTTTCTTCATCATCTTCACCTTTCTTGGGACTTTTGAGTTCAGCGCTTGAGCTCTCACCAGTTCCTTCATCTGAATATTCTCCACTTGAATAACCATGCTTGTCACCATCCACCATGGTATGGAAAGTGATCCTTGTAAGGTACATATTTCCACAAAAGACCAAGGGTTCTCTTCGAAAAAGTCTCATTAAAATAGAAAAACCATGTCTGATTTGTCTGATTTGACCCTCTCCGTCTCTTTTCTCCAAAGAATCCACCACTCCGCAACATACTTCTCTATTCGTACAAAATATCTTGGCTTGTTTACTTATTAAATAATCATTCTCATCTTCCTTCTCCTTGAGAAGCCTCCATAAAGTAGCTTTTTCTTCGAATAAAGTAGTGATAATGCTGGCACTAGCAGATTTTTGGTCATTCAAGATTGATCTCAGTAGAGACAGAAGTTTCTAGTCCGAAATATTTGGTCTGGAGCTCCTCTTTGAGCACTATTGGACTGGAAAATTTTGGTAGCCAAGTCATCTTTCTCATTCTTTTAAGGCTTATGTACTTTTCTGAGCAATAGAGAGATCGTTATTCAAGCCTTGGTTTTCTGTGGTTAGGGAAGTTATGCTCGTTTCCCTCGCTTACCTTTCTAGGTCAACTATCGGACGGATATAACCCAAGAGGGCATGGCTCAGAGTGTCTTGCTCACTTGATATCTCGTATGACTCACCGTTATGGGTTACAACATTGGCCACATTGGCATGAGGAAAAGTCCGTTCGAATTCGTCTTTATCTAGATCACTAAAGTACATGTTCTGAAATTCATCCAGATTGACATCTCCTTCAGCAGATGGTTGTTCGACTGGTAAAAATGTTGGGGCAAGGAGGGGTTAGGTGGAATCTCTTCTTGTGGAGGAAGATCAGTAGGAATGGGAGGAGGAAGTTTGGTCGGACAAAGTATTATCTCTGACCCTAAGCTACTTTTCTTCTTCTTTGCAACTCTTTCGTCACTACTCTCCTTGCGCCTCTTATGATCTTTCCTTGTAATCTGAGGCTGGATGATCTGATCTACCAGCTTTCTTTATTGTGGCCTCAATTGCCTCTAACAAAGCGGTGTTGATTCCTCCTTGATTCTCCGAACCGAACCTTTCAGAGACTTGATGAGATGAGTCAACTTTAGTCTTCTTCTTCCTCTTGTTCTTGATCTTGTCCAGGTAATTAGGGGCTTTGTTCCGGGAGGGAAAGTGAAGTTTGCCATCCTTAGCCTCAGTTATTTTTAGAATAAAATTTGTTGAGGAATAATGGTCAGCTGCTCCCAAGTAAGGTCTCCACTCCAAGTAGTATTCTGTAGGTGAGACCTCACAAAGTTTCCAGAAGTGAAACAATTATGGAAACCCAATATCATTTCTCCGATGCCCATTCGTTCAACCTAATACAAGTAGCTTGGGCCCACCTCTAGGTGCTCTGGAAAAGTTTTTGAAAATATTACAAGAGAACACAACAATCAGTTCAGAATATCAACATAACATTTGGAAACTAATAAAAATACGAACATATATTACTTGAACTTTTCCAACGGCTGGCCAGCTGACTTGGGTTGGTAGTGGATTTTATCTTTCTTCCATTCTCTCATGCTCCACTGATAAAAAGAAATTGGGTCCTCCATAGCTTCTTGGACTCCACAGATCATTTACCACCTTATAGTCATTTCTCATATTGTAATGGTAAAAAGAGATATGGTGGTTCTTGTTCAGACGCGTCACTGCAGCAAATTACTCCATGAGCAAAGGAACGTTTGACGGTCTAGATGCCATTATACCAGCCAACAAAGTATACCAGGAATTTGGGCTCAGTTGACTTGGGCATAACTTTATCAGATGGAAATACCTGACTATTTCTGGGTCTAGAGGAAACCGAAGGCCCTAATAAAGAACTTCGGTATACACCACCAACTCGTGAGACTCACAGTCCATGGGGGTTTCCAGAGTGATTAGAATTCTTAATTTAATAAAATCAGGAAAGCCCCATTTTGTTCGGATCCGTTCCAGTCAGAAGTGTGGGTGTATACATAAGAAATGTTCTGAAGAGCTATTAAATACTTCACACTAACCTTGCGAAAGTTTGGCCCCATATTCCTTTTCAGACACTCTGGAAGTGACTTAGTGTTGGGCATACCTACTTTTACTTTGTTTTTCTGATCTGCTGCGTTGTCTTCTATCTGCCCGGGTGTCTTGAAGGGGGTGCCTACCATACGACCCTCCATGGTCTCCTCCATAACATTTGACTGTTGTTCGGACGGTTTAGAATCTGCTGGGGGCTTTATTGTCTCCGAATTAGCAGGTTTCGAAGAAGAGGAGAGTGATTTTGGCTTTAGAAAGGCGAGTTACCTTCGAGGGGTTGGATCTCTCAACATATGAACCAATAACCAGAAAAGATGAAGTTTTCCTAACGTTGGAAACTGCTTTTTTTCTTTAGGCAGAGGTTTTCGGGACTCTTGAACTAAAGACCCTGAATTTAAAGGAGATGGGGTTGGGATAAAAGATGATGATGAGTTATTATCTGTGTCTGGCTTTGTTTGACTGAAATCTTCACCAAGAGAGGCATGGAGCCCAACTGTGATTCTTGCGTCACTTCTTGCTCTTTCCAAATCGGATAAGTTTAGCCAACCTCCTTTCACGAATGCGTTTCTGGCTATGAACATATAATCTACCCAGACACAATTTTAAAATATATCAAGCTTTCTCTCTCTAGAAATTTTTATATCTCATAAAGATAAAACAGTAAAACTTGTTTAAATAGAGATGAAGATGTGGGAGTTTCACCTAGGGGAAGATGAATCAATCAAAGTATTGATTCGGGGCTAGGAAGTATGGGGATTATACCCTAAGTTACTTTTTAGTCAAGTAGGTACAAGAATCTAGATGAAAAACGACTGAGAGGTCGAACCAAAACTCGACACGTGTCCCATTTAAAAAAAACTAAATTTTGGAATTCATAACTGCAAGTTAATCTCTTCAAATCGATCAAGATTTAGTTCGAATACAAATGTCAGACCGGAATTCACCTAGGCTACATACTAAGTCTGTTTTTTGAATTAACTCTTCAAAATATCTTTGTAAAACCTAAAGGGGATACTGATGAGATCAGATATCTTTGACACTGGCTATTGTATATATCCGAAGGACTGTTCGGATATATTCGGTACCATGCCCCAGCCGAACAGTACAAACAAGTGGACCGTGACTCAACTGCTTGCTAGTAATTTCCTATCTTGGGATTATGGGCTTTTAAACTTGCCTAAGCCTATGATCTGACCCCGAAGGCCCACAAGTCATTGTACAAGTATAAATACCTGCAACTACTTTTATTTATGAGGGTGATAAAAGTTTATTGCTAGCACACACCTCCTACGTCTCTCTACATCTCACTCCAAACATTAAATTCCTAAACTCTTTCCCAAATACCTTTCGCTCAGAAATAATCGACACCAAAGGATATTTTAGGTACAATATTTGATGAATTGTTTTTGTAGTAATAAGTTTGTGAATCAGGTCTTGATGAGTTACTCATCCTAATTTAAAAGTAGTACATGATTATTATGGTTTGATTATAAGAATTACAAATGTTGTGATATTTTAATCATTATTAGTAATAAAATAGTTTTTATAGTTTGATTTTAGTAATAAGTTGTTATAGTTTGAGTATTTTATAATATTAAAGAAATAGTGATAAGTATTGGTTTTTAATGTAGTTTAATTATAGTATAATATTTCTTAATTTGAACTACCATATTAGAATTCATTAATAACTTTTTATTACATTCCTAAACTTCATCTCATAATTCAAGTCATTCTTCATCCTCACGGACCTTAGTAGTTCATCCTTAATATTTTTTTAATATCACTTAGTTTATCGAAGATGTCCTTTAATTATCTACATTTCATTTTCTTATCATGCATCTTATGGTCACTTTTGACTGCAACACACACTTCACGTGCATTGCTAGTCAATTTTGTTCGTTTAGTTTTGTATTGCAATACGACCTACTAAATACAAATTTACTTGCCACAATAAACGTAAGTATAGAAAGAACCTTTTTAGCTAACCGAGAAATAATAGGAAAATATGGTTCATTAGACTTTCACCATATTAAGAGATCAAAAGGGTTATCATCATTATACATACTTAATCATACTTAGTATACATATATAGGTAGTTCAATAACATCTTGAGAATTGTTCTGTCGTCGTTCTATTTCGCATTTCAGTATCCACATAGATATTACGAGCTCTAACTTACTTCTCCCCCAATACTACTACTATTAGCTAAATTGAGGATGTACAACAATTATTGTTCTCGTATTTTCTCAACATAACTATTATTAAATTCATACAGATAAGTTTCCATAGCTCAACAATATCCATTGTAATCATACAATTTGTTATTAACAAGTTTTATATGTTCATAAAATAGCTCAACATATAAGAAAAAACGCTTAGGTTTTTTAAAATGATAAAAAAATGAACCTAATACGATAAGTGTGTGAGATGTGATGAAAATAATTCTAAATTTTGCTTCCATGTTGGATACTATTTTGTAACATAAATTCATAACTCATTGTTTATATCAATACATTTCCAAGATTAATAACATAGTCAAATGAATGATGTGATGAGTAAAATATTTAAACGACTGCAAAAGAACGTATAAGTTCAAGACAATATGACCAATTTGAATCAGTAAGAGGATGAGACTCGTTAGAGTTATTATAAATCAATATAATCCCTTGTCAAAGCGTATTATAACATGCAAGATATCATATGTAAAGTTCCATCTAGTTTCGATATCTAAAATTATTTGTTTTGTATTTTTTTCTTATTACCTTAATAAGGTTTTTAAATTCCCGTCATTTAGGAACCGAGGTCGAGACTAGTATGACCTCCTTTATAATAGATCGATATAATCATTATATATCGTACTTATTCCATCCTTAATATAATAAAGATACAATCATTACAAATCTTCAATCATTTCTAACTCTTGCTATAATGTTGAGGCACAAAATAATTTTTCCGATTTTAATCATTAGAGCATATGAAATATTCATGTGGTAAACATAATCTATCTTATAGAATGATACTAAATTTTTTGCTAGAATAATTGGGTAGATGTTAGTTTGTACATTGAGCATCCAGTTCGAAAGATTCTGAATTTTGAATTTTATCTTTAAAAAATCAAGAGATATATTCTTGGAAAAGACAACTCTTGTCGAAGTGGGGAGTC
Source organism: Limnanthes douglasii subsp. nivea (assembly GCA_036936605.1). NCBI lineage: Eukaryota > Viridiplantae > Streptophyta > Magnoliopsida > Brassicales > Limnanthaceae > Limnanthes > Limnanthes douglasii. The sequence goes on from JAUPFV010000005.1 coordinate 169,901,030, forward strand.
TTATAAGTTTTTTAAAAAGTAGGGATCTAGTATGGTCGGCCACTAAGTTTGTTGAACCTCTTCCATCAATGGTGGATGGAATACGGGCACAATATCATGTAAGGGCAAAGCACTTTTGGTGCTGGTAGTTTTTCTCATAAACCATGAGAACCTCAAAGGAGATTTCCGACCATAAAGCTATTGGAGAACATGAATACCCAAATACATAATAAGTTTTGTCAATTGCACATCATGCAGAGTCAAATATATGAGAGGCAGAGATAGTTAGACTCTAGATTTGAGACTTTCAAAAAGTTATAGGTTATAATAAATTTCTTCAACACGACTACTTACGATAAATCAGTGAGCAACTGCAAGTGCAAACGATTTAGAATACTTTTTTGCTGATACTCAGACTCCTCCACTACAACCTACAGATCCAACACAACGAGTAAATGGTTTATCGATCAATATTTTAACAATCCGAATATTTGATGACTTATAAATCAACTGAATGATTTTTATTTTGTTATGTCTTTTATTTTATTTTATCGAACATCTTTATTAATCTATTGAATGAGTTTATTTAGTGATTTTATTACTTAAATATCTTTTTAATTTTATTTTAGTGTTTATGGTCACATAAATGATGGATAAATATATAAATGATTTCAATCTTTTAAAATTATTATATAAAATTTTAACGATTTTAAAAATCTAACAACATATATATATATCTCAAACTTTCTAACGTACTAGTTGTTGAGGGAAAATCCTTATCAACTGAATTACAATTAAAAGTCCTAGGTTTTTTATAATCCTCTCTCTCTCTCTCTCTCTCTCTCTCTCTCTCTCTCTCTCTCTCTCTCTCTCTCTCTCTCTCTCTCTCTCTCTCTCTCTCTCTCTCTCATCTCTCTCTCTCTCTCTCCTCTCTCTCTCTCTCTCTCTTCTCTCTCTCTCTCTCTCTCTCTCTCTCTCTCTCTCTCCTCTCTCTCTCTCTCTCTCTCTCTCTCTCTCTCTCTCTCTCTCTCTCTCTCTCCTCTCTCTCTCTCTCTCTCTCTCTCTCTCTCTCTCTCTCTCCTCTCTCTCTCTCTCTCTCTCTCTCTCTCTCTCTCTCTCTCTCTCTCTCTCTCTCTCCTCTCTCTCTCTCATCTCTCTCTCTCTCTCTCTCTCTCTCGCAACGCATTCCACGTATTATAATAGACTAACAAACTATCTTGATGACCTATTAAATAACGACACGCGTTTTTCAGTTATAACTGTTCAGACAAATGTATCCCGCTCTTTTGCATCGCTTTGTATCTCATGTGAACCTTAGTCTAAAGTATTTGGATGACTCTCGATTAAATTTTTTTTGTAAGGCCTCGTATTCTTACTTTCACTAACCCTTTGTTTAAATACTTCTATATGATCCCCGACTAAAGTCTTTAGATGACCATCGTCTTCTCACTTTCGTTTGCCTATCGTCTAAAGAGTTCCTTATGACCCTCAGTTAAAGTCTTTTAGATGACCCTCATTTTCTTAGTTTGTTTTCCCCTTATCTAAATACTTCTTTACGATCCTCAGCTAAAATATTTAGATGACCTTCATCTTCTTACTTTTGTTTACCAAATATTCATTCTGCTGATTTTTTTTATATGATCCTCGTCTACTTATTTCTACTTGCTCCTTATTTACTTGTTTCTTATACCCTTCATCCATGATCCTCTTTGTTACCAAATATTATCCCCTTATCAGTCTTTAATATAAATATACCTCGTCAATATAAGAACTATATTATCTAAATGATATATCCTTATTAGGACTCCCCTACTCCTTATAATAAATATTTACAAAGTTAAATAAATTTATTTTAAAGACTATACTTATATAATTCTAACGAGATATTATTAATAAATTTAAACTACTAATCTTTATTTCTTGTTGTATATTTATTTTTACCTTAAAACTTCATGTTTATACTAACGTTTTTATTTACGAGAGTTACTTTGCCACGCATAAATAATTATTCCATAAAATCCTTTGACTTCTGACACGCTCTCTGAAATTATTTTTATATATACTAACATAATAATTTTCTTTTATTATTATCCATTATTATATAATCTATTTTAAAAAACTTTTGCTTTAACAATTAATTTGTTTTTTGATCCAACGATTGATTTTCTTTGTTGCTGCTCTCCCCTTAAACTGTAAGACTGCATTTTTTAACATATGAGACAATTTCCAACTAAAACGTAATTTGATGGAAGAAAAAAAATTGATTTATTACTTGTTAAATTCGTTGTAGTGATTTACTTTTGTTTTTAAACAACTAATTATCAATCATAACACCATACTCGACTAAGAGAAACATACTGATCATATTTCTTTTTTCAAGAAATGGCTCAAAAATGATAAACACCTTCACCACAAGTAACTACCTAAGAAGTCTCCCAGCTTTGTCCTAATGACGTTCTTGGAAAAATTGAATTTTTAAATGAAAATTTCACACTAATATCTTATAAAAATATGTCTGAAATAGAACATGATTTTAAAGAATTTTTTTATGGATTTCTCGTCGATTTTCACTCGACTTCCTCTTCATGGTAAACTCGCTCACCAAGACAAACCAGATGAAAAGTGCTTCTTTATTTTTGTTTTTAATTGAGGACTCTGACTTCATATTCCTCCGTTTATCTAATAATTCTTCAAATATATCAGTATTTTCCCCACTCAATTAGCTGTCAATGGATGTCGCACTTTACTCAGTGTTATTCTTAGTTCAAGAATTCTATAAATACCTATCTATCTTTTAGATTTCCAAGCCAATGTTGATGTGCTAAAATACTATAATACTTTATTCTAGTTTATCAGTATTAGAAATGGGTATAAATTTTTTAACTTTCCTACATCTGACCATGACTAGAAACTATCCTTTATTTTATTTTTTTGTAAATGTTCAAAATTTAGACATAGAATATGGAAAACTTGGAAGATGTTGGATGGTTACACGTAAGATAGGATCTTACCAAATTTTGTTTTTATCCCACTTTTTTTACTTTTTCTTATGGAAAATACTATTTCTTAGCAGAGTCAACTCAAAATCAATAGATCCCTTGGAAAGTCTACAACAAAACAAATATAAAGTCGTTCTCGGTTTTACATTATGATGCATACTCAGTTTGGTTTCAAGATTTCCACTATCTTTTTAAGATCGAGAATTTTATCTTGGCTGGTCTTTGGCCCATTTACGAGCTCAATATGATAAAAAAAGGAAAGCTTACTCTAACTGAAACGAAGGAGAAAGCTACGTCTGGTTCAATTCAAAGTATAATTCTTCAATGTGTTTATAATCGTGATAAAATTGGTTTTGGTTTGAAAGCCCCTAGGAATTTTTTTTATGAAATATACTAATGGTACCTCTCATTCTTAAAGAGGTTTATGAGAAAAAACACATTGGTTTATGAACAAAAAAAAGACACCCATAACTACTCACCAGACTCATAATTCACTTGTTGTTCATCAGAATGATAAACCATCCTCTATTCAACCTCATAACAACTCAACTGAATAACGCCCTAAAAAAAAGGGAGAACACTGGTTAGACAGAGCGGGGTTCGTGTAAAAAATAATAATTTACCGAAATTTGTTCCAAAAAAATTAACGCTTGACAATCCCTTCTAAATATCTTAGTTGTTACCAAAACACATGATGGACCAAAAACAAATTCCACCTCTCAGGATAAACAAGACTTTGTTTCCACTACTCAAGATTCTACCATCAAGAAAAACATGTTTTCTTTCCAAAGGAATTGATATTAGAGAAAACTCTTCTGACACATCATCTGATTCTCAACAAGGTAATAATAAAACAAGTGATACTGAAGTACCTCTTATCCAACAAAAAATAAAGGAAAAGGTTATTGTACCCAGCATTCCCACCAACTTGGATAAATTTGGGTTCCTTGGGTACCTCAAATCAGAATTCTAATCCTCCTTATTTTCCTGCTGCTACATCCTCAAGTACTCTAACTCCCAGTCATTGGGACAAATAAATAATGCCTACTATAATCCCTGGTCAACAACAAAATATTGTCCTAATCTAGCATATTATAACGGCACGAGTCTGACTGACATCCTGTAAATGCAGAAAAAACTTCACATAAAGGTTATTTTATATATTTTATTTCCATTATATATTTGTTATTCCAAAATATTTTACTAATTCTTTTATTCTTAAATTTTAGAGTTATCACAACTCAGTCATTCTTGAATATCAGTCAATGATCGCATCAGATATTAAAAAAATGAAAAATTGTAAATTAGAGACTATGATACTTTGATCCATCAAAGACCTTACTAATGCTTGGAAAAATTCTAAATGGGGTACTCATCTTTGAAGCAAAAATCTGGTAAGCCAACCAAAGAAAAAATCGAAAATAGATTATATAGATGCTACCTTAACTGCTGAAAGGGATACTGTGAAGAGGAAACTACTAAGCTAATTTCTCAAAGGAAAGAATGGATTGGTGAAAGTTCCAAACAAATTTCTTTAAACAAAGACCTTATTTCTCATAATGTCGATTTAAGTAAAGTTAGCACTAATTTATCAATTGAGGTTGAGACTATGATTGTTAAAGTCAATACTCCAGTTAATGATAACATTATTCTAAAGTCTGAAAATGCCGCTTTAAAGTCTAATGTTAAAGTACTGCAGGATAAACTAACTAGTTTTGAATTAAAAAAGGTTTAAGAAATTGAAAAGGTTGTGGAATATGTTGCAAAAAATGTTGAAAAGAAAACTCATAGAAAAGCTATTAAAACTAACGCAGAAAAAAAAAATTAGTTGTTGCTTAGAACATGTTGATACGAATTCAGAAAGATGTTATTTTAACATTTTAGAGATGATACATGAAGACGAACGTCCTACCTCATTCGATGAAGATGATACTGACGAAGATTATTGATGATGGGATTGCTATTATCGCTAACCCTCTCGCTTCTCTTGAAAATGGAAACAACCCTATCAACACGCACCTTCCTCGTGTCGACCCTTCTGTATTTTCGTAGGGAATCTTGCATACTTTTATTATTTTCTCTAATTGTTAATTTTATTGTGTTTTAACCTCTTAATCTTTTTACTTTGGTAACATATTTCTTATTTTTAATTTATTGCGGGGATCAATATATATGTTTGACTTTTTGGATCATGACACAATATGACCATTTATGTTTCACAAAAACTTCTCAAACTTAGGCTCGACTTACTAGCCAATTTCACTATTTTAACATTTTAAGTCAAAAACACAGTATGGCCACTTGTGTTCCTATGATTTTCAACCATATGCTTGGTTAATTTTAACCATTTCGCTTATTTGACATTTTAAGTCAAAGCAAAGTACGGCTACTTGCGTCCCTAATGGTTTTTCAACCATAAGCTTGACTATTTTAACCATTTTGATTATTTGACATCTTAAGTCAGTACATAATATGGCTACTTGCGTTTTAACGGGTTTTCAACCATAGTTCTGGTTATTTTAACCATTTTGTTTATTTATCGATATACACCCGATCTTCTTTGGTGTAACTTTGATGTTTGCTTAGTTGACCTTTGTAACTATTCACTTAATTTATTCTTCTCAAATATCTAAATCTTCCCTTCATTAATAAAAATAACACTTTCATATTCTCAAAATCAACTACTTTATTATCAGCTTATAATATTGTCTCATTAAAAAACCTTCTCACGCCACCAATAACGAAAAAGAGTACATACTAATTACAAATTTCCTTTCTACAATTTTAGATGACTGATATTCAATGGGTTCTTTAATATTTCCATCCAGATCTTCTAGTTGATACACGCTATGATATCCTCTCGAAATAATTCAATATGGCCTATCCTAATTCGGAGAAATCTTCCACACGTTCTTATTTTTTACCCTTTAAACATTTTCTTCATCACTAAGTTACCTTCTTTGAGAATTCTAGGCTTTAGTTTCAAATCAAATCGACTCTCTGTTAAACACTCGTAATGCCCCACTCTTACTTGCACTTGATTTCGTTCTTCAATCAAATCAATAACTACTTTCCTTCTCTCATTATTATCTTCTTTCAAGTAATTGAGTATTCTGTGACGAGGAATGATTATTTCTGGAAAGACTACCACTTTCATACCGTATACCAATAAAAAAAGAGTTTCCATGGTCGCTGATCCGAGAGTTGTTTTGTAAGCCCATAACACCTCGACTAACTTATCATGCCCTATTTCTTTAGCTCTCTCAAGTTTAGTCTTTATTCCATTAAAAACTGTTCTATTAGTCACCTTAACCTGCCCATTTACTTATGGATAATATGGAGTAAAAAAATGTTACTCTATACCATATCTTCTATAAAATACCATCATTATATCATTCTGAAATTACGCTCTATTATGTGCCATCAAAATTCTTGGGATCCCAACTGTCGACAAAATATGACTTTATATAAAATCAAAAACAAAATCTAGCTCTTATTTTATATAATTATTTTACATCAATCCATTTCATAAAATAAACAACAACTACCATCAAATAGTGTATTTTCCCGTAGCCATTGGTAAAAGGTCCCACCAAATCTATTCATTATTTATCAAATAGACAGATATACGAATGGTACTCATAGACTCACTTGGTAAATAACTTGTATTAGAGTATTTTTGGCAAACACTACAACTCTTTACGATAATCATAACATCCACTGCTAGTCTTGGGAAATAGAAACCATCTTGAAGAAAACTTATAATCAGACTCTTGTACCCGCAATGTGCCCATACAACACTCTCACGAATTTTTTAAGGATAAAGATAGCCTCATCCTTGTTAAAAATCTGAGCATCAGCCTTGTAGAATTGTTCCTGTAATGTACATTATCAAGAATTATTTGCTTTGAATGGATTCTCTCGGAATATTATCAATGAGATATATCCCGATACAATTTCTTTAGCTACAGAGTCGGCTACTTAATTATTTGCGTCGACACCTGCTAATATTCTATTTTCTCAAACTTCTTTTTATCATTCTTTCTATGTTTCTGAATAACCTCACATGCAATTAGAGCTGTTAGGGGGCCTCCCAACCCGTTAACCCGCATAGGACCGGACTGGTAACGTCCGCCCGAGATCGGTCCGGATATCTTAGGGAGCGGATTGGGAGCCAAAATTTTGGACCGATTCTCTTACCGGTCTGGACCGGTCCGCCCGGTAAGGGAGATATATAATTATTTTTCCTAATCTATGTATATTTTTAACTAAAACCTTAAAAAAATATGATAAACTAGGAAACCCGCCCGTTAGAAGTCGGACCGGACCGACTCGACTCTTAACGAGCCGGTCCCGGTCCATCATATTTGGCTCCCTTCGCTTAGCGGTCCGGCTCGACCCGTCCGGTAGCTTAACGAGTCGGTCCCGGTCTCGCCCAAACCCGGACCGACCCGACCCGATAACAGGATTACATGCAATTCCCGCTTAGCCTCCGATGAACCATTTACTTAAATTATTACTAGCTGAGAATGTGATCTTACTCGCAAAACCTTTGCTCCACAAATAAGAGCTAGATTTAGACCAATCAAAACAACCTCATACTTTGCTATATAATTTGTTATTTTGAAACCAAATTTTATTGACTGCCTGATTTCTCCACCCAAAAGTTTCTTTTATAAACGATTCCAGCTCCTCCTACATTAGTACCCGATGCCCCATGGGTTGAGGATTTTCTCTTATAAACGATTCCCGCTCCTCCTATATTAGTACTCGATGCCCCATCAGGTTCTTCAACCCATTCCAAACTCTTTTCTTCTTTCATTTATATATCTTCATTAAGGTCATTTATTTCTCCAGTGAACTCATTGATAAAATCAACAACTGCTTGAGCTTTAAATAGTATTCGTGGTTCATATAAAATTTCATATTCTCCCAATTCAACAGACCATCGAGTAAAACAATGGTGTGACTCTAAAATTATGGTCTCATTTTTATGGCAGCCATAAAAAAAGCCAAAGCTAATTTTCCAAATTTAGATATCTTTTTTCTGCATTGATCAAACTATTTCTTACATAATAGATCACCCTCTTATCTAATTAGCATTACACTAACAATAAAATCAGATACAGAAAGATATAAGTATAAGATCTCAACTCTTATTGGAGCCGATAAAATTTCTGATGAAGTCAAATAATCCTTTAAGTCATAAAAGGCTTTGTCACAATCATCATTCCACTTAAACATTTTCGCTTCCTTAAGAAGTTCAAAGAAACAATGACTTCTATAATATGCTTTTGAGATAAATCTTAATAATGTCGCGAAGCGCCCTGTTAATCTCTTAACTTCTTTAACCGTCTTCAGTGACTCTATGTCCAACAACTACTTCAACTTCTTAGGGTCAACTTCAATATCATTATTACTAACCATATAACATATAAGTTTTTTGCTTCACACGCCAAAAGAACATTTCAAAGGATTAAACTTATGACTATACTACCTTAATTTCTCAAATATCTCACACTATACTAAGATCAGTAAAATCTACGCAGATCTGCTATTGCTTGTTTTTTTTTACTAACCCCAGATTAGCAACCCACATTGAATATCTTAATTCCATAAAATGCCTCAGTTGTAAAAGCTTTTCCACCGCTTTAACAATCGCTTCCATTTTTTAGGAGAGAAAGCCCTTTTTTTATGACGAACCAGCCTCAGTCTTTCGTCAATTGCTAATTCATGATAAATAATCGACAAGATGACCCCTGAAACATCACCAGCAGTCTAAGCAAAAATGTCAAAAATTCTCTTTAACAATTCTATGAGCTTCATCTTAAAATATCGATTCAAAGAAATTTTAATTTTCACTATATGGCTATCTCCTATTACTCTATCGGTTTTCCACTCAACAAGTATTCACACCAGATTTCTTCCTTAGAATAGTCAACTTCTCTTTCACACTCATTTTTAATATCTTGTTGACGAACCTTCTATACCTCAATTATCTGTTATTGCTTTGACTTAATCGTTTCTAACGAAATTGCATACAAATTATTGTTGATCTTTGACCCTCCCTAACTATACAAACTGAACCTCCAACATAATACTTCAAACGCTTCTTGACAATACAAGATATAGCTTCCATTTTATGTAGCCACGGTCTTCCTATGATAATATTATAAAAACTGGGTTTATCAAAGATTATAAGCACAGTTCTTACTATTTGTTCAATATTTTCATAACCTATTAGCACTAGTAGTTCAATTTCACCAACACAAATCGAGGTATTCCCTTCATAGTTAACAAGCTACCTATTAGTCGGTTTGTATAAAGGTACACCTGGAAATTGATCATAGAAATTATTGAAAATGGCGTTATCTAAACTCCAATTATCAATCAACACCGGGAATATCAGCATTCCAACAATGTCTAAAGTTATGATTAAAACATCCTCATGGGGGGTCACAACTCCTCTTAAATCATTGTCTCTAAATGTCAAATCAACCACTCGTTTATGATAGTGATGGTACGATGACTCTTCAACCAGATAGACTTCTAAATATCCTTTGTGCTTCTTCTTTGAAGAAGATTAATTTTTTGACATTGTATCCTCACCAAAAATGGTCAAAAGTTGATGTTTATTCCCCATATCTTCTCTTCTCATACCTTCTTCTCCATCTTTAGATTCTTATTTGTTTTTTTCTTCACTTTTATCTTGTCTTCTGCTTTGATGAACTGTATCAAATCTCTTTTATCAATAAGTCTTTGGATCTCATCATAAAACTGCCAAAGTTTGATAGTAGGATGTCCATGATCATTTTAGAAAGCATAAAAGAACCTACGCGACCTATCCATACCCGAAACCATCATCGGTCGCGAATAGTTATATTTTACCCTATTTTTTGTCTTATAAAAAATAACCGCAATATTCTTGGTCACATGGGTATATTTTCGAGTTGAATTATTATAATATGAGCCTCAACCTATTAACTGGTCTATTTTCCCCTTATCACGCTTAATATCTTTGATTTTTCTTCGGTCGGTAATACAACTTTAGACTCTTGGGTTTTGTGATCATATGAGACTTCTTTCTTATAATCCTCAAGCCTAATAAATTATTGTAACCTAGACAAAATATAAACCAGTTTCTCCACAGGAAACCTTACCAGGTTTTCATACAACTTTCCCTCATAATCTAATACTCTATTGAAAACATCCACAAGGAGATCTTTTTTACATGTTACCAAACTATTCATTTTTTTTACAAACCTTTCAAAAATCACTCTTCAACGAATCTCATCCTCTCTGGTACATATTCACTATTGAATCAACCTCTTTCTTATGTGCTCCATTACCTACAAAATGATTTCTGAAAGCTCTCCAGACTCCTTCAAAAGTCTCGAATTGATTATTCCGACAAACTATTGAACTGATCCAATCAACATGCTTTTAAATTTTTCTTAATGATACTCGAGATTCCCTGAACTATCATAAGTTTCCATTTTGAATGGATCAAATTTTCTTGGAATTTTTCCTTCAAGAATCTTCTTGAAAAATGGAAATGCTTGAAGCATATACTCTGCCAATTTTTTCCTTTCTTCATTGTACTCCACTACTTTCTTTCTATTTTCTTTTCTTATTTTTTCCTTTCTTCACCGTCAAATTACTCAACTGAGCTCCGAAATTAGAATCTTTCCATTTTTCGTTTTTTAATTCCACGTTGCTGCTCTCTTCTAATTGTATAATACCTTCTCATTTTCCTTGGATAAAAGTCACCTTTTTTTTCCAGCATGGCTTGCCTTACTTTTTTTCATATTCAAACTTATTTTTTCATTTATCTTTCGAAATCATTTTTATTACAATTGTAATGTTTTTGTTATTTTTTCTATTATTTCCATGGCTTCATGATCTCTTTCAACCTGTATCAAATTCTCTCTAGCTTGTTCTCGCTTTGTTTCTTCAATCTGAAAAATTTAGGATCTGAAAACTAGAATGTGTTACTTGAATATCTTGATTTTGGATGTTTTCACCTTGAGTCAACGTAAAATAACTAGTTGCACCAGTTGCCACTCTGATTGGTTGATTTACCTCTGCCACAGCTACTACCAGAGTCCTCTGGTCTTGAACTATTGAAATGGGTGTGCTAGCTGCCACACTCGAAGGTTGAACTTGCTCTAGATTAACACTAAGAGCTGAAAAACTTGTCACAATATCCGGAACGATTATCGGGATAGATTGAATCGAACGAATCTTTAGAGTCGCTTTTTCAATTTTCAATCTTGTTATCACCATTGGTACTTGCTTGAGAACTTTAATCTTTGAAAATAAACTTTCCCACATAAGAATTCAAATTTAATGAAGGAAAATCCTTATCAAAGTTAATTGACATTTTTATCTTCATCTATGCGTAATTTCCAAATGTATATTTAAGGCTCTACTTATACAATTTACATTTTACTATCCTCGAATCAGCACATTACACGTTTTATAACAGACTAACAAGCTATCTTGATAACCTATTAAATAACGACATGTGTTTTCTATCAATTGTTAAACCAAAGTAATGAATTACAATCAGAAAAGAATAATCCCTCAAAGTTAATTGATATTTCTCTCTTTATTAATGCGTAGTTTCCAAATTGATATTTAAGGCTCTATTTATGCAATTTACATTTTACTCTCCTCCAATCAGCATATTACAGATATTATAACATATTAACAAACTATCTTGATAACGTATTAAATAACGATATGTGTTTTCTATCAAATGTTAAACCAAAGTAATGGATTACAATCAGAAAAGAATAGTCCTCAAAGTTAATTGACATTTCTCTATTTATTAATGCGTAATTTCCAAATGGATATTTAAGGCTCTATTTATACAATTTATATTTTACTCTCCCCCGATCAACACATTACACGTATTATAACAGACTAAAAAGCTATCTTGTTAACCTATTAAATAACGACATGTGTTTTCCGGTTGTAAATGCTCAAACGGTTTTTCCCGCTCTTTTACATCGCTTTGTATCTTTATCGCAACCTTCGTCTAAAGTCTTCTGGATGACCCTCTGTTAAAGTTGTTTGGAAGACTCTTGTCTTCTTACTTTCTTTAGCTCTTCGTCTAAATACTTATTTATGATAAATCTTTTAGATGACCCTCGTCTTCTGACTTTCGTTTTCCCCTTATTTAAATACTTCTTTATGATCCTCGGTTAAAGTATTTTATGTGATCCTCGTCATCTTACTCTTATTTTCCCATCGTCTAAATAATTATTTATGATCCTCGACTAAAGTCTTTTAGATAGTTCTTGTCTTCTTACTTTCGTTCGTCTAATACTATTTTATGACATTCGGCTAAATTCTCTTATGACCATCGTTTTACTTATTCTTGCTTGCTTCTCGTTTACTTATTTCTCTATATCCTTATCTTACCTCCTTATCCATCTTAATATGAATGTACTTCGTCAATAAGAAAATATATATTATCTCCTTATCAATATTTTATATGGGTCCCAATCGTCAATTCATCATATTTTTTAAAAAATAATAAAATTATCACTAAATTCTCGAACAATGTTTAATATAAAAAATTCTGTTAAAAATATGTATTTTAAAATATATATATATATATATATATATATATATATATATATATATATATATATATATATATATATATATATATATTCACCTTATAACTTTAATTTTTTTAGTATAGATAACATGTTCATGAAAATATTAGAAACAATTTAATTTGAGATGGAAAAACACTCGATGACAAAATATAAAATCACCCATTCCCATATACATATTGCAACTAGAGGTGTCTAATGGTTCTCGAACCACGGTTTAAAGCTGACAACCTGCTTAAGAACTGGCGGTTTATCTGCGAAACTGGCCTATTAGGACTGCAACCTGGCAAGACCGCAACCCGCCAGGACCGCATAAGGAGCAACCCGGCAGGACTGCAACCCGGCAGGACTGCGAAACCACGGTTTATTTGTAAAAACCCGCGGTTTATTGGTAAATATTATGCTGATTTTATTTATTTTATAACCAAAATGTTATATTTAAAAAATATTCAGATATTGCATATTATTATAGAATTATTATTACATTTTTGTTAATATTAATTTTTTTTTGTTATTAATTTTTTAAGTGTTGTAATTATTATATAGTCCAAAATTTTAAATATTACTTATGTTATTATCACATTTTGAATATTATTATTATGTTTTTAGATCTAATACAAACCAAAACTATATCTTATCATGTTAAAATATTACAAATTCTATGGTTATAATTTTAATATTACATTTTGATTACTATTGTGATTTGGTTTTAAATTTTACAAGTGTTTGTTATTATTTTTTAAACCAAAATTAGATCTTATGAAGTTATATAAGTATTTCATAATACAGTTGTTGTTATTATAATAAAAGGTAAAGTCATTTTTGGATAATTTAGCCGTTCACAGTTTATACTCGTGCGGGCCAGGAGTTGTACAAATGTTTTCAAATTACAATACAAAATAGCAAAAAACTATTACAAACATCATTCATCTCCAGCTTCGTCTTCTTCGTAAGTAAAATCTTCGTCGTCATCTTCGTTTTCTTCCGCAATTTCTTGTTCAAGTGTATCTTCGTAATCATCCGGATAATCTTCGAAGATGTCGTCTACGTTCACTTCGTCTCTAAACTCTATGTCTTGCATCCTTTTATCCGCCGCTGTCCAATCCTTAACTGCCACAAGCACTCCAAGTGCTTTTCCCGTCAATCTTGTTCTCTTAGTCGTGTATTGCAACCTCGCTTGGCTGAAAGCACACTCACTTGCAACTGTAGACATAGGTATTGCATAAATCTCTTTAACAATCCTGCAAAGAATAGGAAACTCTTCAGTTTTGGTACCCCACCATCTTATGATATCTTCAATACCTTGGTCTTGATAATTCGTAAAATCAAACCTAGTGCTCCAATATCTATACAACTCATTATCAGATTGAGGGGTTTCTGTAACATTGTTTCGTAACATTGCCAATTGAACATAGTTAGTATATCTCCCTCTACCCCTATTGTTACTAGTCCTTACATTTGTAGATGTATTTGATCTATATCTTGCAGCATACTTATCATAGATATTATACAAACTATCATATATACCGCTAATATACCCTTCAGGGTCAATTGGTTCCTTCGGTGGTTTATCTATAGAAAACCGTACAGATTTATTAAAGCATCTAACTAGCAATTCAAATTGTTCTTTTCGTGAAAAAGGATCTAAAAGGCAAGCAAATGAATAACTATCAGGGATTGGATGAAAATACTTTGTGAACTTATATTCCATTACGGGCACCATGTCTACGCATACATAATGTGATCTAAATTCATCCATATGCATGGCAAGATTAGTAATCGTGAAAAGGGCCAAATGAGCATTAGGTTGATTTTGTGAAGAAAAGGTTAGGGTGTTTTCTTTAAAAAATCTTAAAAATCTTAACATGTGTGCAAAATATTTCCAATGATCTGGTTCAATTGGTGTTTCACGATATGCATTATAAATCGTCGTAATCTCTTCTTAAAAAACATGCGCACGTGCAAGCATTGTGTAAGTAGAATTCCATCTAGTTTCGACATCTAATATAAGTTTCTTATATTTTTTCCCATTTGAAGTAACAAGTGTTTTAAAAGCTCTTTTTTTAGCAGCGGATGTCGAGCAAAATAGGATCCCATGTTTTATAGGGGTAATATAATCACCCTGAACCATACGTATTCCTCCTTTTGCAATTAATTGAAGTACGTGGCATAAACATTTGGTGTGAAACAATTTTGGAAAAGGGGGATTGCAATCTTGTATAAGCAATGTTATAGCACTAATATTAGAAGATGCATTATCCAACGAAATAGACATAATCTTGTTTTTAATGCCATAAACATTCATGCATTCAATCATACTCTCCCTAATTATTTGTGCGTTATACTTCCCAATTGATTCAAACCATATAATTCTCCTTTGGAGGACCCATTGGGCGTCCATCCAATGGAGGGTAACACATATCATATCTAAATCAGTAAAAGTAGTTATGTCACTAGTAATCGAAACATTCCATGGCAAAGTCTGCATAGTTTGAATAATCTCTTTTTTTCTTTGTAAATAATATTTAAAGGCTAGCGATCGCAAAGAGGTACGTGGAATGCGTGTTGCCTGTGGGTTTACCTCAGCTTGCATCCAATTTTCGTATCTCCAAGAATCCCCAAAACTAAATGGTTGTAAACTACCGACTGCATAAATCATTGTTTCTTCCCTATACGTATCGTGGTTAAACTCAAAAGGAAAACCTGTTTGAGGGTTCATGCAAACATTAGTTGGGTTAGGTTTTGTAGGATCATATATTGAATGTTTTATTAAATGTTTTACCATAGTGCTAGTGCCCATATTTCTAGCTCCACTTACGTGAAGATAACTTATTTTGCACACGTTACAAATACAATTCAAACCATCTTCTGATAGAGTATAGTATTTCCAAATCCAAGATGTTTTCTTACGAGATCTCGACCCACTAGTACTTCCACCACCACTTTCGTGGGAGAAGAGTGTGTCAACGTGAGGGAATTCTGTAGAAAATTCATCTATGGTATTGAGATCCACATTAGATGGTGGGTTTATCCCAGTATTTCTACGTTTTAACTAATAACAGTTTTTTTTAAATATGCAATAAAATACTAATAATAAAATCTGAATTTAGACTAATAACAATATAGAACAACTAAATTTAGACTAATAACAAGATAGAACAACTAAATTTAGACTAATAACAACTAAGAAACAATTTGCGGAAAAACAAAAATCAAACAATTTCGAACGTAGGAGTAGAATATGTAAAATATGTAATTATAGTTTTCTAGAACTTTTCGAACAAGAAGATAGATTTAGAGAGAAGTAGAGAGTTGTTTGAGAGGTGTGAGTATTGGTGTTGGGGTCTCCTCTATTTATAGGGGAGACCCATAAAAAACGAAAAAAAAATAAAAAATTCGCCCGGACCATCCGGATGGGCGTCCGGATGGTCCGGGCACACGGTCCGGGGCATCCAGACGAAATGTCCGGACGCTCGGACAGACAAATCGGACCATCCGGACGATTCGTCCGGATGCCCCGGATGACCAACGGCTATTTCAAACCAACTAGTTGTTGGTCATCCGGGGCATCCGGACGAACCGTCCGGATGCCCCGGTTCATCCAACAGCTAGTTGGTTTGCAAATAGCCGTTGGCAATTTGAAGGCGCAGACCATCCGGACGCCTGGCCGGATGGTCCGCTTGATGATGTCATCATGACGTCATCAAACGGCTAGTATGAATAAAAAAAAACCTTATAAATACAACCTACCTCCTCCTATATTTTTCACTCCAACTCCACTACAAATCTCTCCCCTCTCTCCCTCTCCACTACAAATCTATCCCCTCTCTCCCTCTCCACTACAAATCTATCCCCTCTCTCTACTACACTTCTCTAAAAAAAATTTATATTTTTCAAACTCTATTTAAATTTCAGGTTTCGCTAGATGTCTTCGAAAAGAACAAAGCATGCTCGTAAAGGTGGATGTAGTGAACCAACTGCTTCCCAAGTGAGAGAGATGGAAAATATGTTGTTTGAAGAGATGGAGGTAACGGAGAGCGAGACTATCGAACATCGCGGCTAGGGGGAGCTTCGCATCCGTAATCAGCAAGGAGGTCGAGGTGTAACAAAAATTTGGTCCGGTATGTTTCTGGACTATGAGGAGCTGATTAAAATAGAGGGTATGCAAAAAAAATTCAAACTCATTGAACCTAATAATGGCCTAGGTTGGATGACACTAGCTAGATTCAAATGTGATTGGTATATAGAACTAGTGCGAAGGTTTTATGGCACAGGAAGATTAATCGAAAATGATCCAAGAGGTTTAGGAATGAATTGTTAGATGGATGGTAAAGACTATAGTTTTTTTGAAACTGATTTCGAAGATCTTTTTTCCGTTCCAACCCATGATATGTATACCGGTAATAAATTACCTCCCATTAGTTATCGCCCTACGATCTGGAGTGATGATTGGCCTTTGTCTTACGAAGAAGCAGTAGAGCTTCTTACTTGTCCTGGTGCGGAAGCTCCGAAAATTAGCGGTAAATTTCGAGCCATGCAGGGTAATTTGGATGGTAATGGGAAATTAGCTTTGAAATTGGTAAATAGTATATTTCTTCCCCCTAGTAACAATGATTCACAACTTTCATATATTCAAACATTTGTTACTGCTTTTATCATTCGAAATCAGGGAATAATTAATTTACCTAGCTTGATGATTCGAAATATGGTTACGAGGTGTGGTACGGATAAACTACCTTATGGGATGATATTGAGTAAATTGCTTGTTTCGAAAGGATCTGATGTGAGTATGTACACTCCGGTGAAGGTGAGGCCGACTAGTGCTATAGGTAGAAACTCTTTGCGTTTGCAGGAAATATACTCTCGGGATGGAGAGTTGATTTCGAAATTGGAGGCATGGAACCACCATAGACAATACTTGAATCAGATATATACTGCGAACGGTCTTACAAAACCGCCAAATCCACCTACTCAGTATCGAGTTGAGGCTGAAGCGTCTTTCGATCCAAATGCTAATGGTTCTTCTGGAGTACCGCCACAACAAAGACGAACCGATCGCGAATTTGCTGAGTTTTCGCATCAGCATCATATGGATTATATGCAATTTGAGCATACTCAACAAAAGGAATGGCATGATGATTTTACAAAATGGCAAAGTGAATTTCAAAATTGGCAGGGGGGGGGGTAAATGACCAGCTTAGCCAGATACAACAGTGGCAAGTAGGGGTGAATGATCAACTTGGTCACCTCCAGCAGTGGCATGGTCAATACGAGCAGTGGCATGGTCAATACAAGCAGTGGCATCATGGACAAGATCAATGGAATGAGCGATTTGCAAACTCTCAAGCCCAACAGTCGGAGTATATCGACAGATGATGGAGAACATGCATTTGCAAGGTCAACCACCTAACAACAACAACGATGAAGCTCCTTAGTTTTTTGCATTTGATTTTCATTATCGTTGTAATGTTTTTCTTTTTATTTGATTGAACAACTATGTTACTTGTTTGGTTTTTATTTTTAATGAATTGTTTGTTTTGCTTCTATTTTTTATTAAATGTTATTTAAATCACTTTCGCTTTTAATTTTTATTTTGTTCTTTACAACTTACAAGTAATTTATGTTTATGCATATAAACTTCTAATATTGAATAGTTCAAAACTACAATAAACTATATAATTCATCTAACAATAAACACTTCAAGCTTGAAAGAATCTAAAGAATCACCTAATAATTTAAAATTAGAATACAATTATATGTCTAATAGGTATATATTATTTAATAGGTATATATTATTCAAACGTATCAAAATCAAATTACAATTATTTTTTTAGAATGTAATTGATGATTATAAAATTTCGATTAAAATGATAACATATTTAAATTAAAATACATGAAATAGAATAATTAACTCGTGTATATGGTACATATCTCAATTATTGAAATTAGATTCAATTAACACTTACAAATTAATTTTAAATAACATTATAAAATATTCTGATAAACGGTTCTTAAATGGTTTGGCTGATGGTTTGAACTGATAAACGGTTCTTAAATGGTTCGTCTGGTGGTTTGAACTGCGGTTTAACTGTGAAACTGGCCCATTAGGACTGCAACCTGGCAGGACCGCCAAACCGTCAGGACCGCATAAGAGCAACCCGGCAGGACCGCAACCCAGCAGGACTGCAACCCGTGGTTCTGATTTAAACGGTGCGGGTTGGTGCTGGTTCAACCCGTTTGACACCCCTAATTGCAACACTTGTAAGATTTCACTGCACGTCTCTTTTCCAAGTCATTGTCAGCCTTAGCCCCTCCCCGTCGTTATAGTTGTCACCCACACATTTGCCAAAGAAGGCTGCAGCCCAAGATTGTGTTAAAAAAGAGCCGGAGAGTGGTCATTCTCGCTCATAATTTTATTTGCGTAAAGGATTTTGTAATTAAAAAAGTTTCTGAAGAGAAATTTTCTATCAATATTTTAGTCAATCATATATAATGTCTGTATTTAGAATTTTCTTACTAAAATTTAGATAACTTTTTCTTTTTACACACTAAGTCTCAGAAATATAATAGATTTTATTTGTGGAACATTTTTAGAAGTCTCTCTTCATCTACTGAATGGTTGATTATTGAAGATTTTAATGCTATTTTCTTTGCTGATGAGCAAGTTGGTTGTCCTACTTATTGTGTTAACAACTCTGATGACTTTAATAACTGTATCAGATACTGTAATCTTGAAGATGTTGGCTATCAGGTTTCTAAATTTACTTGGTCCAACAATTCCAAATAGAAAAGGTTGGACATAGCCCTCTATAATTTTTCGTGGGTTAATTTTTTTAATGAAACTAGAGTTTTTCACATGACCAAAACTTGTTCTAACCATGCCTCTCTTCGTGTTTCAATTTGAAAAGATAGTCTTAAAGCTAAGGAAAGTTTCAAATTTCTTGATATGTGGACCATGGATTCTAGGTTTCTTTCTTTTGTTGACAATAACTGGAACCAAACCATTAATGGCAATCCTCTCTATATCTTTTGGCATAAGCTTAAAATATTGAACTAAAGGGTCATAAAGTTTGGAATGCTACCTATTTTGGTAATGTTTTTTTATAATGTTTGGGTTTCCAAAAAGGTTGTTAAAAGGCTTAAAATCAAATTTGCTAATTCTAATAATGATAACACTAGATCTGAGCTTGCAAAAGCTAATGACATCTACTTCATGCTTTTAGAATGGAGGAAAAATTCTGGAGGCAGAAATGTTACTGTAACTAGCTTAAAGACAGTGACTGAAACACTAAAGTTTTTCACTCCCATGTCTGTGAAAGAAGAAGAAATTCTATTAAAAGTATAAAAGTTAGGGAGAATTGGTTACTTATATCTATTTCTATTCGCTCTCCTGCTAAAACTTATTTTAAAGAAATTCTTACTAATCTTCCCTTTAGTAATTATGTTGAGGAAACAATTAAAATGCAGGATAACATATTTAACAACATCTCGAAGCTAATTACTACTGACTAAAATGACGTACTCTTGAATACTTCTTCTGAAATGGAAATCCTGGAGATTATTAACCAGATGAATCCTGATAGCGCTGGTGGAATGGATGGTTTTAACTTGTGCTTCTTCAAGACTTGCTGGAAAATCATCAATATAGACCTATGTCAAGCTAGGTCCAGTTTCATTCTTGGCCATAACATTCCCAAAGAAATTATGGCCACTGGTTTGCGTTTAATTCCTAAAACTGCTAATCATACTACATGGAAGAACTTTAAACCTATTAGTTTATGTACATTTTTAATAGAATAATGTCTAAGATTATTAATAATAGACTTACTAGAGGTTATATCACCAATAGGTCTATATTTGATAGCATTCTTATAGCATAAGAAATGGTTCATGATCTTAATAAAAAGTCTAAGGATCGTAACATTCTGATCCAGTTAGACATGACTAAAGATTTTGATAATATGGCTCATCCTTTCATCATTAAAGTTATGTTATCCTTTGGTTTTCTAACAAATTTGTTAATCTTATCAGTAATCTTATTAGCTCTGTCTACATCTCTATGTTAACCAATGACAATGTTATTAGTTTCTTGAAGTCTAAGAGAGGTCTGAGATAAGGAGATCCTCTCTCTCCCAGTTTCTTCATTATTGGTGAAGAAGTCTTATTAAGAGGGTGCACAATTTATTCTCCTTTAATAAATCTATGTCGTATGCTTCTAGAACTAACTTTATTCTTTCTTGCTTAGCCTTTTTAGATGACATCATAATATTCATTAATAGCACTCAATCTACAATTAACAAGTTAATTGAATTTCTTCAAACCTATCAAGATGTGTCGGGTCAGAGCATCAACAAAGATAAGACTAAAATTATCGTCTCCAAGAGGTTTAATCAATCACGGGTCTCTTGCCTTATAAATCACACTGATTTTAGTGTTGGGCAACTTACTACAGACTACCTAGGCATCACTCTCAACATCAATAATAAATCTATGAATTACACTCCTCTTCTTAATAAGATTAATGGCAAAATTCTTGATTGGGAGGATAAAAACTTATCTTACGGAGGCAGGTTAATTCTCATCAACTCTGTGCTTATGTTTATCCCTATATATTGGATGCAGACTTGTTATATTTCTTACTGTATAATTAACATAATTGAAAAATATTTTAATAAATTTATTTGGGGATCTAAAACTAATTACCACAACACGATTGGACTAGGTGATCTTCTTTGTATAAGCCTTTTAATGAAGGTGGTCTCAATATTAGATATATATATTCAGAACACCTTTTCCTATAAGTTAGGGTTTGTTTTCAGGGAAAAGAAGATTTTGGCCAACCTAATGCACAATATCTACTGCAGAAAGGGGCACCCTCTGCAAGCTAATTATTCTAAAATTAGTTCTCAAGTTTGAAGGAGGTTGGCTAATTTTAAATCATTGGCTGAGCCCCATATCATGTGGAGTCTGGGTAAAGGCCATATGGACTTCTGGGTGGAAAACTGGCATAATCATACCCCATTCATTAAGTTTAATGATAATATGGATAACTTTTGGTTCAAATCTACTAAGATCAACTATTTTTAAAATAATAACTCTTGCGATCTTAACATTTTCAATGGCTTAATCTCTACTGATAGGCTTAATATCATCAACTGTACAAGAATCAATAATTACAAAGAGGACACTATGTTGTGAAAGCTTTCAACATACACTAAATTTCACACCAAAGACACTTGAAACTACAGGAAGAAGCATAACAATCAGTAATATGTTTAGCAAGATCTGAAATACAATTACGCCTACAAAATGTTCATTCCTATTGTGGAAAATTTTGCACAATTTCATTCCTATTGATTTCATTTTTTAGCGAAGAAATTTTAATATTGCTTATAAATGTCATCTTTGCTCTTCCCACTAGGACACTAACTATCTATTTATCTCGTGTAGCTATGCCTGGATTATTTTATCTCATTTTGCAGACCTATTCAAGGTTACCATCTACAAGTTTATGATTGTTGATCACATGACCAAAAACTGGTTCTGGTCTACTGAGCAACAAGTTCATGTTAGAAGAATTCTACCACCTATCATATACTGGGTTATATGGCAAAATATGAACAATGCTAAGTTTAAAGGGAAGTCTGTTACTCATATATCCTCTATAAACTATATCAAACCTATGATTTGCAGCCTAGATTCTTCTAACATGTTTAAAGTTAAGCACTGGAAAAATGATACCAATGATGTTATTAATATTGGTTGTTTATCATTTATTAATTTAAAAATGAAGATAATTTACCTGAAATGTATAACTCCTATTCATGGTAGACTTAAGATGAACACAGATTGTTCTTGTCTCCAAGATGGCGAATCCAGTGGAGTTGTCACCCTTAGAAATAATTCTAGCGATATTTTTCTTGGTGTTAGCTTCCTTTATGGTAAATTTTCCCTAATCATGGCTAAGTCGAGAGCTCTTCTTAATGACCTTATTATCTGCAAAAAAAAGATGGGTTAATATAGATATTGATGTAGATTGTTTAATTCTTTTCAATCTCATTGCCCACGACAACTTCCCTTGTCCATTAGCTCAAATTCTTAACTGGTGTGTGAAGCTTATCTGCTCCACCATGGTTCTATCCCATATTTCTAAAGTCCAAAGCATGGCTGCCGATTGGCTGACCAAATGAACTCTGAAATGCAAGATGAATCTTAAGTTCACTAATTCTCAAGCTCCTGCCCATCTTAGTGTCATTATTCTTTTGGAAAGTTTGGGTGTTGGCTATATTAGTAGTAATTACTGAGTTTGCTGATAATTCTTACCTTTCTAAGTTGCAGATTTCGCCATCTGTCTTTATGAAGTTTCATGATCCATCCCTGAATCATATTTTTCCAAATGATGCGAATGGATGCCTCCGAGATTATGAATGTCTGGCTTCTTCAATCGAATGGTTGTTGCATGTTTTTTAGCTTCTCGGTTGGCTTCAATTCTTCAGATTGGCTTTCCTTTCATTTCAATTTGTTGATGTTTCCAATTGGGTTCCATTTCTATAGCCCTCTGTAATTGACTCAAAGATTTATCCTTCGTTCTAGAATTGAATTTGTTGTGAATAAATGTCGTTTTATTTTAATAAAAGGGTTTTTATGCTCTGGATCATTGTTTGCATGTCTCGAGTATCTCGATTGGACCAATTGGATCGATTGCTTTGCATTTGATTGAGTTCAATGCATATGTCTGGATTTCATTTTGTTGATGCTTTTAATTGATTTCAATAGCCTCCTGAAATTGATAGGTGGGTTATCGTAATTTCTATGAAAATTCCTCTAAGGGTGTTGCCCCGTGTTTTGTTGAATCTGATATTATATATTTCACATTGAGGAGCTCTGGCGAAGTTGAAGAGATCTGGAATTTAGAATGTTTTATCTTTCTTATTAGCACCTTACTAGGCGTCTCTTCTTTTTCCAAGATTTGTAATGGCTATTCTTCGTGTTTCAATAAAGAACTTCTTTTGTTAAAAAAATATGTCTATTAGAAGAGTTGGCTGAAGTTTTCATGAGTTGCCATGGATTTTCTAATTAAAAAATTAGGTTATATACATATATAATTTAATATATGAGGGTTGATAATAAATATTGTTCAGATTTGTATCCATTAGAAATTAGATTTATGCCATGAATTTAAAGTTGAACTACACGTTTGGTTTTAATAAGAACTACAGTTCCTCACTTAATTATAATTACGAATTTTTTTATATTTTAAATCATAGAAATAATAGAAATAAAAAATTGATTGATTATTTTTATGAAGATAAATAATCAAATATAATTGTAAAATTGTTTTCTTTATTTTACAATTTTGTTTTATTTTTTAAATCCGACTTTACTTAAAAGTTAAGATATTTAATATAAGTATACCGTTACAAATTTTTTTGGTCTTTAATTTTTAAGTTATGTATATTTGAAATTTTCAAATTTTAAATTTTTTATTTTAGATTTTTAAAGTAGATAATATGATAGATTTGAGTGACTTAGATTCAAAGCTTCATAGGCTATTTTGTTTCGAGTGACAAACATCTCACGTTATAAAACTTCATCTTCTAAGATGAAGATCGTCACAAATAACATATAATAAATATAAAAAAATGAGTTAGACGGTGTGCACTATATTGTTTATGGACCTGGTTTTACTTTCACATGATACCAAAACATACCGACTTTTAAATTTTAACTTATAGAAATCAACCATACACCAATCAACAACAACAAAAATTAGTCTACCGTACAAAAGAGACCAAAAATAAAATTTGGATTATGTCATGTTCATCGAAGTTGGAGCTCGAGAGAGATTTATCTATCAACTTCGATCTCAACTCACTGTTGATTAGGTAAATTTTAGTGAATTGTGAACTATTATGGTTGTTGCGAGATTTGGTAAACTCACACCAATACCTTAATGTATGGAGCAAAATGAAAATAAGAAATCAAGAACAATAAGATAAGACTATAATAATCAAGGATAAAAATAAATATGCAAAAGAAATTAACGCAACTACTTGTTAACCCAATTCAATCAAATTGACCTACATCTGGGGGAGAGAGAAATTCTCCAATTCATTATCTTGATAAATTATTCAAGTGAGATTCTCTCAAACGAGTTAAAAAATAAGCTGTATCTCATTAATCTGCTCACTTTCTAAACTCTTTTAACACTCTGTTCAAGATTACGAATACTTAGCTTTGAAACAATTTTTTTTCTTCAAGGCATTTGGAGAGTATTTATAATTATTGCTTTGTTAATCGAATAGCATAATGAGTTACTTCTTTACATAATTTGTTAATTATGTTGTAACTAATTCTCGTAGAACTGATCATGTACCTCGTCTTATGACCCTCGTTTAGAAGACTCTCATATAGAATACCATTTTCTAGACCCTTATCTAGAAGAGCCTCATCTTGAAGACCTTTGGCTAGACACTCTCATAGAAGACGTTGCCTCATCTAGAATACCACACCTCTTTTAAAAGACTACTCCCCCTCCAAAAGAAAATACCTCATCTAAAAAACCATGACTCGTCTAGTAGATCATGCCTAATCTAAAAGACCTTGCATCGTCCAAAAAACCATGCCTTGTATAAAATGTCATGCCTCATCTTAGGATATTCATCTTCGAGGCCCTCTTTTAGAAGACCCTCTTCTACAAGAACCTTGTCTAGAAGACACCACCTCACCTAAAAGACTCTGACTCGTCTAGAAGACCCCACCTTATCTAAAAGACTTTGCATCGTTTAAAAAACCATGCCTCGTATAAAATATCATGCCTCATTTAGGACCATCATCTTTGGGACTCTCTTCTACAAGAACCTCGTCTATAAGACCCTACTTCATTTAAAAGACATTCCCTCATCGAAACACCCTACCTCATTTAAAAGACCCTGTCTCGTCTAGAAGACTATACCTCATCTAAATGACCGTGACTCGTCTAGGATACCTTGCATAATCTATAAGACCTTGCCTCGTCTTAAAAACCATACCTTGTCTAAAAGACCCTGTCTCCTGTAAAAGACTTTCCCTCATAAAAAAGACCCCATATTATCTAAAAGACCCCGCGTCATCTAGAATACACTACCTCATTTAAACTTTTCAAGGTAATACCAACAATTCTCTACATTACCATTAAATAGATGATGATTCCAACTTCCCACCAACTACCTTGCTGCTCTCCCCAACCTCTGTCTACTCTTCAACGAAGTTAATGAAATCCTAGAAATGCTTGAAATTCGCTCTAGATAATGATTTGGTGAACATGTCTGCTAGATTTTATTCTTATTCTAGTTTCTTCACTATGATTTCTTTTGTATCCATAACAAAATGAAACCGAATGATAATGTGTTTTACCATTTCATGTTACACCTAATGATTCGCAAAATAAATTACACTCGTGTCGTCATAATATATCTTCACGCATCCTTGACTAATCCTTATTTCTCCAATCATATCATTCAACCACATGGCTTCCTTGATCCCTCCAACAAGGGTTATATATTCTACTTAAGTTGTTGACAAGGCTACAACTGACTGTTGATTGGCCTTCCAAGTAGCTGTTATTTCAAACAACGTAAACACAAAAATCGATAAAGATATCCTAGTGTTCATGTTACATGCATATTCCACATCCACATAACCCTCCAAAGCGTTTCTACATGGATCTGATCTAGTGTAATTTAGACCATCCTTTAAGGATTCATTCATATATCTCAGCACCCATTTCAAATCTTGTCAGTGAACTTGGCCCGGATTTGTCACAAACCAACTTACCATACTAATTACATATGGTAAATTTGGTCTACTTCAAACATACCATACATGATTCTTCCAACCCTACTCGCATATGGAGTACTATTCATATTCTTTTTCTCATCCATATATTGAGGAAATTATTTAACTTATAGCTTTGAATGGTGGCCTTCATTACCTTAGAATCTTTCATTCTAAACCGCTTCACTTCTTTCTTCAAGTAACTCTATTGAGATAAGAGCAACTCACATTTACTACGGTCTCTCATGGTATGCATACCAGGTATCCTCATTGCATTACCAAGATCCTTCATCTCAAATTGACCATTAAAATTCATTTTGAGCGTATGAATCTCTTGCTTGTCAGAACTTGCTATAAGGATATCATCTACATAAAGAAGGAGATAAGAATGATTTTTTGATCCATCTACATTATGTACGCACAAATTTCATAGTTTTTCTTACAAAACCAGGTTCTAGTAAGAAATCATCAAACAATGATACCACTCATTGGACTCTACTTCAACTCATACAAAGTTTTCTTTAACAAACATATTTTTGAGTTGTCTTCCATAAAAACTTTAGGTTGTTGCATGTAGATTGTTTAATCTAAATATTCATATAAGAATGCGGTCTTCACATCCATCTGTTCTAACTCAAGATCATATATATTTACAATTATTATAAAAATCATTATAAAACAATGTTTCACCATAGTGAAAAGATCTCGTTATAATCGATCCTTTTTATCTTAGTAAAATCATTTGCTACAAGTCTCGCTTTATACCTTGGTAGTTCGACCCCTGGCATACCTTCTATTATTTTAAGCACTCAATTGAATTCAACTAGCCTTTTGTTCTTAGGTAATGACACAAGATTCTAATCCTGGTTCTTTTCAAATGAAAGCATTCCATCTTTTAATGCCTTTAACCGTCATTGTTTATCATTTCTTTCGAATTCCTCTTAAAGTTATTTGGTTTCGATTCTCACACCTGGTTAGTTTCATTCAAAGAATAATAAGTCTGGTCACTATAACTATATCTCTTAAGTGAAGTTATAATTCTCCTCCTCCTATCTCTTACTAGCTGATAGTCTGGAGTAGTTATTGTTTTGCTTCCATTTTTTTCAGGTTTTTGAGTCTGATTTATCTTCTTCCCTCTCATCAGTGGAAGACTCCACCTCAAAATAAAGTTTATTTACCCATGTTTATGGTCGTGTATCTTTGCTTATTATAAAATTTGATTTTCTAGGTTGCATCTTTCACATCTTGTAATCCTTCACACCTTCAGGGTAACCAATAAAAACATACTTCAAAGATCTATCATAAAGATTGATATGGGAAAATATTAAAGCTCGAAAGACTTTTAATTTGGAGTAGTATGCAGGTCGGCCACTCCAAACTGTAATCTTTGTAATATAAAATGTTTTTTAAATATATATTTATTTTTAATATTTTTAACTTCTTTTGCTCAATTCAAAAGCTAATAAGTTTAGTTTTATAACTTTATTTTCTATCTCAAAACAACTTTAACTCAAAAAATTCATTTATATTTTTATAAAAGTAATTTTAATATATTATAATTTTTCAATATATATGGATTTTACAATTTGGAAATTGGAAGATGTAGTACTTACTTTATTATATTTTTGAGAAAAAAGATATTTTGAGTCTACCCTAACCCCTAATAGCCTTCCGCCACCGGAAACCACCCCTCCATTGGTGCTTCGCCTCCCCCTCCACTGCACCACCAATGACATGGTTGGTGGAAGTGCAACCTTAACCCACCTATCTCATCCTACATCTCATAATAAACTCACCCAACCCTTCACAAGACCCGTCTCACTCAAGACTTCAACAAAAAATCAAAATATCTTGAATGAAGCTAGCTTTCCATCTCTGACCAGATCCAAACCAGCCAATCTCACTAACATCAACACCACCTCAACTGAAATTGATTCTAGATCTACAACAATCAACAACCTTGGATTTATCATGCAACAAATACAACCTCTGTCTCAGAATAATAGATCATACGCTGATATAATAAAACCTAATATAATAAATAATATATCACAAACTGTCACAATCCATCTGAAAGAAAATTACCTTGCGATAAAGATTCACATCACAAAAAAGAATTTATATCCAAAGTCAAACACATCATAATTGGTAAGTTCTCTCATGTTA
Organism: Limnanthes douglasii subsp. nivea; assembly: GCA_036936605.1. Classification (NCBI taxonomy): domain Eukaryota; kingdom Viridiplantae; phylum Streptophyta; class Magnoliopsida; order Brassicales; family Limnanthaceae; genus Limnanthes; species Limnanthes douglasii. The sequence continues at coordinate 169,929,618 of JAUPFV010000005.1, forward strand.
GGCCTTCAATGGATAATATTCACAACTTCCTGAATTATTTTGAATTTGTTGGGGAAGTTAATCTCTCGATCTAGGACTCTAGGTACGACTTGATAGAGTTTGATATTTTGGAGAACTATTCTTTGTTATCAAAAATATCAATTTGGACTATTGGTAACTACTTCATGAGATTACTCAAGTGGAATCCATTCTTTAACACATAAAGTCGGATCCCTAATTACACCTGTCTGGATATCCTTTCCAAACCTTTCATAATAAATATACAATAAAATATTATCCAATACATTGCTAAAGCTATTAATAAACCATTAAAAGTATGAGTTCCATCCAAAAATAGATCAAGCTTTAACGAGTGCAAAGCTTGGATTAACCTAGATATATCGAAAGAAATAGTTCCCAAATTTCGGATTAGTTTCGGTAATCAAACAAACTACCAGAACGAAGAAGGTTTCTGACAAGAGATAATCTATCGTGATAGGCCTCACTATTACACATAATGTAAATATCTAGGACACAGCAATCTAGATTTTAAGGAATCTACTCTAAATAAAGAATTCAATAAAAAGAATAACAAACCGAACATAGAGAAAATTATCCTAAACAGCACAGTTAAACATCCTCCTCTAGCTTAAATATGTGTTCCCAAAATTAACTCAATCATCATTAGAGAATCAAACTTTAAATCATCTCCACAAGCTGACAATATATCAACCAACACAAGTAAATCTAGTACTGAAAACCATATCCAAAATATAAACATGGCGCCCATAAGTGAAGTTGATTTAGAAAAAAGAAACCCTAAACAAAGGGTCAAATTAAATTACTATCACAATCCTTAATTGGAATGTGTGAAGAGTAGGCAACAAAGGTACAATCAGAAGATTCTTATCTTTAAAAAGAGCAGAAATAACTGATTTATTAACAATCCAAGAACTAATGGTTCTAGTTGAAAAACTAAAAAAAATAAAAATATATTGGATTCAAATAGCTTAGCCTAATCAAACAGCAAAATATGGATTTTCTCAGAAAGAATATTTTAATATCGAAATATCTACAAACCATGATCAATTCTTTCACTTAAAATTATGTAATACTTTCTTGGACAAGGAATTTTTAGTGATAGTTTTTCACGACAAAAACACATAGGAACTCAGAGTTAACTTATTGAATGGATTAAATAAAGCATCAGATCACTATAAACCATGGATACTCATGGGAGACTTCTGTGCAATTTCAAACTTTAATGAACAACTAGCATGCTCTACTGTTTGTTTGAGAAATATGAGTGATTTCAATAATGCTATCGAAGACTGCTTACTATATGATGCAGGATTCACATGTTCTAAATAAAATGGTCAAACAACCATAAATATAAGAGACTGAATAAATGATTATATAATTCAACATGTCTCAATCACTTTGAAATAATAAAGTTAAACATCTATAAACGACTAGATCAAGTCATTCACCCATATGCATCAATATTTCAATTGAAGAGAACAAAACCAAATCATCCATTAAATTTCAGAACATGAACACCACGACTTCCTTAGTGTTGGGGAACAAAACTAGAAAGAAGAAATGCATGGCTCTCATATTTATATTTTCTAGAATAAAGTAAAGAGACTAAAACACAGACTTAAAGACTGGAATTGGAACATCTTCGGAAATTTGTTTGATACAATAGATCAATCGGAAGAAGACGTTCAACATCTTGAAAATCATTTTGAATTCAAATAAAGCATGGAAGATAAAATCCAATATTAGAAGCTAAAGTTATTCACCTAAAACTCCTAACTAGAGAAGAAACTTACTTGGAACAAAAATATAATAAATTGGATAAAAATGGTGATGGAAACTCAAGATATTTCCACAATTATATTTAAAAAAAAACCCATAGTTAATGGAATCCTTGAAGAAGATAAATAGACTATAGAACAATGTGACCTTGGAAATCAGCAAAAACATCACTTTAAACTTTTTCTAAATACTCAACATCAAATCAGGGAGATTGAAAACCTGCAAAATATAATTCCAAAACTTATCACTGATTAAGACAATGATATGCTACTAGTTATACCAACATAGATAGAAATTCTTGCATCAGTGAAAATCCTGAACCCCAACAGTGTTGCGGTTGTTGATAGATTCAACACAAAATTTTATATTCTCTGATGGTCAATAATATCCAAGGATCTTTGTGTCGCATTAATATCTTTATTCGGGACCACCAAGTTCCTCAAGTTATTCTTGCCAAAGCCATTAGCTTAACCACAAAAGTTGAATCACCTAAAATATGGGATATTTCAGACCAATTAGTCTTTGTAATATCTTCAATGGAATCCTATCAAAGATCATAAATGTAACATTAGCCACCCTCATGCCAAACTAATATCAGTAGAACATAATGGATGTGTTAAAGGAAGTACTATCCAAGACAACATCATACTTACTCAAGAACTTGCTCACAATATTAACAAAAAAGTTAGATGGAGAAATGTTATAATTAAAATTGGCATATCTAAAGACTTCGACAGAATCTCATTTTATTTTATCTACTAGATATTAGAGGTCTTTGAGTTTTAATAAAAGATGGATAAACTGGATTAAGTCTTGTATAAGCTCAATTGGATTTTTAGTTTTAGTCAATGGTGAACTTCATGGATATATCAAGTCTACAAATAGAATTAGACAAAGGGATCTTATATCTTTTAGCCTATTTATTATCGTAGAAGAATACCTAACTAGATGATTTAAAAATATTTATGATTTGGATTACATTATAAATCAATTAGCATGAGTATACCTTGTATTGCCTTTGTTGATGACTTTTTTATCTTCACCTATGGTTCTTCTTCCAATCTCAGTAATAAATCAAATCAGATACCTATTATTCAAGTTGGATATGACTTAATTACTCAAGTCATATCACTAAGAAATAGACTTAAACACTACTCAACAACTATGGTGTTATCAAAACACAATCCAGAAGAATAATTTCTCTGTAGTCAAATAGTACGCTCATAAAGAAAATAAATTAACACTTTATACTAATGGATCCATCCTACCTTCAGGAGAATCAAGTGGGGATCGAATTTTGAGAGACCATAGAGGTGAAAATATACTAGCTTTTAGCAGATTATATGGAAAACAACCCTCAGTACTATCAGAAGGCAGAACATTTCTAGATGGCCTAACTATTTGCAATGCACAAAACATACTTAACCTAGACATTGAAATAGACTCAGTGATTTTTATTCTAAATGCTAGCGAGAAATAAATCCGTTTGTTTTATGTCATACATAATAGGCAACTGCAGAAAACTACTCAAGATAGGAATGACTATCAATCATATTATTAAAGAGCAAAACCAAGTTGTTGATTGGTTGGTAAAAGAAGATCTTAAACAAGCGAAAAAACTGGACTGCATCAAAGACACAACTCTTGCTAATCTTACAGAAATTTCTTTCTTTGAAAGCCTAGGAATAGAATACATGAGAATGGAAGACTTTAGGATTACTTACTTCAACACATGACCACAAAAACTAAATCTAGCATCGAAGAAAAATAAATTCAAGTATAGAAGAACAGTCACTAAAGAAAATGTTCAGAAATACATCAAAATAACAAAACTAGTCTCACGTAAAAGCCATATACTTCCATAAAATCGTTAAAATCCAACAACAAGCTCCAATCAACAACCAAGAAACAAGATCAAAGAAGAATAAACAAGTAATCAAAGAAAAAAAAAGATAACATATTACAAGAAAAACTTCTCAGCTAGAAAGAACATAGATCATATTCAAGTAAAACCCTCTCATGACATAATTAACTTAAAAGAAACGAATTCATGAAGATAATCTTAGAGAACTCACTTGGAACCTCAACTCGGATATTAATGAAAAGATTTCCCTCTTAATCAAAAAGATACCACCCATTTTCAGTTGGACGCTCATGACAAAAGAAAGAAAGCTTCTAGACATCAAAGAAATTTATAGCTGGATAAAAGGGAAACAAGCTCACGAACAAACCAAGAATTAGTAACTTGTGCAACATAAGGAAAGAAAGAAAAAACCAAAATCAAAACATGCGCCATTTTTTATTTCAACATCCAAAATTTGCTATTGGGCTGAGATCATGGACTCAAAATCTAACCTTACCACTTTGGGCTAAGTCTTGTAATTTTTTTATCTCCTTATTTTGATATAATAAATTCTTTGAGGTTATAAATATTTTTTTTACAAATAAAAACAATAGAATACAAGACTAAAATTAGATTAATGTTTGTTCATCTTTTTTTAAATAACGATAAACATATATATATATAGTGTTTTTATGGATTTTTTTACACATATGACCCATAAATAAACATAGTGTCTTTTGAGTGTATCTCATATTCTTAATTAATATGATAGAAATAGTTGGACAAAAATTAGGTGACGACCCAACCAACAATCTCCTTATCAGTAGCCCCATGGTCCTTGTAAGTTTGACATTGAAGAACAAGAAAATCCCCAATAACTAATTGTGTTGATACAACCTTGTCAGGTAGACATGTAGCTTCTTACGTGGTGTTTGCTAGTCATTGCACTATTTTTTTTATTACAAATCATAACCAGATAAACCTTTCTTTGAGGAAAAAGTGTCAATTTTTTCGAGGGACAATAGTACAAGCAAGCAATGACTTTTGGTCATGCATGATAGCGATAAAAAAACAAAAATATGGAAAAAGTCTGGAATGTATGATAGTTTCGGAGAATATCTTTATCATAGACCTGTGAAGGTGTCTAACATAAGAACATTAGATACTCAAGAGGGTATTAACAGGAAGCAAGTAATAACATCAAAGAGTCTCAATTAAAAGTGACTCAAAATCTTATGGGGTCTCGCCTGAAAACGACTCAGAAGCTCATCGAGGTCTCGATTAAAAATGACTCAGAAGCACTTGGGTCTCAACTGCTGAGATTAACAAAGAAGAGAAATAACCTCAAGTTTTTAATCATTATCTATTTTTTGAGACCATTTTACGCTTGCTGTATATCGTTTCCTTATAAAACCTATTAATATACATCCTTATTAGAAGCTTTTGAGCTTCTCATGCGTGACTTTACAACTACACATTTTAGTTTCTCGCTAATCTACCTGCAAAAATATCACAAAGAAAGATAGGACTTTCTAAATAAATACCTGTTGAACTATTTATTTTCCTCGCTTAAATATTTAAATAGATAATTAGAGAGATAAAAGAGATAATTCTTGTTAGAACTTCAAGCCAAAACAAAATATTTCCTCTAATCTTAACCACTATTAAACTGTATCAGAAATTAGAGATCGACGTGAACACCTCCCATGAGTTAAGACACAACTATTTGAAACTTAGTTGAATCCTGTAATCCTTTATGTTTCTTACTTCAACATTTAACAGATGCTCTTCTTAGATGTACCAAGCATCAATATAGTTTCATTTAGTTAGCTTCCTAAGTTTGTTGTCTAAGTTTTGCGCTAACTTTTGTAGTGTTACCAACCGCAAAAAATGTTTATGTCTGGTCAAGTTAGCCCCCAACAACCAAATGAAATTCTTTTTATTCATTCAGTACCAAATGTGTAAAAATATAAGGTGACCAAACTGAAATATGTTATGAGACTGAAATCTCCTATTAAGATCGAGGGTGATAGTGGTGAAGATATATTTGTCAGTGACACCTAAAACATACTTATATAAAATAATATAGTCTGAAACAAGAGATGTTTATTTTTCGTCTCTCATTCCATATAGGGCTATCAAAAAAATCCAAAAAATCTGATATCCGACCGAAATATTCGATATCGAATCCGAATAAAACGGATAATATTCGTATTCGAAAGAAAACAGATAATATTCGTATCCGAATTTGTATTCGAAAATAGCGGATATGGATATAGTCATATCCGTATTCGAAATATCCGATATCCAAAATTTTATGAATAAATATATATAATTTTTTATATTTAAACATGTTTTTTAGCTATTCCACATCGTAAAAAGCAAAACAAATTACTAACAAAGTTGATCATAAATATGGAGGATTACTTCTTTAAAAATGTATCTTATCCCACATCTAAAGTTGGAAAAAGAGTTGCTACCAAACTGTTTATAAAACACATGGTGGCTTTTCTTAGCAAGTATATCTTTTTAGTCTTATGACTCTTATATGACATCTAAAATATGAAATAATTGCTACCAAACTTTCTATGAAAGACATGATGACTTTTCAAAATAAATATATTTTTCTTAGCTTTATCCCACATCTAAAATGGGAATATGAATTTCTACTAAGGTGCCTATAAAAGTAGCTCAACCAATATTGCAATTAGTTAAAATATTTAGTGGAAATTGAGATATTTGGATTCAGAGATTGTCCATATCCGGATAATATCTGTCGGATACGGATTCATATATTATTTTTAAAAAAAATCGAATCTGAATTTAGATTCGGATAGTGATTTCGGATTTCGGATTCAGATTCAGATATAGGCAGATCCGTATCCAAAATATCTGTTTGACAATCCTAATTTTATATTATGTATTTTTTACTTTTACCAAACTAAAATAATACTTTTGGATCATTATAAAATCTTAAATTACTTAGTGTTTCCAATGGGTGATGCCAATTGATGTTGTTAATTTTATTAGGATAACAATTTAAAAATATTTATCTAGATAAATAAAAATAATGAAACAAGATGAAGGTGAGGAAGATTAATATTTTATAATCCATAATTCTAAAGTTAAAATCAACAAAACTATTACAAGAAGATTAATATTTTACGATCCATATTTCTAGAGTTAAAATCAACAAAAATATTACAAGTATGCAATGTCTAATATAATAAAAATAAAAATAATATTATCTATGATATTTAGATCAAGATCATTGCTTAATATTTAATTGATAGTTTTTTATTATAGTTGATTATTTATAATTATCTTTTAGTAGATTATCATTTTAAGTTTTAATTTAACTTAATCATAAAATATTAGTATTTATCGATCAAAATTTAATTTTTTTAAATACAAAAGTGAAATCAAATTTATATGAATATATATATTCTAGTAATAACAAATTAAAATTTCAAGTAACTTGAATAAAATACAGACTCAGAGTTTGATTATATAGATGACGTTTTACCAATATTTTGATTTAGATCACATAAATCTGAATGATTGATGTTTTATAAATCCACGAGACGTTAAGTTATAACTTAAACTAAATATAAGATTACTTTTCTTAACTAACCAAACTTTATAGTTATTGTAACATATTTTAAAATATAGTAGAGATTCACAATAGCAGTATCATCTATATATGAGTTTTACATTTATATTTTTTTATACCTCGAACTTTGTACATTTTAGTGAACTTTTTTACTAACTTTATTATTTGGAATATTTGAGATTACAAATGTTATATTTTTATATATTCTTCATTTTTTTCTAATTTGAGAACTAAGTTCAATTGCACTTTATTTATCATACTCACAATTATACACGGTATCAAATTATCAAAATCGAAACGAAAACAATAAACAAAAACATATTCATGCAGCGTAAGTGCATTTCACTTTGATCTTATGTAGACATTTTCAAGATTTCCTCATTAACATTTATCTTGACATCATACTTCAAAGAAGATAATTGAATAAATTGCATTTTATTCTTCATGTTGTTATTTTTGTAAAAAAAAATCTATATTTCGATAAAAACCTCTCTTATATTGTTAGAAATCACACCATTAAATACTTTTAGGTTTTTCTTGGCAAACTATTGATAAGTTAAGTCAGTTGGACTTTACATATACTTCTAAGCCATTGGTAAATTAATTAAGAAGTTTTTATGTAAAATGTGTAAGTCATTGTTATATTCATTAAGATTATGCTATTTAAAATAAGCATATATGTCTTATTTATCAAAATCATAACATATCGCATACAAAATCATAATTTCTTACCCTCCTTAAAGTTTATTCTATATTTTTTGTTTTTGATTAATAATAATAAATATATTTTGTTATTCAACTAAACAATAATTTAGGTACGAGCTATAAATGATGTATAGTCGAACTAAATATAATGTTATGCACAATTATGAAAATGACTTATGGTGGCGATTATGTTTTTTTTAAATTAATAGTTATTTAAATTTTTCAATAGTTAATGACATATTTGTAATATTGTGAATTTTAAAAGGTACACACATTATGTGTTCTAGTGTATATTTTATAAATATTGAAGAAACTGGTTGAAAATTATACTAGAAAAATGGCTTCGATTATAACCATACATACTCAAAACCGTTATGAATAAATACAAAATACAAAAAAACATAAGAAAAAAGACAAGAATTTTTACTTTATTCACCAAAATAGGCTACGTCCAATGAGCACTGTAGCTTTTCATTAAATCAAAAAGAATAATATTTACAATGAAATCAAACCTTGATAGGATGGATGAAATATATAATGACACATTAGAAAAAAAAACCTTAATAGGAAAAAAAACTAATAGGAAAAAAAACCCTAATATGATAAAAAAAACCTAATATGACAAAAGCCCAAGTAACACTTGGAACATTAAATAACTTGGCATTCCTCTTCTATTATTATGTATGATGTTTTAACAACTATGAAGCATGCAATGTGCTACTGGGCTCCAACAAACATAAATAATCTCTCACTTGGAGACTGTCACATCACAACATGCTTTCAGTTCATTCTGAACAAACTTCTGACACACTAATCATTGCAGCAACTCTCTTAGAAAATCATCAAGCTCGAAGATCTACTAAATCTGCACACAGATTCAGATTCTCAAGGGTCACAAGGTTTTGTCAACATATTTAATCGATTATTTTCTCAATCGATCTTCACAAATCTCAGTTGACCATCTTCTATAAAAGATCGAATAAGATAATTTTTAATATCCACATGATCGGTCCTGAAATGGTATGCCAAGGTCATATCCAAGAAAATATCATTTTGACTATCACTATTCAAAAATATATTATATTTATACATACCCAATTCATGTAAGACGTGTTGTAACCATATCATCTCCTTGCTTGACTACGTAATAAAAATATATTTAGATCCAGCAGTAGACAAGACTATTATATTCTACAAATTTGAACCTCAGCTCACAATAGTACCATCCAAAGTATACACATACCTATTAGTACTTTTTCTACTACCATTATCTCTAGCCAAATCGACATTAGCATAACCCTGCAACTTTATACTAGAACATGTGAATAATAATGATGTATTTGTAGTACATTTCAAATACCAAAGTAGCCACTTTTATGTCTTCCAATATTATTTTTATCTGTTACTTATGTAACTACTAACAAGTCTCACTGAATTTGCAATGTATGTTCTGGTGCAAACCATGGCATACATAAGATTCTTAATAATTTATACATAAGAAATATTCTTCATATAAGCCTCATTGTCTCATGTCTCAGGTGATTGGTCTTTGGTTAATTTAAGATGATTACCCAAAGATGTTTTTACTAGTTTGGTAGTTAAACATCTTCATAATCATATTAATATGTTCTAACTTAGATAAATTCAAAGTACCATGATTATTATCTTTCGTGATCCTTATACTAAGAATTTTCTTTGTAGCTCCCATATATTTCATTGCAAATTCTTTTGATAATTTTTTCTTTAGATAATTTATTTTCTCCTTATTAGGTCATGCAATAAGCATATCATCTACATATAAAAAAATGATAAATGTGTTTCTAGACCTATTTCTATAGTAACAATGATTTGGTTCAGATCTAGTGAAGTTGGGGTACCCATCAAAACTATCAAACTTCATATAACATTATCATGAAACTTGTTTCACACTATACAAGTTTTTCTTCAATTTGTAAATTACATTCTTCTTTTATTTTATTTTCTTACAAAACCTTATGGTTGCACCATATAAATATTTTCTTTCGGATCATCATGAAGGAATATAATCTTCACATCTAACTGATCAAGATATAAATTATTTGAATCTGTAATTTCCAAAACCAATCTGATTATATTTAGCTTCAGAATTGGAGATAAATTATTGGTGTAGTATACACCTTTCTTTTATTGAAAACCTTTAACAACAAGCCTAAAATTATAGTGTGTACTCTCATCATGTTATTATTTACTCTGTACACCCGTTAGTTATGCAAAAACCTCTTCTCTTCTAGTTACTCGGTTAACTGTAAAGTTTTTTTTATCAAAACTTTCATCTCATCTTTCATAGCTAACTCCCACTTTATCGAATTCCCAACTTGCAAAGCTTCAACATAATTTTCAAGCTCACCTTTATCTGATAACAAGATGTGATTAATATAGGATGAATAATGATTCATTGTCTTGAGTATCCTATTGCTTCTTCAAAGAATGTGAACTATGGTAATTGAGTTTGGATAAACTAGACTATCATGTTGTATCTTATAAACTTAATTTTCCTAGTTATAAACAACCTCGTCATGCATATTGATTTTATGAATCTCACCCAAACCAACATAATCTTTTACCTTTGGTGCATATGGTTCTTTAGCTACATTTGGTTTGTCATTATACATAACTTTCTCATTAAAGATGACATTATTCCTTATTATAATTTTTCAATTCTTTACATATTAAAATATACAACCAATATCATCATCAACATAGCCAATACAGAAACATTTCTTGTATTTTAGGTCAAGTTTGTTTCTAAAATTGGAATCAATATATCCATATGACAAACAAATAAATACTTAAAAATTAGATTTACTTTATTACCACTCCATACTTCATTTTGAAATTTTAAATTCAATGAAACTGATGGTCCTCCATTGATCAGATGAAAAGCAGTGTTGATTGCATCCTTAAAGAACATTTGGCAACCATAATGTAACCTCATTGTTCTAGCACGCTCTTTTAGGGTTTAATTCATGCACTCAGTTACAATATTTTATTGTGGTATTCCCAGAATGGTCCTTTCCATTCTAATTCTATTTATAGCACAATACTCTCTAAACCCATCATCAACATATTAACCTCTATTATCTTATCTTAGACACTTTAATTTCAAGCTTGTCTCATTATATACCATATAATTTTATTTCTTATATACATCAAATACATCACTAATATTTTTTTTTAAATAAACCTAAGAAATTCTAGTCGAGTTATCAATAAAATGGATGTAGTATAATGAGCCACCAAATAGTAGAGCTGGAAATTATCTCCATAAATCAGTATGCACAAACTCTCATTTTTCTAGTTTTTGTGCTATACCGTATTTGACAAATCCAACTTTTTCTGCTTTCAAAGTACGTAACTCTCACACACACAACAATATCAATGGTATTTAATTATGGTAGTCTTTCGTTCGACTTAAGTACTTTCATGTCATTCTCACTCATATACCCAAGTATATAGTGTCATAAAGTATTAATAGAGTCGGAAACAACAATTGCACCTACTACACATGTGTCAATTATTGTCATGCCAATAATAGAAAGGTATCTTGAACTAGCATACATATAAAGAGTACCCATATTAAGCTTGACATATCCAATACTTACTATTTAAAATGGTCTATTATCAACTAAATAAATAATTCTAAAATTGCATGCAATATAGTTGACAAAGAGTTATCTATTTGAAGTGGTATACCAAGAAGCTTCGGAGTCGAGAACCCAAGAGTCTACGAGGCTTTCAACAATAAGTAGTAAGACAACCTGTACAGTTTTGTAACAAAATCTGGACTTCCATTACCATTCTTCTTAGGTTCTTTGCAATATCCTTGTATTGTCCCAACTAGCCGCAGTTTTAGAATCCAGTTGGATGCCATGGGTTTAAAGATTGGCCCTTGCTTTGTTATATTTTTTATTAAGACCTTTATATGTTTTGATTTTTTTGGATGATTTGTCTCTTAATTTTACGCTAAAGGATATTATTCAAAACTCACCATAAGACTTCATTCGAACTTATTCACCAAGAATCATATCGTGCATGTCATTTTACTTTATCTTCCCCTTGTTGGCATAATTACTTACAAAATTTATCACAACTTCCTAACTTATTAGTAAAGATGACACAATAATTAGGATACAAATTTTATCATCAAATTCAATTGTGATAAATAATAAAATTTTCATTGCACTGAACTCGTTCAAGTGTTTTATAACTGAAGCGCATCCTTCCATGTTCAAGTCTGAATAGTTTCTTCATCAAATGTATATTATTGTTCACCAACGGATTTTCATACATACTCGACAAGGTCATCATCAAACCATTAATAGTCTTTTCTTTAACAATATTGTGTATGAAACTAACTTTGGTAGAGTCAATTGAACAACCCCTAGAACTTTATAATCCAAAAGTTTCTAATATGCCTAAAATATCCCATATGTCTTCGTTGAATATATGAGAAGTTACTGCAAGTTTCTCTCATATAGATAATCTTCAATCTGTATCCTCTAGTGTACAAAGTCGGACCCGTCAAACTTTTCTTATTGTAACACCTCCAAATGTGATTACAACATCTCCAAATCCGACTATAAACGTAGATGATGTCGTCTCATAATTTTAATTATTCAATCTTCTTCTTTTTTTGGCAGATGATTTGATTCTTCCCAAGTTCTTTACGAAGCTTAATCTGATACCAGTTTCTACGAGCAAATGCTAAAAATAAATAAAAAAGAATAAAAAGAAACATAAAATTTTTTACTTGGTTCACCCAAAATAGGCTACGTCTAAGGATCCTGTAGTTACTCACTATATTAGAAAAGAAAGTGTTCACAATGACACCAAATTCTAATAGGATGGGTGGAATATATAATAACACATTAGAACATAAAATACATCATGACAAAAAAACTTTAACATGATAAAAAACCCTAATAGAACAAAATCTCAAGTAACACTTTGAGCACTAAACAACTTGGTATATTTTTTCAATTATGATCTTTCACAAGTGTGAGGCTAAACATGTACTACCACACTTCACACAAACATAATTAAATTCCATATCCAAATAATTATAAAAAACCTATTTATAAGCATGCTTACACAATATTAATATAATAGTTTTTATTAAATAATAACTTGACTGAAATCAAGAGGATTTGGTGTTAGTTGTAATTCAACTAATTTTAAGCAAATCTTTATTAGAAATATTTTCTTATGTTGATACTAGACATTTAATTCACATTAAAATCTTATATTATGCACATATGTCAAGAACCAGCCTTATTTTGTAACACACATAAAATTGATATATGCAAACAAATTAAATATGTAAATGAAATAAATCATTAAGTTTAAACAACTTAAAAATATGACATTTTCCATAAAAAATAAATTTTGTATATAATGTTTTGAAGTTCAATCAAGCTATAATATGCATAGAGGTAATGGATAACCATGCTAATTGCGATGTCGTAAATAAAATCATCTTAAAATTATATTTTTATGAAAAAAAACTAATAATACGAAGACAAAAATAATAGATAATCCAACAATTAATTTATAACAACGAACTATATATAGTTTTATATTGAAGTTTAATGATAAATAAATTTTGTTTAAAAATATATATTTTAAATTTTAATTTTTATGTTTTCATATATTAATAATTAATAAATTTTAATTACCTAACATGTAAATAATTCATCTTAGATTTTAAAAAAACATTAGTGGAAGATTTGAGAATGTTTGAATTGGTCCCCTTAAAAGAAAATATAAAAATCACATTTTATTATTAAATTAATAAAATAATAATATCAATAACTTGTTTAACATTCTTTCATTAAATTAAAAAAACTTAAAATTTATATTTTATTTACCGTAGCACATTAAACATACCATTTTTGTTTTGTTATTTTGATACTTAAACAATAAAACTCATGATTAATCCTACTACAATTATTTCCTTCTCCAAATATAATTATATACAAATCACTGTAGTGAATTAACTTTGAGCCATTTTCATACTTATATAATGTTGATACAATTTTGTATTTAAACATATCCGAACATTATAATCAAACTTCACATCATTTCGTTCAATATCAAACATCATTCAAATCAAATCAAACTTATAAAAAAAATTCAAACAATTTGAAATATCATGAATAAAAATGTTAAATACGTAAACTAATTGAATCATACATTTTTCACAAGCGAGACTAATTATTAATATATGTCAACATTAGTAGAATGTCGGCTTAGAAATATAAAAATATATTTTACTCAGAATTTAAAGATATATTAAGTGAACTAACAGAATGTTTATCATCTTCATCTTAGAAATAAGATATAAGATTCAAATCGTATCTTACATAATAAGGGCATACCCTACCCCAACACATGTTGGTCAGGTCTTACAAGGGCTCATCTAAACAAATTTACTAACATTTTTGTCCAAAAACTTCGATGCACTTGCATGATCCGCGCAAGAGGTAACAAGAGTAATGAGCGAGGTACTGCGTTATACTATATATCTTTTATAGTATTTTCTAAATAATATCTTTTATACATTCAATTATATCTTTTAAAATATCTTTTAAAGTATATTTTAAATTATAGTTTTTATTTTATTCTTTATATTTTCAAAACTATTTTTTGATTACCAATATATTATGCAAAGCTTACACGTTTGTTAAAAAAAATATTGAAATATTTTTTTAATTTTTTTCTAACAAAATAATTTATTTATATTATGAATTATGTTTGATACAAATTATTTTCATATATTTCTTATATAAAAATTTTGATTTTATTTCCATCTATTTTTAGAAATATCGTTTACATAACAAATTTGATTTTAGTTTATCTATTTTCAAAAACATCTTTTATATAATAAATTTGAGTATGTTATATTTTATATTTTAAATATCTTTTAAAATAATATATTAAGAAATATTAAGATTTATTGTTAATTTTAATTTTATATGTAATAAATAATATATTACGATATATTAAAAATACCTTAAAGTAGTTAAAGACACTAACAGAAATATTTTTTTAAATGATAATGAAACCATTTTACGACGAAAGAATCGTGTCAAATGAATTTCATAAAATTTTAGCCCCCTTTGTATTGATTTCTGGATCCGCCACTATATATATATATACCGGTTATGGAACCTTCACGTATCATCAATCAGGACAAGAGTGTGACACACCCTTCAGAAAAAAATCAAAGAGCATCCAACCTCTCCCGAGATCCTAACACATTTGAGCTAGAATATGAAATATTATATTTGTATATAACGGTATATGGCCATAATGACAACACAATACTAGTAGCGGAAGAAAAATCCACGTTTATGGCCAACAACTACATGAGGAAATTTATCCTCAATACCAAGAATTAATATATGTAATTGGAAAACTTGCACTCGCTATGATGGCAGTTACAATAAAAATACGGTTATATTTTCAAGCCTTATATAATCATAGTCATATTTTGGTTCTTCTTCAGAAACGTTATGCAAAACCTTAACATCTCTAGACGACTAACACAGTGGTCACTGGAGCTTAAAGAATTTGACATGTTTTGCTATACTTTCTCATTGAGTTCCAAGTTAAAATATCAGTCTCCTCAGAGGAAAATATCAACCTCATGTAGATAGTCTGAACCGATAGGGCCTGAACAATCTTGGCTCTAGAGTCAGAGTACAACTAACATCTCATTTGGGGGACTATCTGTACATATCAAATCAAGTTTGGATTCTTTGTTTAAATAAAAGAAGTTGAATACAAAGTAACAATATCAGAACTTTGTCTCAACAATATATGTGGATCTCTACGCGTAAACCTCATAAATAATTCACAAATGGTAGCCAATCATACACCAATACAAGGTGAAGCCAATAAATAAAATCTTATAATTTACTTAAATAAGTTGTATAGTGAAGTCAACGAATTTGAGTACGTCGAGCACGCGTAAGTACCTTGGGAAAATTAGGATAATTGATGCACTTGATTGATAAATGTGTGTTGAATATACCAAACGGGTATTCCTTCAAGATAAGACATTTATTTTCAAAACCAAACAAACTGAGCCAGAAGAGTCGGCATCTAAGGTTATGGTTATTGACAAACATCCAGATTAAAGACCCTTATCAAGTCGTACCTCACAAAAAGAACGTTGTCAATAAATAAAATAGAGGTCGAAAGAATCAAAGTAAGATTTTTTTGGTATATGGTGAGGATAATAATCGCCTGAGGGTAGGCTAGTAATTTTAGTTGGTGTTTTATGGTAGTGTGTGGGTATTATGTGTTTAGAGTAGAGAGTGGAGAGATAATTAAGCAGCCTGGTAGCAGTTAATTCTCATTACCCACACTTAATGCAGGTGGTTGGGTATTTATACCCTGATATTTGGGCCCTTATGGGCTTTCGGGTCATGTTTAATGGACCCGGGTCATGTTCAAAGACCCATGAGCTCTAAGTAGGAGAGCAAGTAGCTTAGTCAAGAAGTGTTTAGGTTTTTTAGTACTTTTGTCATAGTTCGAACAGTCCTATGGTCATAGAGTTCGAAGTGATCTGTCCGGTCCGGAGGCCTTGGACCGATCTGTCCTTGTCCGGGGAGCGTGCAGAATTCGGACTCATCAGTATATATGTTTGGACGATACATTATATAGACATGATCTAACCAAACTTATTATTAAGTTCCTCGGTTGAGAAGAGTCATTCTTCATCCTTGAAGAACTTCATGAAGGAGAATGAAATGCCCATTGTGGGTATAAGACTCTCTACAGGTGTATCTTGTTAACAATGTACTATTGGTTAAATGTAACAGCTGACGTCAAAGAAGTTTTCGAATATTATGATATATTCTAATGCTTTGTAAACACAATACAAGCCTAACAGTACCCTTTGAGTTAATTTATGATACCATTCATTAGGTTAGGGGTGGAAAATATTTTTTGGTGACAGTAGACTACTTCTCCAATTGAGTGGAAATTGAGTAATTAGAAATTATTCGAACTAAAGAGGTTATCCACTTCCTCAACACCTATATACACTGAAGAAATAGGGTCCTAAGAGTTATAACTGCTGAGAACGAGCTATAGTTCCATAATGCATGGTTAGCATTCTTCTTTTAAACTAGAAGAATCCAACAACACTTCTCAAAACCATTATAATCCAAAGCGAATGGTCATGTTAAACTAACCAACTAAACTTTTTTTGGAAAGGATACACTGCATAATTGAAAGTACAACGGAGAAGTTGTCATATACACTTCAAGAAGTCCTATGGTCATACCAAACCACTTCGATAAGCGCAACATGAGAGAATCTTTTTAAATTGATATATGCATAACTAAATGATATATAAAAAGATCCACTTTCAAAGAACTAACAATAATTTTTATATATTTTGTACCTTTGAAAATCCTAACTTTATTTTACTCTTCCACTAACATAGCCAAACCAAAACTTAACACATCAAAATAAAATAAAATTTTGTTTGGCATTTTTCTATAAATTAAGTTGATAATTGTTTATAATTATATTTTTAAATATAAAAACCCTAAACTTATCTTAGCATAATATGTTAGATCATAACGACCGAAGATGTTAAGCTTAGAAAAAATGGTAATTTTATGCAACAAAAAATAGGTAGTTGATTTGTCGAAAATAAAAAATATTCTATCTTTAATCTCTAAAAATGGATAATTACTTGATTCATTATATTTTTCTTTAGATGTAACTCAATTACATTAAAGACACTTCATAAATATTTATTTGTTACATCATAAATAAAAAACAATCATAAATAAAAAACAATTGGGCAAGGCTATATCTAAGACCCCATTTGGCTATAATGAGACCTTAAATCAAACTTTTTATTTTACTTTATGTAAAATTATCATTGTACCCATCATATAAAATCAAGTTTTCGACCAAAAATCTAAACAATTTTCTTCCTCTTCTCCAACCAAACTTCTCTATAAAACTAATCTAATACCCAAAGAATGAATTACATTAAAATCTAACTATTTTCTTCCTCTTGATGGTAATGACAATCTTGTTCGAAACCCGATCATCTTGATGGCAAGATAAAACGCGAGCTGCAATTGTTTTTAAAAAAAATCAAAGAAATCAATATTTGAAATCAAGATCTTTGATTAATAGCGAAATCAGAAACATCAATCATATAACAAAACCACAAGAAAGAAAACAACACATCGATTTATAAGTTTGGATTAAATTTACAACCAGAAACCCTAAATCCCCAAATTCCATAACCTAAGAAGTTGTAAAATTTGTAATAGTCTTCGTTCCTTCAGCATAGCATGTTTAGCAAATTCACCAGACAACACCAACCTCACCGCAATCTGGATTTCCCTTGAAGTGATAGTCGGTTTCTTGTTGTACCTCGCAAGCTTCGCAGACTCACCAACCAATTTCTCAAAGATATCGCTGATGAAACTGTTCATGATTCCCATAGCTTTGCTGGAAATACCGATATCGGGATATACGTGCTTCAAGACCTTGAAGATGTAGAAAAATGAAAAGAGAAAAGAGAGATAGTCGGCTAAAAAAGGGGGTATATATTAAGGGTATTATTAGTAAAATTTGGAGTCTCATTATAGCTAAAAAAGGTCAACGAGGTTTCATTATAACCAAAACGGGTCTCGGTTTAGCGTTGCCCAAAACAATTTGAAAGTGAGATATGGACTATCATTAGTGTTATAACTAATATGTTTGGTTGTCATTAATATTGTAATTAATTTTTTATCTTTAGTCGCTCTAAGTTACTCTTTAATTTTTATTTGGAGCTGCACGAATGACGGAATATAAGACTGAATGAGCCTTGATCATTTGGTGATCAAGATTTATGTGGACCGAATATTTTTCACCATTTTCAATTTTGTAAACAATTTTTAATTTATATAAAAAAATTATCTATTTATTAAAAAGATAAAGATAAAAAGGTTAAGTACTCATAAGTACTCAAAATAAAATATATTCTCCGCTTACTATCCTAAATATCATTTATTACGACCTAAAACTCATATAACGTTGCTAATTAACATCCTACTTTTAATACCTCAAATAGCCTTAGCCTTAATGAACAATATAAAGTCAAAATTTTATAATACTTTCTCTATTTTTTTTCTCCAAAACCGTTAAACCTCTTACCAAAATCCAAAATATTCAGTTCTTTGTTCTTCATCCTAAAACTATCCAAAATATATAGTTCATCGATTTTTTTTCTAAAACTGTCTTTATGGAACTCGAATTCAGATGGTCTTTTTTTTATTTCTCAAACGAGGTAATTTATATATTATAATAAAATTGTAATTTTCTTACCCCACAAGTTATGGATTTTACGGTTTCATTTGAAATATTCACGATTTTCTTTTCGAATTAGGTATAAAGTCTAATTTGGAAAGGTTTTATGGTAATTTATGGAGTTTAAAATAGTCAAACTGGTTTAAGTATGAAAAACATAATTTCTGGGTAAAACAAAATTGAATAGGAAACTTTAGTTATCAGAAATGCGATTTGTTTTATAAAATGCGAAATGAAGGTTAAATTTGATTTTTTTACCTAAATACAAACAAAATATGAAACCAATGTTATTTTTTTCCTAATTCAAAAATGCAAAACCTGGGTTAAACGAAAACGCGAAATGCAAAACCTAGATTGAATTTGATTTATTTCTTTTTGCATCAGTGCGAAATGCAAAACGAATGTTAAATGAAAACATGAAATACAAAATACAAAATCACGGCTAGTTTTGATTTTTTTTTCTAAGTGTTAAATGTGAAACCATATTTAAATGAAAATATAAAATACGAAATGTGAAACCATATTAATGTGTTAGCAAAAAAATTATTTTTTTAAAATATAATTCATGAATCTAATTTTTTCGTCTATAAGAACAAAGTTAATGATGTTTTTAGATTTATGTTTTCCAAACTACGGTATGATTGATATACCCTTTTACAATTTTAAATCACAAATAAAAAAATCACGTTTTTAATACTTTTGTATAACTGAAGATATTTTTAATAAAAAATATGATATACCTATTAATAAATTATATTTTTAAAATAATAATAGTACGTAATTAAATTTTGATGTGATTTTAGCTCATCTATTTTTTTAAATAATAAATAAAAAACATATTTAAAATGTGTGTAAGACCTCAACCAAACAATAAGACCTACCAAAATTTTATAATATTTATTATACGAATAAGTAATGACGCGATAAATATTTATGGGTTGCTCTACGATACTACGCGCGTGTGCACTCGTTATTTTTAAATTTAAATATTAGTGAATGCTATGTAGGAAAAAAATATCATTTACGTATTCTTTTTTTTTCGGAGGGAACCCGCAACCGCTACTCAGAGTGCAATGAGTGCGCATAGAGTAAACCCTCAGTCTGACGCGATAGCCTGCAAACCAACGCCAGAAGGTAAACCACACAAGATGACAGGCTCAGCCGAGAAAGCGTATGTAGAGGGATTCGAACTCATGACCTTTTGGTCATAAGAATGCCATACTCAACCAACTCGGCTACCCCTTGGGGGCTTCATTTACGTATTCTTTAGTTAACATATTTGATTTTACTCCAACTGTATCTGTTAAAAAATAATTAATAAAAAATACTTGAAGTGGAGAAAATATAGAGAAAAAACCAATAAAAACAAACTATTAACCTATTAACTCACTATGGAAACTTAGTAGGCGAGTTAGCAGAAACTAATGTCATGTCAATTGGAATAGTTTTTTAGTGTGAAATGTAAGCAAATGTACCTAATACTAATATTTAATGTCATCTACTACCTCAAGTTTCGCTATTATCTATTTAATACTCACTTTATGTACATAACTTGAACAATATACCCAATTTTCTAATAATACATCAAATATTCATGCTTCATCATTATCCACGTAACCACTTTCCCTTCTTTGAACAAAATTTTTCATTCTTACTTTTTTAAAAGTTCATATTTTCAAACCGGATCTCGGAAAATAAATCCGAAAGTACCATCAGTTTTGTTTTTTAAGACGAGTAAACCAAAATCAATTGATGATATTTTTATTTTTTTCGTCAAAAATCATACGAGACCATGCATAATAAATCTTTGCAAGACATGTATTATTAACTCATGCGAGAACATACATTATTGAATCATGTTGGACGAGGCATAATAAATTATGCGAGTCCATGCATAAAAAATAATACAAGACAGACATTATTAAATCATGCGAGACCGTATATTATTAAATCATACGAGATGATGCACTATAAATCATGTGAGACTAGGCATTATTAAATTATGCGAGATCAAGCCTGATAAAGTTGAGCTGGAGATACAATAAAAGAAGCGGTTATGGAGAAAACAGAGTTTCTCTACGAAAATCAAGACCCTAATTCTGATAGTCATCTTCAATAATCTGATTTTTGCTTTGAGATCCTTGCTGATTTGCTGAGTAGATGGAAGAAGGTGAAATCTTTTCACCGAGTAGGGCTGATTTGCTGAGTAGGGCTGCCACTGATCTCGATTTGCAATTCCCCATATTACATCATAAAATAGAGCATTACTGTGATACAAGTCTTTTCAAGAATGAATCTCACCTTCATTGAAAACAGGAAATATTATAATGATTATAACAATCCAACATTTGAAATAACAACTAAAAATAAAAGAGCCTCAACAATGCCTAAAGATAAAGATAAACTTTTGGGTATATCGAAGCACACAATTGGTGGAAAGTTTGCAACTGGAAAACCCAATATGAAATCATTTCTTAGAGATTTCAGGTTTAAGGGTGATTTTAATATCACTCAGATAGACTTGAGACACATATTTATTGAATTTGATATGAAGGAAGACTTGAGAAGAATTTTGCGCAGAAATGTAAGGTCTGTGAGTAATAAAACTATGAGAATCCTAAAACGGGGTCCTTTCTTTAACCTAATCTTGAAAATCCTATTATCCATGTTTATGTTAATCTACCTAAATTTCCAGAATACTTGTTTCATGAAAGCACTATAATGGGAATATTAAAAAGTATTGGCTCTCCCTTGAGTGTTTGGGTCCCTCATAAGAATCGTACAAGGGACAACTATTGTAGAATCTGGGTTGAAATGGATGTCTCAAAACCTCTGCCTAAGAAACTATGGATGTGCTTTGGTGAAGAAGATGGTTTTTGGCAAGATTTGGTGTATGATACTTACCCTGACTATTGCAGTTATTACTATCACCTTTGCCATAATGAAAAGCTATGCAAGAAAGCCATCCTTCCTAGCAATACTCAGATCTCTTCAGAATCTAAACCATCATCCTATCTTTCAATCAATAAAAACCATTGGCTCAAATCTATTATTATCAAAGATCAAGAAGAAAATTCAAGACTAGAATCATACAATGCTAAATCAGCCAAATCTTTTCAAAATCATTTCGTGGAAATAACTAGAGTTGTTATTAATACTATCTCTCCAAAGGATAATATTTATGCCAATAGTGAACAACAACTCTTACCTTCTGATATGGATAATCTTGAAATTATTGGGGCTCTCCACACTATTGAACTGGGATCTTTGCTTCACATCAACGATTCCCAACAAGAGCCAAACTTCCAAAGAAAAGAAACCACTGGTAGTCTCCTTTGTTCTCTTGCATCAAAGAAATAAATTATAATAAAGAGGAGTGATAAAGACTACAAGAAAATTAAGCACAGAGAGCCCTAAGAAACTGAAAGTATTGAACTCAAAAGGCTTAATTTCTTCTAAGTTACTGCAGCATAAAGGAGCTGCAAAATCTTCAAACCCTTTTAAATGATTATTTCAATTCTGAATTGGAATGTTCGTGGGCTTGGTAACAAAGAAAAAATGTAAATGTTAAAATCTCTTAGAAGGTCTGAAAAACAGACTTTATGGCTCTTCAAGAACCCATGATCAACAATTCTAATCTAGATCTTATTGCTAAGAAGCTAGGGTTTCATGGATATACTAGTAATATCAACAATAAAGTTTGGGTATTATAGAAGCACGACTTCCTAGTTAATGTTTTGGATAAGTTTATTTATCTCAATTTAAAGTATTGTGCTTTAAACAAGGACTTTAGGGTCACAGTTTTGTTAAATGTAAAAGGGTTCTTAGAAGCACTTTATGGGCGGTCTCGGGTCTATTGAATATGGCACCAAATAATGGATCATTATGGGAGATTTTAATACAATTTCTACAACTAATGAACAATTGCACTGCATTTCTATTTGTCTCAAACGTATCGATGACTTTAACAGTTTTATGTTTGATTGTAATCTCACTGATGTAGAATTTTCTGGTCCTAAATTCACATGGACAAATAGCATAAAGTGAAAAAGGTTTGATTGTTTATTATTCAACAACATCTGGCTCAACTATTTTGAGAATACCAAAGTTGTTCATCTAGCTAAGACCTGCTCAGATCATTCTCCTATCAGTCTATGTATATCCTCTAACCTGGAAAAAATTAAATCTTCTTTTAAGTTTCTGAAGATGTGGGTGATGCATTATGATTTCTAAAAATGGTGGAGACTAGCTGGTCTACTGATCTAATGGGCACTCTTATTCAGAAATTCTGGTTTAAACTTAAGAGGTTGAAATCCGATCTTAGAGTTTGGAACAAAACTATTTTAGGGAATATTTTCGATTCCATTAAGAAAATTGAAGAAGAGATCACCTGCAATGAGCTAAACTAACAAGTCACTAACTCAATTGAAGACAAGAAACTTCTGGACATTGCTAAAGACACTCATCTTATGCTTCTTGTTAGGGAGGAAGCGTACGAGGAACATTAAACTAATTCTATCTAGATAAAGAATATATACATAAATAATGTCTTCTTTTACAGTTTTGTAAAAAAATAGGAGAAAAAAGAATCAGTTTAATAGGATATGGACTGAGGAATGTTGGATTGAAGATTAAAAGGCTATTATTGATTCATCAGTGGAATACTTCAAGAATTTACTTGCTGATAGTCCTAACCCTTGGAATTCTAATGTTCTTCTAAACTATTTTCCTAAAATAATCAATGAGGAGGAGAATTATATGTTAATGGTGAAGAGTTTTAAGATGGTCCAGGGGTGATTATGCGATACGAGGATTACTGAGAGACGATTTTGCGATACAGAAATATCTTAGTGTCAGTTTTAGAGAGAGAAGGTCTAGATTATTAGGTTAAGTAGAGAGAGAAAGTCTCATATTATTCATCTCGGGATTTGTGAAGCGTGTGTGGTCCTTTTATAGTACAATTGCAGACCCCACACGCTTTAACTTTGACTAATTACATCTGTTGGTCCGTACATTTTATTTTCTTCCTATTTTGGCTATCTCTTTATATAGTTTGTACAATTCAATCCTCACACAGTTTTCTCTATGCATTTTCCTCCTATCACACTTTTCCTTTGCTATTTTCTCCTATCAAGTTTCTTCTTTGCACTTTTCTCCTTGTCTTTTATTCTTCCTTATCAGTAGCCCCACAGTCCTAGTAAAAATTATTTTACTGGGACTGAATAATTCTCCGATTGCTCACTTCACGTATCCTCTAATAGTTACTCTTGACAGGAAAAACCCATTTGCTCTCCGAATTTCCACAATGTCCCTCGAAACATCGAGGCCATAAGTCGCTCCTCGAAGAGTCACTCTTCGAATTTCTACAAAGCTCCTCGAACCATCGAGGCCACAAACCGACTCTTCGAACCATCGAGGCCACAAACCAACTCTTCGAGAAATCGCTCTTCGAATTTCTCCTGTTAACCGAGTAACCCCCCAATCCTTGCACCATTTTAGGCAGATCAGCCCCCGAATGATTTCATACTAAGGCTAAAAGGGGTGCCAGGATTGATCTTAGCCATGACGTCATTTAAAGAACACCTGTGTCAGCACAACTCTTTGGAAAACGTTACCAATTCTGCTGACATTTTCTGTCAGAAAACTCTTCCTCTTCTCCTGACATTTTCTGACACAAAACCCTGCATCTTCCCCTGCGGCTGGTGTTAGAACAATTCACACCTATATGGACCATAATGTCCCTAGGCAAACACCATAAAAAAGTCCTCAGGCCTGATCTGTCAGGAAAGCCCAACTTCATCTATAAATACCAACCTTCTCTCTTCATTAACTCAACTTCTGTTCAATTATTTCTAGAGAGATAAAGCTGGCGAATAAGCCCCGTCGGATTCCTGAGTGGTTGTTGATCAGTAAGAGGTTCGAAGAGAGGATTGCTGCTGGTGAAGACGTGAGGCCTCATCCCCCACCATCGACTACTACCTTCTTTGGTGCCTGGCCTCCCTCGACAGATTCGACTGCAATTATTTCCCCCCCCCCCGAAATCGCTCGACAAAGCTTACACAGTGATTCGCCCCCCCCCCCCCCCCCCCCCCGGAGAAATGGGTAAGGACAGGCAACACAACCACTCCTCCGGGAAGAGAAAGAAGTCCCATAAGGATAGGAAAGGCTCTCATGAGCAAAAACGTGCCACGGAGGCGCCCTTAGTTATTCGGGAACCTACTTCACCAACAGCCCTCGAGAATCTCCCTCAAAGATCTGCAAGCCCTCTTCGGACGTCTACCAGACCTCCTCGAACTTCTGTCAGTCCTCCACGAGTAGCTACAAGAACATCCACAAGCCCTCAACGGACTTCTAACAGTCCTCCCCGAAGAAACGAAGTAGATGGGTCAAGTCTTCCTTCCACTTCATCCATGACCGTTCATGGAACTCGATTCTCCCCCTCGAAAACGCTGATTACCAAGGAGGACATGCTCAATAGGCGAGATAAAAGTCGAGATGCCAAAGGGAAAAAACCTGCCACAAAGCCCCTCGAACCAAAGGTGCCTACAATCCCCTCCTTAAGTTCTGCAAACATTGCAACCTCTTCATCGCAAATAATATTCGAAGAGCAAGCCCGTCGGATCGCTCCAAAATCAAAAGGGGACATAGTGCTGCCCTTGGAGCTGGACAGTATTGCCGGTCACAATATTCGGGGCATCGAAAATAAACATATGGTGGCCCTTGCCAATATCAGATACAAGTACTTTTCGAAAGAAGAAGAGACGATGCTAAGGACCCGATGGTGCATCCCCTCGTACATTACCATCAGGTTCCCCTCATAAGGAGAGACACATTTATCAGTGAGGGACAATGAGTTGGTGGTATACACAGAAATCATGAACTGGGGGTTAAGGTATCCCTTAGACCCCTTCTTCATCGAATACTTGTCGAAGATAGACCTTTGTTCTTCGCAAGTTGGTCCCAACATGTGGTTTACTCTGATGGCCTGCATCATGGCCTCGAGGCTCTCAGGTCACGAATTTTCGTTAGAGCAACTCATTGGCCTTGCTGGTTTGGCCAGAAATCCTTACTTTCCCTTTTATTCACTGACTTTCAATCGAGGACAAAAGGTCTTGAAAGATCTACTGGAGGCTGACAAGAAATGGAGGCAGCAGTTTATCTTTTTCTCTGGTTGCTGGGAGACCGGGTCAGAGGCCACTCCCTCAAATCCTCACAAGCTTTCTCTGATGTGGACTAATAAATGTAAGTACCCCCCTCAAATTTTTGTGCCTCCTCGAATTTTTGATTGTGCCTCCTCGAATATTTATGTTTCCTCAAATTTTTATGCCTCCTCGAATATTCATGTTTCCTCGAACCTTTATGCCTCCTCGAATTTTTGATTGTGCCTCCTCGGATATTTATATTTCCTAAAAATTTTATGCCTCCTCGAATATTCATGTTTCCTCGAACCTTTATGCCTCCTCGAATTTTTGATTGTGATTGGTCTTGGTATTGGCTGCCTGTTGCAGCTATGATGGGGGTATCCAAGCCCTATTCAGACTATGTTGAGGGTGCCACAAATGTGTTCACCAAGCTTCGCTTGTGGGAAAAGGATCAGTGGGACAACCGATTTCGTCTCTGCTTTACTGATAACAATCTTGCCAGGAGTCGATTGTGGAGGCTCAATCCCCTCGACCGCATTAGTATGAGAGGGTTGATGACCCCTCCCTCGGAGCGAGAAGTGATGGAGCGGTGTAGTAAAAAATACGTAGTGTTATACCTGCCCAAGCGCTCCCGTTCGTAGAGCCATCTCGGGGACCCTCCAGAAGATGAAGTGTTATCAACTCAACAGCTAAACCCCGAAGGGCCGGTCAACACTCAAAGGCCTCTCTCCTCGAACGATGCTGGGGCGTCGAATTCTCTTCCCCCTCCACCAAACAATACTGGGTCATTGGACTCCGTTCCTCCTCCCCCTACTCTCATCCTACCTTCGAGAAAGGATGCCAAGATAAGAGACAGGAAGGGTAAGGGTATCCTCCTCGAACCCATCGAAGAACAATCCGAGGAAAGCGAGACGCCTGAAAACAACCAGGAGGCTGGTCTTGAGGAGGAGGTCCATGAAAGCGCAAGTGAACCTGAGAACAGAGGTGGCCATTCTCCCAGGGAAAGTTCTCATCAATCCCCACATTCGCCCCTTACTGAGGCTTCTCATCCAGCCCCCCTCGAAAACAGTCAAAGATTAGCTCCTCTCCCTATTCCTCGGAGCAACCCTCCTCAGCTCATTGACCCAGAGACTCTTGGAGGCGGGTTTTCTCAATTTGACTCTGCAGCATTAGGGTCTCCTTCGAGCTCTTTTGAAGTTCCTTTGGATGATGAATTCTCACTATCCCTTCGGAAATTGCTGCACACCTCAGTGAGTAGAGGAAGGAAGATGTGTCACCTTGAGAAACGCAAGAATCACTACAAGTTCAAATCGTTGCTGGCTGCCTCTCAGCTCGAGGAGGCCAAGAAACAACATGCGGTGATCGAGGGCCAAGCTGATGCCTTATACGAGCGTCTCTCTGCCTCCGAGAATTATGTGATAATGTTGGAGAGGTGTTGTCAAGAGGAGAGGGACTTGTATAAGAAGAAGACTGATGCTCAAGAGCTAATGATAGCTGAGTATAAAAAGGGACATCGCTTGGCTTGTGATGGTTTCACAGAATGTACCGAGGCCCTTCGAAAGGTGACAGCAGACCGAGATCAGCTACTGAGACGGGTCGAAAATTTTCCTGGACAAGTCGAGGAAGAGAAGGACAAAGCTGTGGATGCTTATGCAGCAACGTGCACAAGTAAGCTGCAAGCCCGGGATGCCACTACTCGAGCTGGTTTGCTTACCCAAATCCATGCTGAGCATCCTGAATATAACTTGGGGGCCTTTTGGAAGCTTGTCCCCTCGGAACTTCGTCCTCCCCATATTGTTGTAAGTGAAAGTGAAGATTCAGAGGCTGAGGGGAGTGTCTCTTTGAAAAATTCAGACTAATGGAAGATGCTGAAGGAGTTAATATTTTGTGTATGGCCCAATAGGGCCTCTTTTTGTAATATGACTGGAACATGTTGTACTGTGCTAATTTTATGAGACAGGTCGATTTTTGTAAGATCAGTGAACAATTATTATTCCTATGCATAAGTTTTCATATGTTATATTTTCAACAAGAATCCGAAGAGGCAAGTCCTTCGAACTATGATTATGATTTACTTGAAAATTTGAGGAGATGATATCTTGAGTCGCATTATTGTGATCAAATAATGATAAAGTGACATTGGATTCGAGGCACACATTAGTGTGGCCCAAATATTAATAAAGGAATGTTGGATTCGAGGCACCCATTAGTGTGACCCAAATATTAATAAAGTCATATAAGATTCGAAGCACACCTTAGTGTGACCCAAATATTAATAAAGTAAAAATAAAACTCGAGGCACACATTAGTGTGACCCAAAGAATAGTTCGAAGGTCCCAAAATTCGAGGCACATATTACTGTGACCCAAAGAATAGTTCGAAGGTCCCAAAATTCAAGGCACATATTACTGTGACCCAAAGAATAGTTCGAAGGTCCCAAAATTCAAGGCACTTATTACTGTGACCCAAAGAATAGTTCGAAGGTCCCAAAATTCAAGGCACTTATTACTGTGACCCAAAAAATAGTTTGGAGGGACAACAATTCGAGGAACATATTATTGTGACCCAAAAAATAGTTTGGAGGGACAACAATTCGAGGAACATGTTACTGTGACCCAAAAAATAGTTTAGAGGGACAACAATTCGAGGCACATGTTACTGTGTACCCAAAAAATAGTTCGAAGGGACAACAATTCGAGGCACATGTTACTGTGACCCAAAAAATAATTAAGGCAAAGAACTCTTTGTATTTAAGGGGCTCATCGAAACACCTCATTAAAACCTTCCTGTGCCTAACAGGGTAGGAAAGAGTGTGCCCTCACCAAAGTTTGTTCTGGGGGATACAGAGAAGGGAAAAAGAAATAAAATTTCAGCTAGCTCTTTTAATCAAGATACAATTTTAAATGCTCAATATTCCAAGGTAGACGGAGGAACCGCCCTTCCTTATCTTTTAACCGATATGTGCCTAGTTTTATCTTTTCGGTGACCTCATAGGGGCCTTCCCAATTAGGTCCCAACTTCCCCAAACTCTTGTCTTTAGTGTGCAAGAAAAATTTGCGTAAGACCTTGTCTCCCACCTTAAAATCTATGTGCTTTACCTTGGACGCGTATCGACTCCTCATGAGAGTTTGATAATGGAGGGATGTCAATTATGCTTGCTGTCTCTTTTCTTCAACCAAGTCTAAAGCCAATGATCTACTCTGGTAATTTGTGTCAGAGACATATGTTCCTATACGATGTGAGGGGAAAAGAATCTCCGGAGGGACAACGGCATCCATCCCATAGACTAAGGCAAATGGGGACACAGTAGTGGTCGTTCGGGGAGTCGTTCGATACGCCCACAACACTTCCTGTAGATAGTCGGGCCATTTCCCTGCTTTGCCTTCCAAGTTCTTCTTCAAACCATCGAGGATCGTGCGATTAGTCACTTCCACCTGCCCATTAGCCTGAGGGTGAAACGGTGCTGAAAAACATTGTCGTATGCCCCTCGATACAAAGAAGCTCTGGAACTCCTTGTTATCAAACTGAGGTCCATTGTCCGTGGTAATCTGTAATGGTACACCAAAACGACAATAAATGTTAGATATGACAAACTTGATCACATCTTTGGCCTTTGTTCCTGCCAGCGGCTCAGCCTCCACCCACTTAGAAAAATAATCGACTGCCACAATTATCGTCTGTCTGCCCCCAGAAGCCATTGGTAGAGGCCCAACTAGATCAATGCCCCATCTGTCAAATAGGACTACCTCTGAAATGCTTTCCATCAACACCCCAGGTTTGTGAATCACATTAGCGTAGCGCGGGCACGTGTCACATCGTTTGACTAGATCTTTTGCATCGGCCGCGATAGTGGGCCAATAATAGCCAGCCAGGAATACCCTTCGGATTAATGCCTTGTACCCACAATGGGCAGATCCTTCACCATCGTGCAATTCAGACAGGATAATTTGTGACTCGGGCCCACTCAGACACCTCAATAATGGCCGACTCAGAGATATTTTGTACAGAAATCCTCCCAACAGAATGTAGCCATGAGACTTGAATCTAACTTTCCTAGCTTCGTACTTTTCGACCGGTAAAATGTCATGGGCCAAAATATTAATGATAACCGTTCTCCAATCGTGCGTAATCACGTTGCTTTCCTCCGAGATGTTCATCGCGTGCTCCTCGCCAATCGAGATCGAAGGGCACTCCTGAACCAAAACCCACGGGTAACCTTCCGTCCGTGAAGCGGAGGCAAGAGAATCCGGGACAACATTTAAATCTCGTCGAACATGCTCGAACTTGACTCCCTCAAATTCAGATACTAAATCTTTCACCAGCTTCAAATACTGTATCAGCGTATCTTTTCTGGCCTCGGACCCTCCCGAGGCTTGATTTATCACCAACTGTGAGTCACTGATCAATTTAATCCTTCGAGCCCCACATATCTGAGCCAAACGCAAGCCTGCTAGAGCAGCTTCATAGTCAGCTTCATTATTAGTAGCCTTAAAACCAAAACGAATGGCTTGTAACATAGCTACCCCTTTCGGGGAAGTTAGTTGGACACCTGCCCCACTTCCTGAAGTGTTCGACCCGCCATCCGTCCGTATCACCCATTCCTTTTCGTCAACCAAATCGTGCACTTCCTGTTCCCCTCTTTCCAAATGGAACTCGACCAAGAAATCGGCTAAAACTTGTGCTTTTATCGCCGTTCGAGGCGCAAATGTTATGTCGAAGTCTCCCAGCTCTACTGACCATTTAGTCATCCTGCCAAATATGTCTGGCCTTTGGAGCAAAATCTTCAGAGGAAAAGTCGTCCGAACAACGATTGGGTGGGCCTGGAAGTAAGGTCTCATCTTTTGAGCCGCTGTTACCAATGCTAAAGCTACCTTCTCCAACGTGAGATATCGCTTCTCCGCATCCAGAAAACTCTTACTGACATAATAGATAAACTTCAGAAGAGAGTCATCTTCGCGGAGGAGAACGACACTGACCGCACATTTTGATACCGCTACATAGACAATTAATGTTTCCCCTACCAATGGTTAAAATAAGACTTCCGGAGACGTCAAATATTCTTGGATTTGACGAAAAGCGGTCGAACATTCTTCGGTCCAACAAAACTGTTTCGCATTCCGTAATACTTTAAAAAATGGGGCACATTTATCCGAAGACCTCAAAATGAATCTATTCAAAGCGGCCAATCTTCCTGTCAGAATTTGTACTTCCTTAATATTTCGGGGGGGGGGGGGGGGGGGGGTCATTGTGATCAGAGCTTTTAGCTGCTCGGGATCAGCCTCGATGCCTTTTTCGCTGATCATGTAACCAAGAAATTTACCTGACCTCACCCCGAAAATGCACTTCTCCGGATTGAGTTTGAGATTGACTCTGCTTAGATTTCGAAATGTCTCTGCCAGGTCAGCGAAATGGTCTTCGTCCCGCTCACTTTTGACTAACATATCGTCGATATAGGCTTCCATGTTCCGCCCAATCTGCCCCTCAAAGGTTTTATTGACCAGGCGCTGATAGGTTTCCCCCGCGTTTTTTAATCCGAATGGCATGACCTTATAGCAGTATAAACCTCGCCCGATGATAAAAGAAGTGCTTTCCTCATCGTTAGCGGCTAGTCAGATTTAGTTGTACCCCGAATAAGCATCCATAAACGACAACAATCGATTTCCGGAGGTCAAATCCACTAATTGATCAATGCGAGGCACATGAAACGGATCCTTAGGACAAGCCCTGTTTAAGTCCGTGAAGTCAATACACATTCTCCACTTGCCATTTTTATTTCGTACTAACACTGGATTTGACGCCCATATGGGATAATGCGACTCGCGAATATGGCCTATGCTCAGTAGCCTTTCGACCTCCAACAGAATTGCCGAGGCCTTTTCCGGGGAGACAGGTCTTCTTTTCTGGACTATGGGTACAAGACACATGATTTCCGACGGCACTCCAGTGACATCCTGTGCACACCAGGCAAACATATCAAGTTTATCAGATAAAAAAGCAATTAATCTTTCCTTAAATTCTGGAGAGAGGTGGACTCCAATCTTCAGAACTTTGCCACTCGCAAATTCGTGTGTCGCAGAATCTTCTTATGGGACCTGAAATCCGGGGGCCTCCCTCGGATCATCACAAGGGATGATTTCGAGGGGGGGGCCCTTTAATTGCTATGCTTGGTCGAAGGTCTCCCTCCGAACCCCCTTAGAGGACAGGGCTATCTGGTAACATTCACGTGCCATCTTCTGGCTACTTCGGACTGTCCCAATATTGTTTCCGACCACGTACTTTAAGCATAGATGCACTGTGGAGATTACGCCATGCATCCGGGACAACCAAGAGCGACCCAGGATAGCATTATAAGAGGTTGGCGCGTCAACCACAATGAAAAGTACCTCCACTTCTTTCTTAAATGGTCCACGGCCCAACTCGACCACACACTGAAACTCTCCAACCACCACTGCTGTAGCACCAGTAAAGCCCACTATAGTCCTGTCGGACCTTCGGATAACCGGCGGGTCAGAGATGCGTCGGTAAGTACTCATAAACAATATATTCGCGGAGCTCCCTGTGTCGATGAGTATTTTCTGAATTTGATCCCCAGCGATGCCTGCCGCAATCACTACAGCGTCCTCATGAGGGCCTGCAACATTCCGCATATCATCATCATCGAAATAAATAATTGGCGAAGGCGATCGGTGCATTTGCGCAGAGACTCCCGTTTCAATCTGGGTGGTCAGGTTGACCATGTGCCTTTTATGGGAGTTGTTGGAATTTCCCGCAATTGTGTCTCTCCCAAAAATCGCCAAGGAATCGAAGAACGCACAAAGGCTGTCCACTCTCCCCCTCGGAATTTCTTCCTCTACCAAGTTCACATTGTTCCTCCCTACCTTGGGGTCCAAATACTCTTGCTCGATGTCAAAATCGTCGACCCTTTCGAAAATCACCATGGCTGTGTCAGTGTTCTTTGAGACAGCTTTTACCACGACATTTTTCTGGGAGTGTTTTTTGACGAACTCCAACAACATTTCATTCTCAATTAGGGCTTGCACCTCTTTCTTCAAAGCTATGCAATCCTTGGTGTCGTGCCCAATATCCTCATGATACTTGCAATATTTGTTGACGTTTCTGCTTTCCCTCGGAGTCTGTATGGGAAAAGGCTTCCTGAACGGGACCGTAGATTTAGCTTTATCAAATATCGCAGCAACATTTTCTGTCAACTCCGCGAAATAATCGGGTCGAACCCATATGTTTGACACGAGTCTTGCTCCTTGATTGTAGTTTTGTTGATTGCCATAGTACTGTGGGTTCGATTTTTGCCTCGGAGGATATTGACCCGTACTTTTAGTCTGAACGTTCGATCGAGGGCCCTGGGTGCTCGACTCAGTCCTTTGAAATTGATTCTGGTCCAACTGATCCCCTGACCCTTTCTCCGAGGCTTGGGTCTCTTCTACCAGGATCCTCTTCTCAACTTGATCTAGCAATGCTCCAAAGGTCATCGCCTGACTTTCCGCCACCGTATCCTTCAACAACCCGGGGAGCAGACCTATCCTGAAAGCTGCAAGCGCCACCGAATCCTTGCAATATTCCATATCCTTTTTTGTCTTGACAAAGCGATTAGTGTAATTTTTGAGGCTCTCCCCCACCTTCTGTCGACAATAGATGATTGTGTCTCTGTTGGCTCGGAACTTCTTGCTCCCCACGAAGTGTTATCTGAAGATGTTCCAGAACATGTCAAAATTCTTTATCGAGCCCTGAGGTAACCTGTTGTACCACTTAGATGCTACTCCCTTGAAAGTCTGGGAGAATGCTCTGCATAGCAGCTTATCATCGTCGTCGAAATTGATCATAAAATTCTAAAATTGCTCAATGTGATTATCCGGATCCTATGCCCCATCGAATTTCTCTAGCTTCGAAATATCAAAGTGCTTCGGGAGATTCCCTACCAAAATATTCGGGGACAAGGGGGAGGCTCTCCAATTGTGACCCGCACGATAGACTCCGGATCTTAGGTTGTCATTGCTTGGAAAGTACAAACCCTCCTCGGACGGTAAGGTATACTGGTGCTGCCATTCTAAAGTCTGAGGGCCCATATCCTCTTTCCTCTCAGCATACTTTGCATGTTCACGATATCGTTCGCCTCCTTGAGCATGGCGACCCTTCTCCCTCGGAGATTTCCTCTCAGAACTTCTTCCTTTTCGGAAATCGGTATGTCTGCGATCATACTTTTTCTTTCTGTGGTATTTCCGCGGGGACGAGTCCGAAGAGCTATATCGAGAATAATCACTCAGGTAAGCTGAATCCATATGTCGCCTCTCTCTCCTCCTCGGCGATTTCCGCTCGTCTCCTCGGTATCGGTCGCCCCTTTTCTTGGGACGAAGTTCAGTTTCGTGATCTTCCTTTTCGCTAACCGGCTCCCTCCTTATCTCGGATCGAGGATTCTCCTGTACGAGGTTATTTTCTGCTTTCAGCCTTTCGATCTCTAGCAGCAATTCATTTCTCTGAGCCAACAGATCTGAGTCGTCAAAGGTATTTCCGACTCGTTGGCCCCCTAGTCCCTCAGACTCCATATCGTTCCGGTAGTCATCTCCCACTAGGTTTTCCTCGCAATGGTTAACCAAGTCGTCCCCTTGGCCCTCCATGATTCTCCTCGGAATAGGAATTATTTCCAGAAAGCGATTGTCGTCAGAGCGATTTTCGTTTCCCAAAGACGGCGCCACTGAAGAGTTTTAAGATGGTCCAGGGGTGATTATGCGATACGAGGATTACTGAGAGACGATTTTGCAATACAAAAATATCTTAGTGTCAGTTTTAGAGAGAGAAAGTCTAGATTATTAGGTTAAGTAGAGAGAGAAAGTCTCATATTATTCATCTCGGGATTTGTGAAGCGTGTGTGGTCCTTTTATAGTACAATTGCGGACCCCACACGCTTTAACTTTGACTAATTACATCTGTTGGTCCCTACATTTTATTTTCTTCCTATTTTGGCTATCTCTTTATATAGTTTGTACAATTCAGTCCTCACACAGTTTTCTCTATGCATTTTCCTCCTATCACACTTTTCCTTTGCTATTTTCTCCTGTCAAGTTTCTTCTTTGCACTTTTCTCCTTGTCTTTTATTCTTCCTTATCAAATGGTTATGCCTACTGAAATAGAAATCTATAACATCATCAAGGATTTTAACCCTAACTCTGCTGCTGGTCTTGATGACTTAAATGTCTGTTGGTTTATTATCTCCAGAGACATATGTGAGGCCATATGTGATATTTTTTTTGGGATCAGTCTATTTTTAATAGAGTCTACGCTACAATCACATGCCTTATTCTTAAAACTACCTCTCCAAACTCTTGGAAGGACTTCATGCCAATAAGACTCTTTACCATGTTTAACAGAATCATCTCAAAGGTTCTAAATAATAGAATTTCTACTGTTCTGCCTCTTCTAATTTCAAATGAACAATGAGGTTTTGTGAAAGGAAGGAGCATTCACGAGAATATTATGATTGCTCAGGAGATCTCGTATGAACTTAATCTAAAGAGTAAGGGCAGTAATATTATTCTGAAACTAAATATGACTAAAGCCTTTGACATGCTAGATCATACTTTTCTCTTGAGCGTTTCATCTGCTTTTGGTTTTGGATAAGGTTTTCTAAAGCTAATTAAAAAGAACATTGATAATATCTCCTTATCTATCAGCATTAATAGGGAGATGAAAGGGTATTTTAAGTCTAATAAAGGTTTGAGACAGAGAGAGACCCCTTGTCTCCTAGCCTATTTATTATAGCTAAAGAATATCTTATTAGAGGGCTCAAGACTAGCAATGAATTACCCTTCTTCCAAATACAAGAACAGATAAAGCATCAGCATACCGTTCTTGGCCTTTGCTGATGACCTCCTCATATTTTGCAAAGGTGTTAACTCCTCTATCTCTCAAATCAGTAGCTTCTTGTCCCACTATGAAAAAACATTAGGTCAACTTGTTAACAAAGACAAATCTAAGTTAATAATCGCCAATAAAATGTTACCGCAGAGAATTATCAGTCTGGAAAACATTATTGGATTCAAACACAATTTATTTCCCTTTAAGTACCTAGGAATCACAATCAACAGCAACAACATGGTTATCAACTTTGATGACTTGGTCTTCAAAATCAGAAATGAAATTTTTGAATGGATAAATCTATTGTCTTTCGGGGGTAGACTCAACTTAATTCAGTCAATTCTTTTTACTTACCCTACTTATATTATTCAAAACACACTTATTCATAAATCTGCCATTCAAAATATTAAAAAACCTCTATAATAACTTCCTATGAGGATCTAAAGAAAGTAAGAGTACTATCAACTAGTCAAAGTGGGCTAAAGTCTGTAAACCTTATGAGGAATGTGGATTAAATGTGAGGAGGATCGAAGAACTTCAAGAAGTTTTCTCTTATAAGCTATGGCTGATATTCAAAATTCATAAATCTCTCTAGGCTAAGATGGTTTTCTCAATTTACTGTAAGAATCCTCATCCTATAACTTCTCCCAAACCTATTAGAAACTCTAAATTCCATATTAGACTAAGGATTGTCAGAAATAGTGTTGTGAAATTTATTATATGGCATCCAGGTATTGGCAATGTGGACTTCTGGTTAGATAAATGATGTTTTTCTCAACCATTTATCTCTTTTAATGAAGGTGATGACTGGAACAAATTATGAAATGACTGAGGTTAGAGAGTTTTGAGACAATGGCTTTTGGAACATGGATAATCTGGAAGGCTCTGTTACTTATTCTAAAATCCTTAATATTCAGAAAGTAACTCTTAACAATATTTCGGACACTCTAAGTTGGACTCTATCTTTAGATGGCCAATTCAATATAAAATCTACATGGGAAACTATCAGAAACAAAGGTAATTGCTCTAACATTTTCAAGAAATTTGGAATTCAATTACTCCCCGTAAATACTCATTCCTCTTATGGAGAATCCTTTATGGATGGTTGCCAATTGACACTATCCTGCAAACTTCCAGTTATCTTCAAAATGCCAACACTGTGAAAATACAAAAACTATAAACCATGTATTTTGTAAATTTTCAGAATGCATAGAGTGTATGGATCTATTTTGCTAACTTCTTCAACATTTATATCACTAGAAACATGACCTTCACTCATCTAGTAAGAACTTGGTACTAGTCTTCAAGCAATGATGTTCACATAAGTTCTATTCCGCCTTCTATTATAACAAGGGCTATATGGTTCTCCATAAATTAAAAGAAACATAATGATCAAATCATCAATGCTAAGGCAATGATAGATCATGTTACTTACAATCATACTAGTTTAGATAGAGATAGTCTGCTCAAGGGAAGACATTGGGGTATCAACAACAAAGTTGGGCATTTTGTAGGTTGTCTAAATCATCTCAACAAACCTAGAATCTCTCCATCTATTATGTGGGTCAACCCTGAATCTAATAGGTACAAACTCAATACTAACGAAACTTGTAACCTATTTAGTGAATCTAGTGGTCGTGGTTTAGTCTTGGATTATAATGGAAACATTATATTTAGCTACAGTCGAATCTATAATAAGAATACCCCTATTATGGCTGAGTGTAGAGCCTTGCTTGACGGGTTGATTCTAACAGTAAATTCTAACAATAAATTCAAATTACTTGTCCATATTTATTAGGTGGAATTGTTAAAAATCAAAAAAGATAAAACATGCATTCAACAAGATTGCGAATTTCATCTTTTTCCCAATTGTCAAAACATTTTGTAAAACAAAACAACCTTTACCGGAAAAAATAAATTTAACTACTAATAATATAGAACGCTAGTCGCATAACAGCATCCAGTTTTAGTTGCCCGGAATTGAAAGTGAGGTTTCTACCGTCTCTAGTTACAGCTGCAGGATATTCGACTGGGTTTACCTTAACTTGGCCTATTGGTTAGAGAATGGGTCTACCTAGGGTTTCCGTTGGACCTAACCGATTCTGATTTTGAAGAAGAGAAACGCAGAAATGGAGGAACTGAAGAGATTAGAACAAACGCAGACGTTACTCTCCCTCATGAAATCTCGTGGATTACTCACTTCAGATCACGATTCAAATCGGTTCCTCGCTAATCTCGTTTTTCTTCTGGTAATCAATCTCAAAACCAAAGCTAGAGCTCCAATATATCAACTGTACTCATTGATTTAGATTATTTGAATTGGCATGTTCAAGGTACAACCATGCGGCGAGCTCAATATGGACAAGAAATGTTGTTTGGTTACTGAGTTCATGCCTAAAGTGAGCATTACTTTGTTATCTATCTACAGTCGATTGATCGAGGTTCGTTTCCGTTTTCGGGTTTGGTTAATTCTTTGCTCATGCAGATTTCTTCTGCTTTTCTAGAAGAAGTATCTAGCTGCATTCGACAAGAAGAGGAACCTGAACTGGAGATGAAGCAAACAGGTGACTTTGCCCAATGCTTCAAAAATTTATTTTAATTTTTCATAGTCTCTAGCTAGTTATAGATATTCTAGCCAAGTTTATTTGTGTGCGTTTTTCTCCTATACAAAGTGTAGATTGGTTGGGTGACTGACAAATTCAAGATAGATTTCTAAAAGAGTTTTCTTATGTGAGAATTGTGTTACATTAATAAATTTTGATTCGAGTTTATTTAGGAACAGGCTCTTCAGTGAATTATATTGAGAGTGATATACCGGGGAAGGCAGATCATGAGTCGTTACGAAGTAATTATGACGATATGGCAATGGTAGGGTTTGATGCAATGCAACGGGCAAATTCGACTCTTGAGGATTTTGTAAGTGATGTTTAAGCTTAATGTTCGTCTCACAAGTTTCTTCGGTATAACGAAAAAAATTGAATATATGCTTTAGAATCTACCCGTAGATTTGTATATGGACATGCATTTCCATGATTTTAGTCGTGTAATGACTTTTTAACACATTGGCAGTGCAGGTCTTACTTCATGTTTCACGGAATAGACATTAACTATCCATTATCGACATTCAAATATTTACCTGTGCTTTCTTTCACAGAAAGTTATATTTATCAGGTGACAATATGGACTATATCGTAAGTGAATTTTGATACTTTATGCAAGTTTCATAATATTTTGGTCTTGTGTGCATTTAAATTTGAATCTGTTGCAGCTGGACGGTTTGAATGAGAAAATAGTGCAGGCAACAGCTAGCAGCTTTTCCGGTACAGAGAGAGAGCGGGAAACATGGCTGGTGAGTGCTTTGACGGAAATTGCCGGAAAAAAATTCAAATTTGTATTTCAAAAATTTCACTTAACATGTTATTCGCTACAGGATAAAAATAAGAGAAGGACAATTACTTTCAAAGCTGATGCATTTAGACCGCTTGCTTCTCTGCTTAAAAGCAAGGGCCTTCTGACCAAAAGGTATATGCTAATTGTTTTTCCGCATTTTCCTATGTAAGGGTTAATGAGTCCGTGATATTGATTTTTCTTGCAATTGGTTTATAGGATTAGTCAGGAATTTAGGTTTGGGGAAGAATACTGGATGCTAGAAAGAAAGCTTTGTTGTGCACTTGCAAACAAAGAGGAGGTACACAGTTGTTTTATGATCACTCTCTTATTTATTTATTTTATCATTGATTATCGTCAATTCTTTTGTTTCATAAATACGATTATGAATCTAGTAGTGTAGTTCAAATCTGAATATAAAAATTAAAAAAGAAAAGGGAAAATCATATGCTTAATTTTCATTATTCAGTATTTTATGCCCCGACAATAATTTAAAAGGGAAATGACTAGTAGAATAAGAATAAACCTAGTTTGCAAGTTAATGTAACTTTTCATACTTGAAAGATATATGTTGTTTGGTAATGTTTTGCTTAAAATTTTGTTATTCAGATCGCTGTTGAAGATGTGATGAGGGCTATCCATTTAAAGTCCTTTGATTATAGGGTGTTGAATCTTCTCTTGTATCAGTTGAGAGGAGAAAAGGTGACTATCTCTTTAATCCATTTTTATTCTGTTGGTTTGTGTTGTATTCAAGCTCTATTAAAAGATGTATTCAAACTCGAAGTCGAACTTTATTTTATATTTATGCTTAATTTGAAAATCTTTCTAGTACTCGAGCTCATCTCGAAATCCTAATTTGAGTTTGAGCCGAGCTGGTTTTAAATATTTTTGTACTAATTAATTCTTTCTAGTACTCAAGCTCATCTCGAAATCCTAATTTGAGTATGAGCCGAGCTGGTTTTAAATATTTTTGTACTAACTAAATTATTAAATTTATAATATTTTAATTATATTCGAGTCAGCTGGAGATTGATATAGATTCCAAGCTGCCCGCGTATATGTCCTGAGTAACGAGTCATGTGGAGATATTCAAGCTCAGCTTGATAAGAAATTCAAACCTATTTAAAAGTTGGAGCTCGAAAATGATCGACTGAAGCCAGAGTTTTCTTTTAATAGAGTCCAAGCCGAACCTATACTATTTGTTTGTTAGGCTCGTCTAGGTACAATCATGATTCATAGCTCTAATTGAGTCTTCATTGAGTTTTGGTGAAGGTGAATGATTTGCATATGGAATTTCTTTCAGTCTCCGAGTTTTTGGTTGAAGTATCTGATGACCTGTAAGTGATTCTCTTTCTTATCCTTCTATTTTCGCATTTTGAGTGTTATGAATGTTACACTTTCTTCCCTTTCTTCAGTTGATACATCATTATTTTGACAACTAACTCTTTCGAATTCACTGCTATAATGATTCGGCAAGCATGAAATGAATTTAAGTTGGCTCCAATTTACCATGAATATGCAGATTTGACTACGAGGTAGATTATTTTTTTCTATAGTACTCTATTTTGGTTTAAACTTTTTACTCTTTAATTTGACCAGAAAACGTATTCTCTCTTTCTAGGAAGATGTACTGGAGAATACTTTCAATATTCTACGCATGTTTGTTGGAATATTTGGCTCGTCTAAAGCCCCAGCTATGCTTGTAAGTGTGCCATGCTGTTCATCTAACGAAATTGGAAATAAGTTGGTGTTTCACATAATTTACACTATTTGATTGCTATATAAGTTAGAAGTTCGGGTTATTGTTGAAATATAGTTAAAAATTCGATTTTGATTAGATTTGAAGTGTTTTTCTGGGTTTTGGTTTAAATTTTCGTGTTGTTAGGCCAAAAAAATTGACTGTTTACTGTAAATGTAGATCGATTATTGTTCGTGTTAAACTTATTCGATTTTGATAAAAAAGTTACAACTTATTAAATATTGGCTCCTTCAACATCTTACACACAAAGCCTTCCTCTTTTCCCTCGATGATACCCAAAAAAAGACTTAAATCTTTGATGTTTTTAAGCAAAACTAATTGTTAAACTTTTTAAAGTGAGTTATCGATAAATTTTGCCATCCCAACAAATTGTCGACGAATGAAATGCCATCGTTTTGTTTTTCAGGCCAAGTACATAACGGAAGGAGAACAAAAATATGAAAATCTGCTCAAAACTTTAGACCCGCAAATGTCATCGAATTATCAAAGAAGATGCCAAGAAGCCACCAAAGAAGGTAACTTCTACACAACTAAACATGTGAAATCAGACTGTAATTTTTTATATGGATACACAATCTTTTTACTTTTGAAAATTCAGGTGGGAAGATTTCAGGCCATCCTTTTGGAACGTGGAATATACCACCTATTATAGGCGACGAGGAACTATACCGATCACAACACAGACAAGACACTTAACTTAACTTAACTAAAGGACATCCAAGCCCTTGATCACCACCTAAATCCGAAAGTAGATTTGATTGTGTTGTTAGTTTTATCAGCAATCAGAAAAAGTAAGTGGGTGTGTTCTGCAATGGGGCCAGCTTAGTTGGGAAAATTTATGACAATCGACAAAAATTTTGGTAGCAGTCAAAGAAATAACAATAAGAGAGCAATAATAGTTGTGGCTGACACCACTATCATGGTTGTACTTGGCATTAAATTGTTTGATGTGTCCGTGACCATTGAATTCCTTCAGAGTTCTGATTATATGTACATTATATCACTAAGTCTCCTAGTGTATATGTTGTATATAAGTCTTATATTAACTACAGAAATTTTCAAGTGTTCTGATATTTATTACCTAAAACTTCACGAAGCATGAAATCCAAACATCCATTTCACACAAAAATTGGAGTTATTTGGTTTCAAAAAAATTAATTGTATCAACATTAACATTTTTTCCTCTAGTATATCTCAATTTATCTATTTTTTACAATTATGCTATTAATAAAAAGTATTTTTATTAATTTTACGTACTAACATAAAAATAAGATAATTTTTTTTTAGGTAAAAGATTCTTTATTAAACTTAAAACAGCCAAATATAGGCAAAGTTACAACTGAAGGACCAAACCATTGGTTAAAGGGTATAAATATTTGAACTAGGTTCCTTCTAAAATTCAAGAGACAAAAATCCAGCAAGAACCATAAGAGCAATCTTCATCCTCCTTCGACTATCAACACAGGGATTGATTTGAACAGCATTGAACCTTCCTTTCCAATCTTGATCTCCTTCAATATATTCTTCCCGAAGCTCTAAAAAAGACAAAGAAAACAACAAAAGTGGTTGTCAAGCCTAAGCTTGTTGCCTAGAGGTTAGGATGACAATAGAATTAAGAATTTAAGAGGTGAAGTATCCTAAATTGCTGCTTTCAAGACTAGTAATAGCCTTTAAAAGAAAGGAGCATTCAAGCTGATGAAATTAGCTCTCATTTTGCATTTCAAGGTCCATCTCGCAAGCCAATCAGCCGTTTGGTTTTGGATCCTTGAAATGTGAGAGAAAGTCATGAAGGGCGTCATAAGATTTCTGCATCAGGTGAGAGTTTGACACATAAATGTAGGGTACTTACCATCAGCTAACATATGGACCAACTGCAAGGATTCAACTTCGATTTCAACCTTTCTA
Organism: Limnanthes douglasii subsp. nivea; assembly: GCA_036936605.1. Taxonomy (NCBI): domain Eukaryota; kingdom Viridiplantae; phylum Streptophyta; class Magnoliopsida; order Brassicales; family Limnanthaceae; genus Limnanthes; species Limnanthes douglasii. Next base: position 169,973,009 of record JAUPFV010000005.1, read on the forward strand.
AAGCCCAGCTTGTTGCAGAGAAGGAGGCCATCAAGAAGTGCGTGGGATTTGGCCATGATAAGTTACATTTTGTTGTAGAGATTAGAGCCATCATTCACAATGCAGCCATTCTGATCTCGGAGCAAAAAACCACCATATGCATTTCCATTAGAGTGACAGGAAGCATCACAATTGATCTTGAGGTAATTCTCTTTTGGCTTTTGCCATTTCATGTATCTAGGATTCTTCATGTTATGGATATGGCCAATACATCCTAACTCTTTAGTTGTGTGAAGGTCTTTAGCCAGTGTTTGAATTTCAAACAATTAGCTTGGTGAAGACTAATAATTATGTTGTTGATGTACCTTATAGATGCATCCAAGCTAAACACCTTCTTGTTGAATTTTATGATGTTCCTGCCTTTCCAGATGAACCACATGATAATAATAGGAAAAATAGTACGAACATGAATGTAACTGTTAGTAGACCAAAACCAAACGCGAAGCATGTGCGTAATGGTCATGAACCTATCAACCTTAACCTTGAACAACAGACTGTAATGTAACCAAAGCTTCCACGCAAAGTCACAAGAGATAAATAGGTGAATAAGTGATTCAACATTGCAGCACCATTGACATTTGGAAACCAAAGAAATGTGCTTTTTTGCATTATAGTATAACATGAATATAGTTAAGAATTAGTTTCTAAACTAGGAACAAAAACTTTTTAGGCACAATAGAATTGCAAAGCTTGCCAAAAAGATCAGACTTTTTATGCTTAGCCCTAACATGATTCTAAGTTTTCTTGGTATTAAACCTATAGTCATTAGACAGAGTCCAAACTATAGTGTCCTTTTGAAAATTGATAGAAGTTTTATGAATGAGGTCAATCTTATCTTGAGTTAAAAACATGCCAAGCCTGTAATCATCCCACTTGTTGTTTTTTAATAATCATAAACATATTGAGCTCTGTATACTGAGTTATTTCTATTATTATTAAGAGTTAAGATAGGATTAGAGCCATACGAATTCTCTAGCCAGAATTCAATGTTTCCTTCACCAAGAATCCATCTGATGTTAGGCTCCGTAGTGTCTTTGATTCTGCACAGCCTTTTCCAATCACTTGATCCTGCTCTATTGTATGAAACTTGAAGACGATGAAGAGGGTTGCAGTAAATGTCATTCATTAGATTTGCCCAAAGAATTTTATTGCTTCTGAAGTTCCACCAAAGCTTACAGTCATAAGTTGTTTGAAGATCAGATATCTTTCGAAATTTTAGACCTCCTTCCTTGTGAGTTTTGCAAAGCTTCTCCAAGTTAGACCAGTGCAACCTTTTGTCAGACACATTAGTTCCCCATAGGAATTTTTTGAATATAGTGTGAACTTTGTTGATTATAGATTTAGGAACGAGGCATCTTTGACACCAGTAGGTAGGTATAGCCATTAACACATTGTTGATGAGAGTAATCCTTCCACCGAAATAGAGCTTCTTGTCTCCCCACTCTCTGATTTTATCACAGATTTTGTTAATCATAGGAAGATAATTGTTGCACTTGGTTTTAGATTACAGAGTAATGCCAAGATACATTGTAGGAAATGTATTCAAATTGAAACTTGAAATGTTAGTGATAGCAGAAATTCTAGCATAATTAATTCTAGAAGAAAGGAAAATTTTCGTTTTATCTTTGTTGATCAGTTGACCAGACACCCTTTGATAGATATCTAGAAGCTTACTAAGCATGTTAATGGTTTTGTCAGAACTATTAGATAAAATCATGATATCATCAGCAAATAAGAGGCAAAGAATTAGGAGATTACTTCTAGTTTTAAAGTGCATTTCTTTATTATTCAAAAACAGCTTATGTAAGCCTCTGACAAAGACTTCTTCAGCCAGAATGAAAAGGCTTGGGGACAAAGGGTCCCCTTGCCTTATTCTTCTTCTGTTTTTAAAGAAGTCAAATACCTGACCATTAACAAGGATAGAATTAAACACATTACATATAAGATTTCTGATTAACAATATGAAGCTTTCAGAAAAAACCAAAGTTTTCTAAAACCTTTATAATAAAATTGTGAGATAACTTGTCATATGCTTTTGTCATGTCTACTTGCAGCATCATGTTATTACTTGTTTTCTTTCTGCTTAAATTATAAATGAATTCCTTGGCAATAATAATATTGTCATGAATAATGAGTTAGGAACATAATCTCCTTGAACATTGGAGATGATTTTAGGTAATATATGAATTAGCCTGTTGTTAACAATTTTGGACATGATTCCACTAAGGAGACTACACAGACTTATAGGTCTGAAGTCTTTCCACTGGATGGGGTTACAAGACTTTGGCACCAGACAAATACCTGTAGAAAGAATACCTTTAGGCAGCCTCTTGCCTTTGATGAACTCAGACATGGCAGAACAAAGGTCAACTTTGATAATTCTCTAACAAGTTTTGAAGAAGCACCCATTAAATCCATCCATACCTGAGGTACTGAATGACTTAAGGTTAGAGACAATGTTAAGAATTTCCTTTTAAGTAGGACTAGCAAGCAAAGTAATGTTATCATTATCAGTAATTAGCTTAGGAATGCAATAAAAATGCTATTGTTCATTAAGTTTTCTTTTTCATTTTGATTAGAGTAAGGAGGTTCAATGAGTAAAGATTTAAAGAACTTAGCAACAGATTGTCCAATCTCCTCATCATTTGTGATCCACTGACCATTGTCATTGATGTTGTTGATTCTATTCCTTTTTATTTTCTTTTTCACATAGTTGTGAAATATTTTAGTATTTTTGTCTCCCTCTGCTATATACGAGGCATAACATTTCTGAATCCAAAAATTCTCCTCCATTTTCAGGGCAAGCAGATGAGTGGCAGTAGCTTTGGAGAGGTTAACTTTAGCTTCATGACTATTATGCAACTCAAGCTGCTCCTCCCAATGATTTACTTGGGCCTCAGCCTTCCGCACTTTACAAATGAAATTACCAAAATAATTTTTGTTCCAATTTGTGAGATCTTTTTTAAGTCTAGTTAGTTTGAACCAAAACTAGAAAATAGGAGAACCATCAAGGTTGATTTCCCAGGTGTTTTTAACAAAAGAAAGGAAGTTGGGATCAAGGGTCCATATATCAAAAAATTCAAAACTTTTTATAAAAAGATTTTGACTATTACTTATGGTGATGCATAAAGGACTATGATCTGAACAATTCCTTGGCAAATGCATCACCTTAGTAATTTTAAAATGATTGGACTAAATAGGGTTTGTGAAAACCCTATCAAGTCTCTTCCATTTACAGTTTTTATTCCAAGTGAACTTTGATCTACAATATCCCATATCTGTCAGATTACAAGAAATAATCATATCATTTAATTCCGCAGCATTTTCAAGGGAATAAGTAAGGGATCCAATTTGATCATCATGAGAGCACACAACATTAGAGTCACCCATTATGATCCACTTGGAATTGTTAGCCATATGAGAGATGTGCTTGAGTTCATTCCAAAGGATTCTTTTGTTCCTGCTTTGGCACTTAGCATAAACACTAGTTAGAAAGAATTCAACATTCTTATTCATAGAATTGTCTAAATGCAAAAAGTGATCATGATTAGAAATAATTTGAATAATATAGTCATTTTTCCACATCACCCAGACTTTGTTACTGAGATTAAGTATAGTCATCAAAACCAAGCTTAGAAGAGAGCCTTGGCAGAATATTTCAATCTTATTCTTCTTTATAATGAAATTAAGCCTTCTAATAGTAGAGTTATTGTTGATTACACGCAGGTTCCAGTTGAGAACTTTCAACATCTGAAGTTAGATTTGGTCTTTAAAGAGGATCTTGTGAATCTTAAGGATTTGATTGCAAGGTTGTTATCTTTTCTCTTCCCTCCTGTTTCTTTTAGTTTTTTGTTGATTATTCTATGAAATTCAGAACTTTCTTTGTTAATAGGTGTTGATTGTTTGCTTCCTATGTTATCTCTTTCAAGAGAGGAATCATTGCCAAAACTAGTGTTTTCCTCAGCAATTATAAAGTGTGCTTTCATGGATTGTATAGCTTCCATTATCTCCTCATTTGATGGCGTTTCATACCCATTAATATCATATTTCCCAGCATCAGAAAAATCTTACTACTGTCTTCAGGTTTATTCTTTGTAGATTGATGAGAAACATCAATAGACTTAGAGTTGCTGTCTTGATTTGGCTCATTCTTTTGATTGTTGTCTTTAACTCCTTCTTCAATATGCAGACTGTTCTCCCTACTATTTTATTTATTTTTCAATATTTTATCGCAAGCCCCATAATCATGACCCACATGCTTGCAAATATTACAATATCTTGGCAAATCCTTGTAAAGAAGCTTTATTCATTATCCTTGATTGTCTCCAAAAACAGCCTAAAGCTCATACTGATTTTTTTGTGAGATCTCCAATTCAACAAGGGCAAGACATGAGTTGTGTAAATTATATTGTCGTTGAACATGAACTCAGGCAACTTTTCAAATTTAACCCACACAGGACATGTCTGACATTCAATCTTTACACTGAATTCCGCTGTCCATTTCAGAAGTCTCATAGAAGCATTACCAATTGTCCAGATGCTTTTCGACCAAAATTTACACATATCTATCTTCGAACTGAATTCCAACAACAAATGCCTAGTATCCCAGATACTTATACTGAACTCTATCGATAATTTCATCTTATTGAAGAATTCTTCAATGACCAGTTTTTTTTCTTCAGAATTTCAAGACTGAATTTACCTATTAATGTGAACTTTATTTGCGTCATTAATGATTCTTTAACACTTAAGGGGAACTGAATCGATATATAATCAGTTTTGTAAGAACAGGACATAAGAAACTTTTCATCTTCTTTCTTCTTGCTGTTACATATATCGGCAAAGGATTTCTTAAACCTTGAATTGTTTTCTTCATGTTCTTTAAATTTAGAGAAGTCGATACCCAGCGATTGGCGAAGATCAGGAAAATCTTCATCCATTACAGCGAAAAATAGAGTAACCAAAACTAACCCAGAACAAGGAACAATCACAGAGGAATAGACCAATAATTAGCGCGAAAAAATGAAGAATGAAAGGATTAATCAGTAAGGAGTTGATTAATCCCTTTCATGGAGAAGGAAGAAACTCTGTTTCTTGAAGCGTTCTTCATCCTATAACAAGATAAAATTTTAATATTTTAAAAAAATCATAGTATGTTTTTTTTAATTTAAAAAAATATATATTCAACTTTAAATAACAATATTAAAGAGAATATACGTTATCCGAAAGATATAACGTCGGAGCATGATGTGAAAAACGCACGAGAAAAAGATAGAAATGCTCGTGGAGGAAGTAAACTACAAATTTAAAATATATTTTTACAAAAATTATAACCCGTCGTTGGACATAGCAGCCGGTGGGTAAGAGTTGCATTGGCGGTGCATGTCATTTTATTGATGGTGGCTAAATACTCTCGATATATGATTATAATACCGCTGGTGCCATTGACAGGACATCAACAATTCCCAGTTCTATGGTTTTAATTTTCTTTTTGCATTAGTCTGAGGTATATCATTTATTTTCTTATTTTCATTCTCGTGTTATATATAATTATATGTAGGAAATGATATAAACAAAAAAAATATAAAGAATTTCATTACAGATTATAGTGACGTGTTTTTTACAACATAATATTATATGCAAAACGGATTTTTGTGTGAGTGGATTAAGAAGATTAGAAAAAATCATGTGTTATTTATTATAATAAAGCATCGTGATGCTCTAAATAATAAAAATAATTATCAAATATTAATTTAATGTGAGAGATGTAGATGGTATAATCGGACATTAGACATGAAATATCTTAAAAGAGAGTTCACTGGATAAAAAAATATATATATATTTTTGAGCTTAAGAGACCATGGTAGGTAAGTTCAGATGAATGATTCTTACAGGTATATGCAGAATTCACAACCATCCAAATACTAAACATTGAGATGATCATTCGTACATATGATGTCATTCGAACATATGATGTTTGTCCACAAAAGAGTTGGTATTTTTTAACATTTTACCTTCATGAGAACTCACCCTCGAGAAATTTTGAGTGGAGTAAAAAATATGAGTGATTAAAATGTGTCGTCCCTGGGCACTATATACAACGCTCAACAAAAATACCAGATGTTGGAGAAAGCCGGCTGGTTACAGTTGCAATACTTGTTAGGTGAGCTCAAAAGATTTAAATATTTTGAATGACATAAATCTTGGTAAAGATCAAAGTGATATCATTATTGGTATTTTCTTCGCACAAACTGGTTAGTATGAATTTCTTATGGAAATTTCCAAAAGTGCTAATGACGGATAACACTTATAAGATAATGAACTCCAGGATGGCGTTGTTTGAGATTGTCGGAGTAAACTCTATCGGCTTGACTTTTTATATTGGTTTTGCGTTTATGTCCGGGGAAAAATTTAACAATTTCAAGTGGGTATTAGATTGTTTGAAATCATTGATTGTATCTAACTGTATTAACTAATAGTTTCGTGGTTTTGACCGATAGAGGAGACTTAGCGTATTTGAATGTTCTCGAAAATGACACACGCGCTATGTCAATGGCATATTAGCATAAAGTTTTTTGGAAATACAACGAATTACATGAAGAATAATTTTTTTATACTTTTATGGTTTTGTGGAATAAGATAGTGTACTCGTAGATAGTACGCGAATTTAAGAATGTTCAGAATGACATGAAACACGACTTCAAAGATTATCTTCAAATAATCAAATACGTCGACAAGTCTTGGTTGGTTATTTAAATTAGTAAATTTTTCACATGAAAAACTAACAAGTTTATGTAATTCGGAAATACAACTACTAGTCAGGTGGAGAGCCCTCATTCTAACTTAAAGTATTTTTTGTTGGCATGAGCAAGCTTAACTTCGAGTTATTTTGGGGTAGGGTGTATTGTTTCGTCAAAATTCATCATGGAGCAATTACAAAATCATTTGAAAAAAGTCGATTTACAATACAACATACATTTGGAGACAAATGTTTCAACAAACTCAGAGGTAATATCTTGAACACTGTTTTAAAATATTTTTCTTGAATTTGAAGATGTTATAGAAATTGGAATGATGGATAAAATTTTCACTTGTGTGATACGATCTACGCACGGTATACCGTGTTGGTACGATATTTACGAGTTTCTAGCAAAAGGCACAACAACACCTTTAGAATCTTTAGACGACCACTGGAAGATGTTAGATATAATGATACATCCAAACCTAATTATGATAGATCTCTTGGAATAAAAATTGGATAAATTTGTACTGGTTGTCATGAAAACTAACAACGAATTATACATATAACATTTTTACAATAAATGGTTTGAAATAATCTATTATGAGATATTTTCCCTTTTAGAGCCTTTAGATAAACAGAAACCACATGGTCGTACACTTATCAAACATAAATTATTTGTTGCATCATCTATTAAATGAGATAAATTTTATTTTTAACACGTGTTAGATTAAAAAAATGCATCTTTGCTACTTAACATTTTGAAAACTCTACCGGTCAAAGTACAGAGAAAGAGCAACATCATGTTCTATCAAAACTTCTGGTTTATTATTGGAAAAGATCTTTTTGTTACCATAAAATATTTTTTAAATGGAACTCAAGTAACTAAAGGAGTATATAATACCTCTATATGCCTAATTTCTAAAAGATAATCTCCTAAGATATGGAATGACTGATATACTATATCATTTATTACCTAAGATGATATCTGAGGAACATACCGGATTTTTTCGTGGGAGGAATGTCCATGAAAACACTATTATAACTCAAGAGCTTCTGAAAGACCTTAACAAAATAATTAGAAGGGGACACCTACTCATAAAGTAAGACATGGAGAAGGCTTTCGAGAAGATTTATTTATCTTTTAATCTTAACATTTTTAATGCTTTTGGTTTTTCTAAAAACATCATTGGCATGATTAACTGCTATATAATCTATATAGGTTTTGTATCATAATTATTGGAGAGACAAATGGCTACTTCAGATCCACAAACGGAGTCAGACAAGGAAACCCATTATCCCCTAGTTTATTCATCCTAGCAGAAGAGTTCCTAATGTGAGGCTTTTAACAGACTTACCAGGTCAACATAGAAGTCAGATACACAACAAAAATCTGAGTTATAATTCTTTACCTTGCATTTTAAGATGATCTTCTCATCTTTTGCAATGCTTATACTCCAAGTATCAACAGAATCCTAAACTTCCTTCAAGTCTACCAAGATTTATCAGGATAGATAATCAACAAAAACAAATCATATGTTATCCTTTCTGATAAAATTCCAAGAAACAGACTCCAATCTATAATAAATTCTACGGGATTAAAAAAAGGAACTCTACAAATAAAACATCTTGCCATCAACATTCACAACAAGCCTAAAGCCTCTCATTATGAAGATATTGTCACAAAAATCAGAGAGAATTATTGAACTAGGATAACTTACTTTTATCCTTTGGTGGAAGACTCACTCTAATACAAGTTGTCCTACTTACCATCCCAAATTACCACCTTTAAAGCTCAATCATACCAAATTTTGTCACAAAAGAATAGATAACCTATGTAGCAGATACCTATAGAGAACTAACAATCATCACATAACCATATCATGGACCAATCAGAATAATATATGCAATTCGTATGAAGAAAAAAGTCTAAATATTAGAAGCTTAAATGATCTCTCTCTCTCTCTCAAGAATACTCATGCAAGATGTGGTACAAATTCAGAGAAAACAAAATCATATAGTCTAGATTCATGCATTCAAAATATTGCTTTAACATCCATCATATGCAAGCTCAAAAGAAACCAACAAACTCAAGAATATGAAACAGAAAGCTAGATATCAACAAGTTTGCTAAAGAATCAATCTTCTGGAAATTATGCAATGGAGAAATCAAATTTTGGCTTGACTCTTGGTGATCTCAAAGACTACTCTTTTAACTCTAGTAAATATACTGACTGGTATGTCCAAGATAAAGTCAAGAATTTCTGGTCATATGGCAATTGGAATTCTGAGAAACTTCTCGAGATTGTTCTCCCCATAAACATCAACAAAATTAAGAATCTCTCCATCAAAGAAAATAAAGAGGACCAAATTCAATGGACACTTACTCAGAGAAGATCATTAAACACCAAAGTAACATGGGACAAAATGATAATTAAAAGCAAAAAATGTAACTTATTCAACAAAATCTGGAATTCAATTACTCCAAAGAAGTGTTCTTTTCTTCTTTAGAAAACTCTGAATAACTGGATTTCTGTTGACATGCTCCTTCAACACAGGAAGATATCTCTTGCTTCTAAATGTCAACATTGTGATAATAATGAGCCTATTTCTCATCTTTTTGTTCAATACATGAACTCATGGGAAGTTTGGCTTTATTTCAGTAGTCTATTCAATATAACTATTGGAAATTACATGACCATTCAACATATAACACGACTTTGGTATGGTCTACAACAAAAAAACTCATATTCGTACTATCCTTCTTGTTATAATCGTTGGACTATTTGGTCTAACATAAACAAAGTTAAAGACCAACAAAAAAATATATGTATTCCCTCAACCATCATCCAAATAAAAACTTTAATCCAAAGGATCGATATGGAAAACCTTCTTAAAATGGACCATTGGAATAAAGGTCGCTATATCAACTGACATTTTTCTACAATTAACTAGCAATAAAATTTAACATAGATGGTGCTTGTGTTTTAAATAGATAAGCTAGTGGAAGTACCATTATCAGGATGTATGAACATAATCCTCTCAATGTTGAATGTCGTGCTCTTTTAGACGGGCTTCTCATATGCTCTAAACTTAACTTGACTAATATCATCATTGAAACACACTCAAACATTTAATTGCAATGTTATTTAATCAAAATTCCCCTTGGTACCTTTAACATCTTCAAAATTGTTGCACAAAGCTTATATCGGATAATATGATCCGTTAGATCCGTTAGATGAAATTACAAGTGCAAGCTTAAAATGGATCTAAATAAAGACCAAATTCCAAACAAGTTAATGGCGATTTCTCTACTTGACAGTTTGGAACTTGGTTTCTTCAGAGATATTGTCTAGCATCGAGATAAATCTATATATCCTTTCTTAGATAATCTACAGTCATAATACACTTTCTCTCAAATAAACTAACTAACTTCAAAGCATGGATTTTTTACCTGACAAAATCAATTGTAGAAAATGAAGATCAACAACTCTGGTTCATAAGCAACTCCTCCACTTATCAAGCAAGCAATAGTCAAAGCTATGTTTCACCCTTTGGAGCTGCTTTTCTGTCTTCCCAGATTTATCATTTTATACTCCCTTAAGCTTTCATAAGTCTCAAGGTCCTTGGATCTTCAAAAAATCAAGCATCTACCCAATCATTTTGTCGAGAAGATGGTTCACTTTTCCATGGGTGAATTTGTTTTCCTTGTAGTCAAAATAGCTCGTAGTCTTCTTGAATAACCCCCTTAATAGCTAATTCTCTATTGTTCTGGATAATAATTCTCTAAATCAATATTCTATCAAATTATCGAATCCAAAAGTGTTGGATAATCACTATTTGTAAGGAAAATTTTAAGTTAAAAATTTGAAATAATTACGGAAAATTGTAATTTAAAACTTTTGGTTGATTATGTAAGTGTTCTCAAATTTTTTTCGGTTTAATATTTCTCTTAAAATTCATTTTTTTCTTTATATATGTCTTTGATTTGATTTAGAATAAGATAATGAGTAATTGTTAATGAAGGAGATGAGATTTTAATTAAAGAAATTAAGGAATAGAGGATAAAAGGGAGAACACAAACCGAGTTTCACCGATTCAGAATTTCAAGGTCACCAACTCAGGTTTTCAACGTCTATATTTTCTTTTTGTTTTTGTTTGAGAATTTATTATTATTATTTTGAACTTAAAATTCTTTAAACAAATAAATAATATTAATAACCAAAATTCAAAATTACATAAATAAAAGAATGAATTAATGTTTAAAGACGAGTAAACAAATATATTTATTTATTTTTAGTTAGAAAATTTATATTTACTCCCAATCATATCATTTAAAATATTATTTAAAGTATATTTTGAATAATTATTTTTATTTTATTCCTTCATATTTTTTTAAATATCTTTTAATTACTAATATATTAATTTTTGTTTTTATAAAATAATTGATTTTAGTTTTGAATCTGTTTGCAGACATGTTTGTTAAACAATATAAATTGTAATATTTTTAGATTCTTTTCAATAAAATTATTTATTAATATTATAAATTATGTTTAATACAAATTTGACATGACGAAAGCCTTTAAACGAATGTCTCACATCTCATTGCTTTTGGTTTTAATTCAAGTTTTGTAACATAATATCAACTTGACTAAATTTTTCAGCTTCCCCTTCTAAATATTTTCCATCTTTAAATTCGATCAACTTGACTAACTAATATTGAAACCTTTTAACAGTGACCTACTAGTGTTAGAACCTTTACACTTGACCAACTAGTGTTGGAACCGTTTAATTGTGACCAACTAGTCTTGGAACCTTTACACATGACCAACTAGTGTTGGAACTTTTTAATTGTGACTAACTAGTGTTGGAACTTTTATATTTGACCAATTAGTGTTGGAATCTTTTAATTATGACCAACAAGTGTTGGAACCTTTACACTTGGAAAACTAGTGTTGGAACCTTTTAATTGTGACACAAAAAAATTTGTGAATCTAAAAACATAGCATAAGAATTATAATAGGGAAAATGAGTCATAAAGTTGAAGTACTTCGGACACCTCATTAAAAACTCCCCGAGCCACCAGGGTAGGAAATATTGTGTCATCATATATTTAGGTGAGAAAATTAAAAATAAGAAAGAAGGGATGGAGTGTTAAGTGTTCAATATTCTATGGATGCCAAAGGGGATTTTCTTCTTGATCTTCCAATCGATAAGTTCCAGACTTCTTTCTTTCAATACCTAAATAAGGCCCTTCTTAATTTGGTGCTAACTTCCCTAGCCTTTTATATTTAGTGTGTATAAAGACCTTTTTCAAAAATCTATCCCCCACTTTGAATTCTCTTCTTTTGATATGTGATGCATATTTGCTTCTCATTAGGGTCTGATAGTGAAGAGATCTTAAATATTTCATCGTTCTTTTTTATTCAATCAAATATAACTCATCTCTCTCGTCTATATCATTATACTCTAAGAATAATTTACAATTTTAAAAGATGAGAGGGTAAACTCAGATGGTGCTATTACATTCATCCCACAAACCATTGTAAAAGGGTATTCTTACGTGGTTTTTCAGAGTGTAGTATGGTAAGCCCACAACATTTCTTGTAAATAACTTTTACCTTTCCATCTTTGCCTTCTAGATTTTTTTATCAAGCCATCAAGGAAGGTTCTGTTGATAACTTCTACTTGTTCGTTATCTTGGGGGTGAAAAGATGATGAGAAACAGTTTTGAATTCCCCTTGAAGAAACAAAATACTTTCATATCCCTGTTTTTAAATTCAGGGTCATTCTCTATCTTAATGGTTCTTGGGACACCAAGTCTAAAACATATATTCAAAAGGATGAACTTACTAACTATTTTGGATATAGTTCTGGATAAGTGCTTGCTTCCACCGATCTAGAAAAATAATAGAGCCACAATAATGGTTTGACGGCCTCTGGATGCTATAGGTAGAGGACCAACCAGATCAAGTCCCATCTATTTAAAGATAATGCTTTTGATATTGACTCAAGTGGTACAACTGGCATGTGTATGTCATTCACAAATCATTGACCAAGATCACACTATCTTCCTAATTCTTTAGCATCTGCCATGATAGAGGGCCAATAAAACTCTTTTTGTTAAGAAATTATAGCCACAATGGAAAACTCCCTCCTTATCGTGTAATCCAAATATCATCATTTGGGATTCATCAGTTCTGATGCATTACAATAATGGTCGCCTTAAATATTTTTTTATAGATGATATCCTCAATGACTGTAAAACCATGTAATTTGAACCTTTAGTATTTTTGCCAATGCTTTATCAATTGGAAGAGTCCATTTACTTATAAATACTCTAATTTCATACCTCCAATCCTTCTTTATGGTGGTCGAGATATGAAATGCTTCTTCAAAACCAAATTTATGCTCAGAGATTGTTTTTATCAAAAGGTTCTCTTGCATTAAAATCCATGAATAAGTTTTTTTGTAAGCAATGTAAGCTAAGGAATCAAACATCGAATTTTCGACCCGAGAAACGTGCTCATACTCAATATGCTTAAAGAAATTTGTTGTCTTCCTCGATACTTTTAAATATTTTACCAAATGATCTTTTCTCACTTTGTATTGACTTGGGTCATGATTAATAAGAAGTTGTGAATCATTTATTAGTCGATCTTTTTTAGAACTACAAATTGGTGCAAGTTTTAGCCCAGCCAATGTTGTCTCGTACACTACCTCATTATTTGATGATTTAAAACCAAAGCATATTGTTTAATACATTGAATCTCCAAATTGACATATTAGGTAAACCCGTGTTCCGCACCCTCATATATTTGAGGCTCCGTTAGTTGGAAATATCCATTTATTTAGAGGTTTATCAATATATGGCCCATGCTCTGGTTGTTCATAATGAAATTCAACTAGAAACTCTGCCAAAACTTGTGCCTTAAATGTTGTTCAATGAGGAAATTCAATATCATAATCTACTAATTCCACTGATCACTTAGTCATCTGACCCAATACGTCTGGTTTTTGAAATACATTATAAGGGAAATGAAGTCCAAACAGTAATCGAATGGGCTTGGAAATAGAACCTCATTTTTTTTACCTATATGATAAACGGGCTTGCGGATACCCTTCAACTTCTCTAACCAAAACTACACTTACTACATAATTTGAAACTACTAAGTAGATATACGATCTCTCTTCCACAGTTGGTTTGGTTAATGTCTTCGGATAAGGCAAATATTCCTTAATTTTTACAAAGACTCTGTCACACTCTAAAGTCTAATCAGATATGTTTGTGTTTCTCAATACTTGGAGAAATGGTGCACACTTATCTGAAGGCCTTGATATAAATTCAAAGCCGCTAATCTTCCAATTAAAATTTGTAATTCTTTGATGGACTTTGGAGGATCCATAAAATTTAAATTATTCAATTGTATTAGGTCGCCTTGATAAGTTCATAGCTTATAATACCGAGGTTAAAAACAAAATGATAAAAAATATTCAAATGTCAGATCTAACCATGGTTGTAAATACGTTATGAGGTTTGTATGAATACATTATTGACCATTTACAAATTATATACATAATAGTTTTTCAGTATGCAATATCAGCTTCACCAAACATGAATATAGTATATGAGAAACAAAACCATACCATTTTAGGATAACATGAGAGGAACAATTACTCATTCGATTTTATTAATTCCACTATGAGATAAACTACTTAAGTATGTTATTTTGAAAAATTTGTATGTTTGGGGATTTCTATAATAAGTGAAGTATTTTAGGCTGAATAAAACAAATTAGACTCTATAATGGTTAAAAAGTATTTCATTTGGCATTGATACCATTCAAAGAGTTTTAAGTTATACGATCCTTCAACTAAGATATTTTTGAAATAAAACATCAAAGTTTTTTGAATATATTAAATTTGAGGGAAAACCTATAAGATTCATAAATGTGCAGAGATACTCTGGTGTCAGATGGTTTAGTGTTATGGATATTTATTTCATGACCATTAGAACATGTAAGTACTCAAGATGATGATTGTGTTCCACCTATGTATATTTCTAAAATGAACAAACTGAAGTGGTTGAAATATACTAAATATAAATTATGTTCAACAAATTCAAACTCTACAACCACACAAAGTGAAAACTAAAGTTATAGTGAATTTGAGATCACTAGAGAAAAATAAATAAATTTATATATATGAATTATATAATGTGTATATAAGAACATGAATATTAAATGTGGTATAACAAAAATGATTTGTTAAGTTTCTAAAACTATAAAGAGTTATTATTTTCAGTTTTAAATTTATATATATATATATATGAATTATATAACGTATATTTTGGTTTGGTTTATTTTGGGCTGGAGGTAGTTTGGTAAAGTGTTTTGGGAAGTTTAAAGTATTTAGTGTTTAGTGTGGAGAGTGGTGAGATAATTAAGCAGCGTCCTTGTATTAAATGTTGATCACCCTCATTAATGAGAGTGGTTGGGGTATTTATACTCTTAATTTTATGATCCATGGGCTTCACGGGTCAAGTTTAAGGACCCATTAGTCTTTTAAGTAGATTACCAAATAACTTAGTTAAAAGGTGTTTCACATTTGTCCTATTCGGATTTTCTAGTGGAGTGTTATGGTCTGAGTTGCCCCTGTCCGGATTAACCAGTGGGTTGTGTCTGAAGTATCCGAACTCATCGGTAGCTTATTTTTTAGTCCTCACAAAATATTTTTGGTAGGGCTAAATAATCTATCAAACCAGTGTCAACTTCATCCGATCTGCTGGCATCGTCCGGACTAAGAAGTTCCTTTTCAACATTAACCCAGTTCAAAAGTTATCAGGACTGGTTTCTCTTCCAAGAATTCTAAGAGTTTTCTTCTTGGATCGTGGGACACGTGTCAATATTTGATTCGACCTACCAGTCGTTATTTTTCCTAGACCGGCGCACCCACTAAGTCTGAAAAGTTACCTAGGAATTTGATTCTTCACACATTTGCGCAACCTTTGATTATTGCAAAACCCTCTTCAACTTCTCCTAGGTAACTGTTACTTTTTTACTGTTATATAAATACTCTTTTACTATTTCATTGTCTTCCACACTCAAAGATTTTTAGAGAGATTCCCATCTTTACCTTCAAATCGTTCTTGAGAATTTTTATGTTCACAGCCAGAAACACACTAGTTAAAGGTAGAAAGAGCGAACAAAGTAGAAAGAGAGAATCGTATCGGTGTCGGTCTCCCAGTTTCTCCAAGTGAGAAATCCAGTCAACCAACCCAGAACGACGATCAAGGGTCTTCCTCTTCCAAGAATCCTAGGCCCAGACAGCTTTCATTCAAACCAAACCTTTCACATTTTCCCTATGGTTCTTCTGTTCAAGAGTCCCAACCTTCTGTGCCTAAGGAAAAAGCAATTTCAAGTATCAGAAAGCCCTCTCTTTTTATTGCTATGGGTTCTGATACTAAAAAGTCTCCGAAGAAGATAACCTATCGCCGGACAACTCACCAAACAAAAACCCAACCTATACATTTACTGTCAAAACCCTCCGGATCGGATAATATATGAAAGAACAATATAATTTAATACACGATAATACAACTTAAGAGCTTATCGTATTACTTGAAGGAGAGAACCGATTAAGTATGAATAGATTTTCAAAACCAAATAAGATTTTAAGGACAATTTGAATCAACATAAAGCATGATTTATGGTTGATTTAATAAATAAAATGATTGTATTTTAAAGGACTTTCTATATAGTTTGTCGAATGATTCTTTTAGAAAAATCATGATAGTTCCACATTGGACCTAGATTTCTACTAGATAAATGTAAATTTTGAATATTTAATTATGACATTGAAGAAATAATCTATATGGTGTAGCCTGATAATATTATATTTGGTGATTTAAAATCAATGATATGCAAACTAAATAAATTTTCTACATGCTTAAACATGCTTCTTAATAGCGGTACTATAAGTTCCTCGAAGTTATTACTTTTTATAGGTGAATTCAGTTGAGTATTGTGCATCAAAAGTTTAAAATGGGATTAATTCATATTTTTGGTATTGTATGTCGATGACATATTATTGGCTATGATTGATAATGAATACTTACATGCTACACAAAAAATCTTTAAAAAATTAAATATAAAATATTTTAGTGATGTGACTTGTATTAAAAATCTAGATACATCGATATAACTTTTGTGGGGTCGTGGGTATTCACAAAATCCATATATAGAAAATATGTTACACCATGTCAAAATGGAAAATAACAAACCTAAGAATACACATGTGGTAAAGTGAGATAAAATTAGTATAAGTGAATATCCAAAGATAAAATTTAAGTTTGGACAAAATGAAAAAGGCTTCGTACATTTAGAATTTGGAAGTCTAATGTATGGTCAATTTTGTGTAGGGATTGCCTCTGTTGTCGGAATGTTGGGAAGGTACGTTGGTAATTTGAAGATATACCTATAGAAAATAGTTAAAAGGGGTTTCCAATATTTGTAAAGAACAAAAATTATATATTGATCATAAGGCACATTAACTCATATTTTGTCGGATGTATGAACACTCGTTGCAGCACTTCGACCATCATATTCATTTGAGCTAAAGGTACACTATCATGGGAAAATGTAAAATTAATACTTATTTCATCCTTCTTCGTGACAGTGGAATTTGTTGCATGAATTGAGGTGTGCAACTATGCATTTTGGTTGCGAAATTGTATATATTGTAGAAATGATATATCTTATATCGTGATAATAATTATGTAGTTTGTTTTTCTTAAATAGAAAGTTCAAAATTTCCAATTTAGCATAGATTACATCGAAACAAAAGCCATGTTGATAGATTTTCTTACTAAGACTTTAGTACCCACAAATTTTCAGAAGCACACCATTATGATTGGTGCTATTTATTTAGAGGATCTTTAATTTTAGTGGGAGTTTATATTTAGTTATGAGATATGTTTGCGTTATTTTAATTGTATATGCACTTGAGTTTATATATTATGCCCTTATATACAATGCATTCTCATAATCATGTAGTGGATGTCCACTTAAGTAAGACCATATAAATATATATATATATATATATATATATATATATATATATAACATTAAATTATATTTATTCTTATGTTACACTATGGTAAATCCTTATTAGTGATTATTACAATGTTATGACTACTAATGTGTCGATTTGTGTTTAAAATAATGAAGACGGCTCTAGTCATGTGTCATTAATGGTAATGTATGATATTTTTAGTTTATTTATGTAAAAATAAAATTTAAGAACACTCAAGATTTGGGATAACTGAAGTACTATTTTTGGTATTCGGGTAGTCATATCTCAATCAGGTACTTACCTATTTCAGAGAAAGTATAGCAGGTGGGCCAGTGGGAGGAATCTATCAATTTATTCTAGAAACCAATCACATTTTTTTCGGATCGATATCTGATAATGCTAAACTGAGACCGAGATAGAGAAAAATGGCATCCCCTTTCCTTTGTTGGCTCTTCAAAACAAAAACACTCATCCGAAGTTTTTTTTTCCAACTTGATCGGAATCAATTATATAATTATATTCAATCAATATAGTCGTATTTGACGATTCAAGTAGGAGATTTTCAGAATTTCTCAAATATGATCGATTATGGCATGATTAATGATAATTTGACTAGCATAAATAATAGTCTGATTAAAAAATATATAATATGAATAAATGACGGAAGATAGAGACCATATCAAGAAAGTAATTTATATATATCATATTCAATTCAAGTTATGTTAGTGATTAAATTCGAATATAAACTACTTAAACAGAACTAAAAATATTAGGATTGTTTTGTGCAAAAAGAATTATCCAAATTTATAAATAAAATATGATAAAATTAATATGTTTCGGACAATCATATATTAAATTAAATCTAATATAAATTAAAAAATAAAATAAACAGGAGAGAAGAGTGTTGTATCGTATTCTTGTCCAACCTCTGTATATAACAACTTATTTTTCTATTTTCTATTTATAGACTTGGTCGAAACAAATTAAGAAATCCTTATATATATAAAAAAAAAGTAGAATAATTTTATTGATATTTTTCTTTATGTTATTTATTTAATTACTATATGAATAAGAATTAATTATATTATAATTGTATTGATATATTATATAAATATGGTACATTTATCTCATAATATTATTTTTTATTTGGCTATTTTGTACAATATTTTTATTCGAGATAAACTTATAAATATTGGTCTAAATTCTTTTTTTTATGTATGAGTATATCGTTGCACAGCCATATTTTTACTGACAGTGAGTTCATAGTGGCATTTGAGATGTTGTTTGGACCAAGTTTGGTCTCGAGTTAATAGAAAAGTATTGATCAACTTCGATCGAAGTGGGTGCCATTATCTAACCTGTCTAAATTGATTGGATATCTTTTCTTTCAATTTTTTAACTTCTTTTTTGTTTGATTTTACAAGTATTTGTTTTGACACCTTTTTTTTTTTAATGTTAGATTGCTTCCGTTTAACTTCCACTAGTTGTTGTTCCAATAGTACCTGTTTTAAACATTTGTTTGATATTGATTTATTTATTTTATATTTTTAAAATATATTTAAAAAAAAAATCTTTTTGAAATTACATATTCTTTTTTCGGAATATGTTTTATAAATTTATATGAATTTTTTCCAAAAAAACATTGTTCAATAGACTATTACGAAAAGAAAGTTATACTATAAATTTCACAATAACAAAATCATCACCAACCTTTTTCTACACCCGGTCTTGAAAATAGAAAACAAGGGACCATTCTTGATACTTGACTCAATAATTCTCAAATGGATAAGAAAAAAAAAGCGCAATTATTGTTACTCGCGACATTCAATGTGAAGCATTGAATGCTCTTGGCTTTCCATGTTTCGGTTTTTCACTTTTCTATATAAACTTTGACTCAGTCGCAAGTGTTTTTAGCAAAATCAATACTTCTGTTAATGAAATTGATTGGTCTATACATGCATATGAGAGTACAAACACATTTCAGAATAATTGAGTGAAATTTTGAATTTGCACGAGAAAGATGATTAAAAGAACTCAGGTTTTTAGACACCCTTTTTGCATATAAAGAGGTCAAAAAGTAAACAAAATAAAGCGAGTTCTCAGAGCGTGTTAACATGGAGTTTTGTTTCGTTCATGACAGAACTATGTTATTTAAAAATCATAAAGGATACAGTATTCAAATAACATATACATAAAATAATTAAATAGAAAATTAATTTCGCTTGGCATGGCGATCAAGTTTAGAATCGTAGGCTAGATGGGGATTTAAATAACATATTTTTCATAATTTTTTAACTTAAATTTTAATAATTTATTTTATGATACTTAAAAATGTGAACAATTAATAAATCCGTAATTAAAGTTTTCATTACCACCCACTACTTCAAAATCGATGATTTCCCGGCAGCTATCTCAATACTTTTATTTTAATTATTAATTTTCTTAAAAAGTTTGTATCTTTTCCAAAACGGAGTTCAAAAATAAAATAAAAATACCATCTATTTTGTGTCTTTTTAATAAGAACAAAATTAGATCTATGAACGATATTTATTTTTTAATTATTTTTTCAGATCCACTAACTTTGGTCTTCCATCTCTCCACTTCATTATAGCTGGTCTCTTATATATCCACTTTCATCATGTCTGGTCTTACATGATTTAATAATGTATGGTCTCTTCACTTTATCATGTATGGTATTTCCACTTCCATTATGCATGGTCTATCAACTTCCATCATGTCTCGTCTCCCATGATTTAATAATACACGGTCTCTCTACTTTATCATGTTTGGTCTCTCCACTTCCATCATGTGTGGTCTCCCATGATTTAATAATACACGGTCTCTCTATTTTATCATGTTTGGCCTCTCCACTTCCATCATGACTCGTCTCTCCACTTTCAGCATGTCTGGTTTCACATGATTTAATGCATGGTCTCTCCACTTTTATCATGTCTGGTTTCACATGATTTAATGCATGGTCTTTCCATTTTATCATGTCTGGTCTTGCGTGATTTAATAATGTTTGGTCTCCACTTTCATCATGTTTGTCATCGTATGATTTAATAATATTTGGTCTCTCCATTTTATCATGCACGGCCTCTCCACTTACATTATGTTTGGTCTCACATGATTTAATAATGTCTAGTCTATTCACTTTATCATGTATGTCTCGTATGATTTGATAGTGTCTATATTTTTATTTTATCATTCATGGTCTCTCCATTTTTATTATGCACAATCTCGCATGATTTTTATAATGCATGCTCTTTCCACTTTATCATGTATGGTCTCTCCACTTCTATTATGGTTGGTCTTGCACAATGTTAATAATGCATGGTTGATACTAAGATTACTGGGTCTGGCGACATAAATTAAAAATAGCATCCATGGATTTACTTTTATTCGTCTTAAAAAACAAAATTGATGGTTATTTTGGATTTTTTTTCCGAACTCCGGTTTGAAAGATATGTATTTTTTAAAACTAAAATAACAAATAAAAAGTAAGGAAAAGAAGGTTTGTTTCAAAGAAAAAGAAGATAGTTACTTGCATGGTGACGAAGCATGGATAGTTGAGATATTATTAGAAATTTAGGTATCTTGTTTGAGTTAAGTACAAAAAATAGGTATTAGATAGGTAGTATTGAAACTTGAGGTACTATATGACAATATATATTAGTGTTGGATACATTTTCTTAAATTTTCCTATTTATAATTAGATAATGCTAACGGACGCTTTTGGACACTCGTTAATGAAAGATTAATACATTACTTTTTATTTTATTTTATACCATATCAACTCTGTGTTTTTAGTAAGACGAAGTTAACCTTCTAAATTTATGGATAATGGTTTACAAGAAGGTTGAACTACCACTAAATACGTGGCCATGTATCACATTATTACCTACAATTCAAAATTGGTAAACTATCAATTTATACCTCCACTAAATGAAAAAATATAGAAAAATTACAAATAACCCTCTTCTCATTCTTTAAACCAAATCTTTTTTTCTTATTTTTTATTTTTATTTTTATTTTTTAACAGTCTGTATCTTTCAAACCATAACTCGAAAAAAATCTAAAAGTATCATCGACTTTATTTTTGTAAAACAAACAAAATTAGATCCATGGATGAAATTTTTTAAATATATTTTTTCGTCAAATCCAGTAACCATGGTCTCACATCTTTATCATCAAAGTAATATATGTCTTGCATCTCTCCATTTTATCGTGCATGGTCTCTCCACTTCCATCTTTCCTGGTCTCACATGATTTAATATGAGTGGTCTTTCCATTTTTTCATACATGGTATCTCCACTTCCATCATGCATTGTCTCGTATGATTTAAAATGCATGATCTTTCCACTTCCATCATGCTTAGTCCCGCATGATTTAATGATGTATGGTCTCTCTATTTCTATTATGTATTGTCTCGCATGATTTAATAATACACGGTCTCTCCACTTTATCATGCATGGTTTCTTCACTTTAGCATGCATGGTCTCACATGATTTGGTGATGTTTGGTCTCTCCACTTAATCATGTCTCGTCTTGCATGATTTACTAATGCATGGTCTTTCCATTTTATTTTTTCTGGTCTCTTTACTTCCATTATGTATGGGCTCGCATGCTTTAATGTGCATAATCGCTCCATTTTATCATGTGTGATCTCTCAACTTCCATTATGTTTGATCTCGTATGATTTAATATGTCTGGTATCTCTATTTTATCATGAATCATCTCTCTATATTTATTATGTTTGGTCTCACATGATTTAAGAAAGATACGAGACTAGAGCTATGAGATATGGAAAAACAAATCTAAAAGATACATAATTAAAAAAGAGTAAAAAATAGGGTTGAGTCAAATAATGAAAATATAATTACATAACTGGTTAAAGTCACTATTCTAACCGACTGGATAGTTACATGACTGGCTAAAATAACTATTCTAACAGAATGGAGGAAATTAGTATACATCAATAACAAAAGCCAACAACTTCTCCAACTCAAAATACAAAGAATAAGAGACCATGTCAAACAATCAAACTTCAAATGAAGATAATAATTCATTGAGAGACACATCTTTGCATGAAAAGAATAAATCCAAGGTTCAAATCCAGAAAGAAGAAGATAAAAATGATTGTTATTCACAAACGTATGAAGAATAATATCATACTCTTACAAATCTTATCTACTATCACTATCTTCTTCAGGATATGTCTAATCAACACCAACAAAGCAAAGTTAAATCGTATATGGAAGCAGTCATGCCTAAATCTATCAAAAAGGAGATAGTTTATGATCAAGTTTTCATTTCAACTAAAGGAGAATTCAAAACAGTACACTTCACACATAAAGATAAGTTATATATTCTTGAAAACTCAAAATTTACTTAAGTATGGAAAGTTTCCCTAGGTAGGGCTCAAATGCATATTATAGAATTCTTTATGCAAAAATTACATTTATTTTGTGATTTTAGTCTATATGTATGGGCCAAAGACATATATTTATTGAACTTGACCAGATAGATGACCTTAAAATCCTATGGAAGAGGAATGTTTGGTCAATTGGCCAACATTTCATGAGAGTCCTCAAATGAGAACCTCGATTTAAGCCTAAAAAAATCCACGATAACTCTTGTATGGGTTACCTTTTCTAAGATCCATGCTTCTTATATAATAAGGGTATTATTAATACTATTTCCAAGACAATGGTAAAACCTTTAAATTTATAGATTCTTAATAAGAATAAAGCTAAATATAATTACTGTTAAACTTGGACATAATTGGATGTATTCAAGCCACTCAGTAACAAAATTTGGATAGACTTTAGGGACCGAGATGGATTTTGGTTGGACATTATATATGGTGATAAACCATTATATTTTCTAGACTGCTTCCATCTTAGGCATAATGTAAGCCGGTGTAATAAAAATGAAAAATCCACTAATATACAGCATTCAAATAACAACACAAATTTAGGACAATCTAGAAATAACAAAAAACAGCTACCTGTAAAAGTAACTGAAATTTAGACTCCTAAAATTATATCTATATTAATTAGTGCAAACATTGAAGATAACAAAAAATCTATTTCAAATAACAAGAATTCAACTACTAGTAATACTAGTAAGATATAAACCATAAACACGTAGGAAGACAAGAAAGAAAATCCTCATTGACAAACAACTCATGGTCAGTTGAGGAATTAAACCCTGAAATAATAGAAGCTCTCTACTCAATAGAGCTTAGAGATAGGTTTAACTCTATCATTGATTCATCTGAAGATGATGAGGTGGATAACTCACCAAAACCCACATTAATGGTAAGTTTACCAACTTTTCCAACATATGGTCATAATTTCAAAGAACAAGAATTTAAAAAGATGATAAACAAGAAAATCAACAAATATAAAACAACACCTAACAAAGTGACCATCAATAAAAAAACCAATTACCAAGAAAGGGTAAAAAAAACCATCCACCTCTAGATTTATATGACCATTAAAATCTTAAACTAGAATGCTAGAGGTGTTGACAATAAAGGCACAATTAGAATATTAAAATCAATATTAAAAACTAAGAAAATAGACTTCATTGCTTTTACAAGAGCCTCCGATTGCTGAAAACATACTTTTATCTACATCAAACTTTCTTGGATTTCATCATGTAATTTCAAACTTAAATAATAAATTTTGGATTATCTGGAAGGAATTTTTAATAATGGAGTTTACATATAATCATGAATAACTTGTCCACTTGAAAGTTTATCCTCAAACATTAACAAAGTCGTCATGGTAACGGCCATGTATGCAAAGTACACCAGAATTAATAGGTTAACATTATGGGATAAATTGAGAGAATTAGCCAACAATTCACTGTAGTGGATTGTTATGGGTGATTTTAACTGCATAAAAAACTATTTGAACAACTTTCTTGTTCAATATTGTGTTTAAAAAGTCTACATGACTTCAATAACACAATCTTGGACTATGTTTTATATGATTTTGGTTTCATAGGTTCTCTATATACCTGGTCTAATAAGAGAAAATAGAAAATATTAGACTGAGTTTTAATAAATGCTTCAATTATAAACTATTTTGAAAATATTCAGCTTAAACATTTGGCTAGAACCTGCTATGACCATTCTCTAATAATTATATCTATAACTAAACTCAACTAAACCAATAACATCATTCAAATTTCTTAATATGTGGAAGATTTATCATGATTTCAACCAAACCATTGAAGAGTCATGGAATACTCATTTAACTAGCCAGCCCTTATATGATTTTTAGCAAAATCTAAAAATACCTAAAACTAAGCTCTTAAGACTTTGAACCACGGGGTTTTTGGTAATATATTTAATATTATTTCCAAAGCTGAGGAGGAAGTTTTTTTTTTAACATAAAGCAAATGTAAACCATATTATTCTCTTAGCGAGAGAAGAACAATAGTAGGAGTAAAAAAACTGTATAAACTAGAATAAGAAAGGTGATAAAAATACTTCAATATTTCATAGATTTGTTAAGAAAAAACAACTAAAGAATACAATTAATGGGATTTGGCATGATGGAATATGGATTGAAGATCAAAACAGAGTTATTGATTTAGTAGTGGATTGTTTCTAAGATCTATTAGCCACCACTAATCTTGTAAATCATTAGAAAGACCCTATCAATGTCACCCCTACTTTAATCTCTGAATCTGACAACCAATATCTTCTTTCCATCCCAGCAAATGAAAAAATACATAGTGTTGTTAAAAGTCTCAAAATCAATAGTGTTGTTGGACCAACTGGGTCTTATACAACCTTTTTATGAATCTTGTTAGACCATTATTTAGAATGATTTTTATGTTTAGTTATAATAGATTAATTCTCTGGTAATTCCGGTCCAAATGGAATTTTCTCAATTGCAATTTTCTTAATCTCTAAAACTGAAAGCCATAAACATTAGAAAGACTTTAGACCAATTAGTATTTGTTCTTTTTTAATAGGTTATTATCTAATATATTAAATAATAGGTTAACAATAATTCTTCCTAAGATCACTTCTAAAAACAAGAAGGTTTTATTCATGGAAGAAACATTTATGAACATATCATCCTTTCTCAAGAGCTTATATATGATATTGATAAGAATTCAAAAAGTTTTAACATTCTTTTAAAAATTTACATGACTAAGGATTTTGATAAAATATCTCATAGTTTCATCTTAAAGGTAATTAAAGCCTTTGGATTTCACAATAAATTCATAAAACTTATAAGCAATGACACTAATTTTGTGTTCTTCTCTATAATCATTAATGGAGATCTAAAAGAATACTTGAAGCGCCTAAATGGAATCGGACAGGGGGATCCTATCTCCCCCAACCTATTATTTATTGTAAAGGAATACCTCATTACATGTATTAATCTTCTCTTTAATAGTTACCAAAAAATGAAATTCAAAACTAGAAATGACATGAATATAAATTAGCTTGCCTTTGCAGATGACTTTATCATCTTTACAAATGGATCAGTGAATAATATTGATAAATTAAACAATTTCTTAAGGTTGTATCAAGATATAGCTGACTAGTCTATAAAATCAGAAAAATCAAGTCTTATAACCCTTTCTAACATTAATCGTCATATAATTAGGTCTTTTGAATAAGCCACTAGATTCAAAAACAAATCTTTACATTTAAAATACTTAGGGATCTTTGTACAAAACAACAACAAAGCAAGCTAATATTGTGATTTAGTTAACAGAATAGGTCCAAATTTAAGGATGGGATAGTAAGACCCTTTTCTTTTGGTGGTAGATTAGTACTGGTACAATCAGTACTAATGAATACACCTTCATATCATATTCAATATTGTAATATACCTAAAATTATAATAATTATAATTGAAAAAATCTTTAAAAGATTCATGTGAGGATCTAAAGAGGTCTAAATATTAGATGGCTAATTGACTTATATGATACTTATTCATGTAAATTTTTGGTTAAGTTCCTTAAAAACAAATCTATATGGGCTAAGTATACACACTCAAGATACTGCAAAAAAATTCATCCTCTTCAACTTAAATTAGTTTCAAAAGGCTCTAAGACTTGGAAAAGGTTAAATTATATTAAGGAAGATGTTGAACCTTATATTTTATTAAACTTAGGGAAAGGAAATATGGACTTCTGGTTAGATAAAAGGTTTAGAAATCAAGCATTAATTAGCCTTTAAAATGACAGTAATAATGATTGGTACACTATATATAAGGTTAATAATTTCTCGACAAATGGTAGTTGGATTTAACGAAGTTTAGATTAAATATTACTCTATGTGACATTAATAATATACAAAACCTCACATTTCATAATGGCACAGAAGATAAAATATTTTAATAATTTGATAAGTCGGGTTATTTCAACACTAAAGCAACCTCGAATCAAATAAGATATAAAATTACTACCTTTATCTCTTTGTTAAGATATGGAATAACATCATTTCAACCAAATATTCATTTCTTCTATGGAAAATTATGAAGGTAACGTTTACCTTGCATCCAAGTGTCAATTCTGTCATGATATAGAATCTAGTAGTCATTTGTTAAATGTTCTATAACATGGCAGAATTGACCCATATATCTACTTTATTTGATATACCAGTAGGAAGATACATGCCCATTCAACATCCCATTAGATGTTGGTTCTGGTCAACCTCCAAGACAAGTCATATTAGAGCAATCTTACCCTCCGTTATATGCTGGACGATCTGGAATTTTAAAAACAAAGTTAAATATGATGCTCTACATATATCTTTTAAAGTTATTTTAGATAAAATTTACTTTATTATTTATAGACTTGAAAATTCTAACATTTTTAAAAATAAAATCTGGTTTGGTGACATTACTATAGTTAATATATTAGGCTGTTATTTTCATATTAATAATACTAATAAGGTAATATCCTAAAGTGATTAACTCATCATGATAATAAGCTTAAATGAAACTTTGATGACCCATGTCTCTTAAATGGGAAGGCAAGTGGGGTTGGTCTTATCAGAGACAACAATGGAGAACTCATTATTGCATATGAATGATTATAAGGCAAGAAATCCCCTTTAACTGCTGAATGTATGGCACTATTAGATGGGCTTATTTTATGTAACCAAAAAGGGTTTAAATATGTATATATTGAAACAAATTCTGCTCTTTTGATTGAAATACTAGCTCAGAGTAATGCCCCATAGTACTTAAATCTTATGATAAACTATTGTATAAATCTAATATATTCATCAATGACTATTAAACACATATTTAAGAATCAAATAGTTGTCAATTAGCTAGCTCGATCGACCCTGAAATGTAAAATGGAACTAGACCTAGAAAACCATCAAATACCAAACTCTCTTAAGGTCATTACTCTCTTGGTTTTGATTATTTGAGTGTGGATGATTAAGAATACAGTCAAAGTATCAAGTCTTAATCAATTATTTAATTAGCCAATATTATCAAATCAATGAACATATAAGAGTTGATTATATATTAGTTGTTTAGTCTTGATTTAGAGGCACAATCCATTATTTCTAGCAGTGAAAGGAAGCAAATCTTCATTGTAAAAGAAAGGTGTCAGCTAATATATTTCAAGTTCATGAAAGCTTGGAATCAGTATATGATAGATCGAGGCTTTTAAATCAAAAGAGAAAGTCAGAAAGTCAGATTGTTCTATCAAGATAGCAGAATATGGTCTCATGTTTCTCACATGTTCAAAATCAGTTCATTAAAATTGGAAAAAATTATAATGAAAGGAAACTTCAGTCTCAAAACACCCTTTATCCTAATCATATCTTTTTAAGGTCAAGATTGTTCAAGGATAAATTCTTATTTAAAGGACTATCATAAAGTCTTATAAAAGGTAAGGACTATAAAACCTTTTAAGATTGAAAAGCTATTTTTGTTTGGTTATAAATATTTTATTATTAAAACGATAATAGCTAAACTTATTTTTATATTTTTTTTAATATTATAATAAAATCAGTAATTTAAACATTTTTATTATATTTTTTAATATAAATTTATTGAAAAAACAACAGTTGTCGACTTAAATTTCAAATCTTAAACCTATATATTTTTTTTAATAAAATAAATATTTAAGCATATAAAACAAGTGAAATGGCAAATGGCGCGACTCCCCATACTACGACTATCTTTTTCTACGTTTCCTGATTTGTCGCTGTGACCTCCATTGGTAACCTCCTTTTACAGCTTTCCAACAGCCAAGAGAAAAAATGTACTGTACCGTTCGCTATATCATTATACGATTTTATCATTTGTGTTTGAGAGGAGGAATACGGTTAAACAAACAGCAATATAATATATAATTTATTTATATATATACACGATTTTATTGTATTTTTTCTAATTTTGAGAAGTGATTTATTTGTAGATGCGTATGTTAGTTTTAAAGATCGGATTAATTTGACGAAAACTGGCTACCATTATATCGAAAGAAATATATGATGGGCGGTTTGAAGTAAGCTGATCAGAAGCGTGTTAGGTCGTAGCACTACCAAAGCATAGTATTCTATTTGTTAGGTGTTATATATTAATTGAGACTCGTATTTTAGTCTTCATATATTACTTAGATATCCTATTTTAATTGGGTCTTCTATATTAATTAGGACTCGTTATTTGTGAGGGTTCTTGTATTAATAGATGAGTTATTTTCAGTTGTTGATTAATGAGCTTTAATCTTGAGCGTCTGATGAATAATTAGGTTTTTTCCTAAACCTATAAATAGACGAAGACATTGTATGTAATGTGTGATATGATTCGTGAGCAACATATTTAATAAGAGAGAAAATAACTCTAGGTCTTTTGAGAGATAAGTGATGTGAGAGATAAACACTAAAGAGAGGGTCATGTGAATCACATCATCTTTTATTACAAAGATTGATTAAGTCTATTGTGTTTGAGAGTCTTTCTGTAACCTTCTTATTTGTAAAAGGAATGTATGTTGCTTGTGAATGTAGGATTTCTTCACCATCCAAACCAAGCTTTTATTGTGAATGTAGGATTTCTTCACCATCCAAACCAAGCTTTTATTAAGTCTATTGTGTTTGTGTGCTTGCTTTTATTAAGATTTATTTTATCTATTGTTCCTCTTGAGCATGGTAAATTAAATCGTTCTTCCGTAGGTTCGTTAATCATATATCGATTTTTCCTCGACCAAAATGGTAAACTGGTTTTCTCAACAAATGGTGCGGTGAGCGTGGAGAAACAGTAGAAAAAGTAAATCAGTCATACATCTGGAAGCTAGAGAAGTAAATCTCGATTGGAAACTGTAAAAGCCACGAAAAAGAAACTCCATGAAGCTTAGCCTAGAAAAATTGACGGATTTATTGATTTCAATCTTTGGAGAATTAAAGTTAAATCTTACCTTATACAAAAGGGATTAACTGTTGTTATCAACAATAAATCTCCACAGGTTGATATCGTGGTAATGTTTAAAGCTCATAGTGCTCACATACTAAGCTTGGGAGATGAAGTGCTACATGAGGTATCTTAAGAGCCTATGTCGCTAGGGATATGGAATAGGCTGGAGGTGATTGGCGTGAAGAATTATTGGGCAAATAAATTGTATATGAAGAAACGGATTTACATGATGTTTATGGATAGTAGCACAAAGATCCAAAGGCACCTAGATGATTACAACTGAATTTTACACAATTTGAATGCAGTTGGGGTAAAAGTGGAGGAGAATGACCAATAAAGCATCCTTCTAAGTTCTCTGCCGAAAGATTATGAACACTTCATGAACATTATGCTTTATAGAAGAGAATCTCTTACGATGGTCAGAGCAAGAGCGCATTAAAATCAAAGATCTTCAAAAGAAGAGTGTCAAGAAGGGTGACTCTGAAGGGCACATAGTGAAAATGAGAGATCAATGAGGGAAGAAATATTCAGGTAAAATGAGAGAAAAATTGTTATTAAAATCCAAATGGGCTATTCGGGTTCAAAATTAATATATTAGGTATGCAATAATAAATATTATACGAGTCATAACTACCCATAGAAAGGGGAAACAAGTAACACAAGCCCAAATATGAGGGTACTGCAATGGTATCCGATGACTATAAGTACGTCGATGACTTAATGACTTCTTATTCTTCCAGGTATTATAATAAATGGGTGTTAGATTCGAATACGTCATTTGACATGACTTCCAATAAGCATTGGTTTAAAGGCATGTGAATGCTTTATGGTGGTGGGGTCATCAATGGGAATAACAAATTATGTGATGTCAAAGAGATTAGAACACTACGACTTAAGTTGTCTACAAAACTTGATAGAGTGATTAAAAACGTAAGGTATGTACCAAATTTAAACGTATCCTTCTTTTTATTGGGATATTAAATAAGGAAAAGTTAACCTATAAGGGTGGAGACAAATAGACTTAGAGTTTTGCAAGGATCCCTTGTTGTTATAAAATTCTATATGAATAATAGTGCATTATTTAATGAGGTTAAGAGAGTTAAAAAAAATTTGGTAAAAAAACATTAGATCTCTGATGAAATTGTTAGGGTGGCGACCAAAGTCCCACATCCCATATCGGTTAAACATGGGAAGGATCAGCGGTATACAAGTAAGAACATACCTCAACTAGTATATATATATATATATACCGGACCCCATAATCCCAACAGAGATATATATGAACAATTTTAAGCTTTTGATACGTCTAGTGAAATTTGAATTTCCCATCATTGGTTTTTCCTTTAAAAGTTCTAGAAATGACCTGCATTACTAAGACAAATAAAAATGATAAACTTATCAAAAATACTTTTTACTATGAAAATTTTCATAAGAATTCCAAGTGATCATTTTGGAAAATTCAAGACAATAAAAATGTCAAGAATGTGCCACTAAATGTTGTCAACAGATTTTATCGGGTTGATTTAGTGCGACCCTAAAACCTTTATTATTAATTTGGTATATCCCAAGTAGTTCTTGGGAGACTAGTATGTTGTTAGAAATTATTCATCCAAAAACAAAAGTGATTTAAGATTTGGCAATCACGTAAGAATAATGACTCATTGATTCTGTTTGCCAGTATTTTGGAGATAATCTTATAGGTCACATTGCATCATGAAATAGACTTGAAATCTGTGACGATGAAAGAAGAATCCTTTTTAGGAACGAGAATAATAAAAGTGGTTTTCCATGAATGATCCATGTGCTCGATATTAAAGAACTTGTGGATTCTCTCATATAGATCCTTACCAATAATATTCTATAAATACTTGATAAACTCGCGTTGAAACCATCAAATCATAAGGCTTTATTGATATCAATATTAAAATGAAGTTTTAATCTTCTCATATGTTCATGGAAGACTTATCCATGAGGTTAAATTTAGTGGATATGAGAGCTAAGACCCGCAAGAGCCCCGAGTATCAAGGAGAGAAGTGGATCAAAAAATATTAGAGAAATAACTAACGAATACATTGGTCACCCTCGTAGGAGAGATGATAGGGTAAAAACATGGCAAGTCCCAAATGTTTGCGAATTGTTCCACGTTAGTCCACATCCTTCACTTGTGTAATAAACATTTCCCTGACGTTATAAAAATGCAACAAACGAGTTGTGAATAATTAAGTAATTAGTATTTATTATTTAAATAGTTTAATTATCTAACCCGACTCACTTAATAATCCAGCCCACTTAATAACCTGATTCGGCCTACCCCACTCAATAACTTCACTTGACCCACATAAGAAAACCCATTTTAATTAAAAACTTTATAAATCTTAATGAGTTATAATCCCCTATTATCGAGCTCATGTTATCATTGGATTTATATTCATATATATATATATATACCATCAATATATGTACTCTTAATCGATGTGGGATTATAGAGTTTGTTGAGTTAGTTTAAAGACTAGTTGCTAATACAACGACAACCGATTAAAGACATCAAACAATCTGATTTATAAATCTTGGCATATCAGTTTACACAAAAATAAGATGCTTAAAATTTAATGGTAGTTTAACTAATACTAACATAGAAATTGCAATTTTTTAACTTCTCACTATACTTACAATCGAATCATTAACAGTGGGCGTTTGGATGTTTAATTATAACATTAGTTTTTTTATTCTCACTTTATGAGTTCCAATTTTCATTTCATAGATAACATGTGCCTTTTCTAGTTGTGATTAACTATTTTGATGATAAAGCTTTAAAACTTTGTGTAGTAACTAATAGTGTATGACTAGAACATGTTGGTATAGATAGGTGATTAATCGTAATGTGTGATTTGTGTAAAACTAAAGATTATAGTTTTAGTATAAATAACTTTTGTGTGACTTTATTTTACTGCTATTTCTTGAGATGAGTTTGTAGTTTAGATGATAGTGGAGCACTTAGTATAAGACTGACTATTTCTTTTATAACCACTAGGTTAATGATCTAATTTGGAGATGTGGACAGTTCTCTAAATACATATTTCATAAATTTATAAGGCAATATGCATGATCGGTATACACTATACATCCAGTTCAAGATTAAAGACTTGTACATTGGTTTTAACTTCCCTTGCATAGGTAGATTTTATGGAAGCATGAGGATCATACTCGATCTTCTTAGAGTCAACAATAAAAACAAATAAAGCGAGGAACATGCACTCTAAGCGTGAAATTAGGTACATCAGTAATAAAACTAATTACATTCAGGTTTTACTGTTGTTTTCTAATTTTTTAACTTTTTTTTCCAGATGTCGTAAGTTATGTAGTTAATTTCTTTTATGGATCTAGTTTATTCTTATACCACGAACGTATAAGCTGCAAATATATAGTTTTTCCGAGCTCTTATATGTAAACCAGAATGTAGAATTGCACGAAACTTATATTACAGTTTTAGTTATAGTTTGTTGAACGCGAAAAGACTAAAATGAGATTGAATGACATCATATATAGCACAATCAACATCCAAACGCTCAATGTTATGACATCCAAACGCTTAATGTTATAGTTAAACTATCATTATATTTTAAACATCTTGCTTTTGGTAAACTGATATACCAATGTTTATGTATCAGATTGTTTGATGTCTTTAATCGGTTATGGTTGTAGTAGCAGCTAGTTTCTAAAATTGTTCGACATGCTCTATAATTTTATATCGGTTAAGAGTAGATAATTTGACAGTGTATATATATATATATATATATATATATATATATATATATATATATATATATATATATATGAATACAATACTAACTATAACATGAGCTCAATAATATGGGATTGTAACTTACTAAAGTATGATTAAGATTTTTTTAATTAAAATGAATTGAGTTATTAGGTGAGCCGGATTGAGTTATTGAATGAACTGAGTTATTAAGTGGGTCAGATTGGATTATTGAGTGGGTTGGATTATTTAGTGGATCAGATGAGATAATAAAACGATTTAAATAATAAATATTAATTATTTAATTATTAACGACGTCCACATGGAATCTGGCGTGGAAGGTCAAAAGAGTAAAAATGGACAAAAAAAGATTGGATTAAAAAAAGACTCATTTTTTTTATAACATTGGAAACCCGTTTACTACACGAGTGAAGATGATGACTAACGTGAAACAAGTCACAAACAATGGAGACTTACGGTGTTTGTAGCCTATTTTATCACAGAAGATAATAGTTTTCATACTATTGTGGAAGAACTTTCTGTTATGGTCTCCGATTTTGAATCAAACCTCTCTAAACTTTTATTTGAATAATGATTCATCATTTTTGTCGAGGAAGATATAAGAGGAGAAAACATTGATCTCCGCAAAAGTGCTTGGTGCACTAGACCGAGAATATGATATTTTGGGCATTCGTCACCCAAGAGCTAAAATTACTTCAGTCGTGACGATTAAATTCATGGAAGACGTATTATAACCGATTCATTTTATTCAGAAAATTGACTCATAATATGAACATGGATCATAAGGTCGAGTTAACAGAAAATAACATTGAATTTAGGGTAAGTCTGCTACATAATAAAAAAACCTGAATGTTTTTTTGTACAAGACCGAACGAGGGAGATATTTAAGGTGACATGAGTGTGGTTTGACATATGGGGATGACCAAAAATAAGCAAAGTACATATAAAAAGATTGATAT
Source organism: Limnanthes douglasii subsp. nivea (assembly GCA_036936605.1). Classification (NCBI taxonomy): domain Eukaryota; kingdom Viridiplantae; phylum Streptophyta; class Magnoliopsida; order Brassicales; family Limnanthaceae; genus Limnanthes; species Limnanthes douglasii. Next base: position 170,008,010 of record JAUPFV010000005.1, read on the forward strand.
AAATCATTATTGACAATAGCACAAATAATTTTAGACGTTGTATGATTAATAAGTTGTTTGCTTGACCATATAACACTAGAATTCCAAATAATTAAGTTCTTACGTATGAGATGAGAGGTATGGTTTATTGCGTAACTCCGGAATGAAGCCATATATCTTATAATAAAATCTACTTTAGGCAATCACACAATAATTCTAATAAATATTATTATGGATATACTATTATCGTTGATGAATTCAGTAACATCTTTTTTGTATTGGGTCGTTCAACCCATGAAAATTTTAATAAGAATTGGTCATTAAAAACACTTACAGTAGACTTCATTGAATACATTTGTTAGAGGATAATTCATTGTCAACTTTGTTGTCTCACTTTTAGGACGAACACTACTAAATACATAATCCAAATCTACGCCACTCATAACACACTCAATCCTAATATAGACAAATTTCCAATAATTATATTCTCATTTTACCTATCTACGGATTTCGGAGATCGAAACACAAATCCAAAAAAAATAAAAAAAAACAAAAATCAAAATCCTTCAAAATTCACAATTTATAATGGATACTATACCCCAAACATGAATTCCCTTTCCTAAAATCCTTAACTACACCAGTTGTATGCTCACACTTATTAAAGACCGCTGTATAACTTCTAAAATGTCAAAAAATCCTACTAAAATAGCATCTTTTAAAACCTCCTAACGAAATTACTATAAATACTAAAGAAAAGTAGTGATTTACTGTGCTTATGAACAGTGAATCACTACTTTACCAATTTAACCTCATATTTGTATAAGCAGTTTTGTTTTCGATCGAATATGGTTTAGCGAGTGGGCCTATTAAATTATTTTTTATTTGGTTTTTTTGTATATTTTAGGTAGAACGCGGTTTATTTATTTATATTTTATAATTTAGTTAAATAATTTAGTTGTCGTATGACATTCATAACGCGTCTTAATATTTTTTCGGTGGTTTCTTCTTTTCTTGCCGTGTGTGTTTTTCACCATCTAAATAATTCATTCGATGTTTTCTTTCTTTCATTCATACTTTTGGTCTTCTCTTTACAAATAGATATCTCAGACTCTCTGTCTTCTATATATATATATATATCAAACTCTCTATCTTCTGGGTTTCATTCATCTTTTTTTTCTAATCCGTGTTCCATTTCATTTCATTGTTCTTTAAACGTTTTTTTGTTGCTATTTTAACAAAAAAATTAATAAATATATTCTATTTTTAGTGGATTCGTTAATTTTTTTTGTTTATCTTTATAGTTTACAACATTATTTAAGTTCATTTTATCATGTTTATTTATTTATTTAGATTTTTTGCTTTTATTTTTTTACTATATGTTATTCAATATTATTAATGTTATTTGTTTTCATCTTAGGTATTCAGAGTTTGACGAACATCATAAAAAGGAAATAGTCCACCGTAATTATGTTTGTTTCTGATTTATATTTAAATCAGACTGTTTTCATTCACCTTCTCTCAGATTTATGTTCTCTTTTCATCTCCCGTTCTATTTCATTGTTCTTTAAATGGTCTTTTCATTTTAACACTAAATTATAGATATATTCTATTTGAATTCGTGAATTCTTTGTTTGTTTTTATAGTTTATAACATTATCCAGTTCATTTTATTTGATTTTAGGTTTTTTACTAATTATTTGTTTATCTAGATTTCTGACTTTTACTTTTTTACCATATGTTCTTAAATATTGCTAATATTAATTTCTTTTTTCATCTCAGGTATCTATAGTTTTACAAACATCATAAGAGGTATTTCATTTAGTATATAATATGGTTTATTTTATGATTTAGTGATTTTTCTTTTTAATATCTAGGTATGTATTTTTTTCAAATAAGTTTATGATTTATTTTAGCTTAGGGGTAGATTTTCGATTAAAACATTTGCAAAGAATATATAGAATGATGTTATGAGATCTTTTATTGATTTTCTTATTAAATTTTCAAACCTAATTTTAAAACTAAGATATTTATTTATTAATTTTAATAAACTTTTTATAATCGTATATTAGTTTAATATTGATATTATTTATATATTTGATTTTTCTACAAAAGCTAAGATTGACTTGAGTTTTTGAATCATTAAAAAAGCAAATAATATTATAACTTTTTTTGATAAGATAATTTTATTTATCATCAAAACAACTAGTCAAGTCAATTTTGTTTTAATTTATTTTGTACTTTTAAAATTTTGATATATTTTTATTACTTAATTAGGTGAGCTTAGAAATTTTATTTTACATTTCAAATTTTATTCATTTATTATTACTTACTAATTTTATATATAATACATTAGAAGTTTTGAATATAATTGTTTCTTTTAATTTTTTCAGCTATTTTTATTAACAAAAATAATTAGTTAAAAATAAAATATATATCAAAACATTTTGTTCTCTTTTACTTAAATTTACTCTAAAACATTTATTAGATTAGTCGATAATATCATAAAAAGAAACATCTTATATGCTAAGAATATTTTAATTTTTAAAAAGAGTACAAGTGAGAAAATTATTTGACTATTTTTTAATTTTGTTTGATTATATATATATATATATATATATATATTAATTTAGAATGAGCTATTTTTCAATTTGGGTTAACTATAGAAATATTAAGTATTTTTTATATGTATTGTTAATTTAAGGTTTTGTTTTATATTTTATAAGTTCTATGTTATATAATAATTTATTAATTATCTTATTTATTTAGTTTGAAATTGTATGTCTTTTTTTTTTGCTTTATATTTTTGTGCAAGTCAAAATCTATTTATTTTAATTTCAAGTTTTATCAAAATTGAAAAAAATGTATACTCTTGAAATAAATTAAGAAAGAGTAAAAGAAATTTATTGTGTTCAGAGAAGTATGTTTTTCTTAACGTTATTTGTTTGATGTTAGAGTAAACAATTATTATTGTGTTTAGATAAATATATATTTTTAATTCTTTTAATGTTATTTGTTCGGTGTAAGTAGTGTATCTACTTCTATATTGATTATCTGTTTATTTACAAATTCGGAAGAGAGATGAGTTTATATGTAAAACAAGATAATTTGGATGGATAGAAATTTTTTAATCCTTCAAAATAAAATATAAATCATATTTATAAATATTATATAATTTTAATTATTTATTGATATATTATATTTGTATATTTTTTTCAATTTTATTTTTTTAAATAAAAGATAAAAAATACCACGATGAAACTGATAGAAAAGAATATTAAATATCCACTATTTAAGTTGATTTGATAATTTTAAAAATAATAGTTAATTAATATTTTTTAAAAATAATATTAAAATATAATAACCGCGGCAACGCACGCGGGGGACTATCATCTAGCTATATTTAAAATATAAATATCTTTTCAAAATAAATCTGAACTTCTGGAGACTAAAAAGATCACACATGATCCAAACACTTGTCTTAATTTGCATCCTATTAGAAATTTGGTCTAGAAAGATATTTGCATCCGACCCATGAAACTCAAATTTAAATGTTAAAAGAATTAAATATAAAATTATCAAAGTTAAATAGACAAAAGCAAATTAGCATTTTCCATCTATATAACTTACCATATTGTAAGTTTAAAAATTCCAAATTTTTGGAACTTGGACTGTATTATCAATTTACTAGTATTGTTTTACAGAACTCAACATAGTACACTAGAGGACCGTGATACGAAATTGACGGGGCTAACTACAAGACCGCATTTGACCCATTAAATTTTGGATTTTGGGTATTGTTTTATTGGTTATCGTTTATAACTGTCTATGCTCCTAATTTGTACAGTAGCTTTTTGCTTTTCTCTGAACCGTTCCTGTCACTCCTTTTCTCTTCTTTCTCTCTCTAACATTCAGACCAGACGAGACCACCCACAAAAAAACATCATATTCAATTTTTAACCTGCTTGCTTCTTCATTAATTTCCTTACACTTTTTCCTCCATACATACATTACATTACATGTTCCTCTCTTTTGGTTTTCACTCACAATCTCAATGTCTGTTTCGAATTCTTACCAAAAAACTGCTTTCCTAATTCATTAATGTCATGACTTCATTCATATCTATATTTTTCTCTCTCCTCTTTCTCTCTCTTCTTCATCCAATCTCTCCATTAGTAAGCTTGCTCTCTCTCTGTCTATCTTTTATTATAATTTGCTCTAAATTATTTTATTTAAATTTTTGGGATTGTGTTTAATTTGTGACAGGATGTGTCGATCGAAGAGAAATTCCGGCTGGGATCGACGCCACCGAGTTGCCACAGCAAATGCAACGGTTGCCACCCGTGCATGGCGGTTCAAACGCCGACACTGCCTCGTCAGGGTGGAATCGGGTCGGGTTTGTCTAAACTCCATTATTTAGTTTACGATTCTACGGCTCCTAGCGCTAATAAGTACACAAATTATAAGCCACTTGGATGGAAATGTCACTGCCGTGATCATTTTTATAATCCTTAAACCATGATTAGTTACTAATTACTGCTGAGTTGTTTTTACTTTAGTTACCTTAATTGTTTTCTTACTATTGTTCTGTTTACTGTGTCTGTGTCTGTGTCTGTGTTAGTTAGATAGAGTTTTGTGGGATTTTTGTGAGATGTCAATGGTTGTACACACATGGAAATTTATACTATCATGTACATTTGCTCTTTAACTCACTATTTTATTTTATGATATAAAGCATACGTACTAATACAATTTTTCCGGCTTTAAGAGAGAACAGTGAGTTTTCCAGGAATTTTTCTAAAAGTAATGAAAATAGTAGTAGAAATAATTTTTTTTATAAAAGTAATAGTAGTACATCGGTTCTTCTTTGGTTTTTTCGGTTTTTGGTTTTTTATTTTTCAAAATTGGTATCTATTTAAAAATCAAATAAAATTCGATTCGGTTCGGTTCGATATAAATATTTAATTCGGTTTCAAACGAATATTTTTTAATATTTTAAATTTTCAATATGAAGAGACATAAAACTTATTTTATAAATCAAAACTATAAAATTGTGTTAGATTGTGAGAAAACTAAATAATAAATACAGGAAAGATCCAAAATTAATATATTAAATAAAAATGTTAGTAATATATAATAATAAAAAAAGATGGTATCAAAGTTTATTAGATTATATAAAGATTGATATTTTGTTATTTTGTCTACTTAATGACAGATGTTCTGTTTGAATTAACTATGTTGTCATTTATTAAAGAAAATATAATCAAAGATTAGTGTCAGACAACAGATTTAGAGGAATCTGACTTTGGGAATAAGAAATATATTTTCAGATAATGTTAAATTTAGGGTTAATATATGTGTTTGGTTCTTAACGGGCACCCATGGTTCTTTGGTTCCGGTTCCGAACCGAGAACCATAGGTAATTAAAATTGGAACCATTTGGGTATTATGAACGAACCAAATCCGGTTCCGTTCCGTTCCTTCGGTTCCGGTTAAAAATGCCCATGCATAGTAATATCATATGTATCTAATCTTTCTGCACCATTAATCACGGACAACATCAAGTTAAGTAGAGATTTGGAGCTTGGTTCTAGGATTATTCATTTGAAGAAGAATCTTTGACTTTAATTACATGCTAACTGGAAATTAAACAAGATTAAAAATTAAAACAATGCTCATCTATTAGGATTCAAGTAACCTAAACCTAAGATTTTTACTAGCACAGTGGATTTAGGGTTTTAATAATATCATGGTCAAGTTTTATTTTGCATTTAAGAGTTCAAGCCATTCAATCAGCTGCCTGATTTTAGACTGTTGACATATGTTTGACTGTCATAGTGGGGACTAGCACGTTTCTACAACATTAAATGGTGGTTTATAAGTACCAGGGGGCTAATCCATGAGCCAACATATCAATTATCAACATGAGCCATCTACAAGAGCTAAAGCTTCGCAATCAAGGATTTAACCTTGTCATAAATCCTACCATAAGAATGTAGCATATTACCACTTTGATATCTAAGCAATCCAACACCATTAGATTCACTATTCTTTAAAGTAGAACCATCACAATGAAGTTTAATTTTGTTTTCATTAGGGGTAATCCATGTTAAAGAATGAATTCTTTTAGAATTATTAGTAGAAAAGAAAATACCAAGCTTACTAGGTATGTTAATGTCACCATACCATAATTTGTTGGAGTTAATGTTGTTAAAACAAAAAAGAGTGTGGATAATTTTATTAAATTAATTTCCAAGTGGAATTATAATATCATTACGCTTCTTTTTCTTTCTATAAAACCATATAGTCCGTAAAATTTTGGAATGATTGTTCTAATATGGATGATTTTTGTGATAGACCAATGCCAACATTTAACAATGTGATTTAATGTCATATATCTACTAATTTGAATACCAAATAAAATACAAAAGTAACACCAAATATTCCATGGTAGAGAACAATTTACAAAAAGATGATTGATACACTCTATATTGTTACATGATAAACATTTTAGGCACATTCGTGTTTCCAAAACAAAACCGGGTTTAAATATAGGGTTTTATGAGAAATATATGTTAGGGTGGCGACCAGAGTCCCACATCCCACATCGGTTAAACATGGGGAGGATCAGTGGTATATAAGTGAGAACATATCTCAACTAGTATGATGCCTTTTGGAATTGGACCAAAAGCAAACCTGTGCGGGTCTTTGGACACCAAAGCGGACAATATCATACTAGTGTTGAGATCGTGTTGTTCTTACTTATATACAGAGGCAGAATATGCGGACCGGACCTCATATTCCCAATACGTGGTATTAGAGAACTAGGCTCAGACAGAACACGATGGTGGTGAAATTCTCGCAAGTCGAACATGATGAACCAGTAGCCACACTCAAGGTGATCTGATCTAGAGATCCTAGTTCGGAGTGCCCGTGGCTCATCAATCGGATGGTACTTGATTGGAGTGTGGCGCTAAGACACAAGACAATGCGGTCTAATAGGAGGTGAGCAGTAACATCTGTAGTGCCTCTATGGTCAGGTAGCCTCAACCTGATTAGAGTGGACGGATGAAAGTCAATTGAGAGGAGACTAAGTGGTACTTTGTTCGAGATGAAGATTTGTTAGGGTGGCGACCAAAGCCCCACATCCCACATCGGTTAAACATGGAAAGGATCAACGGTATATAAGTGAGAACATATCTCAACTAGTATGAGGCCTTCTAGATGTGGACCAAAAACAAAAATCGTGCGGGCCTTAGGGCGCCAAAGTAGATAATATCATACTAGTGTTGAGATCGTGTGGTCCGTACTTATATACGAAGGCTGAATATGCAGACCGAGCCCCCATATTCCCAACACGTGGTATAAAAGCACCAGGCCCAGGTAGAACGCAATGTGGTGGGTGATATGGGTGAAATTCTCAGATGTCGAACATGATGTACAAGTCATGCTCAAGATGATTGATCTCTCAGATGTCGAACATGATGTACAAGTCATGCTCAAGATGATTGATCTACTCCAGAGATCCTGGTTTGGAGTGCCTGTGGCTCATCAAGTGGTGTGACTTGATTGGTGTATATCAAGACGGTGGTACTTGATTGGAGTGGCGCTAAGGAACAAGACAGTGTGGTCTAATACGAGGTGAGCAGTAACATCCATAGTGCCTCTATGGTTCAGATAACCCCAACATGATTAGAGTGGGTGGATGTAAGTCAATTGAGAGGAGGCTAAGTGGTACTTTGTTCGAAAGGATGATTTTTTAGGGTGGCGACCAAAGTCCCACATCCCACATCGGTTAACCATGGGAAGGATCAATGATATATAAGTGAGAACATATCTAACATTAAACCGTAAAAATATTTTAGTGTAAGATCATTTGGATTAGTTTTTAGTTTTGGTTTAACTATTTGGATCAACCTAAAAAATAATGTGTGTTTTTTATTATCTGTGTTAGATTATTATTATTATTAAGATAATTATATCTTGATTTTAAAAAAAATCAAGATCATAACACTCCTATTGAAAAAAGAATCAAACAAAGAATCAATTTAATACCTATTTACGTCTTCAAAGTATAAAAAACACATTAAAAACAAATGAGCGGATTAAAATTAAAATTCTATTAAAAAAACTTACATATCTTTTGTAAGAGTAGAAATGATTTCTCTTAATGATTTTTTTTTTAAAAATTTAAACTACTATAGTAATCTTTTATGTTTTATTATAAACAATTTCCTATCTTATTCTTAAATTTCAATGTGTTTCGACTAAAAAATAAATTTTATAATAAGTGAATGAAATTTTATATAGTTGTAATGAAAATAATTAAAACACTTCTGCCACATTAGTAAATAAAAAAATCGTATACACGATTTTTTTATCTAAATGATAATTTCAGAGGCCATCCAGTATGAAATACCATCATATACTTCTCCTAAAGTTGTTGTATTTGATAAAAAAAACATCCTGTTAATATAGTATAATAGGTTTGAATATAAATACTAACTAAAATTTATGAAAGGTTTACTCAAATAGATATATAATCGATGGTCAATTACCAGTTCAGTCCCATATTTTGTTCCATAAAACTTGTAAGCTTAATCCATCATTTGGTTATTTACCCGACGAGAAAAAATTAACAAGAAACGTTAACAAATAGTAAAAGGTAAATAAAAGGATAAAAGGCGAACTAGTAATTAAACTATATAAAAGTAGCATGATAAATTTAACGAACTAGCGTTAGTATCCCTATGCATGTTGTGTGAATACTTCGGTCTCAATAGCAATTCCTTTATAAAAAAAATTACGAGTTGCAACCACAAAATAATTAGTTACACTATAATCATTAAAACTCACTAATAAAATATACACTCTATAAATGCAAATAACATAGATGAATAATTTAGCTTTAAGAATATATGCAGCTGAATTAGAGTTGTCAAGATTAGTAAAGAGATTGGACAAGTTCATCACTAAGATGACTAAATATTCACTTCATTCCTGATATTTTTTATGCTCTCGGGCTTCCCTAATGCCATATAAGAAATACAATTTAAACAAAATTACATTTAATAATTAGCTTTCAATTGTTAAACTATGGATATTATTAGTTAAATTTATAATTAAACATGTTATTAGGCCAAAATTTACAACTAACTGTTTACAAGTAAATATTTTACAACTGAATATAAGAGACAACTAAATCAACATGTGAAAATTTTATTAGATAAAAATGAAAGGTAAATATTTAGCTCGACAACTAAATATATAATCAAACATGTAAATTTCTAACTTTACAAGTAAATATCTAACTTGACAGGTAAATGTTTAACCTTTATAGATCAATGTTGAACTTTACATGTAAATGTCTAACCTAACAGGTAAATGTCTAAATTTACTAGTAAATGTCTAATTTTACAAGTAAATGTTTAACATGACAGCAAATGTTTAACCTTAGGAGTAAATGTTTAACTTTATAGGTAAATGTATAACCTTATATGTAAATTTCTAACCTTATGGGTAAATGTCTAACTTTACAAGTAAATTTCTAACCCAGAATCTTACATGTAAACATCTAACTTTATAGGTAAATATATTCTTATAGGTAAATATCTAACCTGATAGGTAAATGTTTAATTTACATATAAATATATAACATAACATGTAAATGTTTAACCTTATGGGTAAATGTATAACCTTATAGGTAAATATATAACCTGATAGGTAAATATCTAACATTATAAGTAAATATCTAACTTAACACGTAAATGTATAACTTGGCATGTAACTGTTTAACCTTATAGGTAAACGTATAACTTACAGGTAAATGCCTAACGTGACATGTAAATGTCTAGCCTTACATGTAAATGTCAAATCTGACATGTAAATATCTAACCTTATAAGTAAATATGTAATTTTACAAGTATATGTCTAAGATTATAGGTAAATATTAAACCTCATAAGTAAATCTCTAACCTAACACGTAAATGCCTAACTTTACAAGTAAATGTTTAACCTTACTTGTAAATGTCTAACCTGACAGGTAAGTATTTAACCTTATAGGTAAATATCTAATTTGACATGTAAATATATAACTTTAGACGACAAATTCCTAACCTTGCTAGGAAAAGGCATAACCTTACAAACAAATATCTAACCTTATAGGTAAATATTAAAAAAATATTATCCTTGACGATAAGATTTATCAAACCAAACATGTCTATTGTTGATAAAATCATTTATATAAAAACAAAATTTATATATCTTACAAAGTATTATAAATCACTTACAATAAATTACTTGATACAATTTCTTTAACTAGTACAAAATTTTAAGACATTTGTTATTAGTCATTAGATAACTCTACATCTTTCTATAAAATAGAAGAAGCTTGGTTCATAATCATTTTAAGCTTCCAACTTTTAGTGCCCCCATATGTTTATTATTTATTCCTCTTCTCATGGCATGTTTTTAGATCTTGAATATCTATCAAATGTAAAAATGAAGAATTGAACAGTAACTCATCAATAAATTAGGATAAGATCTATGGAGCATTATATACAAAGTAATAATAATATACATATCAAAGCATTATAAATTATAACATTTATATATGATGAATGAGTGTAAACAATGTAACCACGATAAGATATGGGTGATCATGAGTATATTATGTGTATTATGACATTGATGGTTATTATGATGTTGCGGATAAAAAAATGTATTACAACTAAAAGTTGATAACTAAATAATTACAACTAAATAATTATGGTGAATTTCTTCCTAAAGAGTTTGCAATCTTAGTTAGCAAAGTAACTTACACTTTGAGTAGGAAACAAGAAATGAAAAACATCGACATACAGATGATAACTAGTATAAACAGGTACCACCTCAATCAGACATTATATATAACATAAAATATCGTCCTTGTATTATACTTACAGACAAAAGACCCATACAATTACAAAAAAAACAATTGATGCCTCAAATTTAGAGCTAGTTATAACTGTTTATACATCCAAACAATGCCACAACCATGAAACAAATAAAATTGACTATTATAAGCTATCTTTTCTATTTAGCTTAGTTAAATTTACATATGTTTTTATCTCGAACATTATCTTTTATATGTTACTTGTCAACATATATTTAGCTAGTATTATGCTCACCATCTCTAAGTAAAACCAAATAGGAAATATTACATTTTCACTAAATTTTACACTAATAAGTATGCTCAAATCACCTCAACTATTGATGCTCGACACAAATGGCACTTTTCTCCACCTCAATCTAATTCATTTGCGAACTTATATCCTATATAATGTTCCCACGCATGCAAACCATATTCGATTTCTTAAGAAGTGAATGCAATATCCTTAAAGAATCTGTGTATCGATAAGAAAACAAATTCTATGGGATTAAATAAAAAGATATATCACAGGGTGAGGAAATTAAACCTATACAACAGACAATCATTATTGCTATCACAACAAATATAAGAAGTCCATTTTCTCACAAAGCTCTATCTCAATTCATCCTCTGATATCACTGCGCGGGATCCTGCAACATATCATCCGTTAGATTACACAGAAATATATATAACAAAAAAATGGTATTATATGATTTTGTATTTATATATATAATAAAACACATAAAATTTTATATAAAAATATCGTTTAAAAAAACTTAAAGTTCACTTTGTAAGAATAATCTTTAAAAAATAAATATTATTTAATATGTAATACACAAACATTTTTCCCAATTGATTGATTCAATGTTGCATAAACTTCTTGTCTAATAGAGCATTGCAATTCTAGTTGCAAATCCATGCAAAATTCCACCATTCTCTAAATATTCACTTAATATTTAGATAATATTTAGAAATGGTAATCTAATAGTTCACTTAATATTTAGATATGGTTAATAAGGTCATTTTATTTATCAATAACCCAATTGGTCAAAATATTTTTACAATATCCCCATTACTCATATTAAAACTATTTTTAACCAAAAGTTCGTCGCCTAAAAAAAGACAAACTTATGTATTTCTCATCATAAATAACGTTTTTCAAAGTCCTTCTCTATTAAATCCAAGGTCGAATATATCTCAAAATACCATTAGTTTTTTTAAGACGAACAAAACTAGATCAATGACTGATGTTTTTTATTATTATTTTCATTGGACCAATAAATTTTTGTTTCGCATTTTGTTTTTCGTTTACCCTTGTTTTTCATTTTTTTCTTTCATACATAGGTATTTGCTTTTACTAATTTAACCTTTATGTCGCATTTAGCATTTCACACTTAGACAATTGTTTTTCAAATTTTAATCCTTCTTTCGAACTTCGCACTTGACTAATTTTTTAATTTTAACCCTCGTTTCAAACTCCACACTTTCCACTTAGGCAATTTGTTTTTCAATTTTAAACCTTATTTTATATTCATATTTTTCACTTTGTATATCGCATGCACTTATACGATTTATTTTTTTAAATTTAATCTTATTTTACATTTCATGTTTTGTGTTTAGCATTTCGTTTTAACACTTATTTTAAAATTTGTATTTAGATAGTTTGAAATATGAAACAACTCATTTACTAACTTTTAACCACTTATTCAACCAAAACACAAAACCGAACTAAAAAAACAAGTTACCATAACACCATTTCTAAAAACGAGGAGTATTGGTATGGATTTTGCACACAAAAAAATCTTTATCCAACTCAGTCAAAATTACATCCAGTACATATAGAAAAACATAAAAGATGAGATCATATTATAAAAATCTTGAATTTGATCGATTAAAGAAATAAAATACATAAAAGATGAGAGTAAAAAATCATAAAAAATGAAGGGACATATTGAAAACATTATATTTATAATTATCGTATTGGATGATAATTTCATTTTACAAGCATTAGTCGCTGAAAAATAAATCAATAATAGTAAACAAAATGTTTACAATAATCAAAATTAGAAAAAACTAATCATTTTGATTAACTAATGAAGGAAAAAAATCGGTAACATGAAAAAAAAACCGTGTATTATAGTTTTTAAAGATTTCTAATTTTTGAAAAAAAGAAAAGAAATGAAAAACATATTTTATGAAAAAAGCAATTAGTTTTATGTAATTAATGATGTCGATAAATTTGGACTGCTTGACTTAATCGAAGTTGAGTATAAATTGAGGAGGTGCTTATGATCGATGATTACAATCAATAAAGTAAAAGATTAGAGAAATAAAGAATGATAAAAAAAATATTAGAAAGAGTGCATTAGGTTTATTAATTGAGGTGTGGACTTATATATATATATATATATCATATTACAAAATAAATATCCACCATAAATAAAGGGAGTTTGTATGATATTTCTATAACTAACAGGATATGTAATTAAAGTTATATATTTGACTTAGTCTAACTAAATACTTACATGTTTAGATTAGATGTATAATCTGATTGCTTCGAGTTAGACTAATTACACCGTTATCAGTAGTCGTCATAGTCTTGATGAGATAAAATTGTTGGAATTTCTCCATTAAGTTGGACCGTCACATGTCGTATCGATGTATCGAACTATCGTTAATATTAGTCCAATAAAAGTAATCATAAAGAAAAGAACGGACTAGTAGATAAAATATGTATCATGGAGGTAATTGTATAGATACCAGGTTTAATTCCGAATACTGTGAAGGATTAGATTCGGAAATAAACAACTTAAGCAAAACATAAAGTTTTGGGGTTATTTTGTAAAACAAAATAATACCGGGTTATGGTCCCTAAGAGTGGCAATTTAATAAGGACTGGTCTTCATTAAGTAACTGTCTGGAAGTTACAGACAAGAACTGTTACTCGTCTTCATTAAGTAACTGTCTGTAAGTTACAGACAATTAACAGAGAAGAACAGTTACTGGTCTTCGTTAAGTAAATGTCTGGAAGTTACAAACAATTACTTAATGAAGAACCGTTTTCTCACTTCAGTTCTATATAAGAATGAGTTTCTCATTCTTGAAGGAAACGAAAGAAAATACAGAGAGAAAATCCTTTAAGAAAAACAAATTGATTCTTCCTTCGAATCAATTACAAAAGTGTGTTTTGGTTGCCATCTCTTAGAAGAATCAATAACCTAGCAAAGTATTTCTACCATACTTAATGGGAGCAACTTTGAGCTGTGGAAAGAAGAAATGTTGTTGCACTTGATGTGCCATGATTACGACTTAGCATTAAGGGTCGATGAACCTAAACCTCTGACTGATGACAGTTCTCCTACGGAGAAGAAAGAGTCAGAGGCGTGGGAAAAGTCGAACAGGATAAGTCTAGGGATCATGAAGCAAGCAATTCCATTAGCATTCCGTGGTGCAGTTTCACCTGAGATCACTAATGCGAAAATATTTCTCGAAGAGGTAGAGAAATGTTTTGCCAAGAACGATAAAGTAGAGATTAAGACGCTGCTTATTAAGCTAGCCTCTATGAAATATCGTGGCAAAGGGACTGTTCGTGAGCACATCTTGGAAATGTCAAACATCGCTTCCAAACTGAAAGCACTTAAGATTGACCTTCCCGAAGATGTTGTGGTAAGCTTTCCTTTTCACTCTTTCCCTCCTCATTATAAGAACTTCGAAACTTCTTATAACTGTGAGCGCGAGAAATGGACTCTCAACGAGCTCATCTCTCAGGCAGCGCAAGAGGAGGAAAAGATGAAGCAAGAACATCCAGAAGTGCAAATGGTGAAAGCTCAGGTGGATAAGGGAATTAAGAGAAAGTATGAAGGTTCAGATGCACATGCATCCGGTTCGGGACAAAAGAAGCATAAGGGTACGTCTGGTAAAGGGCGTTGCTTCCATTGTAAGAAACCGGGGCACTTTAAGAAAGAATGTGAAAAATGGAGGGCTATGATGAAAGCCAAAGGTATTTTCACTTCTATGGTCTGTTCTCAGATCAATTTAGTTTCAGTGCCAAGAAATACTTGGTGGGTTGATACAGCAGCAACAACTCATGTTTGTATTTCTTTGCAGGGTATGATAAGAAACCGAAGCCTGAGTGATGGTGAAACATCCATCTATACAGCTGATGGCAGTTCGTGTTTAGTTCATTCTATCTGTGATTTTCGTTTGTTGCTTACCAGTGGACATTTTTTTGTATTTAAAAGACGTATTGTATGTACCTTCTTTTCGAAGGAACCTAATTTCTTTTCCGTTGTTGGACAAATTAAGTTATTATTGTCTATTTGGAAATGGAAGTTTATGTCTTTATTTACATGGTAATGTTGTTGGTTCTGGAAAGTTAATAGCAAATGATAACTTGTATTTATTGGATACTATAAAGGATCACAAAAAGATAATGAATGTAGATGTACCTGGAAAACTAAATTGTAAAATGGAAAAATCAGCAAAACTTTGGCACAAGCGATTAGGTCACATTTCTAGAAATAGAATTGAAAAGCTTGTTTCAGAAGGTTTATTAAGTGAACTGGATTTTCCGGACTTCAACGTTTGCGTTGAATGTATAAAAGGAAAACAGACCAAAGTGAAACGATTAGATGCATACAGAGCGAAAGGGGTCTTGGATTTGATACATACAGACATTTGCGGTCCGTTCCCTACAGTATCATGGAACGGCCAACGATATTTTGTATCTTTCATTGACGAATTTTCACGATATGGGTATCTATATCTCATTCACAAAAAATCAGAGGCCATTGACAAGTTCAAAGTCTTTAAGACTGAAGTTGAAAAAAAACTTGGTAAAGACATTAAGTGCGTCAGATCGGACCGTGGTGGTGAATACTACGGGAGATATGATGGTTCAGGTGAACAACGTCATGAACCGTTTGCAAAGTTCCTAGAAGAGTGTGGTATAGTCCCTCAGTATACGATGTCGGGTTCGCCCAACATGAATGGAGTATTTGAGAGATGAACCGTACATTAAAGGATATGGTAAGAAATATGATTAGTCATTCAACATTACTTATATCACTCTGGGGAGAAGCAATAAAATGTGCGACCTACCTACTTAATAGAGTTCCGACGAAAGCAACTACTAAGACACCGTATGAACTTTGGACTGGGCGTAAACCTAGTTTAAAACATTTACATGTTTGGGGATGTCCAGCTGAAGCGAAGCCTTATAGGCCGAATGAAAAGAAATTGGAATCCAAAACGGTTAGTAGTTATTTCATCGGATATCCCGAGCACAGTAGGGGTTTTAAGTTTTATGATCCTTCCACAAAGAATATATTTGAGACGGGTACAGCGAAATTCTTTGAGGATATAGAGTTTGGGGGGAAGAATTTAGTAACGAACATTCATTTTGAGGAAGAATCAATAGAGATTCATGAAGGTTCTAACAATGATACTATAGTGTCAGATGATATGGTAATTAGAAGGCCAATCATCACTTCAGATTCGTTAGAACATATAGATACTCAAGATGATGTTAATCTTCCTCATATGGATGTTGTTCCAATGGAGCAAAATGAAGTTGTTCAAGAAGAACAAACTCTATCTCCTCAAGAAGTTCAAGTGCAAAATGAAGAAATTATGCCTTTGCGTAGATCTACTAGAGAAAGAAAGAGCGCTATATCTTCAGACTATATAGTGTATCTTCAAGAACATGAAGAATTTTATGGTTCAACAGAAAACGATCCTTTAAGTGTTCGTGAAGCCATGAAAATTCCTGATTCTCACTTCTGGATTAAAGCAATGAACGAAGAGTTTAAATCAATGCAAGATAACGCGGTATGGGAGCTTGCTCCATTACCTGAAGGAAAGAAGCCGATTGGTTGTAAATGGATTTTCAAAAACAAACGGGATTCTAAGGGTAATGTGGAGAGGCATAAAGCGCGACTTGTAGCTAAGGGTTTTACTCAACGTGAAGGGATTGACTTTAAAGAAACCTTCTCTCCAGTTTCTTCGAAGGATTCTTTTCGGACAATCATGGCATTAGTTGCACACTTCGACCTTGAGCTCCATCAAATGGATGTAAAAACCGCCTTTCTTAATGGAGACATTGAGGAAACGATCTATATGTTACAACCTGAAAACTTTGTCTCTGGTGATCCAAAGTCGACGGTATGTAAACTGAAGAAATCTATTTATGGTCTCAAGCAAGCGTCTCGACAGTGGTATCACAAATTCCTTGAAGTTATTGTCTCATTTGGTTTCGAGATAAATTCGGTAGAGGATTGTGTGTATCAAAAATTCAGTGGGAGTAAATTCATATTTCTAGTGCTGTATGTTGATGACATATTATTGGCCACGAACGATAAGGAATTGTTACATACGACCAAGAAATTTCTTTCGGACAAATTCGATATGAAAGATCTTGGTGATGCATCATTTGTGCTAGGAATTCAAATTCACAGGAATCGATCCCATGGAATTTTGAGTTTATCACAAAACGCGTATATTGAGAGTATGTTACAACGTTACGGGATGGCTAACAACAAAGGAAAGGAAACCCCTATATCAAAAGGTGAAAAGTTTAGCCTTAAACAATGCCCAAAGACAAAACTTGAGATTGAGGAAATGCAAAAGGTTCCATATGCTTCGGCTGTTGGAAGTCTGATGTATGCTCAAGTTTGTACACGGCCAGACATTGCTTTTGTGGTGGGTGTGTTAGGGAGATACGTAAGTAATCCGGGGATGGAACACTGGAAATCAGTCAAAAGAGTTCTCCGATATTTGCAACAAACAAAACATCACAGGTTAACATATAAGAAGTCGGATAAACTGGAGGTCATAGGGTATTCCGACTCGGATTTCGCCGGATGTGAGGATTCTCGTCGTTCAACCTCAGGCATTATATTCCTTTTAGCGGGAGGTGCAATATCATGGAAAAGTGTTAAACAAACACTCGTTGCATCTTCCACTATGGCTGCGGAATTTGTTGCTTGTTTCGAGGCATCCAATCAGGCGCTTTGGCTGCGAAATTTTGTCACGGGACTGCGAATCGTAGAAGGGATAGAAAAACCCCTTAGATTATATTGTGACAATAACTCGGCAGTTCAGTATTCTAACAGTAACAGGAGCTCGGTTAAGTCCAAACATGTAGATATCAAGTTCCTGTCTGTTAAAGAGAGAGTACAGAGTGGTCAAATTAGTGTGGAGCACATAGGGACAAACTTAATGTTAACAGATCTTCTTACGAAGGCATTAGTACCTAAAGTTTTTATTGAACACACCATTAACATGGGTGTTGTGTACTTAGAGGATTATTAGTTTCAGTGGGAGTTTGTACCTAAATTATTTATTCCGCATTATTATAGGATGATTTAACTTCATGGTTCAATAAGTTAGATTAGAAATCCGTAAAGTATTTCTATCAGTAGTCGTCATAGTCTCTCTAAATACTTACATGTTTAGATTAGATGTATAATCTGATTGCTTCGAGTTATGCTAATTACACCGTTATCAGTAGTCGTCATAGTCTTGATGAGATAAAAGAAATAAGACTAGCCTAATATTGCATGAATCGATCTTGTTGCTGGTTGACGCTAACTTCCATTTATTTGAAGCATGTGTCACTTTTATACTATATCTCTATTTTCACCGACACATCTTTTATCTCTTCATTGTTTCGCTTGAGTGTTATTCACTTTGAATTTAAGCGTTGATTTAAAGGCTTTGCCTTATTTTTTTATAATACATTGAAGTCATATTACTTTGTAGAATGCTTATTTATGCTTTGGTTATTTTTATATGCTCCGGATTTCATCAATTTGTATATGTTCGACTCATTTAATTTGCTTCATCCTTCTTTATTTTTTCCTTTGGTACTTCTTTATTTTTTGCCTCGGCTCTTTTTTCTTAACTAATTTTCCTTTATCACTCTGTATAAGTATTACAATCTCCCCCATAACCTTTAATAAAAGATGATATAAGGAAAATAAAATTGAAATTTTTTCTACCTATGCCGGTAGTTAAGATAAATCTTTTGATCAATCTAAAAGACTGAAATTAAAGGCTAAAAAAGAAAATACTATCCCACTAATGTTAAATTACTGAATATTTGTTATAATGTGCGTAAGACACCTTGCTCGGTATAAAATTTTGTTTTAGTTTCAAGTAGACGTATTTTAGGTTATATTTTTACTCGAATGAATTTGTTTTTTTCACAATTTTTTTTATTCCAAGTTAAATACTTGATATTTACACCTTACCCATTTATTTTTTAAAGATTTTTTATTGGCAAAGGATATCGGTATAATGTTTTTATGTATATATTTGGACGAGGAAATTTTTATCTTTCTTAACCTAAAACATGGTTTTATGCTCGAGTTAGAGTTTGAAAAATACATTTTTTGTTTTTATGTTTCTAAGTAACTATAAACTCGGGTTACACTTGAGATTAAACGATTTATCTTAATAAATTTATTTATGTAATGTTAATGACAATAAAGGATGCATGTAACAAAATTACTTACTTTGTAGGTATACTTGTCATCCTTTCGAACTCTCTTACTTCAACTGTTCATATATATTAACTAGTTTATACAATTACGTATCCAAAACATATTGCTATATAGTTTTGCTAATAGTTTTTCCTTTTTACCCATTTCTTTCTATCTTATTTCTTTCATTCCCTTTCTTGCTTTGATATTTTATTTTATTTTTCCAAAATTTTATTTTTTAGATAGAAAATCAAGAATAGATAAAAATGTTGCTAATAGTTTCAATAATAAGATTACTTGCTCTAATTATGGTGCTCATCTAGCCAAAAAAGTTGTTCTTGAATCCCCTTGCCTAGGTCATATTCACGTTTCAAAAAGAAAATTGGCTGCAATTGGAGGAGAAACATCTAGTTGTGGCATTTCTTTAGTATTTATTGTTAATTTTAATGTTTTTGCTTGCAATGATACCTCTTTGTTTCCTGAGAAATTGAAAAAAGTAACCAAATATGAGTACCAATAATTTTCCATTACTAAGCATAATCGAAACGTGTTGACTCGTGCATTCCTAAAGACATTATTATTAGATTTCTTTATCTTGGTCAGACTTTATTTGATTTTAAAGGTAATGAAGTTGTTTTATGATGTTCTACACTTAAATAAGGTCTATGATTTCCTTTGAGTGGGGACCTTGTTGAGTTCTTTGAAGAAACCTAGATACGTTTTTCTCATATTGATCCAAATTGTTAAATGCTGCTTATGTGCTTTATAATTTCGGTGAAAAAACTGGGTTATCGATTTAGGACGGATAATTTTCTTTCCGTAAATCGCATATTGCACCGATCAATTTTTTTTTCATTTTTTGTAGATATAAAAATATGTCCAGATTCTTACTGATGTTCCTTCTACCAATAAGGGTTGGAATAACAAATTTGTTTATGTTCCCGGTAATTAGGAGACAAACCATGGTCAGGTTATTCCCCCACATGATAGAGTTTCGTATTTGAAGCGTACGCTTGTTAGCTCAATGCTTTTATTTTTCCATTTTTTGGTTGTTTTGGTCATTGATTTCCATTTTTCATTTTATTTTTAGAATTGTATATTGACTCGTTATCCACGAAGAAACATAGGTAAAAATGATTAAAAAGTTATATTGTCGTTTATTAATGAAAATTGAGAAGGTTTCTCCTTATTATTGTTATATATTGACTTCTGCTAATTTTGTTGATAGTATTATGTGGTTTGGCTTAGAGGATAAAGGTACATTTTATATTCATCACTCTTCAACTGCTGGTGGTGTTAAAAAAAACTCTTTCAAATAAGATTGTTAAGTCTTCTCCAAAAAAATAACTATTAAAAAGCCCAATCTTTCAAAATCATATCATAACTCTGCATCGAAAGTTTATCATCGAAATGGTAAGGGTATCATTACTGTTTAGCATGTTAATTTATAGAATAAAGTTAATGCTTCCTCTCCTGACCAAGTTATTGTTACGGTTACCCAACCTCTGCGTAAAAGGAAATAAATTTGTTCATTTGATGTGGGTATGTTCGATCTGGAGGGAATTGTAGTTTCAATTAAGAAGAAAACATTTTATGTTACAACTAATGGATGTTCCTCCACTGTTGATACTATTAGATATAATCTCGTATTAGGCAGCGAAACTACTTCTATTGAAGCTACTGAGGAACAATGCTTTATTGATGCTTTAAATTATTCTCATGTTATTACTTCTCCTGGGGTTTTATCCTTTCACCTCCTTCTAATACTATAGCATTTTTTGCCTAGCTCTATGTGAGATAAAGTATATATTAGATAATCTCCTCATACCCTTGACATTGAGTTTTTTATGGGTAAGATTGTGGGGAATACTGGCGTATCTTTCAATAATGCACGCTAGGAGCTTGTTCATATATGTAGTAAACATAAGAAAAAGATTTATGTTGACTTGTTAGAATCCTTTATTCTAATGTCTAATATCCCATCTTCAAATCAGCTAAGACGTATTTTATGCCAAAGTGCGAACATTACGTCTTTTACTCATGTTGATTATATAATAATCACGATCTTCGTTGTTCGCGATGTTATTGTTAAAGGAAATAGTCTTTCATCCCCTAGTTCTTCTAATCAGTCACTTCCTACTATTGTTTTTCCTAATCTGTTAATTGATCATTCCTTTTACATACCAAGTATGCCACCTGCTTCTACTGTCTATGTTGCCTCGTTTTGAATTCCCAGAGTCTATTTTCCTCACCTTCTCATGTATTGCCTAATTCGGTTCTTAGAGATATTATCTCCCCAAATGCGATATCTTATCTTATGCCAATTCTGTTTTGATTATGCCTTCTCCACTGTACTAAATGAGCGAGATCCCTGAAATTGTTTTGACATAAGTGTTAAAGAAAAAACTTGCTGATTTTTTTTTCTAACCGCGATGACATGAATAATATTTGGTCTTCTACTGAGTAATTTTTAGCTGCAAAATATTATGTTATTAAACTTCTTAAGCAGTTAAGCATTGTCATCTAATTACGAGGCTTCTAAGGCTTCTACTGTCGAGCTTCAGGAAAAGTTGACGGTGGTGTCTTCTAATTATGAGGCTGTAAGTAAATATTTATTTGATGAACATTAGGATCAAAATACCTTGGAACAATAATTTATTATTGTTGTTTGGAAGTCAGCTGTTAATAGATGTAGTAGGCCGATATTTGATATTTATACTTTGTTTCTTGTTGTCGATTTTAGGTAGTATTTAGTATCGTCTTCCTATTGTTGACATGTCTTGTGGTTTGAATTTTGACACCTATAAAGAAATTTTTGGTCCTTTTATGGCTCATCCAAACGATACTGTAGCAGGCGTTGCTGCAAAGAATGATGTTCCAGTGGAGAATGTTACCTCTTCCATTGTTGTTTCTTATCCTCCTAAATAATATAAATCATTTTGATATATTGTGTATACTTTAAAAGGTTTTTGTTTCCCTATATTTAAGGACATTGTTGTAATATTTTGTCAGATTATTTTGGTGAGTACTCTATTTTATTATTATGGATGAGTATGTTTTCTATTAACTGATTAGGTGCAATAGGTCGAGAATTGTTTTGCAGTACAACACGGTTCTATACCTCAATTTTTCTAGAATTTTCTAAGTATGTTCAAAGTGCACGACTCCCTGGTAGGGATATTTCATTAATCCTAAGAAATTGTATCTTGTTATTATGGATTAAATCTTAGTTACCCATCTTTTGTTGTTATCATTTACACAATTTATGACGCATATTCATTATTTTTATAATTTGAAATTGATTCTTTTTTCTATAGAGTTTTGATTTCTCCTTAAGCAATTTTATTTTCTTTAATATTTTTGTTTATATGATTTAGTTATGTGCAAAGTTGTTTACTTTATTGACTTTTTGTTTATGGGATATAATTTTCCTTTATCATATTCCTTAATATTTATTACTTCATATATTTTTAGTCGTACCATATTTTAGTATGCCTTAGGTAGTATTCAAAGTTCTGTTTTGCTTTGGGTTCCTAATTCGCAAGTATGTGTTATCCATGTTAAATCAGATTATAGATTAACCATATTTGTTTGTAAAAATCCATTTTATCAGTCTCAAATTCCTCATCAAAACCTTCCCACGCCCTCAAATGAGGAAAATGAGTGTTCTAGTAGTTTAATAAGTAAAATATTACATGATCAGTAATGTAATATCTCTTTACTATGAATGATTATGATATATATATAAAATATTCGTCGAGATTGATTTTTATTTTTTCCAATTATCGTGCATATTCTTGGCTTGTTATTTCGATTTGACCATATGTGGTCTTTTTTACATAGTTTTTTATTTACAACTCTTTCCTTTGTGTTTGATGAAATCCTCATTTTGTAACTTTTTTTCCTAGCATAATTCTCTTGAAAAAAAATTAAAATTGTATATACTACTCATCGATGCCTTGTAGTGTTTTGTCATTGATTCATTTTTTTCTAACTATACCCTTACTGGTGTTAGAATTTCCATGTCGTATACTAATGAAAATGGTTCTTCTATGTAAGTTCTTGATATTACTCAGTGTGTCCATACTACAGGTTCTTTTGGTCGAATCCATTATGCTTCATCTACATCGTATTGATACATTCCTGCTGCTTATACCTGTTTGGAGAAAAAATATGCGATGATGAATTGAATCTTCATTCTTCATAAATCCATTGTAAGTGTTTTCAAGATATTTTTACATTCGTCTTTCCTTATAATCTTTGTTGCGTCTTTTATGATTGCTAGACATAGTAACCTTGTAGCATTGTTACTTTAACTTTGGAATTTTTCCCCAATAAAAAATTCCTGTATGTTTATTATAGAGACTGATATATACAGGCTTAATCATATTAGTAAAGGCTATAATAGTATTTTTTTTTCTTTTTGCATTACTAAAGATGTGTTAACAAAAAAGATCAACGTAATGGAGAATTGTGTTCGTGATTTTAGCACTTACTTGGCTTCTCTCGCCTGAGTTGTAAGGCAAAATGTTTTGTTCTTGTAAATATTTGATAACGTTATTTTTACCTCAAGCAGACCTTTTGTTTGCTAACTGCTTAGCTGAAGGCCAAACAATGTCATATGCAAATAGCCATATATTCCTATGCATTTTTTATGGTAAGCGTCTAAGCTATATGAGCTTGTTGTAAAATATTGTCATCAAATGAGATAAATTGTATCTTTGCGCTTCAAGCCTAATTATTACCTCTTTTATTGGTCCTAACTTCCTATATGCCTCTTAGACTATTATTTCTGACAATAATTCTTTTCGTATTTTAGAATATATTAAAAGTTCAAGTTGAATTTGAGCCTAAGCTATTATAATTTCTAGGTTTACATTATCATTTCTTGTTTCTACTAATCGATCTAGCTCATTTTCTCTAGTCATCGGGTTTTGCCATATATTCTTTAGGTTGTTTGTGCTAGTATAGTTTATGCATGAGAATATAGCTTCACTTTTCTAACCGATCTTATATATACTAGACCAAATATTTCTATACGAACGTCTAACTTCGATCAATAACAAAGTTTTACTTACTTGATGTGTCGCATTTTGTTATAATTTTCCTAGTTAACTTTGGTTTGGTTCCGCGGTTTAGTACTGTCAAATGAAAATGTAATGTTTTTCCTTGCTTTGGTGCTATTAATATCTTTGATTTCTCCATCCAAGCATATGTCTTGGGGCCTTTAGCTTCTCTTGCATGCCTCTTCTTTGTCATTTTTCACGTTAAAGTTCGGTTTCTAAGAATGCCTCTGGGATTTCATTTTTTGTGAACTGGATTATCCAGATGGTAGCGATTTGGCCCATCACAAGATATTTAATGCATTGATGAATCATATATGTCAGTGTCGCGATTTGGCCAAACTATGGTTGTCCTAAAATTACTTTGTATTGTGACATTGCGTCTATTATTATGAAATTACATCATATAGTTTTTCTTAATTCTCCTTTTTTGATGGCCCAATCCAATGTGATTTGTTCAATCACATGAATTCTCACACCTACAAATCCAAGTAATGATAATTGATTTTAAATCAACGAATTGGTAAGAGTAAAAGTTGAATGGAGAATACTAGTTTTCACAGAAAGAATTCTAAGTAGTAAAAGTTGTATTTTGCTTCTGAATATTTCATGGGTCCCAACTAACTTCTTCAGCCTCTTTAAATAGACTGAGTGAGTTAGTTAGAAAAACGGTTACATAAAGGATTATTTATAATTCAGCCCCTATATCTGTTCAAAAGCCTAATTTAACTCTATCTTTACAGAACTTATCAATTTAGTCCTTATCAATGTACATTTAGGTCCCTGAAGAATATCTTTCCTTATCAGTAGCCCCCCTAGTTCTTATATAGACAATTTATAAGAACTATTCACTCTTCGAGAATTACCCCAAGTGAATCTAGCCTTTTCATTACGATTAGGCCTAATGACTCGCAACCTTACTTCGAATCTAAGAACAAGTGCTAACAGACTTCTCTATTCACTTCGAATCTTCTGACTTCGAATCTGCTAACTTAGAACACAATCTTGCCTCCACTTCGAATTTGTTGGCCAGAGATGTAACTTTACTTGTGCTTCGAATTATTTGACCCATACTTGAAAGATTGACTAGACCCTACTTGATAGGTCTGTGACATAACACGTTCCCTTTTCGTTTCGTATTCCACCCAATGATATCAACTCACTGGCTTTGCCTCTTCAAGTTCTCAACGTCTTTCCTTTTAACTATAAATACCCAGCTCTTCCTTCATTGATAACTTTTTAGAGAAATCACTTCTAAACCATCTTCATCCTGTTCTTCATCTTCATCCTGTTCTTTATCTACCTTCAAGCCATCTTCATCCTGTTCTTCATAAACCTTCAAATCATCTTCATCCTGTTCATCCACTAAAGCGACTTCTCAGATCAACACCTATTGTATGAGAAGATATCCCAAATACAAAAAATCCAAACCCAGAAAACCAGTAAAAGCAAAGAAACCTCTCTTCCCTGGTTCTAGCAATCAAGTATTTGGGGCTTACGATTATCTTTGTATTTCTCAAAGAGCTAAAGAATACAAAGCTGCTGGGTTAATTTACAACGGTCCTCATTCTTCCCTTACCACCTTTAAATACGGTAACTTCGATCCCAATCTTGCTACTTCGTCTTCACCCTTAGCTTCAAACCCAGAATCTAGCCAAGAACCTTTTCCTCTTCGAAATCAACCTACTTCTCCACCATTAAGACCTCATCGAAAATCTAAGGGTGCCACTTCTGATAAACCATCAACTGATAAAAATCCACAACTCAAATCGCCTATCCCACAATTCGAAGCAACTAGAGAATTTCTACCCAAATCACTTACCCTTCAAACCGAAGCTGTTAAAGTTAAACCACGCAAAAAATTGACCTTTCTAGCAATGGGTGATGATGCAGAGACCTCTTCTCCTCCCCCAAAAGAAGTGGTTGACATTACACCAGAGAGTAGTCAACCAATTCTTGTGACTCAACAGGAGACTCAAATCCGAAGTCATTCTAATGAAGCCACCGACGAGGACAACAACAAAGAAAATGATTCTGAAGCTACTGAATCTGATGCCGAAGAGGAATCCGAGGCTGACGGCGTGGTCCCTCCGAAGAAGATTCGAGGAAAGAAACCTCTCATTACACTCCCCGAGGACGTTGCTGCCTTGGTTCAAGAAAATCTTAAATCACTTTCTCCTCGGTACATTCTTGCCCTAAAGAATGTATCCTATACTTACTACCCCGAGTCAGAGAAAGAGAAGCTCAAAAAACTATGGGGATTAACCGATAACATGACTCTTCGACTACCAGTAGAAGGAGAAACGCCTCTGAGCTGTCAGAAAGACGAGCTGGTAGTCTACCCTGAGCTTTTCAACTGGGGACTTCGATTTCCCCTCGATCCGATGATAGTGAGGTACTTCGAAATTCATGGGTTGTGTCCAACACAAGTTACTCCAAACCAGCTTTTTACCTTATTTTCTGCTATCATGGTGTCGAGGCTGGGAGGCATTCCCCACGAAATTGAAGACTTCATCTCGGTGACCAAAGTTTCTAATGGGCCAGTTTTTCCGTTCTATTACCTAACTCTAGAGGATGATTTAAAAATTATCGACGACCTCCTCGAAGCTGATAAACTTTGGAAGCAAAGCTTCGTTTTCTTATCAGGAGCTTGGGAAAATGGCAAAGAGATTTCCGATGCCAATCCCTCAAAACTCACCCTTACTTGGAGAGATAGCAGTAAGTAACACCTTTTTTTTTTAAACTTAGCCAAATTAATCAAGTTTATTTATCTAACTGTTTATCCCCCTTTTTTCTTAGAAATTCTGAGGCGATTTAAAAGTCGTCGAAAAGATGCCAAGGTTATCTTCCAGCAAATGGCTGAGTGGGCAGAAAAGTCCTGGGGAAATGGCTTTCACTCAGCCTTTGAGCCGATCAACTTTGTCAACAGCCATCTCTGGCGTATATCCTTAGGAGCTGACTTCCCTCAAGATCCGATGATCCCCCCGGATCCTATCCTAGCATTTCAGAGAATACTTGCACCAGATGGGAAAGCCACCTACCACTGAAGAAGAAGGGAAAGCAAACCCTCAAAAAACCCAACACAATCAAAGCTAAGCCTTCCAACCATTCGAAGACTGCAAGAAAGCGAAAAGCATCTGCATGTCAACTTCCCCCCATATCCGAAGAAGATGAACCTGCGCAAAAGAAAAAGAAAGAAAGCAATACTCCCAAAAAGAAAAAGAAGAAATCCATTACTCCACAGAAAAAGAACGAAGCTGATATGCTCGAGGAGGTATTGGCTTCCGAGGTGCATAAAAAAATCTTTGTGGAAGAAAATCCTCAAGGGGGATTGGCATTGGGAGATAGCCAGGAAATTGATTATCTTAATTTCGAAGATTTAAATTCGAGCGGAGATTTCGCAGCCACCGGTGAAGATTTTCGACCTATCAACACCATTCCATTGAATTCTGCCGATGCTGCCACAACTTCAAAATCCAATGCAATCGTTCATGTTTATCATCACTCATCGAACTTGCCCAATCCTAACAGATCCGATGAGGTAACTTCGATTCTTCGCCCTTTTACAAGTTTAAGTGCTGCAGCCAAGAAATTATGTGAAGAGGTGAACAATTCTCAAACCCAATTGGAGCTTCTTGCACAAGAGCTAGTCAAGAGTAAAAAGGAGACAGAATCTGAAAAGGCCTCGAAAAACGGAGCACTTCAAAAGTTCGAGGCTGAAAAAGAAAAACTTCTTAAGGAACATAAAGAAGAAATCGAAGCTCTTGAGACTGCTCATCGACTGGCTCTTGAAAATCTAAAGTCTCAACATTGTACTGCTATTTCCGAGGAGAAGAAAAAATCTTCCGATGCTGAGAAACTTGTTAAAGAAACTCAGGAGAAACTGGAAAATTTCCAAACTCAGCTGACCACGCTTCGAACAGGATTCGAGGAAGAAAAGAATGCTGCCGTCAAAAAGACCGAAGCCGCTGTTGGTTCTTTAATGCTTGAAGGTATCAAGAAAGCTCAAACTGATACAGCTATTCAACTTCTTCGAGAGGTTCATGCTGCCTGTCCAAGGCTGGATTTAACGGACCTTTGGAAACAAGTTCCAGAAGAAAGTCGCCCAAAGGAAGCATTCGAGGTGCCACCAAGCTCCTCAGAAGAAGAAGATGCTTCGGAAGGGTCATCGGAAGAAGAAGATGCCTAATAGATTAGGCGTATCATGCTTGTTTTTTGTGTATTTGGTTAAGTAGTTTTCTCCCCTTTTTGTAAGCTTCATGTTTTATTCGACGAACAAGCAACTTTTTTTTAAATATTTTAAACTTCTGGTGTACTTATTTAAACTTGTTGTTTCGAAAAATAGATGCATTTATAAATCGTGGCACCTCGAAAATTAGGTGCATTCATAAGACGTGGCACCTCGAAAATTAGATGCACTCATAAGACGTGGCACCTCGAAAATTAGATGCACTCATAAGACGTGGCACCTCGAAAATTAGATGCACTCATAAGACGTGGCACCTCGAAAATTTGGTTGTTTCTTCAAAGCTATTGCTTCGGAAAATTATTCTTGGTCAACTTTCAAAGATGATCAGTCTTTGCCAAGTCACCAAAATAATAAATCACCCATCATACTAAACAACCAATGGCCAAAAGAAATTTTATTAAAAAATTCAATATTAACCAGACACCTCGTTAAAACCTTTCTGGGCCAACAGATAAGGAAAGAGTATGTCTGTTTTACAAAAATTCAAAGTTCGATTTTACTCACAGTACAATTTCAAATGCTCTATATTCCAAGGGTGCTTGAGCATCCTCCCCTCGCGATCAGATAACCTGTAGGAACCTGGCTTGACCTTCATTTTGACTTTATAAGGACCCTCCCAATTCGGAGCTAATTTTCCGAGGTGCTTGTCCCTAGTATGAAGAAATACTTTTCGTAACACTTGATCGCCAATTTTGAATTCTCTCCTCTTAACTTTAGCATCGTACCTGCTTCTCATTAATGTTTGATAATGGACCACATTCAAATGCGCTTTGACCCTTTTTTCTTCTAACAAATCAAGCTCAACCCTTCTAGCTTCATCGTTATCCACATCGGAATATCGTAGTAGTCTGTAGGAAGGCAATGTAGATTCAGCAGGGCACACAGCGTCCATTCCATATACCAAAGAAAAAAAAGTCTCTTTTGTAGCCTCTCTAGGGGTTGTTCGATATGCCCACAACACTTCTTGAAGATAATTTGGCCATTTCCCTGCTGCTCCTGCCAAATTTTTCTTCAAACCATCCAAAATAGATCTATTCGTAACTTCCACCTGCCCATTTGCTTGGGGGTGGAAAGGAATAGAAAAGCATTGCTGTATTCCTTTCGAAGAGCAAAAAGAGTCCATTTCCTTGTTATTAAATTGAGGACCGTTGTCCGTCATTATTTTTCGAGGAATTCCAAAACGGTAGCAGATGTTACTTTGAATAAACTTGATTACATCCTTAGCTTTTGTCCCAGCTAAAGGTTCTGCTTTTGCCCACTTCGAAAAATAATCGACCGCAACAATAATCATCTGTTTTCCACCAGAAGCCATAGGTAATGGTCCTACTAAATCAATCCCCCACCTATCGAAAGGAACCGCCTCTGAGATTGTCATTAGGGGTACTGCTGGTTTATGTATTAAATTTGCATACCTTTGGCAAGTATCACAGCTTCGAACTAACACTTTGGCATCCTGCAATATGGTAGGCCAATAATACCCTGCCAACAATACCCTACGCGTTAAAGCTTTGAATCCACAATGAGCTGATCCATCTCCATCATGCAGTTCAGATAGAATGTTTTGAGACTCTTGCTTACTTAAACATCGTAGCAAAGGTTTCAACGCAGATCTTTTGTACAATACCCCGTCCAATACTACATAGCCAAGAGCTTTATACTTTATTTTCTTGAGCAAGTGTTTATCAAGAGGTAGTATTCCCTTCGAAATAAAGTTTAACAAATCAAACCTCCAATCACCTCGAGTGCACATCGGACCACTTACTACCTCATCAACAAACTCACACTGTTCAGAATTCGATATGATCGAGGGCGATGGTTGTGTCATGATCCATGGATATTCTTCAGAGTAAGCCATTGTTGCTAAAGAATCAGCCATTGTGTTGTTACCTCTTCGAATATGCTCAACTTCAACATTTTCAAATTGTGCCATCATTCCTCGTAGTTCTTGCAAGTACAAAACCAAACGTTCCTTTTTAGCTTCGGAAACCCCTTTAACATGGTTAACTACCAACTGCGAATCTGTTTCTAAGCGCACAAATGTTGCCCCACAAATCTTTGCTAATCGCAACCCTGCTAGCACAGCTTCATATTCAGCTTCATTGTTCGAAGCATGAAATCCAAATTTAATAGCTTGAAACATAAATTCCCCTGTTGGTGCTACCAATTCAACTCCTGCACTTGACCCTTTGTTACTAGATCCCCCATCTGTTCGTACTGTCCACGTCGGATTCATGCCCTCTTTTTCACCTTTTTCCTCTTCGGGTCTACTCGAATGAAACTCAACCAAGAAGTCTGCTAAGGCTTGTGCTTTGATAGCCGTTCGAGGAGAGAATAACACATCGAAATCTCCTAATTCTACAGACCACTTAGTCATCCTTCCTGAAATGTCTGGCTTTTGCAACACATTTTTTAATGGGTATGAAGTTCGAACCACAATCGTATGTGCCTGGAAGTAAGGACGCATTTTTCTCGCTGCCACTACTATACACAGTGCCAATTTTTCTAGCTTCAAATATCGTTTCTCAGCATCAACCAAACTTTTACTGACATAGTAGACAGGCTTCGAAACCCTCGTATCCTCACTGATCAGAACTGCACTTACTGCATAATCCGATACTGCTATATACAAAAATAGTTGCTCACCCTTTCGAGGCTTCGATAATATTTCAGGAGAAGACAAAAGATTTTTGATCTTCACAAAAGCTTCTTCACAATCCGAAGTCCACTCAAAATTATTTGGTCAACGCAACACCTGGAAAAAAGGCAAGCACTTATCTGAAAAACGAGAAATGAATCTGTTCAAGGCTGCTAACCTGCCCGTTAACATTGCACTTCTTTGATATTCCGAGGTGAAGACATTGATATCAGAGCCTTCAACTGTTTTGGGTCCACTTCGATTCCTCTTTCACTAATCATGTACCCCAAGAACTTACCAGATCGAACTCCAAATGTACACTTTTCTGGGTTCAGTTTCAAATGTATGGCTCTGAGATTCAAAAACGTCTCTTCTAAATCATCAATGTGTTCATCATCACTTTTGCTCTTGACAAGCATATCATCGATGTACACTTCGATATTTCTTCCTATCTGTGAAGCAAACGCCTTATTCATCAGCCTCTGGTATGTTGACCCAGCATTTTTCAATCCGAACGGCATCACTCTATAACAGTGCAAACCTCGATCAGTGATAAAAGTTGTGCTTTCTTCATCATCCGGATTCATTCGAATCTGATTATACCCTGAAAAAGCATCCATAAATGTCAAGATTTTATTTCCCGAAGTGGAATCCACTAACTGGTCAATTCGAGGCACTGGAAAAGGATCTTTTGGACAGGCTCTATTTAGATCTGTGAAGTCCACGCACATTCGCCATTTTCCACTCTTCTTTTTCACCATCACAGGATTAGCCGTCCACCTTGGATAATTGGACTCCCTGATATGCCCCATCTTATACAGTCGATCTACCTCAGCAACTATGGCCTCGGATTTTTCCAACGAAAAAGCTCTTCTTTTTTGAATTATCGGTTTAATCTTCGGATCCACCGCCAAGCTATGACATATGATATCACTTGGGACCCCCACTACGTCTTCGGACCTCCAAGCAAATACATCCAAATTCTCAGACAAAAAATTCAACAATTTTCTCGCATTGATAAAGGCAACAGAGTCCCGATTCGAAGTACCCTGCCATTATTGAAAACAAACTCTTCTATTTCTTCATTTACCACCACAGAACTCGGGGTTGACCTCGGATCATCAATTCCCTCATCTGCACCCCCAGAAGACAGCCCCCCAAACTGCTAATTCTCCATCAGATCATCAGTACTTTTACCACGTAGTCTAAACGCAGCAGCGTAACACTCTCTTGCCACCTTTTGATCACTTCGAACTACGCCGACTCGATCCTCGATCACATACTTCAAACATTGATGAACCGTAGAGACTACAACATACATTTTAGCCAGCCACGACCTTCCAAAAATAGCGTTATAGCTCGATGGACAATCCACCACCACAAAAAGTACTTGTACTTTCTTTTTGAAAGGCCCCTTTCCCAAAGAAATCTCACCCTCAAACTCCCCTATCATATTTGCTGTTGCGCCAGTAAACCCAATGATAGTTCTCTCTGACCTTTCTATTCGAGGCGGAGTGGTTAATCTATCATATGTTGACTTGAAAAGCACATTAGCGGAGCTCCCGATATCAATCAACACTCGTCGAATCTCCACCCCGCACACTTCTGCTCCTATAACCACTACATCTTCATGTGGCCCAGTAATCCCCCTCAAATCATCCCCATCGAAAATTATAAAGGGCACATCCTTCTTGTTGCTTAGGTGTGCCGATGCTCCTCCCTCAATTTGACGCGTTAAATTCACTATATGTCTCTTCCTCGAATTATTAGTGTTGTTAGTCATTGAATCTCCCCCAAATATTGTTAGTGATTCAAAGAAGGCACACAAATCTCGAACACGTCCCTGACGCTTTGGCTCATCTATTGATATTAACAATAATCGACTAGGGTCTGGGTCGGCATATTCCGAAGCCACATCAAACTCATCACCTGCAGCATCTAAAATCATCAGTGCAGTTTCCTGCTTAGAATTAGAATTACCAATTTTCGGAGCTGCAGCTTTAGCATTCTTTTTGACATATTCTAGCAACTTTCCATTTTCTATCAGAATCTGCATCTCTTTCTTCAAAGCAATACAATCGTTTGTATCATGCCCAATATCTTCATGATACCTGCAGAACTTGTTATTGCGCTCCTCTCTTGGCCTATTAATCGCTGGTGGTTTTCTGAAATTTACTGTTCCCCTGGTTTTCTCATATATTGAAGCCACACTTTCAGTCAAATCCGCATAATAGTCTGGTCTTACCCACACATTCGATCTGGATCTAAACTGTTGCTGATTATTAGAATTGTGTTGATTATATCCCCCTTGATACGAGTTCGAAGCTCCTCTGTTAGAAACATTTTGATTACTCCTCGGGCGCGATGAATTGTTATTCGAAGTGTTAGCTTGACCATTCCCTTTCTGAATAGTACTGCCTCCTCCTCGAACCCGCGTCGATTCTTCGACCTTAATCTCATCCTCAACCTGAGCCATGAGAGCTCCAAATGTTAACGCCCTACGCCTCGTAGTCTCATCGGCTAAATCTCCTGGCAACAATCCTTGTCTAAACGCCGCCATAGCCACACTTTCTTCACAATCATCTAGTTCAGCTTTGGTTGATACAAATCTCTTGGTATAATCCTTCAGCTTCT
Source organism: Limnanthes douglasii subsp. nivea (assembly GCA_036936605.1). Taxonomy (NCBI): domain Eukaryota; kingdom Viridiplantae; phylum Streptophyta; class Magnoliopsida; order Brassicales; family Limnanthaceae; genus Limnanthes; species Limnanthes douglasii. The sequence continues at coordinate 170,041,958 of JAUPFV010000005.1, forward strand.
CTCCCACAGCCTGCTTGCATTGTATTATTGTATCTCCATTAGCTCTCATTTCTTTGCTTCCCACAAACTGTCTTCGGAAAGCTGTATAGAAGCCTCTAAAATTTGCAATCGACTCCTTAGGAATCTTGTTGTACCATTTCAGCGCAGTTCCCTTGAATGTCTGAGAGAATGCTCTACACACCAATTTATCGTCGTCTTCGAAATTAGTCATATAGTTTTTGAATTGTTCTATATGGTCATCGGGATCTTGAGTCCCATCAAACTTGTCAACTTTGGAAATATCAAACCGCCTCGGAAGCGGCACAGATCTGATCTCCCTGATCAATGGTGAGTCCCTACAGTCGACTCCTTGAACATATTGGTCCTCGTTTCTCATCCCCACAGTAGCATATAAACTTGACTCACCTTCATACTTTCGAGGCGAATATTTCCGAGGTGAATATGCTCGCCTATCTTTCTTTTTCCTCCCTTCCTTATACACCTTAGCTGCCCGGAGTTCACGTTATGCTCCTCTTGAATGGCCTCGAGAATATTCATACCTCGGTGTTTCATCTGACTCCGAATTTTCGGAATCCTCTTCATCACTAGAGTTCACATACTGTCGCTTCTGCAGTTTTCCTTTCCTTTTTATCCCACTGTACTCCTTTTTTCGCTCAAAACGTGCTTTACGCTGTTCATACTGAACGTCGCCATCGTCCATCGACTGATCCGACTGATTATCTTGATCGCCTCTTGCTATTTTAGACCTAAGTCTAGTGCTATCATTACTTTCCTTCTTTTTCACCAATTCATCAAGCTCTGCCACCTTCCTTATCATCTCATTCATTTTTCCTTCGAAATCAAATTGGTTTGATTGAGTTGGAATCGATTTACCTGCCTCTTGCAGATCGGATTTCAATGTTTCCATAGCCTTTTGAACGGATGGATTGTCACCTTCTGCTGGATCCATCTTCAATCAGCGAAGAACTAAACAAAAATACTTCAGAAAAACTCGAACGAAAAACTTTAGAAAACGAAAACTCGAGACTCGATTTTTGATCTGTTGATCAAGGTATCTTCGCCCCCTCCTTCTAGCGCCAATTTGGTAAGAGTAAAAGTTGAATGGAGAATACTAGTTTTCACAGAAAGAATTCTAAGTAGTAAAAGTTGTATTTCGCTTCTGAATATTTCATGGGTCCCAACTAACTTCTTCAGCCTCTTTAAATAGACTGAGTGAGTTAGTTAGAAAAACGGTTACATAAAGGATTATTTATAATTCAGCCCCTATATCTGTTCAAAAGCCTAATTTAACTCTATCTTTACAGAACTTATCAATTTAGTCCTTATCAATTTACATTTAGGTCCCTGAAGAATATCTTTCCTTATCACGAATGTCTCTCATATTTTTTGTACGCTTTTTTGTGCAATATATTTACTGAACTACTACTGTTTATTTTGTTTTGTTAAACTCGATGCCTCCTAATTCTGCTACTATGACTATTAAATCGTATGTTAGGGTCCAACATCATCAAGTCATAATCCGAAAAAAATATACGTCGTTATAAACTTAATGCTGACTGTCGCCTTGCGACCGCTTCTTCACATCTATTGCTAGTATTTTAGGTTAATCCAATGATTTGTTCAGAATCCAAACTTTTTTTTATTTCAAATTTGGCCCTCTGTCATAATAGATTTAAATTTAGAACATCTTTTTATTTTCCTTGTTCGCCGATTATAATTTGTTTTACTCATGGCGTTGCTCGGGCCTCATTTATTTCAGATTCATAATGTATTGCCTCACTCGATGTCTTCCTTGATTCCTTCTCGTCGTCCATATTTTATTTTCTCACTTGGTTTTTGTTCTGCAAAGGTGAATAGTTATGAATATATAGGGTGGTATCAAATTTATAAATTTCTCCCATATTGATGTTGTCTTCTTTGGGCGTTAGTTGCTATTCTTTCCACTCGAGAGTTATTTCGATTGATTGATCTTTGCCTCTCCTCTCGTCATTTTCGTTGTAACTTATTTGATTTGCCCTAATAATACTAATTAAATTGTAGTCTTATTTTTTTAAATCATTAATTTTAGCATTGATATGTGCTGCACCATTTTCATTTTTAAAGACCTCATCTTTCATTAGAATCTGGTGTTTTGCTTGCCGAAACACTTTTCTTTGAAGCATAAATCCTTCCTCAAGAATTCATGTGAAAATGTTTAATTTTCACCTATATTCTAAATGCTGCTACTGCCACTTGAATTGTTATGCTCTTGTCATGGACACAAAATTCTCGAGTTCCAACAGACGGTGTCAATTTGTGTCGATAAATTTAGATTGTTTAGCCTAACCAAACCAGAGATTGATCAGATTATAAATTGAGCATATTCGACAATGAAAATAAATAAGGTAAGAACATGGAGAAATAAAAGAAAATGAGATTTTTTAGAAATTACGCATTAGCTTTTGTTGATTGAAGTATATATATATTCATGTTACAAAATAAATATTTCAAAATATTTAGAAGAGATAGTAAGATATTTTCCTAACTATTAAAATATGTCGTTAAACATATCTCATTTAGTCTAACTAAATATTTATATGTTTAAATAAATTTTTTGAAGCGATTATTTTAGAGTAGACTAACTACACTTTATCAATTCGTATAAATATTTGCAAAGTTAAAAAAATTATTTGAATATATCAATTTTTAGACTAAAAATATGAGTTTTAGATGTTGGAGCTACTCTATTCAATGATAAGGCATAACCCTGTCACCAACTTATACCAATCGACCAGGACGAGGTACCTTCGATTACGAAGCACCAATCGAAGGGTACTACTTAAAGTAGAACTATACCGTTTGAAAAATAGGACAAAATATCTTCAGCAGTCCAACGCAAAAAAAAAACAACATCGGTAGAAAAACTAGACGTCGTCTGTCTGAAAGCAAAATCTATCCCAACCGATGCTGAAAGATGATTACAACAAATAAAAACACTAAAAACGATAATAGAATATTATTAAAAACATGAAAAGAGCGCATGAATCCAGAACCAAACATAACCTAACCTAAAATAGAAAATTATTATAAAATAATATATTATGAATGTATTATATAAAAAAATCATAAAATAATATAAACTTTTTTTATCAATACAATAAAATAATCAAACTTTATAAAATTGATGTCTTTTTATTTTGGGCCCAGCTTTTGTTATCATAAAGATTCGCGGTAGTTAATTTAAAAGATGAAAAGGTAAGGAATTGTACATACGTAGAGTTTATTTACAGTTCGAAAGGGTAAAAAAGTGTAGAGAGCTGTTTTTGGCATTTTCTTATCGTCTTGGAATCCACAAGCAATAGCATCGATATTTGTTTATCACAAATCTCTGTCTTATGAGTTTATGTCCTCTCCTTTCAACTTACTCCTACTACGTATCTCACTTCTATTTACCATATTGCCTCAAGTAAGCAGGCCCACCTTTAGAGGTGTCTACTGAGTCTGTGACTCATCACAGCGGGATAACGTCAGAACCATACCTACAGAAATAGTAGGTCACCACAAGATTAATGTTAATTTTGTCATAGTTATAATATTGTAATTTAAAACTAATATACTATTATTATAATTTCATTAGTAATGATTTGATTATAATTTGTAAATATCTCGGGTGTTGTTATTATTTTTGTATTAAGAATTTTAGCATTGGACTCCCTTTTTAATTTTAAAATTTAGTTAAAAAATAAGTTAGTTTTTTTGAATTGTTATATTTAATAAAAACTGATATTTTTTATATTTGACGAAGTTTATTTTTAAAATCATTCAAACACAAAATTAACGATCAAACCTTTTTATACATACACTATATTCAATTTTTTAACAAAATTGTTGAAAAAAAACTTCATAATTTTCTAACAAAAACTTTCATCTCGAACCTTAACAACAAACTAAACAAATATAAAGCTTGAAGGTTATTGATGAAGTTGCAACTATAAATGAGATAATCTATTGTCTTGATTAGAGTTACAACTAGATTTAAGTAGCTATATTTATGGAGTTTTCCAATTTAGAAAGTTTTTTCGTACACGACACAGTGTAGTCTTTTTGTGCCGTCAATGTTCATATAGTACGGTAACAATGACTAGGATTGTGTAGATCTTATGCATGTTTTGAAGTCGCTGGTAGTGTAACTTCACTACACCGCTGGGGCACCATTACTACGCTGATGGTGTATAGTATTGACGTTGGCCGTGGAACTTGTCTCCGTTGGTGGTGGACAAAATCACTAGACAACAAATTAATTTTTATGTCGTTTTTTAGTTTTCTCATTAGTAAAAAAAACTGAAAATTATAGTCATAATTTTTTAAAACTATATTGATAATTCGTTTAGTAAACTATTTTATTTAGATTAATTTTTATATCATCTAAACCGATTTTATCTAAAAAACTAAGAATTATGTTGAGTTTTAAACAACAAATACATTTGATATACAACAAATAGTTTTATTATTATATTTTGATTATTATTATTATTATTATGGTTTGATTATAATTTATAAGTACTACAAGTGTTGTTATATGTTTATTGTAACCCATAATATAAGTATTGTTATTGTTTAATAAACAAATCGTTATATAGTTTGTATATTATAATTTTAAATTAGTATAAGGTTTATTATAACTTTATTATTATACTTTGATAATTATTATGCGAAGCAGAGCTTTCTACCTCCTCATCAGTAGAGGTTACATACGATTGCTTGTCTTTTTTCCATTTGCGAAAGGAATAACGCTCTTTAGGAGATATATGACTGAACTACTATAGAGAAGGTGAGATGTATGCAAGAAATATCTAAGCTTCCTAAAACAATTTGGGCAGAAAAAGTTAATTGTGATGTGTACTTGATTAATAGAATTTTATCAACATATCTTGATTTTGATTTTCCCGTTAGAGTCTGGAAAGGAAATGATCCTATGTATTCACATATCAGAGTTTTTCGGTACAATGCATACATGCATGTTCTAAATGAACAAAGATCGAAACTTGATTTGAGGACTAATCCTTATGTCTTTGTTGGGTATGATGATGAAGAGTATGACTACAGACTCTATGATCATGAGAAGAATAAAATAGTGAGAAATAGAGATGTGGTATTCTTCGAGCACGAGAAGGGTGTAAATTTTTTAATACAAGGTTAACTTCTATTTTTGATGTACCTTTTAATACTACTAATGATATTTTTTCTTCATTTTTTCTTACGTAAATTAGCCAGCAACTGATAATGTTGAGGTGCTTTCTAATGATATCGATGATATTTTTCCTGGTGGTGATCTATAAGATCATGATCTTGTTGATGATTCTAATGCGACCTTGTTTGAGGACAAACTTCATGATGAAAAAAATCATAATTAGGGGGGTAACCTACCTCTCATGTGGAGGATACATAGGTTTAAACGTTAACTAGAGAGCGAAAACCTTCAACAAATTATCGAAGCTTAGATTTTTTCTAGTTAGTGAAGACGGTGTGCGAGAGAATTATTAAGAAGTATTATTACATGATGAGAAAAATATTTCGCTTGAGACTATGAAGGAAGAGATTAATTCCTTGAAAAAAATAAAATGTAAGAGCTAGTAGAACATCCTAATGAAAAGAAAATCTTGAAGAATAGATGGATTTTGAAGAACAAAAGATATGGTGAGAAAATTGTCAAACGAAAAGCTAAACTTATGGTAAACGGATGCAATCACAAATAAGATCTTGATTTTTATGAGATATTTTTGCATATTATTAAGATGATTTATATCATAATTGTATTATGTGTGTATAATTATTTTCTGGATTTGTGAATAAGTGTAAAATGAATATTTATAGTAAATTCTATTACTATAAAAATAGACTTTTATAGAAGCGAAAAACTTTTATGCTAGTAATAAATTGACACACCTAGTATTCATGTGATATTACTATCATTATTCTAATAATTTAGTTAGATTTATTCCTTCTATAGTACCGCATAGTGTAGTTTTTTTTTAATTTTTCTTGTATAACAAAAAGTTTATATATTTCTTTTACTTTTTTATACTATTATTTGTTTTTATTGTATCATAATAATAACGCTAAATTTTATTACTATTAATTTGTTTTTATAAATATAAAAAAAAGTTTAATAATTAATTTTAAAAGATGTATTATAATATATTCTTTTAATTTTATTTTTTTAAATTAAAAAAATAATCTAAAAAAATAATTAAAAAAATTCAACCAAATCGTACCACACCGAACCGAACCGTATTTATGTTCAAACCGAAAAACCGACCGAAACTGACCAAAACCAAAAGCGAAAAAAAACTCATATTATTTTAATAAATCGGTTTAATAATTTATAAACTGAATTATTTTGGTTTAATCTAAATATATGTCAGAATCCGACCAAACTGTCCGAATCTCATCCTAGTTTGTAAGCTGAAGAAAAGTCTTTATCGGCTTAAACAGCGCAAGACAATGGTATAGGAAATTTGACTCGTTCATGACAAATATGGTTACAAACGAACTCATGTCAATCCTTAAGTCTATTTCAGAGAGTTCCTTGTAAGTAAGTTCATCATAATCCTTTTATGTAAATGATATGTTGATAGTTGGCAAGATGTTGAGATGATTATCATTTTGAAGAAACACTTAGTCTAATCATTTGACATGAAAGATTTGGGTCCAACAAAGAAAATATTGGGAATGAAGATTACTCGCGATAGGAAAGTTGGAAAGTTATAGCAATAACTAGTAAAATATATTGTACGTTTACTTGAACTGTTTAATATGAAGAACGTCAAGCAAGTTAATAGACTGGTAACTACAAATTTCAAGTTAGGCAAGGAAGTGGGTCATACAACAGAGAAAAAGAAAGAATGTATGTTAATTAATTTCTTATTCTTATGTTGTTGGTTCATTGATGTATGTTATGATGTGTACAAGTCCAGATATTGTGTATATCGTTCATTCAGTGAGTAAGTATTTATCAAATCTGGGTGAAGTTCATTGGGAAGCAGTGAAGTGGATTTTCATATACTTGCGAGGTACATTTTCTTTGAGTTTATGTTATGGAGGTGTGAAACATATACTTAAATGACATACAATTGTTGACATGGGCGGTGATCTTGATAACATGAAGTCTACCTTAAAGTATATGTTTATATTTTTAGGGGGAGCCATTTCATGGCAATCCAAGCTATAAAAATATGTAGCATTGTCAAGAATTGAGGTAGAGTATATTGTAACAACAGAAGCAAGCAAAAATGCGCTTTAACTTAAGAGGTTCACTTCTAGGGTTGGGGTTGAAGCAAGAATAGTATGTTGTATTTTGTGATAATCAGAGTGTTATAGATTTAAGCTAGAATCTAATGTATCACGCACACACCAAACATTGATGTGAGATATCATTGGTTGCGATATATTATTGAAACAAATTAATTGAAAAAAGTACACACCTACAAGAATAGTGCCTACCTGTTGGCTAAGACTAAACCCGAAAGCAAGGTTGAGCTTTGTAGTAAGCTCATTGGGATGAGGTTCAAGTGATTACTGGTGAGTTCTGTTATTAAGAATGTTATCTTAGGAAAAAGTAATATGTGAATTATAGAGAGAGATAGAGAGAGCTTTTAGAGAGAGAAAGTCATAGCACAATTGAGTAAGACCAAAAAGTGTTCAATCCCTTTATTAGTTTAGCCTTGCTCTTTATATAGAGGCGCTAAGACTTAGCTTTAAACTGGAAACTGTTACATAAAAGAGGGTAAGTTACCCTTAATCCTCAATAGTATTACATAATTATAATTGTTCTACTAAAGTTACATTATTTACATTTTAATCCTTAAAATTCCTACTTCTGTATCAATTACCTTATGATTGTATCTTCCCCATGATGTGCCGGAGGGAGAGATTGTTACGATCCAATCCAAATTAGACCTGATAGTTCCAGATATTTCTTAGTGAAGTTTCATGTCAGGAAAATGTTTGTATGGGGGTATATATCATATCAATGTTCTATGCAAGTGATTTTAGAGAGATAAATAGAATGATTAGAGAGAGAAAAGGACAAAAGGAATAATGTAGTAATAATTTTCAAATGATTGGATCATTTTCCCCAAAAGAGGTTGTCCTTTTATAGTATAAGAGGTACACCTTTAATTTACAGACTTACCCCCTCTTATGTGTCTTTACATCCCACCATTTTACTAATTCTAACCATACACATTAATCATTACACATGACCCTCTTAACATTACACACTTGTCAAGTTTTATCCTTAATACTTTATTACATCAAATCAATTCATTTATTGATCTAATTTTGCTTATTCATCATAATGTTTTCTCCTCTTATCGGTAGCCCCCCAGTCCTTGTGAAGATATTTGAACAAGGATTGATTCATAGAAGCGGATTGTTCTTCCTCACGGATCTCCTCGGATATATTTTTTCCAATGCCTCTAATCGAATTATTCTTCCATTTACACTTCTTTGGCAACTCTTTCATAAGGACTCCTCGAACTATTTTTCCCTAGGCTCCTCACCGAGTTACTTTACCACTGGTAATTTTGTAGACTTATGACTTCACAATTGGTAATGATGACCTCATGTTCACCCATCAATTATCTCAGTTTGCATGTTTTAGTAGAACTTGACAAGTAACATGCATGTTATGTCATGTCTATGTGTCAAAGAAGTTTTAGATTGATGATGTCATTTGATTCCACGTGTCAACTATTTCCCGACACGTATAAGCGTGCCTTCCAGAATAACTTGTGGATTATGAGACGTGTCAAAATACCTTTACACTTCTCGATACGTGTGTGCTTCAAATCATAGGTAGAGTAACTGTTCCAAAAAACTCTTCATCTTTTCTAGAAACTCGTTATCTAATAAACCTTTTTGTTTACTTGGGCCTTCGTAGCCATTAAAAGCCCATACTCTCTCTAATACTTGGTTCCGCTCACAATTTCGAAGTTACATATATTTTCCAACTCTAGAGAAATAAATGCAACATTTTTCTTAGAGACAGAAACAAAATATCCCACTAATTTTTTTTTACCTTTCATACCTAAGGAATATGAAGGGCTTGAAAGATACAAACTTTGGGAATGGTTCAATATTGCAAATAGAGCTTAAGAAAGAAAAGTTGTCGGCATAAAAGAGGAACCTAGGCCCTTACAAGTTCTTCAAACAACATTTTATGGTCAGTGGCCCCTTATCCAGAAACAATCCCAAGTAGCAGGAACTTCAGGCGTAATCTTTCATCTAATCCTCATATTACTTAGCCCCCCCCCCCCCCCCCGCTCAAACTTGTCAGAGGCGCGACAAGAGTGACCTTGTTCTTTTCGAAGAAATTTACAAAACTTCTATGTTTCTTCCGATGGGAAATAAACACCAATTTATTGAAACAACTAAAGGAGATCATTCAAAGAGGAAGAAATCTCTAAGACCGGCTAAAAAATCCACAAAGATAAAGCTAATGTCCTTTGTTCGTACTCCTCAGATCACACCACAAGTAACTCCTCAAGCCACCCCAAGGTTACACCTCATAAATGTTCCTAAAAATTGTTCGAACAAAGAAGGTTTTTGGTATGCCCCTTTCATTCCATAAGTGCAAGAGAAGCACTTAATCTATGAGTCGGATAATAACCAAGAAAGATGATATGATTCTTGTTAAAGTTCAACCTATCCAAGCTATCCCTGCGTTGATTCCTCTCATCGGACCATCTAGGCCAACTCTAGAATCTTCTTCTCTTGAAGTTGCGACAAGCTCTTCTGATTACAAGGAAGAAGTGCCCAAGAAAAAGAAAAATAAGGGTTCTGCTGAATTTCCCTCAAGCCTAGAAGCATATTGGGAAGAAATCTTTGTAAGGTTGAATCCAAACATCTACTAGCACTTTACAAGATAAATATATAAGTATTTTTATCCATCCGAGGAGGTTAAACTAAGGTATTAGTGTGGGATTCTAAATTCTATCACAATTCGATTTCCTGAGATTGGGGAGACACCTTTGTCTGTTCGAGGTCATGGATTGGTTGTTTACACAGAGATTATGCACTGGGGTATTTGACTCCCTCTTGACCCTATTATAGTGGAATAATTTCATCTGGTAAAGATATGTCCGACCCAAGCCGACCCAAACATGTGGTACACACTAATGGCTTGTATCATGGCTTCCCGGATTTCTCAAATTAGATTTTACATAGAGCAACTTGTGGCGTTGACAAATGTTGCTAAAAACTCTCACTTTTCCTTTTATTCACTAAGTTTTAGAAGAAAATACAAGATTACAAACAATCTTTTGGAGGCTGACAAGAAGTGGAGATAAAGATTCATCTTCGTCTCAGGATTGTGGGAGACACGCTTTGAAAACTCTGTTGAGATGCCCCATCGACTTACTTTGAAGTGGACTAGTCGAGGTACTTATTTTTATTCTTACTTTATATTTACTTACTCAAATAATTCTCTTTACTAAAACGTTTCTTTAGGATAAGCTATGAGGGGGATAGCCAAACTGTTCGAGAATCATGTTGAATCAACTTCTTGGATCTTTGCACAATTGAGCTATTAGACATGCAGTACTTGGAACCATAAATTCCACAAGTCTTTTACTCCTTCGAATTTGGCCAAAAGTCATCTTTGGAGGACTGATCCGACCCAAGTGAAGTCCATAAAATAGCTTATGGTTCCTCCCAAGGAAAACAAAGTACTTAGGCGATTGGAGTGCTTAGACAAACTTATTTACCTCCCTACTAGGGTGATGGCTCCCAGTCACGGTAACCCCAAATAGGACGAAGAAAAAGAGGACGACACTGATGGTAATGCTGGTTTAGAAACTAAAACCAGGGAAAGATACAAAGCTAATGTTGAACATCAGGTTGTAGTTGAGGTTAGACCTACTGGGAAACATGGTGGTGTGAGGCCATCAAAAAGACTTGTTTCCAAAGAAAAAGGTAAAAAAAGATTATTAATGAAGAAGAGGATGACAATTCAAAATCTCCGAGCTTGCCTCCTATAAAAAAGGTTGTCGTTGTTGATTCAGACTCTGTTGGAGAGTATATTTCTCAAAGAATACATGCCACTAATCAAAGAAGTCAAAAAGAATTTCCAGGAAATGTGGACCAAAATATTTCCCATACCTCGACTTATTTTAATGTATATGAGAACGAATTTGTGCAAAAAAGATTAATAGATTACTTCATGTTGTTTCTCTCCTTGAAATAAAATCCAATCAGAAGGATCACTATAAAAAGGAAGTCATCCAAAAGAGGGCCATTGTGAAAACTTTGGAGGAAGAACTTGCTTGTGAGTAAAAACTTTTGCTGAGCGTTTGGCGAATATTGAGGCACTTGAAGCTCAATTAAAGAAAGAGAATGAGGAGTTTAACAATGATCAGGAGTGATTTATCACTAAAGACATTGAACAGAACACCCTTATAGATGGTCTATTTGATTCTTTTACTCAAATCAAAACACATTTTGAGAATGTTGCCAAAGAGATTGAGAGTCTTATTGCTGAGAAGCAATCTATTAAGAAGGAAACTGAGAAGTACAGAGATATTTTTCTTGAGGAGTAAGTTGCTAATGTGTCTCCCGCTTAGAAGAGAGGGGTACAAAAATAAAGTCGGCTTTAGTTGTATAAATCCATGAACGCTTTACCAACTTAAAGCTATGAAGTCTTTGAGAGCATGTCATAGAAAAACATCGTCCGAAGGGAGTTTCTTTGGTAGATTAAGAATCAACCAGTGACTCAAAAGGATCAAATAGTGCCTCCTCTAGTAGCGGCTCATCGAAAAGAAGTCAAGAAGTCACCCCTCGGAGTAAGGTTGGGGTGTATTACTTAGTTATTATTTTCACTATTTTTGTGTAAACCTTGTGAAATGATTATGTCGTATGCATGTTTTTTGTTAAGTCCTCGTGTTCCCGTGATACACTATATATTGTAAAAGTTTTCAATGGAAAATTTCTTCGGTTATATGCTTTCCATCAAGATTTTTAATATGAGATATTATAAGTCATTAACTTCTATAACAAAAAATCTTTAAAGTTCTCCACCCAAACTTTTCCATATGAAAAATGTTATTGTACTTAACTTTCATAAAAGGTTCAACACAATCTCTTCCAAACTTTTTTATATGAAAATATTATTATACTTAAATTTTATAACTGATTCCCAACTTTCTCTTCCAAAAAATTTCATGTGAAGATATTAATATACTTAAATTTAATAAAAGACTTCCACAATTTCCTCTAAAATGTTTCATATGATAATACTATTATATTTAACTTTTATAAAAGATTTCCACATTTTCCTCCAAACTTTTTCATATGAAAATACTATCATACTTAACTTTTATAAAATATCTCCACATTTTTCCTCCAAACGTTTTCATATGAAAATATTATTGTACTTAACTTTTATAGAACATTTTAAACTTTATCCTCCAAGATTTTTCATATGAAAATATTGTTATACTTAAATTTTATAATATACTTTCAACTTGTAGACCAACATTAGTTGGAAGACCCTTCTAGTCCAAAAAAGATAAAAAATGTAGACTAACATTCCTTGGAAGACCCTTCTGGTCCAAAACAATAAAAATTATAGACCAACATTCGTTAAAAGATCCTTCCGGTCCAAGAAGATAAAAGTTATAGACCAACATTCGTTGGAAGACCCTTCCGGTCTAAAAATATAAAAATTGTAGACCAACATTCGTTAGAAGACCCTTCTGTTCCAAGAGGATAAATTTTGTAGACAAACATTCGTTGGAAGACCCTTCCGGCTCAAGAAGATAAAAACTGTAGAAGTTGTTTTAAGATGACAAAGAGATATTATATATAAGTCGACTATGAGGGAACCTTATTAAAACCTTCCTGCACCACTAGGGTAGGAAAGAGTATGCCACCGATACTTACATGAATTTTCAAAAATATATACAAACTTAAAAACTTACATAATCATTCCAAATACAATTTGAGGTGCTCAATATTCCACGGGTGATGAAGATCGTTTTCTTCTTTATCTTTGAGTCGATATGTCCTTGACTTTAACTTCTTAGTTACCGTATACGGACCTTCCCAGTTAGGCCCTAGCTTGTCAAGCTGTTTTTCTTTCGTATGAAGAAATACTTTCCTCAAAACCTAGTACCCTGCTTTAAATTCCTGTCTTTTAACTTTCGAAGCGTACCGAATTCTTATCAAAGTTTGATAGTGCAAATAATTCAATTATGTTCTTCTTATATTTTCTTCAATAAAATATAACTTTATACACTTTCCTTTGTCGTTGGTTTCTTCAGAGTACTTCCTGATTCAATATGAGGGGAATATTACTTCAGATGGAACAACTGCATCTATCTTATAGACTAACGCAAATGGTGATTCTTGAGTAGCTGTTCGAAGAGTAGTTCTGTATACCCACAAAACTTCTTATAAATAATCCGGCCACTTCCAGTCCTTGCCCTCCAATTTATTTCTCAACCCATCAAGAATTTTTTAATTAGTGACATCGACTTGGTTGTTTGCTTTTGGATGGAAAGGTGTCGAGAAGCATCGTTGTATTCCTTTAGCTGAACAAAAATCCTTCATCTCTTTGTTGTAAGATTGTGGCCCATTATCCATAGTCCTTTTCCTTGGAATCCCAAAACAAAAACAAATATTAGAAACAATGAACCTGATTATATTTTAAGTTTTTGTTCCCGCTAATAGTTTAATTTCCGCCCACTTAGAGAAATAATCTACCGCGACAATTATTGTTTGTAGTCCTCCTGATTCCATCGGTAAGGGTCTGACCAGATCAATGCCCCATCGGTCAAAAGGTAATTATTTGGATATTGATTCAAAAGGCACTCCCGGTGTATGGATTGCATTGGCAAATCTTTAGCAAGTGTCACATGTCTGAACTAACTTTGTGGCGTCCGAGGCGATAGTAGACCAGTAATACCCTGTCAGAAGAATCCTTCGTATCAAAGTTTTATAACCCTGACAATATCATTTCTGATTCATTTTCTCCGAGGCATCAAATTAAAGGCCTGTTAAAATAGTTTTTATATAAGATGTCTATGAGGACCATATAACTATATACCTTAAAACGTATTATTTTGGCCATTACTTTGTCAATGGGTAACACATCATTTATCAAGAATTCTTTAATTTCATTCCTCCAATATTTTGTTGTGCTTTTAGAACTTCGAAAAGCTTCGACTGAACCTTCCACTAACTCATATCCTCTTGTTATTGAAGGATTTTCCTGTGTGATATCCAAGGGTACTCTTCGGTTAATGAAGTAGTAGCCAAAGAATCAGTTCAAGAATGTCCAACCCTGTGAACATGTTTGTATATGATGCTTTCAAAGACCAATGTTAAGGCCTTTAACACTCTCAAATACCTTAATAAATTATATTTTCTTGCCTCAGATTGACAAGATGCATGATTTATAAGAAGTTGTGAGTCACTTATTAGCCTTACATTTTTGGACCCACAAATCTGAGCAAGTCTCAACCCTGTCAAAGAAGCTTTTTATTCTGCCTCATTATTTTATGCTTTGAACCCGAAGCGAATAGCTTGATACATGAAAATTCCTTCTTGAGAAATCAAATATACCTCTGGCCCACATCCAGATGCACTTGAGCTCCCATCTGTTTGGACAGTCCACTCTAACTCAAAGTTTTCTTCATCAACTGCCATGTCTGACCATTTGGAATGAAATTCAACTAGGAAGTTTGTTAAGGCGTGCGCTTTGGTTGCCGTCCCAGATTCAAATTCAATATCTAAATCTTCTAATTCAACCGACCACTTGGTCATTTTTTTGATATATCAGGCCTTTGTAACATATTTTTAATGGAAAAGATGTCCGTACAATGATAGATGAGCCTGCAAATAAGGCCTCATTTTCCGATTAATATTTACTAATGCGAGGGCCAACTTTTCAAACTTTAGATACCGTAACATCCAAAATAATTTTACTGATATAGTACACTGGTTATGGGTTGTCTTCCTCTCGAATCAAAACAACACTTACATTATAATTCAACACAACTCGATAAACATACAATTTATCCCCCAGATTTGGCTTTGTCAAAAATTTTGGTGAATAAAATTATTATTTAATTCAATAAAACGCTTCGGAACATTCTCGGGTTCAGTCAAAACAATTTGTTTGTCTCAATACTTGGAAAATGGAGCACACTTATCTGATGATCGTGATTTGAATCTATTCAAGACTACCAATCTTTTTGTTATAATTTGTACTTCTTTAATCATTCAAGGTGGTGTCATAGTGCTCAAACCATTTAGATGTACTGTATCAACTTCTAACCCTCGCTCACTGATTATGTACCCAAGAAAAATTTCGAATTGTACTGGAATGTACATTTTTCTGGATTCAATTTCAAATTTACCTTTGGCAGGTAAATGAAAGTTTCTTCTAGATATGCCAAGTGGTTCTAATCCCTTGCACTTTTTACTAACATATCATTGATATACACTTCAACATTTCTCTTAATCTGAGTCTCAAAAATCTTGTTCATTAAGCGTTATAAGTTGCTCCAGCATTTTCAACCCAAACAAAATTACCTCGTAGCAATGTAAACCTCTTCCAGTGATGAAACTGGTGCTTTCATGATCCTTTGGATCTATTCAGACCTAATTGTAACCGACATATGCATCCATGAAAGAAAGTAACCGATTCCCCGAAGTAGAATCCACTAATTGATCTATTCGTGGAACTGGGAAGGCATCTTTTGGACATACGCTATTTTGATCATTTAAATCCACACACATTTACCATTACTGTTCTTATTCTTTATTAAAATCGGATTATAAGTATATAAAGGATATTGTTACTCGTGTATGTGCCCGACCTTCATATTTTTCTTGGGAAAACGATCTCCTCTTCTTGATGATTGGACGGACATTACTTCAAAATTTTAGCGTATGAGAAATGGTATATGCAGGAACCCCTATCACACCTTCCGTACACCATGCGAACATGTTTAAATTTGTTGACAAAAACTTAATTAACATCTCCCTCACCTCCGGAGATAACTTTGTGCCAATGTTTAAAAAAATTCCCTAAGAGAAAACATGATCCTACAAAGTTTCGTTTGGGATCATAAACCCGGGGGTCTCCCTCGGATTATCTACAGGATCTAATCACGAGGAAGACCCAATGATTGTTATTATATATTTGACTCGTCCCCCTTGATTTGCTTTGGGGCCAAAGATGTTCGATAACATTCTCGTGCCATCTTTTTACTGCTTCTGACCATTCCAACATTATTTCCCACGACATACTTCAAACGTTGGTGTACGGTTGATGCCGTAACATGAATTCTAGATAGCTAAGACCTTCTAAAGATTGTGTTGTAATAAGTTGGAGAATCTACCATAATAAACAAGACTGTCACTACCTTTTTCAATGGTCCTTGACCTAGTTCAATTCTCCCCTCGAATTCTCATACCACTTCAGTCGTTACTCCAGTAAACCTTATGATTGTCCTATAGGACTAGAGGATTGTTGGTGGATTCTTTATCTGGCTTTAAGTAATAATGGACATAATATTAGTTGAGTTGCTAGTATTAATCAAAACTCTTTGTATCTCATCCCCATGTAATTTCTGCTAGAATAACTACCGCATCTTCATGTGGACCAGCTACGTCCCTTATGTCACCGTCTTCAAAACAAAGTATTGGAGATAAAGTTTTGTATAAGTATGGTGAATCACCCTCCTCCAATTGAGTTGCTAGGAAAATAATATGTCTCTTTCGAGAATAATTCGATGTCCATGCAATTGTATCTCCTTCAAATATTATTAGTGACTAAAAGAAAGTACATAGCTCATTAACATTTCCTCTCACAACCAGCTCTTCCACCATATTGATGTTGTTTCTGTCTGGCTCCAGATCTAAATACAATGTTGAAATATTAAATGCATCAATACATTCTTCGTTAATAGGTTCTGAGATTATCATAGCATTTCCTTGCTTTAAACCATTTTATTCCTTTGGAGCTAGTGTGGTTTATTTTAAGCTGAGGGTAATTTTGTCAAGTGTTTTGGAGAGGTTCAAGAGTATTAAATGTTTGGGTGTTTTGTAGTGAGAGATTTAACCCGGTCCCATGAAACAAGCGATCACAAATAAATAAGCCTTTACATTTTCTGCTTTTCTAGCACAAGTGGAGAATAAAATTTCTATTGAAGAAACCGAAGCGTCTGAGTTATCAACGCAAATTCATAAAAGTTCACAAGTGGCGATAATTGATGAGTTCAGATTATCCAGTCACAACCCACTGTATTATCTGGACAAGGGAAATTCGGACAATAACATGCCACTGAACTATCCGAACAGGACAAAAGTAAAAACACTTAAACACCTTTTGACTAAGCTATGTGCTAATCTACTTAAAAAGGCTAATGGGTCCTTAAACTCGACCCATATTCATAATTCGACCTGTAAGCCCATGGTTCCTTAATTAAGGGTATGAATACCCCAACCACTCTCATTAATGAGAGTAGTGAACATTTAATACAACCATGTTGCTCAAACCTCTCACTACTTTACACCAAACACTTAACACTCAAAATACTTCACAAAACACTTTACAAAATTACCCCCAGCCCAAAATAAACCAAACCAATAATGACATACCATCAAAATTTACAGAAACCGACCCTCATTCCGCAGCCCCAACCGATAAGTATTTTGCCACCGGTAGTGCAGTATGTACAAGGAAAGGTTTCGGTTACGTAACGTCAACGATCTAGGTATAGTGTCCAGGCAGGTAATCGACCTTTCTCAAATAAATGGATCCGACCCGCACACTTTGCAGACTTAAGTAAGTGTGTGTCTACTATTTTTGAAAAAATGAAAAAGACTGTCCCGTTTCGTAAACTTTTCCCAATTCAAACTCCTCGGGAAAGCCGAAATAACCGATATTGTAAGTACCATGAAGATGTGGGGCATGATACGAAGGATTGTATCGCGTTAAAAAAGGAGACGCAAGTTTTGATCAATAACGATAATTTGCCAGCTTATGTAAAGAAACAGATTCAACAAAATGTAACTTCCAAGGAAATTATGGCAGTAACAAAGCCAAAAACAATGTTAGATGATAATTTCTCTCTCTAGACAAGCTAAATAAAAGGGAAATATTTCTCTCTCTAAAAACATGGTTAAGGGAAAATGGAGAAATAAAAGTAGTTATATGCAGATAACCCCTTCAACAGGTTTCTTTATGGAAGAGTGCAATAAAAAAGGGGCGTTGGGAAGACCAAGAGTCGTTTTGCTTAAAGTCACGATTAGACTCACCTCAAATAAGTGAAAGACACGTGTCAAGTTCTGACATTTTTGCAGGGTTAGGAGTCTAACGTCATAATAAAAGCCTTGGGTAATCCAAAACACAAAAACTTGAACGACAAGTGATTAATTGTAAAGAAGCACGTGTACGTTGAGGATGTTACTTTTCTTACATATGGAAAACGAGCCCAAAATAGTAAATGGGTTGGTGCAAATCCCATCAAGACTAAGCCTCAAAGACATGATGTCTTCATTTATCTTCTCATAAAGACTAGGGGGCTACTGATAAAGGCAAAAATTACTTAGATTACTTTGGATCGATATGATGTAATTATATATGTACTTGTAGTAGTAGATCTAAAAGTAATAAGGATCTAATTTTTAATATGAGAAGTAAGGGTGTAAAAGGGAGAAAGATAGAAAGATAGTTTAAAAGGACCACTTATGTAAATTGGGCCTCACTACTGTCACTATATAAGGAAAGTACCATTTTGGGGGCAAGTACGTTTTTTAATATATAATATGACTCTAACACCTTTCTCTCATTACAATCTCACGTTTCTCTCTCTTAGTAAACCTTCTATATGTTCTAGTGGTGAAATTAACAAACCTAAACTCTAGATATTTCTATACTATCAATATACACATTTTTTTATCTTCGTATATAATAGAATATTCTTTGTATTAATAATTTTTATTTTTAAAATAGTAGGCAGTAATTGAACTTTTGCCTGATTTTTAAATAATAACTAGTTTTATAATAGATAAATTTTTAATTTTAATTGAAAAAGGTAACAATGAATTTGGAAATTCAAATTTTTGAGTATTCAAAGATTTTCTAATTTGAAAAAGAAAGTTTGTTACAAAACCTCCTAAAATCCGGGTAATCTACAACGAACTGAAGGATATTTTTCTCTTCTCTACCCGATTCGGCCACCACCAAGGACTCACTACCGGCATCACAATGGAAATAGGTGAGCCACATACTCCTATAACTAATCCAGATTCCTCCTCGCAAACATCTTCACTAGACTTAAATACCATAACAAAAACCAACCTACAACTTGAATCCTGTGAATATTCATGCACTTCCAAACGAAGCCTCTGATATGTCTCCAACCTTAAGCCAGTCTCACCATAACATATCGATGAATCATAATTAACCACAGAACTATGTACCAGCCGATCTTAACACAAAAATACCCAATATTATGTTTCAAAAATCAAGACTTATATTGAAGCTATATCTGAGAATAAAAAAAGAAAGTTTCCATACCAATGTTCCAACCAAGTATATAACAGATAATATATCAATATATTTATCTACTAAAGATAATCCAAAATTTAAAAACAAATCACACATTATAGCTAAATTTCTCTCAGAAGTCCTTAATTGAATTCAGTTCACAAATTCTTAAGTAACCTGGGATTTATTGGAGATTTTAATATCTTTATATGGGATGAGAAGCATATACTACTAGAATTTGGTAATGAAGATTACAAAAGAATTTGGAAGAGAAACATCTGGACAGCGGATCATTTTTCAATGAGGATATTAAAATAGAATCATCATTTTAACCCTAAATTTGATTCACCTATATCGCATGTATGGATTTTCCTTCGAAATTTGTGTAAATTTAAGTCCAATGAGTAAGTTATTTTTGCTATATCAAAATCAATTAAAAAACCACTCAAAGTCTGGATTACATCCAAGAACGTGTCTAGATTTAATAAGTGCAAAACATGGATTAAATTGGATATATCAAAGATATTGGTTCAAAACATTTAGGTTGATTTTGGTGAATATGATGGCGCTATTGGAATGAAGTTTTTTATGTGGATATTCCTAAATATTGTACTCAATGTTTCCACATTGGTCACAATATATTTGTTTATAAGATACTATTACCTAAAGAGCCACCCAAAACCTTGGATTCAATCTTTTTAGAGCCAATAAACTCTCATATCGAGTATGGGAATTTTTCTAACAAAAGTGAAATTTGGGTACCCAAAGTTAAATTTATCATTTTCAAGGAGCCAATAATTTTGAAGATCCAAAAGAATGAGAAACAACTACATGCTAAGGTTTCATTAGAATGCAACAATATAGAGGCAACCCATAAAGTTAATGATTTTAGAAAGGAAGAGGAGAATTCGGGTAACCAAAATACGGAATATGTCTTTAACACTAATGAAAGTTTAGTATATCATGATATTGATCAAAATCATATTATAATAGAATTCGGTAAATTAGATTCAGATAATATACGAGAAGAAGTTATTAAGGATTTACAAACAACAGAAACTGAAATTTTATTCTATCAAGATATAGAGATACTTGAATACCACTTTGAATCTCCTTAAAAATAAAATATTGGTAGTGTACCTCAGTTTTCAAGCAAGGATGCATTAGAGGAAAATCAATAATTCCAAGCAATTATTAGTATGAGGAAAAATATGACAAAAGCTAACTCTAATAAGGTTATAGTTTCCAAAATAAATTTGGAATTATAAGGTCTATTCGGCTCTCTCTCAAAACATTTCAAATGACTCTTAAAATCCTCAATTGTAATGTAAGAGATGTATGGAATAAATATACCATAAGAAGACTAACTTTTTTTTAAAATGATGAAAATATAGATTTCTTATCAATTCAAAAATCAATGATATCAGTGAGAAATCACTAGAAAACTAGGATGTCATGCTAGACTTCCAATATAAACAACAAGTTTTGGGTAATTTAGAAAGATGAATTCAGAATTAAATTTGTAATAAACAATTAACAATTTCCACATCTAAAAATTTGTCACTCTTCATGTGATAAAGATTTCTTGGAAACAATAGTATATGTTACATACACAAGGGATCAAATAATTAGTTTTTGGAATGGATTAAGAGATGTATGTGATGATAATAAAGAGTGAATAATAATGAGTGATTTTATTTTCATCTCAAATACTCAAGAATAATTAGCTTTCTCTACTCTATATTTGAGAAATATGGAAAATTCCAATAATACTATCCAAAACATGTGAATACTACACAAATATTTTCTCAAAATTGTAGAAAATAGTTGGAAACAAGTGATGCACGATCCACCTATATTTTTATTTTGGAAAGAGATAAAGAAATTAAGGTCAAGGTTAAAAAGTTGGAATTGGGAATATCTCGGAAACATATTTGATGCATTGGCTTCATCTTAAGTTGAAGTACAACATTTAGATATATGTTTTGAAAATAACAGAAAAAGAGAAGATAAAGTTAAACTCTCTAAGGCTAAAGCTACTCATTCGCAGTTGCTAGCAAATGAGGAATTATATTGGGAATATAAATCAGGTGTGAATTGGAGGAATGATGAATATAGTAATACTAAATCTTTTTATAACTTCGTGAAATAAGAAAGAAAAGAAACATAACCTTAGGCATAACAAACGGTGGTAGTTAGATCAGTGACCAAAATGAGTTAGGAAATTTAGTTGTTCTTTATTTCAAAATTTTTATAATTGAATCAAGAAACTTATCAAAACTTGAAGATTTACAAGATATAATACCAAGGCTAATAACAACACAAGATAATGAAAGTATCTTAAACTTACCATCAATAGAAGAAACTCATAATGTTGTTAAATTATTAAACTCTAATGGAGTTGTTAGACTAGATCGGTTCAACTCCAAATTTTTCAAACATTGTTGGCCTATTATATCTAATGATCTGTGTGAAGCATCAAATATCTTATTCCTAGGCAAAGATATACCTCACGGAGTATGTGCAAGTGCTATATGTCTTTAACCCTAAAGTTGAAGCCCCTAAAACCTGAAGTAAATTTAGACCTATAAGCATATGTACTGTATTCAATAGAATTATATCAAAAGTATAGAATAATGGAATGTCAAAATTGCTACCTAAGATAATATCTATAAAATAATGAAATTTTTTCAATATAAAATGTATACATGAAAAAATTATTTTGACTCAGGAGCTAGCAAATAATACGAATAGAAAGACAAGAGAATATAATATAATAAATATGATATATATGCCAAAACTGTTTGATAGACCATCTTTCAAGTTTGTTTTATATTTTATTAAATCTTTTGGTTTTGATCAAAGATAGATAAATTATATAATGAAGTGTATCAATGCTAATTGGTTTTCTATCATTGTAAATGGACAACTTCAAGGTTATTTTAAATCTTTTAAAGAGGTGAGACAAATAGATATGTTATCTCCAAGAATCTTTATTATTGCAGAGGAATACCTTATAGGAGGGCTGAAGAAACTATATAATGACAACTATGAAATGAGATTCATAATTAGTAGCCAAATAGTCATGCTTTGCATTGCATTTGCTGACTATTATATCATCTTTGGTAATAGTTCATCCCCAAATCTTATGAAAACATCAGAATTCCTGAAGCATTATGAAAATAGTTCCGGTCAGATGCTAAACAAAGAAAATTCATGATAGTTGTCTCTCCTCACTTGATAGTTGATACAAGCCTGATTAAATACTATCAAAACAACATTTTATTTCAAAATTGGAAAACTACCTATCAAATACCTTGGACTTCATATTAAATCAAATAAAGTTATATGTCTATTTGATGATCTGGTGACAAAAATAAAAGTAAATATTCTAAAATGGGATAGCAAAGTTCTTTCATTTTGTAGAAGGCTAGTATTAGTACAATATATCCCCAATATTATTCTTATTTACCATATTCAAAGCTTTCGACTACCAAAAAATGCTGTCAATAAGATTTGGAAATTATGTAACAGATTCTTGTTGGGTTCAACTGAAGCTAAACAGATAGTCATTTGGTCTAATTGGAATAATATTTGTAAGCTTTATGGTCAAAGTGGCTTAAACATTAGAAAACTGGAAGACGTGCAAAAAACTTTCTCATGTAAGCATTGGTTTAAAATCATAGAAAACTCTATATTATGGGCGAACTACATGAACTCTATCTATTACAAAATAACACATTCTTTTGTAAGTTAAACTAGCCACAAAATGTTCTACCATTTGAAAACGAGTCTTAAAATTCAGAGATAAAACTGAAAACTTCATTTTATTAAAATTATGGAAGGGAGATATTGGATTCTAGTTAGAGAAATGGAAAGATAAGAATGTTTTTATACATTATTCAAGAAGCCTTATAGTTGAAGAGAAAATCAGTAGTTTTTGGAAAGATGGAGAATGATACATTAATAAACTCATTTATTCCCTCTGATATAGACATGATCATGAAACTAAAAGTAAAACCAAAAGAGAAATATCAAATCAAATGGGTTAACTTGTACAAGTGATTTCAATACTAAGATAATACATAATAAAATAAGAGAGCATGTAATTAAATCTAACCTATACATGAGATTATTGAACAATGTAACTCTTAAAAAATGATCATTTTTTACCTGGAGAATCTTCAAAAGGTGGATTCCGGCTGATACTATCCTACAAAGCAAGTACTTTAAATTGGCCTTGAAATCTCAACCCTACAATGAAGAAGAAAATATCAATCATATATATGTAAAGTGTAATCTGGCTTGGGAAATTTGGAAATATTTTGCAAATATTTTCAGTTTACATATCTCCAGATTCATGACTATTTCTCACCTAATTAGAACATGGTATTGGTTATTTGAGAAAAAAAAATACATTTTAGGACCATACTTCCACCAATAATCTGTTGGACAAACTGGTTTGCAAGAAATAAGTCTAAACATCAAGACCAAGTTTCCAGTATTAAGTCTGTAACTTAGCTGATCACATTTACAACCTAACATCTACGTTGGATAGAACTTATCTTTTTAAGAGATATCACTCGAAGGGTGACCTAATTCTAGCTAATGAACTTGGATGCTTTCAAATATAAAAAACTTACCAAAAAAATGCATTGCTATTAAATGGAGCAAACCTATTGGTAGCAGTGTTAAACTAAACACTGATGGGGCTTGTCTACACAATACAAAATATATAGGGGGTGGAATCCTAAGAGATAACTCTCGAAATATAATTCTAGCTCTTGGTCGTCTCTATTAGGATATATACTCCTATTCTAATAGAAATTAAAGCTCTCTTTGATGGACTGTTAATCTGCGGGGAGAAGAGCATATGTTGAGTGTCTTCACAACCAAAAATAAAAATTTAAATAAAAAAAAACTTAATTTAATGGCCGGCAATATGTATATAAGTTAGATTTAAATTTTATTCTTTTATTTAATAAAACCGACTTTTTTTATTAAAAAATGGGAAATTCAAATTATTTTTAGAAGCTAGAGATATTTCAGAGTGTTTTTCCTTTTCAGAGTAATGTTTTCTTATTTTATTTTTATGTAAATGTTTTTTTTTTCTTTACCCTAACAATGATACATTGTTAGAGCGGTTTATTTAAACGAAAACCAAATTTAATTCCCTCTAAAGCGAGAGATTTAGAACTACGGCTTAAAATATCAAATTAAAATTCTAAAAGAATAAAAATAGTAAGAGAAAAATCTTAAATCACATTGATTGCACAAGGTTATATATTATTCAAAGTACAGAGATAAAGAACCTTTTATTTATTTTATGTAGTCTTAATAAAATTAAGATGACACAATATTATTCAAGCATAGTTAGCTGCAATCTCCAAGAGACAATCTAACAGCTCCTGTGGTTTGGATTGGATCATCATATGATCTCCACCGTCAATTGTGTAGACTTTATCAACTGGAAAATTGTCAATCTGCCATTGCATAAAATCTTTTGTTGCAGCTTGATCTTCATCACCCATGATGTAAACCCTAGCAACAGATCCATACCCTTCTTTGCTGAATTTTTCATATTTTGCCAAATCTTCTTGGAAAAATGATCCTGTCTTTGTCAGCATTTTCGCTAGCTCACGCTCCTTCAGTAACAATGTTAAACAATAATATTACTTAGATTCGGAGATTTAAGTTATAAAATTATTTAAACGAAAATTGAAACGGACGGAACCAAAATAACACAAATCAGAACCGAAAATTTAACTATCCATCAGCTCCGAGAAAACTTGATAAACTAAAGGGTCTAACCCGGTTATGTCAAAATCCAGAAGGAACTTAAGCGACAATAGTGGTACCTGAAGTGATGAGTGAGAGTATAGAACGGTGTCGATGAAACGAGGACCCATCTTTGCGATTGTCATTTTGTCATCTCCGATTCCATTGGTTGAAATTTTACAGTCTTTCCAATCATGAACGCCTTCTACCAACTGTTACAAAATTGGATCAAATATTTACACCACTATAATTTATGAAAATCCATAGAAATTATAGAGAACAAAACACACGGCCTAGGATAGCTACCTTGTCCACAACGGAAGAAGGCTTGTTGTCGGTATCCGGCATAAGGGCATTCACAAAAACTGCCACCGCAATCTTTTGAGCATACTTCTCGGCTGCAAGAGCTATATTCATCCCTCCTAAACTCAGACCTACCATTATCACTTTCTCTCCTTCAGGAATAGATTCCATCACGTCTAGCAACGGTTTCGAGTACTCCGCAAAAGATTTAACGGACTCGATCGGCAGTGGATCGATGCCGGAAGCTGCCAGATCCATGGCTGTTACACGGTGGCCGGCGGATTCGAGTAAGGGTTTGAGCTTGTACCATATCCAAGCTCCGTGAAAAGCGTTATGCACTAGGATAAAATGTTGGTGTTCCATTTTGTCTTCTAAGCAAGAGAGCTTTTATGTTTATCTTTTCATATTTATATACTATATATATAAGATAATACTATAAGTATAGTCACAATCAAAGATAAGATAATACTGCGGTCATCTTTACATTATACTATATATATATATATATCTTATTTATCTCTCTTTATATACAAATATGAAATAAAAGAGTAAGATATTAATAACAAAATATAGTATTATTGCACCACTGAATCAGACCTTAATGGTGCAGTGTTCGTGCAACTTGCTTTGCAGACCCCACTCAATCTAATATCAACATTTAATATTTGGACTAGGCTAATTTAAGAATGCGTTTTTTCTATAACGAGACCCGGTTATAGTGAGATCCGGTTTGGCTATAACGAGACCCTTCTTATTTACAAAAATACCATCGATATAAATACAAAAATTTCCAAATTCTACCATTTTCTTTATTTGAAAATCCTAACTCTCTCAAACCCAATATTTAAAAATGTTAGATATTTAAAATCCAACATCATAGACTTGTTAAAGTATGAATTCTCTACACCATTGTGCTATTTTTTTTTAATTTGGATCTATATTTGTAGTGATATTTAGAGTTTATTTTTCCGATATAAAAATCGAATAATCGAATTTTCCTCCACTTGTTGTAGTTGTTGTTTGGTTATATGTATATGCTTAATTAGATTGTTGGCTTTGGTTGTTTGATTATATGTATATGCTTAATTAGATCGTTGGCTTCAATTTGGTATAAGTTTTGCTGAATTTGACACTATAAAACCATGTTTGAAATTTACATGTGAGTATTCTGAACAGACATTTTCACGCACGGTCGTGCGTGTCTGTTCTATTATATTATATTATATTATATATATATATATATATATATATATATATATTAACTCAAATTTCTTATATAATTTATATAATTTCTTATAAATTTATAATCAGATATTTATATAATTTTTTTACTGCATTTTATATAATTATTGAACTGTAATAACAAACGTAAATTTAATGTATTAAATAATTATAATAATTAAAAATAAAACCAGTAAAAAATATAAAAAATATTCACCATTTTTTTTAGAATATTCAATCTCCACGTGTAGTTAAAAATTGTAAGAATACACACGCTAAATTCGGCATGAAAGCGTTTTCAATTGGCAAAATTCGGCATGAAAGCGTTTTCAATTGGCAAAATTCGGCATGAAATAGTATTTTGAATTGACAAAATTCGGCATGAAAGCGCAAAAATTTGACAAAATTCGGCATAAAAGCGCAAAGATTTGTGTGTCGTTTCTTCCGTGTCATATAATATAATATAATACTTTATGGTTTTGGTTAAATTATGGTCCAAATTTTGTTAATCATTCCCAAATTCTGGATAATTGTTTTTAATAAATAGTTAAAGACGGTTTTGTCATTTGACCAAGAATCTTTAATTTTGTTTTGTAGTGCATTATGGGTATAGTAAACCAAATATAGAAGAACACAAAATTACTTCTCCCAACAACCCTCTTATACTCAAAATTTAACCAAAAATTCAAAAACTCAAAAGAATTCAGAAACTCCAAAAAATTCCAAAATTCCAAAATCACTAAAAAACTCCATAGACTTTCAAACCTCCAAAAACAACAAATTTTTCAAAAAAAAAATCAAATTATTAAAGAATGGATTCAGTACGTGAGAAGGTTGATGAGGAGCGTGGAACTACAAACATGGTACTTGTTCTAACCAATCTTTCGAAAAAAGTTTCCATTTTTGTAGATTTTCTAATATTTAGGAAGTTGGACCCGAACTACCCCAGCGGTTTTAGCCTCCTCAACTGGAGGGGTTGAAGAACATTCAAAGTTGACGATGAATGTTCCCCGCTGGTGGTGGTCACGCCCAACTGGCGGTGGCATCGACTTCCACCCGTTAGTTGTCGTATTAGTGTCCCGGCAGAGCTATAGTGTCGTCACCGACGGGGCTGAATCCTTAGGTTTATTTACATATTGTGGAAAAATAAATAGAGTCAACCCCACCGGTTGGGTAATTGTCAACCGGGGGTTGATAACACCCCAGGCGGTTCGATTATTTTCACCCGCCGGGGTGTTTATTACATCGTCGGGCGTAGGCGTTACCCGCCGGTCTATATTGTCAGACCCGCCGGTTGGACAATTTCGAACTGGCGGTTGACAACGTCCTCGGCAGTGTGGCATTTTTAAACCGGCGGGAAGGCGTTAATTAATATTATTTGTGCCAATCTAACATAATCTACTGTATTTTTTACGTAGGCTAAAAATTTTAAAGAATGAAGATTTTAAGGAGGATGAGTTGTATAGTTCGTGCATGGTGAAGGAGGAGGAAATGCTGGTGCCTTGCTCGGTCGATTATAGCCACTTGTCCAACACCAAATGTCACTACTCTCAAGTGGAGTTGATCGAATAGGTGAAGCAGACCGCAACGGATATCGGGTTTGTGGTAATATTATGACGATGCGATAGACTTGATAGAAAAACTCCGAGAATTGAGTTTTTGTGTGAAAGATCTGCAGTTTACAAAAAATTGGTAGATCCGAAGCATCTAAAGAGGAAGTCAACCGGCACGAAAAAATGCGGATTCCCTTTCACCCTTAAAGGAAAGAAGTTGGGTGATGATTTGTGGGGTTTAGAGGTTGAATGCGGCATTCACAATCACGATACTACATCGTAGAATAAAGGTCATTCTTACTTGGGACGATTGAACAAAGAAGAGATGAATTTCGTAGTTAGTTCTATGAAAATGGGATCCCGTCATCGGGACATTCTCGGTGGGGTTAAGAATTTGAACCCCAAAAATTCTTCCTCAATGCGCACCGTCTACAACGCTCAACTAAAACATCGGAAGCTCGAGAAAGGCGGTCGGTCTCAATTCCAATACTTGTTGGGCGAACTAAAGCGGCTAAACTACTACAAATTTCATAGAAAGCCTGAAGACGGAAGCGATGTCATAGGCGAGCTTTTCTTCGCGCACCCGGTTAATTTGGATTCGTTACGCACATTTCCAAACGTGATTGAAATGGATAACACGTACAAGGTGATCAAATACGGGATACCATTGTACGAGGTCATCAGAGCCACTTGTACGGGGAAGACTTTCTACATCGGATTCGCGTTTATGTCGGGAGAAAAATTCGAGAGCTATAAATGGGTGTTAGAGTGCTTATATTCTTTGATGGTAACTCACTCCATCAAATTACCATCCATCATTTTGACGGATAGAGACTTGGCGCTTATGAAGGCGGTGGAGGATGTGTTCCCCAATGCAACACACATGTTCTTTCGATGGCACATCAACATGAACGTCCTAGGAAAAAAAATCATAAAGGAGAAGAAAGTGTCCAACGCATTCTTTAAAGTGTGAAATCAAATGATGTTGGCTGAAACGGAAATAGCGTTCAACGACTACCGAGCCGAATTGCACCGTGACTTCAAAGAGTATCTGCAAGCAATTCAGTATACCAAAAGTTGGTTAGGGCCGTACGGTGACAATTTTTTGACGTGGAGAACCAACAAGTGGATGCATTTCGGTAACCAAACCACAAACCGCGTGGAGAGCGCTCATTCGACCCTAAAACGTTTCATCGGTACGAGAAAATGTAACTTTGAATCTTTTTGGTTGAATTTGCATACCTTGATATAATTGCAGCACGGGGACATAAAGGGTTCATTCGAAAAGAGTCGCTTGTTAGCCCTACACAAGTTCACAAACAAGGTGTACGGCAAACTAAAAACCAACGTCTCACACTATGCCTTGGATATTTTGTCCGGCGAAGTAGATTATGCTTGCAACATGACAATAACGGGTTGTATGCCTTGCGGTTGCTCAATACGAAGTACGCACGGTATCCCTTGCGCGCACGAAATCTATGAGTTTGTTGCCAAAGGGTTAGAGGTGCCTATAGAGTTGTTTAACGAACATTGCAAGAGGTTGAAAATTCTAGTCCGTACAAACCTCGCGACTATCGAACAACTAAAAGCGAATCTTGACAAACTACTATGCGATGTCATGGAATCCAAAGATGAAGCGCCGATAGAGCACGTCTACAAAAAATGGTTTACCGTCATCCATCCGGAAACAACTACCATTTTAGAGCCACTGGTCAAGCCAAAAGCGTGCGGTCGTCCACCTAACAAATGCAAGTTTTCTATTTTCGGTGATGATACATCCACTAAACGTGACAAAAGTGCGCACGAGTATGTGCTTGAATCCAAAAATGCTAGTTCTCCTTTATTTGCAAAGGAGTTCAAATCTCCTCCGGCAACGTCAAGTAAAGGGAAAAAAATTATGGGGAATAAAATTAGTTCTGATAGTGTTCCGCTCGTAAGAAAGGTAGTCTGATTCCAACGCAAGCAAGTGGAACGATGCTTTTTAGTGGAACTGTTGGTTGTAGGTCAATCTCAACGGTGTCAGCGAAGGCAAGTTTTGTAGACCCTAAAGGATACTTAATACAATTCCCCATCTACTTTAGACCATTTGTGGAGTCAATTAATCACCTAAAAGTCAATGGCCATTGCGGGTACCGCTCGATAGCGTATGCGTTAAGCGGGCAACAAGATGGGTGGAGATTGATAAGGGATGCCCTTTACAATGAGCTGATGGATTATGCATTCGTGTATGTTAAAATATTTACAAGCATGGAGGA
This sequence comes from Limnanthes douglasii subsp. nivea, assembly GCA_036936605.1. Taxonomy (NCBI): domain Eukaryota; kingdom Viridiplantae; phylum Streptophyta; class Magnoliopsida; order Brassicales; family Limnanthaceae; genus Limnanthes; species Limnanthes douglasii. The sequence continues at coordinate 170,072,611 of JAUPFV010000005.1, forward strand.
AGTGATTGATGTTGCGGAGTGTGTGAAGTGCTCTGGTAACGTGGGTACTAAAGCCCATTGGATGTTAATGCCCGAGATGAGGGTGGCAATGGCATCTGCGTTTAACTACGTACTCCATTTTGTTAGAGTGTACCAAAATATGAACATCGACTTCACTTTTCTCCCCCTAAGAGGTGCACCGCCTCAAATGTCAAACCGGGTGGAAATCAGATTGGGTTGGATCAACTCCAACCATTTCGTTAACGTAAGTATTTTTTGACCTTCACGATTAGTTCTAATATTAAGACATTTATTTTATCGACGTTTCATTTTGTAGCTTAGGATTAGGTTGAACGCCCCTTGCGTAAGGATACATCCATGTTGCCTAAAGTTGCATTCACATGAAGCAGAAGGTTGGGCTATGTCGATTGTCTCTCGTTGCAAAAGATATCAAGAACTAAAAAATGGTTGCCCCTATGTCATTGTAATGCACATGCATGTTAATTTTTGATGTTTTTTCAGTTGATGTTTGTCATAAAAATACAACAAATTTAACTTATCAATTCGTCGATTGCATTAAAACATAACAATTTAATGGAAAGCATTACATAACATAATTAGAAATACATAGGCAAATAACGTCGCATAATTAGAGTAGACGTAAGCGAATAAAGTCAACTGAAACACATGTACTACTCCAAACATAACAACTTAGTCGTCGAAATCGTATCCCAAATTGTCATCAGAAACCCACCTCAAGACTACTTGCAATCCTACTCCCCAGCCGGGGTAGAATTTCTAAACCGCCGGTTTGCAAGCCTGATCAACTTGTTAACCATTCCTAAATGTTCAAACTGTCCAACCGCCGGGGAGAAAATTCTCAACCGACGGTTGGAAATTAACACCGTCGGTGTTATAACATCCCCGACGGTTTATAATTTTCCAACCGCCGGTGGACCAGACTGGCCATGATGGAATAATGTATTCGTAAATTCATGTTATCCAACCGTCGGGTGGAAGTTTTCATACCGGCGGTTGGAATACTCAACCGTCGGTGTAATAACGTCACCGGCGGTGCATAATTTTCACACCGACGGTTGATATATGGCCCCAATTCTCTGAACTTTTAGTAAATTTAATCTGGGTTCCCGCCGGGGTAAGAGTTTTCAACCGGCGGTTCAAAATTTCCCCAGCGGTTGGGAGTTTTATAACCGCCGGGTACATACTATAATTTGTTCCAAAAACATTTCCGTTCTCACCCGGCGGTTAAACAATTGTAAACCGCCGGTTTTAAAATTCATCCCCGACGGGGTTGTTCTCAACCGCCGGTTGAAAATATGCTAACCGGCAGGGTAGAGCATTTGCGAGCATTTTTTAGCATAATGTATCATGTATTGTATGAGATTTAAACATAGTGGTTAATTTGGGGAAACTATCTTAGGTATTATGTTTTTTAAACAACAATATGAGTGAAATAACGATTGCAAAAATGGATAGCGAACAACATCATGCATAAATTAAACGATTTAATGTTTAGTCCGTAAATTAAAAACGGAAAGTATTTCAAGACACACCATAATCAAAACAACAAAATATAAACATCTAAAATAACATACATATGAAGAAGGAAACTACCATAATCAAAAGCCACGGACCGGTGATCTCCAACACCTTCCTCGCAAACGACACGAGCTCGTCAGTCGAATTGTCTAACGGCCGAACACGATTAATCGTGTTCACCACATCGACCGCAGAGCTCTCGGTATGAATCTAAGGCGTGATGTTAAACCAACCGTACCTCTTCACGTATGCCTTGTACTGGGGGAATGACGTGTGAGTACTCTCTTCCATGAAGTGAATAACGAAGATGGTCTCCTCTAGAAAGACCGGTTCTAGCAACAAGGGGGTCTATCAGCTTCTTTTGGATCAAACCAAACCGGCGCATCACTCGGTCCGGGTGATATGTCTTGCTAACCAGCATAAGGCAAATAGGGTTTCGGTACAACCCTATTGCTCTTCCGCCCACACTTCACGGACATTCTCGTAAGGTCCGAAAATCACCTACAAAAAAATAATTACTCATACAACATTTTATATAGAATAGACAAATATTAATAAACGTAAAGAAGCTAACTTACATCTGTCTCTCTTTGAGCCGCGAGGATGTCACGGTAGTACGACTTCTAACGAGCTAATGATACCGGGACGCTTTTGGGAAACCACGCCACCATTTTTGGATTCGTTGGGCTATAACCGCTATTCACCGCCGCCCGGAAAATAGGAAAGTGGTCATAGACCCAACACTCCAACAAGGTCAAGAACCCGACCAAGCTCTTCAAGGAGTGCTTTGAAATACCTCTCAAGCTCTTGTAAAACCACACGAGTGCACAAGTACCCCATGCGTACTCACCAAGCCTCGTCAAGTCCTCAAGGTGATGGGGAAAATCGCACTGGATGTTCTTCTGGCTCGTGTTGGTGAAGATGGTACACCCGAGGAAGAACATGATGTATGCCCTAGCTGCTACCTTCTTCATATCCGTAGTCAGAGCGGTATTGGAATCTAAATACTCGTCCGCGGAGAATGTCGTCCTAAGCCATCGCAGGGCGAATCCACTCCCGTCATGCGCCTTTATATCCTCCCGCACAACATCAGCCGAAACTCCCAACAACTCTGCATAGCGTACGTATGTCGCATCTATCGGCTCCGGCCTAAAGACGTCGATAATTCTCCCCTCAACCGGGAGGCCAGTAATCACGTACACATCATCGAGCGTCAAGGTCATCTCCCCAAAGCAAAACTGGAAGGTGTTCGTCTCTTGGTGCCACCTCTCAATGAACACCTCGGCCAACTGCACATGGTTGTTGAACTTTGGTAGATGTCGCATCAATGGCCAGAACTGTGTCCCTTCCAACAAAGCCCTAATCCCCAACTGTTTGCTAAGGTCCCACTGACCAAGCAAACCGTACTTCGACTGGACCGTGATATCCGAGCGCGACTGAAAAAAAAATTCAAAAATATATGTAATGTTAATAAAACAATTTAACTAATAAAACATATAATTAAATCGATAACTTACATCGTCTTTAAAGGCGTAGTACGCCTTATGTTGCACACATTCCGGGAAAAGAAGGATGTTGTTTTGGGATATAAATAGATTTTTTCCATCCTTCCGGATCGGTTGGACATCCTTCTCCACGGACCTCTCTTCGAGGTGGTGGCATTGGGACCTCCGGTTCCTCCTCCGTCTCCTCCTCGTCTATTAGCGAACGCGGCCGTTGAATAGGGACCACTTCTCGTGGAGGAGAAGGTTGTACTACGGGCTCCCTTAGGGCATCACGCTCCCTTGTGGCATCATATTTTCTATGCCGCAATGATCTTTTGGTGTGGCCCGGGCGCACCTCACGCTCAGTCCGATTCCCACATTCGTGACGATCGACCGCCAACCGTCGGCTACCTTCGCCTTTCTTTGGGGGAGGGACTTCCCGTTCTCGCCTCGCAATTTTAGCCGTCTTCTCTTTCGCGTGGCGAGGTGCTTCATGTCTGCGGGAACAAATATAAAAAAATAAGTTATAATTTCTACAAAGGCAACTAGGTCCCCGGTGGGGTAGAAATTAATTTATGAAATTTATTTTAACCCCGCCGGTTGAAAATAGTTCACCCGGCGGAGAAATATATTTAATTTCAAAAATTAATTTCTACCCCACCGGTTGAACTATTTTCACCCGGCGGGAAAATATATTTAATTTCCATTCTATGTGTTACCCCGCCGGTTCAATCCACCCATAACTGGCGGGGCTTATGAACATAGGTCATGAACATTTGGTTTCTCCGTCGGCTCAAACAGTAAATACCCGGTGGGGGAGAGGCTTTTCTGGAAAAAATATATTATCCCCACCAGTATGAGTATGCTCAACCGGCGGAGGGGTCTCGAACAGACCCTCAAACTCCATTAACGACCTGAAGAAAAAAACTCCAAAATCTAACCTAAAATACCAAATCAGCCACACCAAATCTACCATAGCATCAATATACAACTAAAAACAACTAAATAAACACGCTTCGCCTATTCTAACAGCCAATGTATATCAAAATCTTCAAAACTTAAGAAAAACTAAATATAGAAAAAAAACTATATTTAAGAATATAAACTTACTATTTTCCTTTGCCCATTGTTGTTCTGGACTGGCTATTGATCTAGTGGACTTCTTGAAGTTTGATTTTGGGGCTGATTTTGGAGTTTGTAGTAGTAGAGAAATAAAAGAGAAAGTTGGGGCTGGTTTAGATTTGTTTTTGTTTTGGGGATGGTTAGTGTTTAGGGTTATGAGTTAGTAAAAACGAAAGGTTGTTTTGGGTATAAACTTAGGACTACTTAAAATATGTGTGGGTATGGTTAAAACTGGGGCTGCTTATCCAGAAGGGCCCTAATTTAGCAAAAACCATACTTTATTCCAAACTTTTGTTTTTGTGAAAAATATTTTTTGCTTGCCCAAATTAAAGACCGTAGAAAAAATTTAAGAACGAGCTTAAATTGTATGCCAGATTTCGAAAGGCAACATCTTCATCTAAAATTTTCTAATTTACACGATTGTTTTTAGGGAAATGTCAGACTAAGTATCTTCTCATCAATTTTATTATCATTTAGTACTCCAACTATTTTTATGTCTATGAAACACCATTTTTATCAAAATAACTTCCTTATATTACTCAATTTTTATTTTATCCATCAACTACCCTCATATTTTGGTTATGAGATCTACTATTTGCTTCCAAACTATTTTGACACTCATAAATTCCGATTTTTCCAAAAAAACGTGTTTTCGAGTTAGGTTTTTCGGTCATATAAATGGCGTGCGTTCAAATACTTACCTGAGTTAAGGCCGTTGTCGAATTTCAGGCCCGTCAACTGAAGACTAACAACTGCTTCTCCTTTGTATTAACTACTTCAGGTAAAAATTCCATCTCTGTTTCTTGTATTTAAGTTCATGAAGTTTTTTTTCACTTGTTTTCCACCTGTTTTGATCGAAGAAGTTTTCAGTTTCTCTGAAGCTTATCTTGTTGAAGTTTTGAGTATCTTCATACTTTACGATCTCTACTGTTTCATACAATCAAGTTCTTAGCTTTGCAATTTTAGGTTAGTAAGTTGATTTCTTAGTTATTTATAGGTGATATTGTTTATAGGTTTTTCTGGTTTATTGGTTTTAGATTTCAAGTTGAGGATCGTGTGTTGATCTTGATGATGCATTTTGTGAGCATATTTGGGTCGTGAATTTAATATGCACTTTTTATTTGTTAGTTGGGGAGGATGCGTTTTGTGTGATGGAGGCTTAAAAGACACAACATCAGAATTCAGAAAATCTGTTTACGTGAGGAGGTAGATGATGCAATTTTAGTGCAAATTCAAAACGATGAACATGAGATTTATGTGTAAATATGGCATGAGATTTATGTGTAAAATAGGTCATACGATTTATGTGTAAAATTAACCATGCGATTTATGTGTAAAATTGGTCATGAGATTTATGTGTAAAACAGGCCATACTAGATTTGAGTAAAATTGGTCATGCTAGATTGTTTTTGTCATTTTGCGATTTGTGGTATTAGTTCATCGTCATTTTGTGGTTTTTTGTTGTTGTAATCTTGTTTTTAGTTGTTTTAGGTAGATGATGCGATTTTAGTGTAGATCTAAAACGATGAATTTGAGATTTATGTGTAAAATAGGTAATGAGATTTATGTGTAAAATAGGTCATGAGATTTATGTGTAAAATTAACTATGCGATTTATGTGTAAAATTGGTCATGAGATTTATGTATAAAACAGGTTATACTAGATTTGAGTAAAATTGTTCATGTTAAATTGGTCTTGTCATGCGATTTTAGTGTAAATATAAAACGACGAACATGAGATTTATGTGTAAAATGGGTCATGAGATTTATGTGTAAAATAGGTCATGAGATTTGTGTGTAAAATAGGTCATGTGACTTATATGTAAAATTAACCATGAGATTTATGTGTAAAATTGGTCATGAGATTTATGTGTAAAATCGGTCATGAGATTTATGTGTAAAAAGGTCATACTAGATTTGAGTATAATTGGTCATGCTAGATTGGTTTTGTCATTTTGCGATTTGTGGCTATTAGTTCCTCGTCATTCTTGGTTTTGTTTTGCTGGAATCCTGTTTTTAATTGTTTTAGGTAGAGGATGCGATTATATATTCTTCGTTAAGCATCTCTAACTAAACATACGAATATGGACTTTACAATAACGTTTTTTAACCAAACAGAACTTTACATTCACAATAATTGGGAACTGTAAAACACGTCGATAAAAAAGAAGACCAAAAGATACTTGGGCTAAACATAAACCTACTAAGAAACTAAACTACCAATATTGTTCGTAAATAAAGGAAGCATGAAGATACTCTATTCTTCATTAGCAGCAGCCTTTGGTGATCCAGCAATCTTTGGAAGAAGAAGGTTGTGGATGTTGGGCATAACTCCTCTGTTGGCGATGGTCACATCACCGAAAAGCTTGCTCAATTCTTTATCATTCCTAACGGCCAACTGGATGTGTCACGATACAATTCGTGTCTTCTTGTTGTCTTTTGCTGCATTTCCAACCAATTCAAGAAGATGGGATTTATGTTGACTTCACATACAACCTAGCATGTTCTAAAAAAGAACCTTTCGCCATAGTGCAACCTGTAATAACAAAATGTCAATATTAATCAGTTTGCGATTTTGCTCATATATACAGTTAATGTGATTTTTGCATATTAAATACAACAAAATGCGATATACATGTACTAAATATACAAATTGTGCGATTCTTTTAGAAGCTACATCGTAAGCTGCGGTATACATTCAACCAGTTTGGTCAAGACGCGAGATACTACGCGATATACATTCAACTAGTTTGGTCAAGATGCGAGATACTAACTAACATACAGAAACCCAGAAACATCAGACTATACAGTTCATTGGACAGTTACCCCCAACTAACACAAAAAACACAAAACATAATCTTGATTTTGTATACAAACTAAACAAAAACAAACCTTAAATACACCGATTATCCAAAATAAACTGATTACTGACCGATAAAGAGGCCTAACTAAGTTTAACTCATAAACAAATACGCAGACTTTCAAAAAACGTTTTTCATTCGAACTAAAAAAGAAACAGACAAGAAAATACTAAAGAAAAATTTTGGCGTACCTTTAATATATTTTATACATACAAAAACTATTTCGTCGTTCACCGGTTTTTGGTTACCAGTTCCCTAGAAGATGAAAACTACCACCAAATAGTATTTCTCGAAGATAACTTCCTGTACTCGCTGGAGTTCGTAGGACGACAACAAAAGTAAACTGTTTTTTAAGGGTTTCAACCTTTCGTATTTTTGCTTTTGGTTTTCTAAACAAATTGTTGGGGGGAAGTTTAGATTCAAGGTAAAAAGGCAACTCACAACCTATTTTTCCTTTTATATACCCCCAGGTTATTTTTGGCTCAAATTTTCAGTTGGGTATCAATTGGTAGTATCCAAAAAAAATGGGTACTGAAACGGGATATGATACTTGAAAAGGTATTTTCGGGTAGTTTTCTCTTGTTTTTATTTATCGGTATTTATTTTTTAGGATTTATACGGAGTGCATTTTTCTGGGAGATAAAGAATACCGTTTTTGGGCGACGACCAATATCTTCATTTTGATGTACGCGTTTCCAATGTCTACAGGTGTCTGTTAAGATGATACACCAATTCTTACAGTATCAAATAAAAATTAAGGTATACCGAGTCTGACCTTCTTCCTCAGTTATGGAGCCACCAATAAAACCTCTTCGACATTTCTTTAGATGTCGTTTGTCAGTTTTTCTCCTGTTATAGGATATGAATGGTTTCCTGATTTGAACCATTTTTACGGTAAAATAATAGTAAGTGTCTGATCAATATCGTAACAGGTTCGACCATTGTTTGAGTGAAATTATACACCAGAAATCATCATCATTTTAAATGCGAAGAACATCACAATTTCTGAGGGAGAGATTCAAAGATTCATTAGTTAGAACTGATCTTTCATTCTAATCCCAAGCCAGAAGTTTCAATTGGAGCCCAAGAGAAGATGGAGATGGCCAGATTGGGTTCTTCCTTCCCAAGCATGTACCAAACCCTTACTTGTTTTCGATTTAGGAATATAATTTGGCAGATAGAAATATGAACTGAATGTTTGAATGATTTAACTCGAGTCAATCGACATAAGATTTATCTTTGAGACTCTATAATTGCTGAGTTTTTTGCTGAAGATATTCTTCAAATCTTTTTTTTTTATTTCATTTCTTTGCCTCATTGATTATGATTGAAACCAACTTCCTTCAAGACTAAAATTAGGGATACTCTTGATTCTCAGATTTCTTACTTCAAAATACCTTATAATGAAAGTTTTAACATGTATGAAATGCATATTGATAAGGCAGCACATTACAACCAACACGTCGTTGGAGCCTCCCCATAAGGAAAAACTTAAAGGATCTATCGAATACTTGTTCAATATATTTCTGGTTTAGAGACATGATATGATTGGTTAGAAGATCGCCAACACATCTTCTCGGAGACTCTTTATTTCCAACATCACAGATAATCCAGTTGAAGAACTTAATCATCCCGATGTTTATGGTTTGGATATTTTCATATTAAGGACTTGATTACCAGGTTTCTTTTTTAATTCCTGTCAATTGCTTCCTTAAGTTTTTTGTTAAATTTTTTCTCAAAGTCCTTGTCAACTTCCCTTTTCATAAGTATATGAGTGGTTGATAGGCTTCCAATATTTTGTTGGTTTGAGGCGTAGTATCCAGATGATAAGATCTATAATCAAATAAGGATGATAATGCACATGCATTTTCAAGAGCTTGGATGACCTCAATAATATATTCTTCTCCAGGAGTTCTGTTGTCATTCTTGGAGGTATTATTTTTATTTTCAATGATATTTTCTGTATTTAAATCTTATGTAGTTATTTTATCCTTAATAATAGTTCTATGCTTGGTTAGAGCATTGTCTTTAAGCTGGTGGTATTTACTTTGATTGATGAGGCTTCTCGAGTCTTTCTTTTGGTTAGAATTGACTATTATAGATTTTACTGTTAGAAGATTTATATCTTTGGGTTTAGAATCTTTGTTACCTTGAGTTGCTTAATCAGTTTCTTCTTGAGTATGCATAATTCATTCTTCAATGGGTTGAGTTTTTGTTCGAGTCTTCTTACAATTATCCTAATTGTGGACAAGGTAAAGCATTTTTGGAATTATTGCGGGAGATCCTTGTAACTGATGTCCAAGCAGCATCCTTCATTTTTACCAAAAGAAACCTATATATGGTACTTTAGTTTCTTTTATAAGTCGACTTCTATTGATGCGTAGAAAGTATTATAATAGCGTTTTTTCTTTCAGGAACACTGATCTTGAGGGGTTGTCTTATTGATGTTGTTATTGAATTAGTGACGCTTTCATTGTAAAACAATTTGGGACCTTTTCCAATTCCAATCCACACTGGTGTAGTTGGGCATTCGTATTTAGGATTAAATATAGTAGTCCACTTAAGCAACCTCGTGGAGAACTCTCCCACAAACTAGACGTTTATGAGCCATAGCTTGCATAAGTCAATATTTAATGTAAATCCAATCAAAATATGTCTTGAATCCTTGTTTGATACATTATATTCTTCAACAATTTTTTGGGCTTGTAAGAACTAATTTATGAGATGTCATTTAGGTAAACCTTGAGAGAACTTACCAATTAACGTATATTTGTTTGATAAAATCAACTTGTCTTTATCATGTTTTGAAAATTGTATTGATATATGGTATGTTTTCTCAAGAACACTGATTGGAGTAAAGTCTGAGGAAAAATTTGGATTTCGTAAAGTGTCAGCATAAGATTTTGCTTCTTGAGAATTGTTAACCTCCTTAGTTTTATATTTTGGCTGATAATTGAATAGTTGACATTATTGTTGTTTTGTTGCAGAGTCTTTCTTGAAGCCTGAAGTTCTGAAAATCATTCATACAACGAAGAGGACTTTATGTCGTCTTCTAGGTTGGTTTTGCTTAGTAATTTTCCTGCTATAACCCTATTTTATTCATCTGGCAAGCAGCCACAGATGTAGAAAAGGAAGCCAAGTTTAGAGAAGAGAAGATAACATCATAGTAAGAGGATAATCTTAAAGATCTTGGAGCTTTCTTGGAGAGTTGACACAAAACATATTTATATTATAAGTATTGGAGATACGGGGTATCAAAAACATATTTATATAAAAAATTGTAAATAAAGTAGTGATGAATATTTTTAAAGATTTAAATATCTCAAATTTTCAATCTATTTCGAAGAAGAAGAAAAATTCCGACAAAGTATATAATATAATACAATTTATGTGTTTTGAATTTTTTTAAATTTATAAGGCGAAAACATTTTTGCTAATACAGATTTTTAAAATTGAAAATGCAAATTATTGAATAAGCTCATGTTATACATTTTCGAAGTACAAAGTTATAACACTATTTAATTTTTAAATTCCAATAAAATAATATGAAAATAAACTTTCAAAAATATATAGCTCACCATCTCACTAGTTAGCAAGTAACACGATAACATCACAAACTTGGTAAATTATTACATTAGTTATATATTATTCTTGGGTAAAAACCATTGTTAGTCCTCCATGTTTACCACTTGTATCAACATAGTTCCTTTCGTTCACTTCTTCATAAAACTCATCCTCTTCGTTTTAAAAATTTGCAAATATAGTCCCCTACACATATAAACCATTTAAAAACTGACACGTGGCATTTAAATTCTAAGTTTTGTATCACTTTTGGTCCCCAAATCACAAGCTTTGTATCACTTTTGGTCCTCAAATCCCAAGTTTTGTATCGGTTTTGGTCCCCAAATCCCAAGTTTTATATCACTTTTGGTCCCCCAGAATATGCGGAGGGACTAATCATGCAAATTTTTAAAATGAAGGGGATGAGTTTTATGCAGAAGTGAACGAAAAGGACTATGTTGATACAAGTGGTAAACATGGGAGACTAACAGTGCTTTTTAGCCATTATTCTTCAATAAAAGTAAAACCATAATATTGTTTTGTTCAATAATAATTATATTATTCACGTTTAAGAGTTGTAACTCTTTATGACATTACAAAGAGCTTAAATTTAAATATTCGTAACATTATAAGTATAAACTAAGATAAATAAAGAAAATGGCTAGGATTTTATTATTTAGAAAGTGTATAGAATACAAAGAGTATATGCTTTTATTTATAGATAAAACATATGACCTAATAGGCTTGAGCCTAATATATCTAACACCATCTCTCAAACTCACAATGTGTTATAAACATTTAGAGTTTGTTATAAAGAAAATGACACCGCATTGTTGAAAAAGCCTTCGTAAAAATATCATTTTCAAATGATATATCTGAAGAAATTCGTAAGTTATCTTCAATCTTTAAAACTCATTCATACGTTTTCTTTACACCGCTCAAAACCAGTCTCACAAGACTCGTCTTAGTGGAATCAAGAAACCTAAGAGGAACAAAAATACTTCAACCAAAAAAATGGACCTAAAATTCTTAAAAACCAGAGATACGCAAGGAAGCACCGGAGAACTCTTCCGCTGATGAGTATAAATTTGATATTCTTCCCATCTTCTTGATATATTTTTTTCAAGTATCACTCTTTGCATTTATTCTAACTCATAATATTATTCGACCAAAATTCAATTCGAACATTAAATCTCAAATCATCAATCCTAAATCTCAAACCTCCAACCCTAAATGTCAAACCTTCACTTCGAAATGACGAATTTCCAATTTCCAATTTATTCTCCAATTTAGATCTCAAATTGTAAATCTCAAATATCCAGTTTCTACACGTTAAACGAAATTCAAACGACAAATGACGATCTAAGCAAACGTCAGAGAAAGTCCAAATGCCAAATGAAATCCAAATGTCAAACGAAATCTAAACGATAAACGTCGATCTAAGAAAACTTCACTAAACATAAAAAAATCTAAACATTATAAGGAAATCCAAATGACAAACATCGATCTAAACAAATATAAGACAAATTCCACACGTCAAATAAAATCTAAACACCAAAACAAATCCAAACGAAATCCAAATACCAAATACAAATCCAATACTAAATCCAAATACAAAATTAATTTCCCATCAAAACCAAAATCAAAATCAAAATTGAATCCATGATTTTGCCAACAAAAAATACGCACTGCTCCAATAGCGCTTCTTTCTGAAACGTAGTGCCAAATCACAATCCAACTGTTCAGATTGAAGGATTGGATGTCTCGAACACGCTCTCTGAAATTCAGAAAAATCGATACTGTTTTCCTTTCGATCATGTTTGATGATTATAGCTGCACACAACATATCCAAAAACAAAAAATTGGACATCTAAAACAACTGTCTGTTGGCACAACGGAATACACGAAAACTTAAACTCAAGATCTAAACCTACGCTCTGATATCATATTGAAAAAGAGAAATAAAGAAAACGGGTATTGTTTTATTAAATAGAAAGTGTATAGTTTACAAATAGTATATGTTCTTTTCTATCGATAAAACATATAAGCTAATGGGTTTGGACCTAATATCTGTAACAATAAGAATATCTATGTTTTTATAGTATTATATATATGATGTTAAAATGGCTTAAAATAACTTTTTCGGTTAAAACACAATTTTTTAATGTTTTTATACATATAGTTTATATAAATTATTACACCTCTATGTCTGTGGATCTTTGTGAGCATGTGATAATTTCAACTTGTACAATTTGAAAATATCAAGTTTATTTCTCTTAAACAACTTTAACTATACTAAGAAGTTGAATATTACTTTATTTAAAGAATAATCGTGATTATAAGATAATCCGTAATGAAAATCAAATCTAGATTATTTGAATATAGACTAATTATTTCTGATTCTTGTTGAAAACTAACCCTATTATACGAAAGTTTCTCCAAAGTTAATTTTCTAATTTTTTTTTCTTCTCAAATAATATCTCTTGAAAAATATAATATCTATGAATATATATATATAATATTACAACTTATGGTATAACATATTTATTATAAGAAAAAATAATATTACATTTTTATATTTGTAGATCTTTGTAAGCATGTGTTAACTAAAATTTTCGAACTTATTTTTCATAAACAACTTCTTCTATAATAAGAAGTTGAATATTACTTTCAATAATGCTTAGTGATTATTTATAAGATAATAAGTAATGAAAAATCGAATCCATATTGTTTTAGTATAAACTAACTATTTCTTATTCAAATCAACATTATTTTATAAAATTACGAGGAGTCGAATATTATTTTCTAAAGGGAAAAACATTAAACGTCATTACAAAATAATCAGTAATGAAAATCAAACCTACATATAATCAGTAATAAAAAATCAAATTTTCATTATTGGAATATGGACTAATTATTTTTTATTCTTGCTGAAAAATGATATTATTTTATGATACTTTTCTCCAAATTTAATATCCTTAATACAAATATAAATATGGCTTGATATATATAAAATAATATTTGAACTTATATTATAACATAATTATTATTAAAAAGATATAAAACTATTACATCTTTATACTTGCGGATTTTTGTAAACACATGATAATTTCATTTTGTATAATTTGTTGAAAATATCTACCTTATTTTTATAAACACTTTCCACAGTGAAGAGTTGAATATTATTTTCTAAAATGACTAGACATTAGCGTAATAATAAAATAATTGGTAATAAATCAAATCTATATTGTTTTAGTACGGATTTAATTATTTTTTATTTAAATCGACATTATTTTATAAAACAAATTTCTAAATATAATAAAATAATTGGTAATAAATCAAATCTATATTGTTTTAGTACGGATTTAATTATTTTTTATTTAAATCGACATTATTTTATAAAACAAATTTCTAAATATAATATCTAAAAATATTTTTTACAAAATATATATATATATATATAATTTGCTCTGAGTGAGATACTGAACCCATGTCATAACATAATTTTTAAAAACAATATTGCAACTTAAAAAATATATATGTATATAAAATTATGTTATAAATTAATTGCTCTCATTGAGAGTTGAACTCAAGACCTCCCGCTTACTAAACGGGTGCTCTAACCAACTGAGCTATGAGAGCTTGTTGTGGCTACTTCTCTCTTTGTTTTTTAACATGGTATCAGAGTTTAGATTTAGATTGGGGTTTTCGTGTCTTTCGCATTAGCGGTGGGCAGTCGTTTTAGCTGTCCGCCGGAAAAAAAAAGTGAAAATTTTCGATTTTCGGATCTGGTTTGTGCAGCCACAATCAACAGACCCGATGGAGAGGCAAACGGTGTCAATATTTCCTGAATCTCGGACAGTATATTCCGGACATCCAATACTTCAATCTGACCGGTTGGATTATGATTTGGTGCTACGATTCGGAAGAAATCGCTACTGGAACAATGCATATTTTTGTGGCTTAAATCGCTTCTTCGTCCCTCGGCTATCACGTTTTGTGTCATTTAGTCCCTCGACAAAAAAATCACGGTTGAGGGTCCCTCGTCTATCAAAAATCTATAAATTCAGTCCCCGCACGTGGGTTTTGCTGTAATGCTGCCACATGTCACTATAGTTAAATGGTTTGCGTTCCACAGATAGTCCTTCGACTATTAATTCCATTTTTACCCTTCGGATTTAATATTTTTTTAAATATTTTTTTTTGTTTTTCTTTTTTTTTGTTTTCCTCTCACAACCCTTTAGTTTTTCCTCTAAAAAACAACAAATCCGAAGAACTCAAGTTACTCCACCAATTCTTAAAAACAAGGGCTGGCCACTGTTTTAGTCTGAAGTTTGCTGTTGGTGTAGTTCTTCTATCACTAATAATTTCATCAAACAGACGCCATATTTCTTTGGTCTCGCCAACCCGACTCAAAATACGTATAAGACAAGCGATATGTCCATGCTTTGTTTTTATCGCACTATATCGTTGTCCCTCCTTAACTAAAACCACTCTTTTCATTCTTTAACTAGGCCCGAACGTGCAAAAACCAATAAAAACAACAAGAAATATAACCGAGTTCTGTATTGCCCATTTTCTTAAAAAGTTCAACTGATTCAGTACCGTATCCGTGAACTCCATATGCATTTATCATAATTGTCCAAGAAACTAAATCTTTATAAAAAAACTAAATGAAGCTAAAGAAAGAATCAGCTTCAAAACTATTTCCGGATTTTGTATACATATCAAGAATAGCATTACATAACTGAATATTATAAGTAAACCCGAAGAGAGTAGCAACACAATGTATCTGTTTCCAAACTCTCAAATCCGAATTTTCGGAGCAAGAAATTAGAACACTAGTTATATGCTATTGCATTCGTTTTATTTTTTTTTATCAAAATTGAAAAGCCTTTTTCGTATTCCTTATTTCAAGCACACCCACAAATCAATGAGTTGTACATAGTGTCATCCATATTACAATTCAAACTAGAGTAAATTCTCATAGCTTTATTAATTTAACCAGCAGTAGAGTAGAAATCGATCGCTAAAACAACTAAATCACTCCCAATAACATCCACCATCCCAGGTACCTGTTCCCTTGTTCAACGGCACTTAACAAAGCAGGCGTTTTAATAACAAAACACAAAGTAAACTCAGTACCCATTTTTCTAAGAAAATGGGCAATACAGAACTCGGTTATATTTCTTGTTGTTTTTATTGGCTTGTGCACGTTCGGGCCTAGTTAAAGAATGAAAATAGTGGTTTTAGTTAAGGAGGGACAACGGTATAGTGCAATAAAAACAAAGTCTGGACATATCGCTTGTCTTATACGTATTTTGAGTCGGGTTGGCGAGACTGAAGAAATATGGCGTCTGTTTGATGAAATTATTAGTGATGGAAGAACTACACCAACAGCAAGCTGTTTGGGCTACTGTTTTAGTCTGAAGTTTGGCATCCTCTTTGTTTCAGGGTCGAATCAAGGTGGCAACAACTTGACATTGAAGGGTTGGCCACTGACTGTAAGTCTTTCTAGAGATAAAAAAAAATACCATTAATATGCTTCATTGTTTGTATTAAAATTATGTGGCATGAACAATGCTGGTTTCAAAACAGTCAATTTCCACACATTTAGTATTACAAATATATGTATTTTCTATGTTTTCATACGTGTGGGGTTGTGAGAGGAAAACAAAAAAAACAGAGTATAGCAAATTTTGTTATACTCTATTTTGAGAAAAACAAAAAAAGAACATGAATCGATAATACCAGTAAAGTCGCTTGAGCAGTACAGAGTCAGATCAACCTGCCTAAACCGTATAAGATTGTAGATTTTGTTAGAAAATCACCTAAGTTGTTTGAGCTGTATAAAGATCAAAGGGGGATTTTGTGGTGTGGGATGACAAAAGAAGCTGAGGATTTAATGGAAGAGGAAGAGAGATTGCTCGAGGAGCACAGTGACAAATTTGGCCTCTGAGAAACCTTTAATCAACTCTGGAAAAAAAACAGAGTATTAGCAAATTTTGCAATACTTTGTTTTGAGAAAAACATAAAAATAAAAATAAATAAATATATTTAAAAAATATTAAATTCGAAGGGTAAAAATGGAATTAATAGTCGAAGGACTATCTGTGGAACGCAAACCATTTAACTATAGTGACATGTGGCAGCATTACAGCAGAAACCACGCGCGGGGACTGAATTTATAGATTTTTGATAGACGATGGACCCTCAACCGTGATTTTTTGTCGAGGGACTAAATGACACAAAACGTGATAGTCGAGGGACGAAGCAGCGATTTAAGCCTATTTTTGTTGGTAAAATCATAAATTTAATTTTGATTTTGATTGGAAATTAGATTTGAATTTGGATTTGGTATTTGGATTTAGTATTGAATTTAGTTTTGGATTTGGATTTGGCATTCAGATTTCGTTTGGATTTTGTTTGGGTATTTGGCATTGAGATTTCGTTTGAATTTTGTTTAGTGTTTAGATTTTGTTTGACGTTTGGAATTTGTCTAACGTTTGCTTAGATCAACTTTTATCGTTTTGATTTGTTTTGGTGTTTAGATTTCGTTCTTTGTTTGGATTTGGATTTAGTATAGATTTAGTGTGGATTTGTTTGGACTTGTTTGGATTCGTTTGGACTTGTTTGGATTCGTTTTGGCTTCGTTTGCATCCGTTTGGTATTTAGATTTCGTTTGGATTAGTTTCGAGTTTGGAGTTTGAAGATTGGAGTTTGGATATTAGAGATTGGATTTAGATTTTTGGGTTTTGACGTTTTTATTTTTATTTTAGTGTTTTTTTATTATTTTGCATTTCGATTATGGTTTTGAAGTTTGGTGCTTTGTTTTTGCTGAAATTTTGGTTTTTATTTTGTGTAACAAACTCCCAATGCAAGAATAAGCATCTCAAGTTTTAGAGAGGGTGTTAGAGATATAAGGCATATGTACACTAGCTCATACAGTGATGCAGACAGTTTAGCGCTGGAATTTATGAAGACTAGCGATCACCCGAAGAATGCGGTGAATTGACAGTTTGGAGCTCTAGTGTCTGATTTTGACCTACATCACCTTGTTTCGAAGGAAACGACGCCACGAATGCAAGTCAGCAACTTCGCTCGTGACATATGGGCTTTTTTGGGCATTTGGGCTCATCTATCAGCTTATTTCGAGTTTTTAATAATTTAGGATATTTTAGTAATTTTCTTATTTTAGTTTTAGGGTTTCAATTGAAACCTTATATAAACATATCTTCTTTACATTGTTTGGGGAGAATTTTTTATTAAACAAAATTAGGGTTTATCCCTCTATCTAGCTTCTTTTGCGTTCTACTCTGTATCATATTGGTATCACACATAGGCAGTCTTGCGAGATGGTGCGAGGAAGACCCAGAGGTCGCGGTGGCGCTGCGGTGGCTAGAGATGCAGGTGATTTCGGAGATCGCAAAGATACTGACTTGCCCCATCAGGTGGTTGATCTTACCCGTCAGATGGCTGATCTTAACGCTAGGCAACAAGGTATGGAGGTTGAAAGTATCGATAACCCTTTTGGGGAGGGGTTAGTACAGAATATCACGGCCGCCGTTGGGAGCTTGGATTTAAGGTAGACATGCCTGAAATTGATGGTAGCCTTAAGGCAGAGGCGTTTGTTGATTGGTTATCCCAGGTTGAGGAAGTGTTGGACTTCAAGGACGTTCCTGAGGAGGGAAGGGTCGCTTTGGTCACCATCCACCTGCGCGGTAGGGCACAGGCCTGGTGGCAGCAAGTGAAGAAGACCCGTGAGCGTGAAGGCAAGGAGAAAGTCCACAGTTGGGAGAAGTTCAGAAAAAAAATCTGCAAGGATTTCCTACCTTACAACTTTGAGCGGGAACTATTCCAGCGATTCCAGAATCTTCGTCAAGGACCACGATCTGTGGACGAGTATATAGAAGAATTCTATCAGCTGCTGGCTCGTACGGATGTGAATGAGTCACCGCATCAGCGGGTATCCTGCTATATTGGTGGGTTGCGCCTTCAGCTTCAAGATGTGTTGAACATGTTCGACCCGTTGTCTGTTTCCAAAGCCCATCGGCGTGCCCTCCAGGCAGAAACACAGTTGGCTCGCCGGACCCAGATTGGCGTACGAACTGGTGCTCCTCTAGGGACTTTGGCGCCCAAACCAGTTCCCCATCCAAGGGACTTCGGCGTCGGACCCAGATTGGCGTACGGACTCTTTTGCAGGAGTTTGCAGATGTGTTTTCTGAGAATTTACCCCCCCGAGTTACCTCATCTGAGGGATATTCAACATCAAATCGACCTTGTTCCCGGTGCTACTCTCCCGAATTGGCCCCACTATCGAATGAGCCCGAAGGACCATGAAGAATTACAACGACGGGTGGAGGATTTGTTGGATACGAGGCATGTTCGAGAAAGTCTCAGTCCATGTGCAGTTTTGGCGTTACTAACACCGAAGAAAGATGGTTCCTGGCGTATATGTGTGGACAACGAGCTATCAACAAGATCACTGTTTGCTACAGGTTTCCTATACCTCGTCTGGATGATCTGTTAGACCAATTAGGTGGCGCTTCTGTGTTCAACAAGCTTGATTTGAAGAGTGGATACCATCAGATTCAGATTTGTCTTGGTGATGAGTGGAAGACAACGTTTAAGACGCGTGAGGGATTTTTCGAGTGGCTGGTGATGCCGTTTGGTCTGTCCAACGCGCCGAGCACTTTCATGCGTATCATGAATCAGACATTGAGGTCTTTCATCGGAAAATTTGTTGTTGTTTACTTCGATGATATTCTGATCTATAGTGCTAACCATCCTGTGCATTTATCCCATTTACGTGAGGTGTTATTGGTGTTGCGTCGGGACAAGTTTTATGCTGCTACTGCCAAATGCTCGTTTATGTCCCCAGCTGTCCAATTTTTGGGGTATATTGCTCTTTCAAAGGGTTACGAGTTGATCCGAGCAAAGTCGCTGCTATGGGCCAGTGGCCTCGACCTACTTCCATCACCGAGGTTCGCAGTTTTCATGGTTTAGCTTCATTTTATCGGCGTTTCATTCCCCATTTCAACAGTGTTATGGCCCCGATTACGGATTGCATGAAGGGCACAAAATTTGGTTGGTCCGGAGATGCTGATGCGGCATTTGCAGAAGTTAAACGGCGTCTCACCACTACGCCTATTCTGGTGCTGCCTGACTTTTCCCAACCATTTGAGCTTCATTGTGACGAGTCTAAATTTGGTATTAGGGCAGTTCTTTCCCAGTCAGGGCGTCCTGTGGCTTTCTTCAGTGAGAAATTGGCGAGTGCTAAGCTGCGCTTTAGTACATATGATATTGAATTTTATGCGGTGCTTCAGGCTATCAAGCATTGGCGTCATTATTTGTTTCAGCGTGAATTTGTGTTATATACTGATCATGATTCTTTGAAGTAGCTTGGCAGTCTGGACAAGGTATCTCATAGACATGCTTCTTGGATAACTTACTTGCAGCAGTTCAATTTTGTCATCAAGCACAAGGCCGGTATTACGAATCGGGTTGCTGATGCTCTGAGCCATCGTCACAATCTGCTGACTGAGATGTGAGTTCAGGTTCCTGGCTTTGATTCTTTTGTTGACCTTTATGTTACTGACTCGTTCTTTTCTCGGGTTATTGAACTGATTCA
Organism: Limnanthes douglasii subsp. nivea; assembly: GCA_036936605.1. NCBI lineage: Eukaryota > Viridiplantae > Streptophyta > Magnoliopsida > Brassicales > Limnanthaceae > Limnanthes > Limnanthes douglasii. Next base: position 170,092,808 of record JAUPFV010000005.1, read on the forward strand.
GCAGGGAGCTCAATCTGATTTTTTAATGGATGATGGATTTCTCTTTTGTGGAGTATAGTTGTGTATCCTTGACTGTAGCTTGTGTCTTCAGTCGATCAAGGAGCTGCATAATGAGGGTCATGTGGGCCGTGATCGAACATACCAGTTGATGTCCTCATCCTAATTTTGGCCTTCTATGCGGAAGGAAGTTGGTCGCTATGTCTCCCGTTGTCAAGTTTGTCAGTTGGCCAATGGAACATCAACAAATACAGGTCTTTATTTGCCTTTGTCGATTCCTGCTCAGCCCTGGACCGACATCAGTATGGATTTTGTTATTGGTTTACCCCGGACTCAGCTGGATTCGACTATATTTTTGTGGTGGTTGATCGTTTTTCTAAGATGGTACACTTTATCCCATGTAGAAAAACATCTGATGCAGTGTGTGTCACGCAACTTTTCTTTTGAGATATTTACCACATTCATGGCCTTCCCAATACCATTGTTTCTGACCGTGACACCAGGTTTGTGAGTCATTTTTGGCGCAGCTTATGGCGTATGGTGAATACACAGCTCAACTTTAGTAGTGCTTACCACCCCAGACTGATGGTCAGACAGAGGTGGTTAACCGGTCCCTCGGTAACTTGTTGCGCAGCCTGGTGGGAGATAACCGAAGGCATAGGATCAGCGCCTACCGCAAGCAAAGTTCGCCCACAACCATGCCCTTAACCGGTCAACGGGTTTTTATCTTTTCCAGGTGATGTATGGTATTGTGCTTCGGGGTCCTTTGGACTTGCTAGCCCTGCCTAGCAAAATTTTCCTTAACACAACTGTTGAGGAGCTTGTATCGCAGATTCTCCAAACCCACAAGAAATGTAGGAAATTAATTAATATTTATTATTATTTATTTGACATCATATTTGCTCTACAAAGACCCGTAATCATATCTAAATTTTCTCAAATATGTGGTTCTCTCTTCTTCTAAAGATATGGCTGAAGAAGAATTTGTGTTGCTATAGTTAGTAGCTCAAGATAACTTAAAACAAACAAATAGATGCAAAATCTAATATTTATATAAAATAGAGGGAAGAATACAAAGTGTTAAAGCTTCATAACACAATGTATAGCCTCAATTCCTCTAAAGCTCAAGTACAAGAACAGAACAAACAATGAGATTGTCACAAGCATTCTCGCGAGCAAAAAGAAAATACAATACAAGCAAGACGACTATAATATAACATCAAAAAGAGAAATATGTTCAGCCAAAAGAAAAATACTTTCAAACCAACACAACTATTATACTTAAACACTAATAATATATCATTGACACAAGAGAAGCTCAAGCATCTTGAGTTTATGTGCTGTCCTTGATTATCTTGGATTCAAGATCGAGCATCATTTGCTTCATATCCTCAAGTTTATTGGTAAGTTCACATGATTGAGCTTCAGCAGCCGATTGTTTGTTCGTCATATTGTAGCTTATACCATCATCTGAGAAGTCTACAAATGACTGGCAAGACTATTTAACGAATACACGGATGACATTCATAAAAGCATATCGAAGTTGGTGGTTTTGAAATGAAATTTTGAACAAAATAATGAAATTTTTAAAAATTTGTTCCACTACATCTATTTTTTAAACCGGTACCTCAAATACATTCGCATGAGTAATTTCACCTTTAGTGTCAGGCGGATCAATGAATCATTCTAGTCCTTGTAAGTTCATGACTCCCTTTAACTTGACTATCCTCGAGTAAAGGAGTTGGATCTTGATCAACCATGTTTGGGATATTTTTACTATCATTGATTGCTTTTCGTTTTCGAGGTTTCATAAATAATACATGAACAATATTTGAAATTGTGGTAAGAGATTCATGCTGAATCTCAACTTTGACAACAAATGTATCATAAAAATATATCATTTGCTCAAGTCACAAATTTGACCAAAGGACACATAACTCCATTATTATTTTAAATTCTAGAGAGAGAAAATTGTAAATCACTATTAGCATCTAAAAACATATCTAAGAAGACGACTAAATCATAAAGCGTGATATAATTCGGAGAGTTGTGAACAAAGTGGAACTGACTCTTGCAATGCTGACACTTGCAATGCTGACAAGACCACCAATTGTTAAGTCGGAAAAAAAAAGACAAAATGTATACGGATGCGTTTTTTTACTCTTTTAGTTTCTTATAGAAAACTATTTTGTTGAATGATTACTTCTATTTGGTTAAAACCAAAACTTCACTTTTATTTTAAAAACTGCGGAAAAAAAAAACGAGTAAAAACTTATTAAAAAAACAATAGAGCTATAAATAATAATAAATTATTGAAAATAAAAATACGCAACATGAAATCTAATAACTTATAAATCATTATATTTTAATAGTCATTATCGATTTTCTTTTATTTAAGTTGGATTTGAATCCACCACCAATATTCACATAAATAAATTGAAAATCTCAACTTAAATTAAAACCTAATAAAGTGCAAATCGAACCGCAAATATTCACATTAACAAATTGACATACTATTAAACTAACCCTAAAAAATTTCAACTTAAATTAAAACCTAATGATATGCAAATCGAACCGCAAATATTCACATAAACAAATTGACACGTACTTTTAAACTAACCTGAAAAAATCAATTTAAAGTAAAGCCTAATTAAATGATAAATCGAGAAGCTTATGTAAGAAAATAAGCTTAACTAAATTTAGATGAACAACAATATTGGTTCGCTTTCAGTTTTAGGTACTTGGGCCTTTTATGTTTTATAATTTGTACGCAAGTCGTCTAATCATTTCATTTTTTATGGTGTGTTGTTTTCAGACAATTCCTATTTATTAGCGCAGCAGAAGAAACACAAAAGGGGTGGTGGCGCAGTTGGCTAGCGCGTAGGTCTCATAGCTGAAATCTTGAGTTATCCTGAGGTCGAGAGTTCGAGCCTCTCTCACCCCAAAATCTTTTTTTTCATTTGGAGCTTCTCTGCATATGTCTATTGTACTCTTCTCCTCTAGCATTTTGAGTCATGAAAAAATGATCAAAAGAGAAAAACTAAAACTGAGGGTATGTCATCAATAATCTTTTAGTGTGCATGACCGTTGGTACTCTTCTCCTCTAACATTTTGAGTCATGAAAAAATGATCAAAAGAGAAAAACTAAAACTGAGGGTATGTCATCAATAATCTTTTAGTGTGCATGACCGTTGGTACTTTGTAGAAATGATATGTAGTAATTTTTAGTTTCACATGGTAATTAACATGATTGCCTTACATGTCAATAAGCATTTGTGTGCTTCAGTTTTTTTTATTGCATTCACTAAATTTTCTAATTTTTCTATTCTTGGTATATAAACCTTATTTATAGACTTTTACCAAGATTTTTTATATATACAAAAAATGATTTACAAGGTTATGTGTATCATTTACGGTGATAACGACAGTTCTGAAAATCATAATAATCGTGTTATTTCGTAAAACCGGTGTCTCTCCATTTTGGATAAAGTGTTGAATAATAAGTACCCTTATTAAAAATATGAAGCTCTGTTGGGCATAATTATCGATGTCTTGGTTCAACTACCAAAAATTGGGGAGACACCAGTAAACGCACTGACACATGAGATAGTTTTTTTTTTAAATGGATATTTAATTTTGGGGTTTTGCTACCCGTACCTTCTCAATTATTTAATAATTTAAATTCACCAATATGTTTCTTACTCAGCTTGCTCCCAAGGGCGGAGGATATTAGTTGCCTTGATAGTGGTCCACGGCTCGACACATTATCTTTTTTTAAAAAAATTATCTCATTGACTAGCATTAGTTCAACCATTAAGAGCTCATACTTCTATTTATATCTTACAAAAAAAATTAAGCAAATATTTGTTTTTATTCTTTAGCGGTCATTGGTAGTCAGGTCGGCCGCTTGATCAACCTGCGGATACCTTAGCATGGATCATTTGAAGTACAAAACTATTTTCCCATAATTTTGGTCGTTAGTAATTTTTTGTTATTTGTAGTTTTTAAGTGTTTATGTTTGGATATAAATATAGATTTCCTATTTTTGTTTACTGATGTATTAGAAACATCCAAAGAGATACTTACTATAGTTATATACTTCTCTGAATCAGGATGAGAGAAGCAATATTAACTTTTTCTAACTTCTAAAAACTTTTTCCATTCGGGTATTGGCAATGAAAATTTATGTGATACCATGTAAAAGCTTATATCACCTCCGTGGATCCTTCGAAACCAGTAGGCAAAGTTTTACATACTTCAATTATATATCTATCCTAACATCGGGAAAGAAAAATCGATAAACTTCTCATATATTGATGTAACAAACTCTCCTACATTAGTTTCTCGAAAATAGATCATTTATATGTGAAAGAATTCATATAACGACAAAGAAAGCGACCTCGATTGTAATAAAAATGATAAGATGGATAAAGTTATCATTACGCAAAAAATAAAAGAGGATAAATTAAATCTAGAACAAAATTACACCACCTCTAACCCAATGAATGGAAGGAGAGGCTTTTTAAAAATAGTAAGAGGTCTGAAATAAAAAAAAAACCATTTGTAGACGTCTAGTGCTAAATCAGTTAAAAAACGTCAAAATAAACGATGGGTCCTAAGTGTCAGAACTTATCGTGCAAGTTTCTTTTAAGAGTATTATATTTTAGTTAGCTCATGATTCGTAAGATAAAAAGACTAAAATTATAACTCTGGTGGTGCCTAAACCAATGAGAAAGAGCGAAGAATGAGTCCAGGCGATGGGAGTTTTCCTAGATGAATTCCCTCTACCCGTAGAGTAAATAAATAAGATGATTAATAAGTTTTTCAATTCGGCTTGCAACCGAGTCGTTGCTATCGACGAGTCATTAATTTAAGTTGTTGGTCAATAGATAGAACTCGATATAGATGCAAAAAAAGCTGAGATTGACCTTCAGATAGCTAGACAGTAAAATAGAGTAGGTTAAGAATCTTTAGCAAAATAGTATAACATGGAAGAAACCTAAGTATATATCTAGAAAACTCATTAGTTGACTCAACGTTTGGTGATGGGGTTGGAAAATGCATACAAATCTTGCACGATTGAGATTTTAATTAAGTAGGTACACAATTAGAATGTTATGTAATCCACTAGAATAATTTTTTGAAATCAAACACCGGAACCATAAGGCTAAATTTGTGAAATTAGAATGGTACGACAAAAGGCTAAAATATGGAGGATAATTTGTTCCTTAACATTCACAAAGCCTAGTCTAGAGTTAACATTTAAAAAACGTTTTAGATATCGTACTACATATAATAGTTTGTTACGCCCATAGAATGTTTTGGATAAAATATTGCCACTTTTCTACCACGCCATAAAAAATATACTTTAATCATTCCAAAGAATTTATGTTTGCTGCTTATACTTTTCAATTTTCTCGGGGGTGGAATGGTGTCAAGAAATACTGATTTATACCATGTTTTGGCTTATTGGAGCAACGTGGGTATTTTGAAACTATAGACCGTTATGAGTTATGATCATCATACATACCTCATACTTACATTATATATTTATCTTAATGAAATTCATGACTTTTTTCCCTTATTTTGGCCAAAGGCTATGTTTTCTCCATAGAGAAATAACTCACTGCTCATGAGGTATTACTTGATATGAAAGTAGAAATTTAAGGACTAAAATGTAAATAATAAAAATTTTGTAGAACAATTATGACTATGTAATTTTATTGAGGACTAAGGGTAATTTTATCCCTTTTATGTAACCGTTTTCAGTTTGAAGCTGAGTCTTAGTCCCTCTAGATAAAGGACAAGGTTGAACTAATAAAGAGGTTAAACATTTTTTTATCTTACTCAATTGTGCTCTGACTTTCTCTCTCTAAAAACTCCCTCTCTCTCTAAAACTCACATATTACTTTTTCTTAAGATAATATTTTTAAGAACTGAAGTCACCAAATTGGAGACTCCACTAGGGACGATTAAGAATCAGTGACTTACCTGTTCGAATTTTAATACAATCTTCTTGTTTTTTCATTTGAATTCTATATAATGAATCCCGAAAATAATTTGTCACTTTGATCAGCGATAGAAACATTAAAAGATGATTTGCAAAGAAATGAAAACAGGCTAGATGGATCAACTCCGATCCAAACTCAATCAGACATTGAGATGTGCATGAATCAAATTTTAGACAAAATGAATTTTCTTAACAAAAAATATGAACAAAAAGAACAAGCAATTCACTCGGAGAAGCTTAAATCCGAAGTGAGACAAGAAAACGAGAAAGCTGACATGGGAGATCAATCAGATCGATATTGTGCTGGTAGGCATGCTAGAAGTGAACATAAGAAATCGCGCATCGAATCTCCTAAAGAGCGATATTCATCTCGAAAAGGCAAAAAAGATAAGCAAAAGTGTGTAACCTCTAGTGATGAAGAGGTAGAAAGCTCTGCTTCAGGTTTTAATAGATATAGGAGTTCTTCGAAAGAGGAACCGGAAAAAGAACAGCCGAGGAAGCATATAAAGGAACACAAATTGAAAAGGGATAATGTTCCTCGTTCTACGTGGTGTAAAGGGAACACCTCGAATCAGTATGCTGAGACTGGTCGAAATTTGTATGCAGTAATGGGAACTGATGACCACTTTGTGCAAGGTGTCGGTTGAAGGAACTCTCCGTTGACAAGTGAGACTCGATCTATAACGCTTTCGAAGCGTTTTGACATTTCTAAGGTGGAAAAGTTTGATGGGATGCAAGATACCGATGACCACATCGAACAATTTAATAACTAAATGATTAATTTTGAAGATGACGATCGGTTTTTGTGTCGTGCATTTTCGCAGACTTTTAAAGGAACGACTTTAAAGTGGTATAACCGGATTTCAAGGGGATCCATCTCAAATTTCAGGGATTTTTACACTGATTTTCGAAGGCATTTTGTGGGGAGTAAGGAAACGAGAGCAAATGGGGATACAATTATCCAGTGCAAGCAGACAGTTGGAGATAATTTGAAGGATTATACGAAGAGGTTATTTTTTACTAAAGCAAGTTTGAACAATTGCAAAGAAAATATGGCAATGGCAGCTTTTCGCCAAGGTTTATTGTCAGGGGATCTGGCCAATGAAACTACAAAGAGGGGAGCTCAAACTTTTAGAGCGTTGATAGCTCAAGTAGAGGATCAGATTAAGGTTGAGGAGTCAACCAAGATCCGAGGAGGACCGGTTAGCACTCCAAAGAATTCGAGTCAGGTGGCCAATTACCAACGGCAACCCTCGAATGGCAACCAGTAGACACGTCAGAAGAACAACAACTTGCCACCTATAACTGGTGGATATTCAAATCATGCATCATCCTATAACTACAACAGGACAAGGCCAAATCAATGGGTTAGGCCAGAATATTATGTTGATTTGACAGATAATGTGGCTGCAATCTTTGATAAGAACAAAATCTTCGTAAATTTTAAGAAGCCGGCTCCAATAAGTAGGCTAAGGGAGGAGCAGAATAATAAATACTGTAGGTATCATGAAGACATCAGACATGATACCAATGATTGCATTGTGTTGAAAAAAGAGGTTCAGATCTTGATAAAAAATAGGAAGCTCTTGACTTATGTGAAGTCACAAGGGAGCAGTTCGAAAAATGCAGCGTCGATTTCGAAGGCTAATCCAATTGCGCCAGATGAGAATTTGATGATTTTAGATTCGAAAACTGAAGAATTTGATGCTTCTTTGGAATATGTGGAGAAGGATCCAAACAGGTTGATTTTGATGGCAGTTGTAGAGCCAATAGAATAGGGGCATGTGCGAGATTTGTGCAAATCTTTTGAGTTGTTAGCCATTTTTAGAGGCGATTCAATGATCGGTAACTCAGACAGTTCGAGAAAGAGGCATGTTATCAGTTTGACAATTCAAATCGAAGGGAAAATGTCCACACATCTGTATGGAAAAAAGGAAATTCCTTTCATCATATTCGATGAGGATGATCTACGGGGAACAACAGGGCCGCATGAAGACGCAATGGTTACTAGTGCAGAGGTGGTTGGAATCGAAATTCGACGTGTGCTTATTGACACTGACAATTCTGCTAATGTCCTTTCCAAATCAACTTATGATAGAATGACAAATCCACCTCGAATTTCTCAATCAGAATGAACAATTATAGGATTTACGGGTGTAACAGCTTGTGTGATTGGGGAATTCGAGGGAGATGTGAGTTTGGGAAAAAGACCGTTCAAGAAGAAGGTCCACGTGCTTTTTGTGGTGGTGGATTGTCCCACGAGCTACAATGTTATTTTTGTAAGGTCATAGATTTCTAGAATATATGTGGTTGTGTCAACAGTTCACCAATATTTCAAGTATGTGGTAGGGGATTGAGTAGGGGTCGTTCGAAGTGACCAAAAAGTAGCTAGAGAATGTTATGCCATTGCGCTTCGAATTCGATGAGCCAACAGTGGATATTTGATGCATGCATAGCAGTCAGAGGGTTTAACCTCGGATGTTGAAGAAAAATTTGACGATCTGAGGGAAACCCCAAGGTCTTTAACAAGTAAGTGAAGAAAGAGAGGAGTTTACTTTTTCGGAAGGAGGAGTGCTTCGAATCGGAACCTTACTAACCCCACTTTTACGTCAACAACTGCTGGAATTTTCATCAGCTAACTTGGACGTTTTCACTTGGAAAACAAAGGATGTAACAGGAGTACCAATCGAGGTCATTCGTCATAGTTTGGCTATTGATCCGAAAGTGAAACCAGTAATTCAGAAAAGGAGGGCATTCTCTTTGGAGAAGCAGAATAAATTGTTTATGAGGTGGACCGGTTATCCAGGGTCAAACACATAAGGGAGTCAATATCCTTTTTGGACGGAAAATCAAGTAGTGGTCAAAAAGAAGAATGGGAAGTGGAGAATGTGTGTAAATTTTACAGACTTGAATCGAGCCTGTCCTAAAGATCCATTTCATGTTCCTCGAATAGATCAGCTGATTGATTCTACCTCGGGAAATAAAATACTATCATGGACGCTTTTGCATGATATAATCAGATTCAGATGGATCCAAAAGATCAAGAATGGACAACATTTATAACTAATAGAGGGTTGCATTTTTATAAGGTTATGCCGTTTGGATTGAAAAATGTTGGAGCCACTTATCAAAGATTGATGAATAAGCTTTTGCTACTCATATGGGAAAAATATGGAAGTATATATAGACGATATGGTGGTAAAAAGTTTCAAGGATGATATGCATCTTGAGGACTTAGAGGACGCATTTTTGAATTTGAGGGCAATCAGGTTAAAGCTGAATCCTGAAAAGTGCATCTTTGGAGTTTGGTCAGGGAAGTTTTTAGGGTTATGTCATAAGTGAAAGATGAATAAAAGCTGATCCAGAACAGTTAAAATCCCTGATAACGATGAATTCACCTCGATCTATTAAAGAAGTGCAAATTCTGACAGGAAGGTTAGCAACATTTAACTGATTTATTTCGAGATTTTATGACAAATGCTTTCCTTTCTTTCAAGTTTTACAAGGACCAAACAGATTTGAATGGACATCAGAGTGTGAGGTAGCATTTACAAATATAAAAAATTAATTATCATCACCAGAAATATTGTCAAAACCTAGAAATAGAGAGAAGCTCTTTTGTACATTGTGGTATCGGATTTTGCATTAAGCGTTGTGTTGATAAGTGAAGATTCGGGTATTCCGAAGCCAATGTACTATATCAGTAAAAGTCTAGTGGCAGTAGAAAAGAGGTATTTGAAACTGGAAAAGTTAGTGTTAGCATTGATGATTGCTGCTAGGAAAATGCGCCCCTATCTTCAAGCTCATATTATTGAAGTTTGAACGTCATTCCCTTTCAAAAATGTTTTACAACGACCTGATATGTTGGGGAGAATGACCAAGTGGTCAGTCGAGTTGGGGGATTATGATATTGTGTTCACACCTCGAACTACAATTAAAGCCCAAGCATTGGCAGATCTTTTTTTTAAATTCCATTCGAGCAGATCGAATATGGAAGAAAGTAAAGATAATGCACCAGTAAATTCGAGGTCGAATGTTCGAACAGATGGAAGGTCTAGTGTTTCAGGGTGTAGTGTTGGGGTTCAGCTGATAGCTCTAACTGGAGAAATGATGATTCAATCTATTAAATTTGGCTTTCACGCTTTGAATAATGAAGCTGAGTACGAAGCTGTTTTGGCAGGTTTAAGATTGGTAAAAATATGTGGAGCAACTTCAGTACGCTTGGAAACGGATTTTCAGTTGTTAGCAAATCGGGTATCCGGATTTTCCGAGGCAAGAAAGGATCGTTTAATTTTATATCTTTGGGAACTTTGGAATTTAATGTTGTTATTCGATAATGTTGTTGTTGAATATATTGGTCGAGGAAGTAACATGGTGGCTGATTCTTTAGAAAATATTGCTGATAAGGAGGAATATCCTTAGATTTTGCTACAAGAAAATCCTGCAATTGTTACTCAATCCAGTCAGTGTGAATGTATAGAGGAGTTCTTTGTCACATCCAATGCAATTAGAGGAGATTGGTGAACATATATTCATATTTTTTTTACTCAAGGAACATTACGAGATGATACGAGGTTGGCAAAAAAATTGAGAGGTATACATAGTGTTAGATGGAATATTGTATAAAAAGGCATTAAGCATGCCATTTTTACGATGTTTAGACAAGCAAGAATCACAGGAGGCGTTATCAGAATTGCATGATGGAGAAGGGTCAACACATTGCGGGTTTAAAAATTTATCACGACGAGTTTTACTTGGGGGTTCTATTGGCGTACAAACATAAACGATACTAAACATTTAGTTCGAAGTTGTGATACTTGTCAAAGATTTTCTAATGTTATTTATAGGCCAGTAGTACTGCTTATGTCTATAACCGAGGCTATGCCATTTGATAGATGGGGGATTGATTTAGCGGGGCCTTTTCCAATAGCTTCTGGAGGAAATCAAATGATAATTGTAGCAGTGGATTATTTTACAAAATGGGCCGAGACAAAACCTCTATCTGGAACAAAGGCAAAGGATGTGATCAAGTTTATTGTGAATAATATTTGTTGTCGTTTTGGTGTTCATCGAAGAATTACAACAGATAATGGCCCTCAGTTTAATAATAAAGAAATGCATTCATTTTGTATGTCGAAAGGAATTCAGCAATATTTTTCGACGCCTTTTCATCCTCAAGCTAATGGGCAAGTCGGTGAGAAATAGAACTATTTTAGATGGCTTGAAGAAGAACTTGATAGGGCAGCTAGAAAATGGCCAAATTATTTACAAAAGGTGCTTTGGGCTTATCGGACAACTCCCAGGGAGGCTACAAAAGAGATTCTCTTCGCCTTAGTATATGGAATGGATACGGTTAGCCCCGTAGAATCTACGATGTCATATTTTCAATATTCTGAAAGATTCAATGACGAGCTAAAAGGGAGAATTTAGATTTGATTGATGAAAAAAGAGTTCGAGCTCATTTAAATGTAATCCATCATTAGACTCTTTTGAAAAACGTATATGATTCGAAGGTGAAAAGAAGAGAATTTAAAGAAGGCGACAAAGTGTTGAAAAACATATTCTTGCATACAAAGGAGAAGAGCCTTGGAAAAATGGCTCCAAATTGGGAAGGGCCTTATATGGTTATTGAGAGGATAAAACTAGGGTCTTATCGCCTTTGCGATTTTCAAGGGAGGATGCTTCAACACCCATGGAATATACAAAATTTTAAGTTGTATTGGGAATAGATTTGTCTTTGTATTTTGGATTTTTTACTATTTAATGACGCGCCCTTTCCTACCTTGTTGGCCCATGAAGGTTTTAACGAGGCGTTATGTACATATTCATATTATCAATAAAATATGTTTTGGCCAATGGTTATTTACAAGTGTTTATTAAAAACTATCTTAACAACTTATCATAAACTGATCATCTTTGAGGGTGGTTGAGAGTAGAATATTCCGAAGTGTTTATTATACTTTTCGAAGAAACCACCATTTTCGAAGTGTTACGCTCACTAAATGCACTATGATTTTTTTCAAAGTGCAATGCTCAACAATTCCCTGTGTTTCAAAGTTCAACGTTCACAAGACGTGCTATGATTTTTCGAAGTGCAACGTTTAATAACTGCAGTGCGGTATTCGAGGTGTTATATTTGAAATTTTTAGTTATACATTGTGGATTTTGAAGTGCATTGTCGTATATAAGGAATTATGTTTAAAAATTATTATAGTTATTTTAGGATTGTTAACATCGAATAATTCATATGGATGATAAAAATGAGAAGTAAACAAACATTTGTCAATTAGATTAATTCGATGAAGCACAATAAGCAGGGTTCTAGTTTGACAAGTACAAAAAGGATAACAAAAGATTAAAGAACAATAAAGTTTCTCACATGAATCGTCCTCGGATGATTCCTCTTCTGATGATGATGAGTCTAGGACATGATCGAAGGCTTCACTAGGACGTCGTTCAATGAAAATGCCGTTCCAAAAACTTAAGAGGTTAATTTTTGGATAAGTTGCATGAAGTTCTCGAAGAAGAGTGATGGTTGTTTCTTCTTTGTAACTGTTAATGGCAGCCAACATGTCGTTGGAACATTCAGTTTCGGCAACATCAACTTTTTATTTCTCAAAATCTCCTTTCAGTTTGGCTATCTCATCAGTTAACCTTTTATTTTTTGTTTAGCTGGAAGAAAGAGAAGTTTAGAGGCCTTCAGATTTGATATTTTCAACAGTTAGTTCATTAGCATGTTTAGCTTTGAGCTTGTCCATATCCTCTAGATGTGAGGTCGTCAGCTTTTCTTTCTCAGCAAAATGTTGTGTTCGTAAATGACTTTTGATGAAGAGAGCTCCTCGAATAAGCTCAGACCTTGTTGTCTCATACATATGGAATTGCTCGACTACCTTGCCTTGAAAATTTTCCCTTAGTTGCTTTTCAACTTCGGCAATTCCTTTATAGCGGACCATGTCTTTCGCCATTTGTTTCGAATGATCTTGAGAAGTCTCTAATTGTGAAGCAAGCGCCTTTGCTGCAGCGTCGAGATCGGAAAGTAGTTGGAGTGCAGCAAGGACTTCAGGATTGGGTGGAGGATGAGGAAAATATGTTGGTCTAGGACGAAGAATCATGTCCAAAGTTGTAGTTGGAACAGAGGGACATATGATTTCTGGAGACGCTTCGACGGTTGTCTTTCTCCTGAAGTGGTGCATATAAGTCTGAATATCTTTAAGGACATGATCGTCTTCTCCACCAAGCTCCTGTGACTCGTTGAAATTAATAAAGTTATCAGGGTCAATCTGGTCACTGTTTTGATTGCCATCATCAGCATTATCCTCGATGATGATCGGAGCATCATCATTGGTTTTTTGCTCTTTGAGAGAAGGATTTTGTTGATTTTCAACAGTTGTGGTTTCTTCCGCATCGGCCAATGCGAATTCAGTGATTTTGGATTGTTCCTTTTTCTTCCCATGATAACTGGCGGAAGCTTTCTTTTTCTTCGAAGAAGGTTATTGCTCTTTTCTTCTTCGATGGTGAAAGAGTCTGCTCTCCTGCTTTTATCTTGCGATGTTTAGGCTTTGACGGTGTTAAAGGGCTAGCACTAGATGCGCTAGCTGCCTTTTTTACTTTACTTTTTTTTTATTTTTAGGTAGGTGACTTTCCGACCTATTGCGGATGGGGATGAATACATTACAATCAAGTTGAACTGACCTTTTGCAGGTGAGATGAGGATTGGGTTCATCCATTAAATTTCGAGGAGGCAATGTTCCCTCCGTGATCGGAAAAGATGACTGTAAAGGAATTTGATCGGTTGGAAGACAATGTGGAAAGCGTTGTTCCACACTTTTACGGCCCAAGCGGCAAGCTTTTAAAAATATACTTGGGAGCTTCGGATCTTTAATAATTGTGTTAAGAAGATGAAATCCTTGATGCTGATCGAAATCCGGATATAAGAGTGAACCATTGATTCAGTGTCACTTGAGTAGGGCATAGGTTGAGGAGTTCGAAGTACTCCACGATCATAGAATCCAGTGGGAACCGAAGACCCCAATTGATGATTTCGGGGTAGACCACCAACTCATCGTCTATGCAATCTAAGGGAGTTTCTCCTTTCTTAGGCAGTCGAATAGTGATGTTCTCTCCCATTCCTCACTGTTTCTTTAAGTCCGATGCTTGACTCTCTTGGTAGTTGATATATAAAAACCTTTTTCAGCTCGATAATATAGTCAACGTCAAGACCTCTCAAATTTCTACTAATAGCAGCCCTCTCTTCATCGGAAACAAATCCCGGATCCTTCTTTTTTTAGGTTTGCGAACTTTATTTTCTGTGGCAGTTTCTGAGTCGCCCTCATCGGATTCAGCTTCATTATTAGTTCTAGTAGCCTCGGAATCAGCTTCATCGGCTTCTGATGTTTCATCTCTTGTTTGGGGAGAATTTTATTGAGGCAACAGAGCTTCAGCTTCTGATGAGGGATCCCTTGTTTGGGGAGGATTTCTCGATAGATTTTGTTGAGGAAATGTTGCTTTTTTGGTTATTTTTTACTGAGGACAAGACTGAGTAGCTGGATTCGAGGAGGGGGAGTTGGGGTAACGTCTGAATCATCTCTCATGGTTATGAAAGTTTTTATTTTTTGAGTTGGTGGAGTATGAGTCGAGGAACGAGTTTGAGATTTATTTTTAGGAAGATTTGTTTGATTCTTCACTAATCATAGGTGGTGCTTTGATTTGAGAAGAAGAGGCTCGAGGCATTTTAGGTGTTTGAACTTTGGAAGAATGATGTACTTCGGTTATAGGGGAAGGTGAAAAAGCAGGTACCTTAGTTGGATCGAAGTTATCGTAATAAGTGGTTTTCGTGGTTGTTCCAACAAGAGCGTTATTGATTAATCTTGCAGCCTTATAATCCTTTTCTCTTTGAGTAATTAAAAAGTAGTCGTATGATCCGAAGACTAGATTATCGTCATCAGAGATTTGGGTTTTTTGGGTATGTTAGCCTTGGATCTTCTGGTTTTTGGATTTTTTTTCTTATAAACTGGATGGAGATTGACCGAAAATAATAGGGTTTGATTGTAAAGTTTGAGTTTTCTGATGAAGATGGAGAGAAAGTTGAAGAACACGTTGAAGGTAGCCAAGGTTGTGCTTTTTCTCTCTCAAGGAATTTTAATTGCGAGAATGAAAAATGAGGCTACTAATGAATTTATAAGAGGATAAGAAGACGTGTAGAAGTGGAAAGGACTCTATGATGATAGGGAAGAATACAAAATGGTGAAAAACTTATGAGTTCGATGTCTGTCAGACTAGCTAGCTAGCTATGAATCTAGTAGTTATGCATTCATGATGAATCTGAATGGTTAGATATATGGGCACCTTTGGAAAAATTCGAAGATTACCATCCTACAATTTGATTTGAATTTGATGACTATGTTCTGAAACTGCAGTCAGAAAGATTCGATGATTACGTATATTACTTCGAGTTTTCCATTGAGTTTTTAACTTCGAGTTTTATATTGGGTTTTTTACTTTGAGTTTTCTGATATGGCTTCTGGTAAGATTCGAAGACTTTTAGTTCTCATTAATTTACTGACATGAGAACTAGGGGGGCTACTAATATGGAAGTATGAATTTAAGGATTAAAATGTAAATAATAAAATTTTAGTGGAACAATTATGACTATGTAATTCTATTGAGGACTAAAGGTAATTTTATCCCTTTTATGTAACCGTTTTCAGTTTGAAGCTAAGTCTTAGGGCCTCTATATAAAGGACAAGGCTGAACTAATAAAGGGGTTGAACATTTTTTTATCTTACTCAATTGTGCTCTGACTTTCTCTCTCTAAAAACTCTCTCTCTCTAGAACTCACATATTACTTTTTCTTAAGACAATATTCTTAAGAACTGAACTCACCACTACTGATCACCTGAAGCCTTTAGTAAGAATTCAACTAGTTCTTAACCTTATATGTCAGTCTAAATTACCTCGGATATTGAACCGAGGGGAAGAGTTGTGATTTAGATTGTGTTGGTAAATCATTATCACGTATTGTAATGTTTAATCAAATTTTTAGCATCTACTAAAACGGTTTGCCACAAGTACCTTGTGAGGAGGACTCGTCGATATAATATTTTATAGTCGTAATCCGCATCATATTTTTCTTCATGTAGTTCATTCATAATGAAAGTTGATTCATCAAGTGAGACTCTAATTATAATATATCTGATAATCATACGTATCTTTCCAAATTAATATTAATATTTTGGGTTTCGGTTCTATCTTTTGGAATGATCTCTTCTATTAGGTAGGTACAAGTAGTATATTGTGATTATGTTCATTCTTTGATAACCATCATTTCAACCTTTGGGTTCATATAAGGGTGAGATTCGGTTGGTTCGGTCGGTTTTTTTTAAATTCTTAAACCAAACCTAAATAATTCGGTTTGTATATTATTAAACCGATTTAGTAATAAAAAGATCGCTTTTTTTATTCGGTTTTTTTTGTTTCGGTCGGTTTCGGTTGATTTTTTGGTTTTAATAATGGTGCGGTTCGGTGCACATGGGGATTTATTTTTCATATTGGGACTAGAGATGGATGTTGATTTACCTTCTTCTCTGTTTTCTAGGATATTGTCACTTGCAATGTACTTAGCGACAAACCAATGTATTTATTATCGAGTCTGGTAGCCTATCTTTTGTAGTAATGTGTCGTGTAACCTTTAATTAAAAATTACTTAAATTTAATTTTGTTGTGTAGTTTTCACACCTTGCATGGGTCAAATCCCATAGAAAATCAGTTGGACTGGGTGATTTGAACTACCCACTAGTTTCAGCTATCACCAAATTGATTTCAAAATCGTTTGGAGTTTTGATCCCTGACCATGTAAAAGTGCACTTTATATGAGCAGTTAGACTTATACGCTTGTGATACAATTTCTAATTTATATGCACTCAAATGAAAAATTCTGACATCCTGATGTTATAGAGGAGTAATTTTTCTACTTTCTTATGAAAAATAAAGGTATATTAAGGTATAGCTTATGAACTGCACAATATATGTGTAGCTAGTTTTGTTAGGTATGTCTCTTATGAGCCTTTCGAATTTTTGTGCAAACCGGTCTGTACTACCTAGTATCTATTAAGGAAAATAGAGTAATAAACCCAAAAAATAGTTACAACTCCTAGGATTCGTACCCACAAACGTGTATAATAAAAGAGTCTTAAGTTGTATGTGTACAACCACTAGGCCAGAGGTGGCCATAGTGTTTATACCAAATACGGTCTATATATTAACATATACAATATATTTTCTAGATTCGGTCAGTTCGGTTCAAATCGGTCTAAGAAATTAAAACCGAAACCGAAATCTAGTTTTAAAAAACCGACCAAAGTGACCCATTTTGGTTTGGTTTGGTCGGTCGGTTCGGTGTTTTTTGGTTTTTTCTCACCCCTAGTTCATACGATAGGTTTTAGCATGTTTTGTTGTTATAGGCTTCTTTTGTAGGATCATCCATGGTTCTAAATTGGCACATCCTAAGGAAACAAGTGCATCTACTATCATGTTCTCGACCCATAGTAAAACAAATTACACGATATGCTCAAACATAGTTCATTGCGAAGAAGTTCCCTCAAATATTAGATTAGGTTATCTTTTTTTCTTCGGTTTGTCCTATGGCATGATATGTTACGACTTGTGGGTCATCTATGAGCTTCACGTATCGGGCTTAATAGATATGAGCGAGTTACATACCACTATGATTTCCTCATTTTCAACCATATTATTAAATATTCATAAACTAAACTTAATAGATTGATTTAGTGCATCCGTAAATAAATTTATTAGTTGTATACATGCACCATAACCTAAATTGTTGGATCCACCCTTTGTTCAGACACCCAAGTTAGTATGGGTTTATCATCCGAAGGTAGCGGTCTGAAACTCTGTTAAAACAATTACTAGTGCATAAGCTTTGATGACAACATGTGGTTCAAACTTAATATCAACTCTCCAATTTCAACTGATCATATTGTAATGTAACCCAATATATATATATATATATATATATATATATATGGATTTTATATTAAAAAAATAGAAACAGAGGTCTGAACAATAATAGTATGTATCTGAAAATATGGTCTCATCTTTCTGGCAACAATAACTAAGGTTATGGCTAATTTGTTAGTTGTAAGTTGAACATTTCAGTATCTATGAGAGACTTGCTTACATAATATATCTCTCTCGGGTTAGAAATCTCTTCTCTAACTAAACCTATGCTAACTTCATGATCCGATACAAGAAGATAAAAATAAAAAGATTAACTCGGCTTTAATTTTGGCAAGGCCCTTGGTGAGGCTAGATACATTTTTTTACATATTACGTCGCATTCAACAATCTAGTTGAATCAGCCGCCGTTTTTTATAATTTAGAAACTGAGAAATATTTCTCTAAGGATAGAAAAATTAATATGTAGAGAGTGTCAAGCATTTTTGCCAAAATTTGAACCTCTTTTATGTTACGTTGAGGTTTCATGACCGCTAGATTGGAAAGTTGTGTATGATATTTTTTTATTATCATCTCGCTCACCAAGTAACCGATAAACATTTCTGACCATACGCCAAACACACTATTTTCTAAGTTTATCTTCAAATTCATTGACCGAAAGATCTCGAAGGCTTATGTGAGGTCAACTACGTAGTTTTCATTATGATCTCTTGTGACCATCTTATTGTTTATATATGCTTGTAAATTAGGTTTGAGATAGCTTGATAAAATTTTATTCCCTAATCGTTGATAAGTGGCTCTTGTGTTTTTTACGCTGAATGACATGAATTTGCAACAGTAAAGCCCTTTTTTGTTACGAATGAGGTGTTATCTTGATAATCTACATGCATAGTAATTTAATTTTAGCCAGAATATGTATTTTTAAAATATAACATATGATTGCATGAGGTAGCATCCACTAACTAGTTTATGCGAGCGGTCGAGAATTGATTTTTGAGACATGCTTCATTAAGATAGGTGAATTCCACGTACATGTGACCATTTACCATTTTTATTTTTTACTAAGACTAGATTGGTAGTCCAAACCTGATAGGATGCTTCTCGGACGTAGCCCACTTTGATAAGTCGATTCACCTCGACTATAACCAATCGCTACCACGTGGGAGCTCAAACAATACCATTTTAACCTTTTGTACCCCTAACCATTTCGTGTATACATACACATTGTGCCATATAGGAAAAGTAATATTCACCTATTTATTTATCATTCACTTTATACCGACCTAATTTCCTTTCATCAAGCGAGCCAGATCGAGTCAGTTTTTTTACCTAAGCACAAACCTAATAATTTGACAAACCCATATATTTTACTAGATGATTACTGACTCAAATCGTAATAAGTATAAACCAAGCACAAGCCTAATAATTATTAACCCAGTTTATTTATTTAACAAAGTTATTGACACGCTTTATTTGTTGAACACGCTGATTTCTTTCTTTAAGTCCTACAAGAAACCCTCTTCAATTTATTTTTTCAACCATAAATCCAACCCTTACTCCATCAATTCATTCAATTTACCTTGTCAAATTAAACTCATGTTCGATTCTTTTCATCAATCTTAATTGAACCAATTTTTTATTTTTCAAGTAAAATTTTCATACTTGATTAAATCAAAAACCTTTATTAACTTAAAAATAGTGTTTTTCATGATTCTATATTGTCTAGTGTTTCTCATGTTTGGACTAACCCAAATTCTGATAGAAATTAATGTTTGTGGTAACTATGGGGTAAGTCTGATTTATATATACATTGTTTAAATTGATTTCGGTACATATTTTGAATCATCAAGTAATGGTAATTGTTTCATCTAAAATTTGATTTTGTATAAAATGAGAAACATGTTGTTATTTTAGGTGGATTGGTCCCCAAATTAACAACTTGTCACAATAAATTATTAATGAATTATTGAATAGAGTTGCGAAATTGGAATCATAATATAAAATAAAAAAGATTATTGTTGGAGTTCTTTGTTTTTTATGTCTACTTATTATTGTTTTTGTGTGTGTTGTAAATGGTTTTTGTTGTGTTTGAAGATTAAATCAAAATTATTATTGAACTAGTGTTGAATCAACCATGATTATAGTTTATATAAATGTTGTAGTGGTCATCAATTGAATCAATCAAATGAATCAGACATTGTGTTATAATACTTATTGTAGAAATGTATCTAATCTATTTTTGCAAGTTGTGTCATTATATTGTTTTATAGTGAAAGAGAAACATTGCATCAAATAATATAGCATTACATGGTCTTCAGAAGTTGTATTAGGTTGCTCGGATTTAAGAGTAATTACTTATTGTTCATTAGACCATGTTAAAAACATATACCATAGTTAATGTTATTTTCTCTCGTGTTTCTGATATCTAATCATGTTAAATAATGTACACTTATCTGAGATCAGACAATCCTATAATTATCTTCTTAGTTTTTTTAGTTTGGATTTCTTGGGTTTACTCAGTTTTGATATTAATTGAGTTTTAAAATTTTTATAAATTTATTGTTAGCACCAAAATAAGTGTCAAACAAGTACTAAATACGATCCATATGTTACCACAACCCTTTATTAGATATGACCCCCCAACAAGCACAAAAAGAAGTAGAGGCACATTGTAGGAGACAACTATCGGTGAACTAAAAACACTAAAATAAGCAGTAAAAGAGCACCATAACTAAGAAAATTATATGACCATAAACCATAACTAAATATGTCCATCAAACAAATACCTAAAAATAACTAGAAACGCACTAAAACACTAGAAAACACTAGAAAACACACATTAAAAATAACCATAAATCTCAACTTAATATTTCAACCAAACAAGAACCCAAAAGTACCAGAAACACGCTAAATGAGACAACTAAATATAAACTAAACACATTAGAAACATGCATTAAACAACACTAAAAAATAAGCACCAAACATCAAGTAAATATGACCAAAAATAGGCATTAAACATCAACCAAATTAGATAATTAAATATGAACTAAACATCATAACAGACATCATCACAAACAAAGTCAGACAAAACCAACAACAACAATTCATAAGAAGTTCTAAACAAGATGTTAATCCCCAAAACACCATCAAATTATAAATAAAATATTAAACCAATATTGTTGCAATTATAAGAAGTTAAAGTCATTATAACAACCAACAACATAGTTCCATAAGGCTAACAACGAGCTCACAACCAAAAATAAAATTATAAGGTGCAACAACTTCATTGGTGGTTCACTAATATTAACCACAATGTTACCACTACCTGCAATCGATGATCGGGATCTCATTGCAATGACACATTTACTTGAATTTCCAACACATGAACCAGAAGCTATTGCTCCAGAAGCAACAGTAGCCGCTGAAAATTATAGTGTAACATAGTCATTAACACGTTCCTTCATTTCTTCACATTCTCTAACCAATTTTTTGGAGGTTTTAATTTTTTATTATTTTCGAAAATTGTTTTGCATCTTTAAATTGCTACATACTTCCAGTTCTTATCCAAGATCTATGAGGAGCAGTGATGTTATTTTGAAAGAGAAATGTAGATTTACAATACTAATATATAAAAATATATAAAATATAAAATAAAGTTAATTTGTATATGCACAAGTATCCAAAAAATGGTAAAAATAAGAATCTTCTAGTCGGGATAACATTTTTTCACATGTCTAGCATGTGAGTTGTCTCTTCTATCAACACAATGGACAACGTTTTCCTATATACAGTCAACAAATAAAAATTATAAAATAATAACATTATTCAAAATATTAATAGTTTACTCAAGGTACCACATTTACATCAAACATAATAGTTTGATTCCCTAGTTCACCTCTTCTAACCTATTAAGTATATAATTTATGTTGATTTAGAAAGACTTATAAGAATACTAAATAACACGCACTTAGAGCTATTGTGCTAACACTCGAATATTAAGATGTAATATGTTTTTTTCCTAGTGCAAATTGATTATTGAGTGTAGATATGCCTCCTTCTATCTAAGTATTGTTTGGATTATTGCTTAGATTATTTCTTATCTCTTGAACTAATTCAGTTGCGCTGGTATATTTCATTCTATTGTTCCTAATTCCCTTACACTTACTACATATAGGTGTGTTGTATCTCATCAATAATTTTGTGTTACTTGTTGAAACTGTTGAAGGTAGTTGTAAACCCTATGCTTTATCATTTCTTATTGTAGTTTGACGTTTTCCTCTCGCTATTTTAATTTTTGGATCCATAAGAGGATGATACAAGTTCAAAGGACATTGTATATAAATGTTGATATGATTGGTTGTGTGATTACAATTTATTTTATAGAAACCATAAACCATGTAGACACATAATTGGTTGGACTACGTTGCGCATACCATATAGTTATAACATCATGGCCACATGGAATCTCTGAAAGTTGCTATTTCATGCATGCATCCAAAATCCACCACAGATGGGTTATGTCTATGTACAAATTGATATTATGAGCTTCATGTTTCTCAAACTGTGCATTCTCTAGATTGTTCATAGCATTTGTCCAATTTATTTTGGATAACATGACATATTAGTCAATCTCACTTAGCAATTCATTTTCTATTCTTCACAATTCTTCTAACTGTATTCTCTCTAATATCTTCCAATAAACATATAATCCATTTGGCTATGTATTTTAGGATAATAATATTAAATGTATCCGTTAAATTATATATTTTCATGAAACAAATAGTTTTGGTATCGTAGTGAGTCATTGTCCACTGTGAGGCATGTCTTTCTCGCAGTCGATCATACATTTTTTGGTTGTATATAGTCATCCAAGACTAGTACACGTCTACCATAAGCACCAAAATATTTCTTGAGATCATACAAACACATAAATTCTTATGAAAACATATTCGTGACGTTTAATTATCATTATGGATCCATGATAGGTCCTTAAAATTTTATGGAAATATTGTCGTAACTTGTAATATTGAATGTCGTCATCTTCCAAAATCAAATTTAGCGCCATCAATTTTACCATAAATTTATATTATTTATAATTTAGTCCTCAAAATCTTATTTCCATATCAGAAGCCCCCCTAATTCTCATGTCAGTAAATGAATGAGAACTAAACTATCTTCGAATACTTCCATATGTTATGTAACCTGTGATAAACTTAAATCAATAATATGAAGCAGTCATTTGAAACAAGCATTCGAAGCGCATATGGAATGCAATCATTCGAAGCGTACTCAAAACAAACATCAATTAGCAATGATGCTAAAATATGATACTGTAATAGAAAATTACTTCAAAATATAATGTAAACGAACCATCTTCGAACACTTTCAAAAATACTCTTTTCGAATTTTATCCATGTTGTATATGAAAATAACCATTGCCTATAACCGTTAAATCCATCATAACCCTATAGTTTTTATATGCATAGCTAGAAGTCTAGCCTGACAAATGTCGAACATCTGATCAACCCACCGATTTGGATTCCAACCTATCATCATACGAGTCTTTCCAACTTCACACGTCTTCGCTTCTTTTATATAATTCAGTATGCCTTTCATTTTTTTCATTCTCATCAGATAAACCTTTTTAGAGAGAAGTCGGAGCTTTTTGGCTACCCTCACCGTTTTCCTCTTTTTTCAGTATTCTCATCAAAAAACCAAACTTTCCGACCAATCTTCGTATTCTCCGATCAACCTTTATTTGGTTTATGAGAAAGAAACCAAAAAAATTGAAGTCTATCCTACCCAAAACATCAGAATTTTCAGACTCTGCCAGCATTTTGGTCTTCGGATCATACGACTATGTTTGTATCACACAAAGAGCTGAAGAGTATAAGAAAGCAGGATTGATTAATAGCCTTACAGTTGGAACAACCCCTAAGACAATCTGCTCGGATCCTTTTCAAAATACACTGAAGAAGCATCGAAAGGTTCAGCCTATGAATCCAAAATCATCAAATTCTCAGCTGGCGGCGCAGCCTTTGAAGTTAATGCACCATTATTTTTCAATGCGCTCCCATGTGACTTCACATAAGTCAAGAGCTTTCTATTCTCAATCAAATATTAGATTTATTTATTCAGAGCAATGCAATCATTTGTATTAAGTCCAATATCATCATGATATCTGCAAAATTTATTATTCCTCTCCTCCCTTGGTCTGCTAATAGGAGCTTGCTTTCTAAAATTTACGAAGCTCTTGGTTTTATCCTAGATGACAGAAACATTCTCTGTCATATCAGCATAGTACTCTGGCTTGACCCATGTATTTGGTCTAGGCATGTTGTAATTGTTAGATGAAGCATGATTTGAATAACCACCATCCCAAGGAGGAAAATTGTTGTTCTTATGCCTCGACTGCTGATTGCCATTGTCATTGTCATTGTTATTACCATTCGAGGGCTACCCCTGATTATTGGCTACCTGTCCCGAATTTTTTGGAGTGCTAACTGGTCCGCCTTGGACTCTACTCGACTCCTGCACTTTGATCTGATCCTCAACTTGAGCCATCAAAGCTCCAAAAGTTAACTTGTCATTTTGGACACACTTGAAGTTACAACTCGACTTGTTATTTTGTATGACCTTAATATTTCGTCGTTGTTTGATGTCATATTGTTTAACATTATCTGTAATGTTTTTGGAATAACTGAAATTGATCATAACTTTTAACTTAAGAAACCAATAATTCAGATAGAAGCTTGAATCTTTTTAACTTAGATTTCCTTTTTTTCTTATGCTAGAGTCTTCTTTAGAGTCTTTGGGAATGCTTAGATTGTTAGTGTTAATGTACTCTTCTTCACTGTTGGTATCATTTTCAATATTATTTCTCACATTTGAACCACCCTCACTATCAATATATTCATATAGACCATATGTATTATCTTCACTCTTAGTATTTTTACGATCAACAGTTGCGTTTTGAAATTCTGTAAAAGCATCAAATTGTGACGTGTTAACATCAGCAAAAAATGATTCGTCAAATTCATTTTGACCATCCTAGTGGCATCAATTTGGCCACCTAAACCACCTTTAACATAATCACATTGAACTTCATCATGAACCTTACCACCCTTAACATCACCACATTTAATACCACCCTAAGCATCATCACACTAAATCTCATCCTAAACTTCACCATCTTCAATCTCATAACCTTAAATATCATCTAGAACCTCACCACCCTGAACCGTATCACCCCGAACATCACCATGAACATCAGCACCATGAATATTTTCATCCTTAATATTACCATCGTGAACATTACTACCCTGAACATCACCCCCCCCCCTACATTCCAGTAACAAACAAAAAATCACTTACACCCTTACCTAGAACATCCCCCTACAACAATATTGTTGTATCCATCGACATCAACAGTTGAGATTCTATTGGAAGGTATAAAGTTTCTATATTCTTTTGGGTGATATGATTTCTCGAAAGAGACTTAGATCTGAGTAAGTATTAACTATCTTTTCATCATATATCTTCTTAATGAGATCATAAGCATCATTGTCATTCTCTATAATAGTAGGTGATTCATCTAAAACCGGAAGTTTATATGCGAACAAAAATTGCCGCAATTTTCCTACTTCATCTGCAAGCTTGTGGATATAGTGTATTTTTAAAATTAAAAATTTATCAAGATTGATAAAACTAATTATAGTTTATTTGCATCCCTTGTATTTTATCTTTCTTTTTGTCAACCAATTTGTTGGTGTAATGGTAGTTATCAATAAATAAATGTTTGTTTACAGTTGAAAATTAAACGATGTCATATGTTAATCAAAATTGTATATGCCAATACAAGTTGAAATACATTATAGCTTACCTTTGTATGTATAATGCATTTTAGTAGGGTGTTGTGGTTAGGCTTTATAAAAATTAAAAACGCAATATTAAATTTAGGTTAAAGGTTAATTATTTTTTGAAAAAATAAAGTATGTTCAAAGAAAAAACTTAGATAAAATTTAAACGAAGACATATTCTATTCGAAGAAACAAATGTTATGCTTGAATAAAAAACGAAGGTTTGTCGGAAGAAATGAATACGGGTTTGAGAAAAGAACTAAATAAAATATTTATGATTTGGGGTAGATGGAATTAAATCGATTAAGGTTAATTGATTTTGGTGGGAGATTAAATTTTGAATTGGGTTTAATAGTTTGGGTCCATACTAATCGATTTTAAAATATTTAATTAATAGAACTAGATTTGGGTTATGGACCATAGTAACAAAACAAAATAAAAGTAAAAGATAAAAAAGTAAGGTAAAAAACAATTGTATCCGTGTAACTTTGGCTTATGATATAAAATGGTTTGGCGTGTATAAAAGGTTACTAAGTGGGGATAAAAATCTAAAAAAATGAATATGTTTGAACTGTTATTTGTTTTAACTCACCAATAAAAAATTAAAAATACTATTTTGAAAAAAAATGAAAGACTCGTTTAATATCAAAATAAACACTAAAACCCATAATGCACCATTACGTGATCAAAAATTTTGTTTACCCATAACAATATTTAAAATTATTTTACTAATACTAAAAAAATCATAATCTTTTTTATATTAAAAAAATTGTAATCTACCAAAATAATTTTTAATAGGATCTATGAAATTAGTAGGTCGAGTTACCATTACTCATCGAATTACCAATTCAATTATTATTTAACTTTATTAATATATCTATATTACATGAAATACTTAATAATCATCACTCACATTTATTAAAAGTTTTATTAGTTTGTATCTTTTAAATCAAATTTCGGGAAAAAATGAAAATTTCATTGGTTTTGTTTCCGAGACAAACAAACTATATCCATGAATAATATTTGTTTGAATTAATTTAGCTTTTTTTTATGAGACCAGTTAACCTATGATTCGTGATTCACGTTTAATCCATGATTTTCGGTTTTCGTTTATTCTATAATTCTTCGTTCACATTTTACCCATGATTCATGATTCACAATTTACCCGCGATTCTCAGTTCACATTTAACCAATTATTCACGATTCATATTTAACTTTTGATTCTCAGTTCGGATTTAACCCATAATTTGTAATACACAATTAACTCATTATTCTCAATTCGCATTTAACTCTTGATTTACAATTCGCAACTAATCCTTAATTCTCGGTTTGGATTTAACCGATGATTTTTTATTCACATTTAATCATTGATTCTCAGTTTACATTTCACCCATGATTTTAGTTTGTATTTAATATATGATTCTCAATTAGCATCTAATCCATAATTCTCAATTCGCAATTAACCTGTGATTCAGAATTCGTAATTAACTCATGATTCTCGGTTCACATTTAATCCATGATTCTAAGTTCGTGTTTAATCCATAATCTGTAGCTCGCATTTAAATCATGATTTGCGATTCATATTTAACCCTTGATTCTCAACTCGAATTTAACCTTTGATTCGTGATTCACATTTATCCATGATTCTTAATTCGTATTTAACCCATGATTCTTGGTTCGCATTTAACCCATGATTCTTGGTTCGCATTTAACCCTTAACTTTTAGTTCAAATTGAGCATATGATTTGTGATTCATGGTTAAACCATGATTCTTAATTTGCATTTAATCCATAATTCTCGATTCTTGTTTAACCCATGATTCTCAGTTCGCATTTAATTCACGATTCTCATTTCGCTTTAATCAATGATTCTTAGTTCGGATTTAACACATGATTCTAAGTTCAGATTTTAAGTCTGATTCTTAGTTCACATTTAACCCATGATTGTGAGTTCGTCATTTGCATAGGGGGATTCACATTTTATTCTCGTCACGCGAGCATCATTTTACCTGATTCGTGATTCACATTTCATTATATACAATCCGCAGGCGCGGTTGCATATTAAATGCCTAATATTCTTCTTCTCTATCGATGGAAAAAAAACCTAATTGGAGGGTTGATGAATAAAATATGAGATAACTCATGAATTTATCATAATTGTGGCGAGTGATGTTTCTTTTAACGCAGAAAAACCCTCGAACCAAGTTTCAAAAAAGTTCTACTTCGGGATTAGTCAATTAAATAAATCTAAAAACTATAATTCACATCAATCACAAAAGAATAAAGAATACTAATCACATATCAGTCAAGAAAAAAATGAGTCAAAAAAACAAAAAACAAAAAGTTCACCTAACATTTATATTTCACCCCATACGAAAGAGCAACGAACGAATAGACAAAAAAATAAATGTTTTTCCATTAAATTTGGAAAACTTTAAGTTAATGATAATTTAAGCAAAATGTATCATAAAAAAATTTGAAGATTGAAATCTTATCTGAAATCCACTGTGGCTAAAAATAGATATCATTATGATTTGATTCTGAAAAAAAATATGAAACAATAAAGCGGATTATAAAAGTAAAACTAAATTCCATATAGTTAATTAAAATTATTTAGGATATTTTTAAAAATAAATAGATATCAAATGTTGGTAAATTGGATTTTGTATAGTCCATTTGAAAAAATATTTTAAAAGATATTAAATCATAATCGATAAAATTAAATATTAAATTAAAATTGGATTTTGTATAGTTTATTAAAAGAATATTTAAATTAAAAATTAAAAAATTGAAAATTAAACGATAATCGAGGATGATAAATGGTATTAAGATGGATAAATTCAGTTTTTCATATTTAATCCAAATCAATATAGCAAAAATGATAAAATAAAAAAATTATTATAGCCAACTTTACTTTTGCGGAAAAAGTATCATATGTCAAAATTGAGGTGGCAGCGCAGTTGGATAGGGTAGGATTCACTACAAAATACTGTAGAGCTACTACTAAACTTGAGAGGCTTGAAATCAGACATACAGGTACTGAAGAAGCCAACCAAACAAACCAATCTATTATAAAACAATATATTTCCTAATAAAAAATAGGAGCAACAAATAATCAGAGAAGTTCCAAAGTTTATAGCATTCGGCCTCTGAAAATTAATAAATAACAAAGCAAAAGTGCAAAACAAGTAGAAAACAAAATCAAAGAGGAATACATGTTCTGTTATCCTCTCCTATTTCAAATCATCTCCTAAAATGTTTATCTTTCTATTGGAACAAAATTATGAAACACATAATCCTTTCTACTTCTACAACTATCTTCTACTGTTTGCTGTCTTGCCCTTGGTTAGATCAGCCAGCTCTTCTATGAGCTTTTTCTCTTCACCGCTCAATCTTTTCGGGATCTCAACTTGGATGCGAACCAACTGGTCACCTCTCATGTTGTTTTTATTTAGTACCGGAACTCCTTTCTTTGCCATTACAAGTGTCGTGTTCGGTTGTGTTCCGGCCGGTATTTTCAAATCGACCATTCCATCCACAGTCGGAACTTTTATTTTGGTCCCCAAAATAGCATCGATATACGACACTTTAGATGTGTATAAGATGTTAGTATCATCTCGTTTCAAGACAGGATCCGGGATAACGTCAATCACTACAAATAAGTCACCAGGTGAACCACCTTTCTTGCCTGCATTTCCTTCGGATCTGACCCTTAAACGGCTACCGGAATCAACGCCGGCTGGAACTTTGAGGCTGATTCGTTTTGTTTTGCGTACACGTCCATCGCCGGAACACGTGTTGCATGGTGTTGAAACCTCCCCGGTTCCGTTACAAGAAGAACATACCATAACTTGTTGGAAAACACCTAAGGGAGTTCTGGCTGAGGTGAGCACTTGTCCTTGTCCGCCGCATGTACTGCATTTCGTTGCCTTGGTTCCAGGTTTTGCGCCTGACCCGTTACAAGTTCCACAGCTTTCGAGACGGGTGATCTCAATTTCTTTCTCGACACCGAAAACTGCTTCTTTGAAATTTAAGACAAGACTGTAATACTCATCTTGACCGTCCTGGGCTCTGCTCCTAGAGCCTCTTCCCATGCCGCCCATACCTCCCATGCCACCCATTCCTTCAAACAATGACTCAAATAAATCGAAAGGATTGCTGAAATCCTGGCACAGTGAAACAAGAACAAAACCAGCGGCTATTAGGAACCTGCACTAATGATGATTTATAGCAATTTCATACGGTGGCTAACAAACAGATAGTTACAGTTCAATTCGAGTTTTTCAGCTCGAACTTTTACATAGGCTCGAATCTTTTATCGAACCGAACTCAAATATGTCCAAATGACTTGCCAGCTATTCGCAAATGACTCGAAATCTATATCAAACTCAAGCTTGTGTCTTTGGCTAAAACATCATGCATTTAATAATTTTTAGTATAAACTATTATAATTTATAGCATAAAATAATTTTCAGTAAAAAAAATTTTAATATACTGGCTTCGGCTCTTAGCTTGAGCACCGAATTTGGTTGGACATAGGAATTCGAACTGAACTAGTTGAGCTGAGTCTAAAAAATAAAAATAGAACTCAAGCTCGACCTATTTTTACTCATCAGCTAATAAGATTTAACTTACCCCAGTTCCCATATTGGCACCTTTAAGTCCAGCCTCTCCGTACTTGTCGTATAAAGATCTCTTTTCATCATCAGACAAGACCTGAAAAGCCAAATTTAAACATGAATGTCAAAAACAGGAAAATAGGACACAAGAGCAAAAAGGTCTAAGTGAAACACAGAAGCAATTAATGATGAAGCTGTCTTTACCTCATATGCATTACTGATGTCTTTGAACTTTTGTTCTGCCCCCGGATCTCTGTTTTAGAACCAGAATAAATATCGGCAAAATAATTATAAAAATTGACGCAATACGCTGATGGACCCAAAGAAAAACAATCATTGCCTAGCTTCATATATTAGTTTAGACACCTGAGACTACTTGAAGTTGTCTTTGCTGTTAACACTTATACTAGGTGCATAAATTGGGATTTCACTTCTGACACTCCTTTTGTATTAACTCAAGTAATTACAGCTTCCGATATAAATCGTATTTTTATTAAAAAGTACACAACAGGCTCCAATTCATTTTGTAGCTTAAAATGGCACGATACCATAGACACCTAAACATAAGTCGAGATTAACATATGTTTTCACATGGGAAAGAATATAAGGTGCAGGCTTTGATAAATAACTTGACTTACTTGTTTACATCTGGATGGAAACTCCTAGCTAGCTTCCGGTAAGCTAAAAACAACAAACAAAGTTGGAGAAACTTAATTAGTACAAAATGAATATGTTTTATGCAGTAGTTCGTATACTGGTACAAGTACATAAGAGAGGAGTGTATCAAGTAAAGAGAGGTATACCACTTTTGATGTCGGCTTTAGTTGAGCCTCTTGAAACCCCAAGGACAGCATAGAAATCCTGAATCAGATTGACTATTAGTCTTCAACGAGTAACGGAATAAGTTTCAAAACAAGGGCCGTACCAATGTTCAGCTTAAAATTGAACATATAACTAGTTTGCAATAAGTAAAATACACTCACGGTATCAGCTCTAACAGTAAACCGTGCTCCTCTACGACGATGTGGAGTTTGAGATGCACCAACAAACGATAAAAATGGTAATGAATCACGGGAAAACAGACTTGAACCTGATGCTGCCAAAGAGCTTATCCTACTTGTAGCACTGGAAAACGAAAAGCAGATAGTTCAAAATATGAAGGAGATTGTTCGAAGCATCATGCAGTTGGAACATTGTATTCTGAGATGCCAGAGACTTGTAGAAAAACAAAACTCATATAACATAAACAGCTAACTAAGCTCTATTATGTGAGCTACTATATATCTGACATAATCACACTGCACACTATCATTGGTGATCTCCAAGTGTAATCACCAATCTTAGAATATTTAATAAAGGTTTAGTCAATCAAATATTTCAGTAGTAAGTTGAATAATCTCCTAAAACGAAAACTCGAATTAACCAAATAACATGTTTAATCTTCTTGTAAACACAGTCCAGCTGCAAATAGATCTAGCTGTCAGCCAAAATATCGACCAAAAAACCTTTGAGAACACACAACTGACACAAACAGAGCGAAAAAAGAAAAGTAAGCATAAAAAAAACAAGAGCAAACATATGATAAGGTGACTACCATTGAAGATGAAACTAACATTTCTCTAACATATCTTTCAGGACTATCACTTTTTTTTTTTATCGTATGGTGATGCAATATTCACATTAAGCCAATAAATTATATATTGTGATTACATAAGACAAGCTAGGACAATGATATCAGACAGAGAAACATTATCAAATATCTTCTATAAATACTCCTACTGAATCTGCTAGTATATAGGGGCCTATGAGGTTCCACCATTTGAAAACAACACAATCAGTATATAGAACCACATAGACACATGCTTCATCCCAAAAGTTTAGACCTTATGTTATTCATTTGCCGCACTACTAGTAGCCTACATCTCAACACTTAAGACAGCAGTGATTCAGAAATCCTGACCTAGATTGGAGTGTCGTTAACCTGCTTGGTTCATATGCTCGTAGCGCGAACTGAGGACGAACACCCCATTGAGCAACACATGTACTTCCACAAGGTATTATTGCCATCCGATATGCTCTCTGCAACCCAAATGAACTAATCAGTACAAAATCAACCAAGTCGCTAAAAAAAATCACTTTTTGCTTGATGGGTATGCTCTAAACCCTATAATAAGTTTCTCTAGCAACATAATCAACAAAGAAGCTGAGCAAAAAAAATCATAGTATTTAAGTTTATAATATACTACAAAGGAAGCAAAAACTAGGGCATTTAAGCGAGAGATAAGTAAAGAGATAACGAACCTAGTGTTTTTTCTCGCTTTCAATTGTATAGGAGAAAGGTCGAGAGAGAGACGGGTGGGTAGCGCAAATGGAAGATGAGGTTAGAGACCTCTCAATGGAGAAGAAACTCCAATACTTAGAAAGAGAGTTCTGATTCTGTGGTTTCTTCGAGTTGTGGTGTTTAGTTTCGATAAGCTGCTATGGTCCCGTTGGATTGTTTTTGACTCTTTGACTTTGTAATGGACGGTAGGATGTAGAAAGTTGCAACTAGGTTTTTATATTTAGTCCATTTATTTTATTTGTTTTCCTTTTTCCAATATAGGTGGCTGTTAAGATATTGGTATCAAGTTTGCTAGAATGTTGGTGAACCTTTTATACATTATATATATATATATATATCACAAAATACAACCCCGTTTAATTTAGCAATGGAATCTTAATAAATAGTAATTATATTTATATTTTTAGTAATTGAAAAATATATCACATGTTAATAAAATTCATCAATATCTTTTTTTTATTACATGTTAAATATTATTATTATAATAATAATTTTAAAAACTAATCTATCCCTTATTTAAAATTTAATACTATCAATTTAAAATTAAAATAAAATTTAGAAAATGACAGTTTTAAGAAATTTATCAAACAAATTTAACAATTTAAAATTACATTTGAAAAAAAACTTTTGTTAGGGATGGTGGGTTTGGTACAAAAGAGTACTTCGTGTATTACGAGATTAATACAAGCTCAAAATTTGTCTTAGATCAAATTGAAGACTGCTAAATAACTAGAACCAAATTTTGGATTTTGAGATTTAAAGATGATAGATGTTAAAACTTGATAATGGTAGACTTTCAATTAAATTCGAGATAGGAGAGCATGGAGATGCGGAGCTACTCATGAGGATGGCATAAGAGATTATTTTCATTTTCTTTGATTGAGTGAGACATAGGGATGCCTAACAGAGATGCTCCATCATTTTGACTGTGAGAGCATGCTGAATCGATGGTATAATAGAGTCTTAAGGAGCATGGCTAGATGGATTACTCCTCGCATGTACGATCTTGATTCTGATAGCGAAGGTTTGAACGGTGAAGACGAGCAGAGATTGGATGGTCTGATTCTTTTCTGATGATCCATAGATTTCATATACCTGTAAAAAAGCACATATATAGTCAGGTAAAACCTGTTGGTTAGAGAGATGTTAGTTTTTGTAAACATAATTAGATCAGAAAGAGTGAATTTGTTGGATAGAGAGATTAGATTATCATATTTCAATTCTGATGTAGCCAAGGTTCAAACGTTCAAAAGGAGTGATAGTAAAAAGCTGGTGAGGGATATTAGATTGCTTAAAATCCATGTCTATTTTGCATTTTATAATCTATATTGCATTTTATAGTCCATTTCGCAAGCCAATTTGTGGCTTTGTTTTGCTCTTTAAATATATGGGAAAGGGTTATATCACGATAGATTAGTATTCTGTTTCAATTAATGATATGTTATAGATTCCATAGAGATTTGACATAGGGAAGAAGGTCAACTAACACCTTGGAGCCTATTTTTAAGTCTACTTGGTAGAGTCCATAATTTTTACACACTAGGAGACCGTTAAGCAGAGCTCAGGCCTCAGCCATTATAAGAACTATCATACCATATAATCTACCGAAAGATATTATGATATCGTATTTGCTATCTCTTAGATTACCTCATCCACTAGTCTCATCATTATCTAAACAAGAACCAACTATGTTTAGCTTTTATATGTTTGGCTTAAAGAGAGTCCATGTGAGATGAGTGATTTTTGTTTTATCATTTAGATAGTTGAATCAACCAATGTCAACTCCAGCTTTGGCAACCTTAGTCCAATGGGAATTTCTAAGAAGATTGGTTTAGTCTAAGGCAATAATTATATGTTCTATGTACTTGATAGTTTCAATAGCAATTTTAGTGGTGACATTCATCTTTGAGAGATTTATGTTTTGCCAAAGTACCCAACAAATGCTAGATGGGATGATGGTGTTAATATGAACATATTTTTCTACAGATCAGAATCAGGTTATTATCAAGTGAGTTATTGTCATGTATCTTTTTATTCTAACCTCCAATATAGTAGCAAAGTAAGACCAAATGTCCCATGCATTTTTAGTTAACAAAAAGATGATTATGAGTTTCCATATTGTGACAAAATTGGCACTTAAATACCAGAGTTATATGTATTTTTTGAATGATAGAGTCAATGGCAATCCAATTATCTAGGATTCTCCACAAGAAGAATGGATATTTTATAGGGGTTATAGGATTCAAAACCTTGCTAAACAAGTTGGAGTTATTATGATTATATCTAATGTGATTCCAAGTTTATATAGTGTTAAAGTTATCATCCTTTGATAGTAGCTAGGTGATAGAGTCATCATTTTGAGTCTTAATGGAATCTTTCATAATCTTAGTTATAGCATAACGAGTAACCCTGTTGTTAAGCTTACCAATGTCCCAATTGTTATTGGCCCAAAATGCTTTAACTTTGTCTGAATAATATCAATTGTTGTCAGTATTTCCAGTTAGAATAATAAAAGGAGACTGGCCACACCATCTGTCCAACCAGAAATTAACCTCTCCTCTGCCTAGGTTCCATAATATTTTAGGCTCAATAATGTTTTTAATATTGATAAGCCTTTTCCAGGTTATAGATAATATTTTAGGTTCCCAAATATTTAATGGTTTAAATTGAATTCATTTAAAAACTTTATATATATATATAAGTCTTCTCTAAATTTATTAATAGTAAATATATAAATTTTAACTATGCAATTTAATTATTTGATTTTAAAAAAATGTATGGGTTCAATTCAAAAATAGTTAAAAAATCGAAAAAACAAATTTATTTTAAAAAAATCATTATAATTAATTTTTAAATAAAAATGGTAACGATAACATAATTGTATCAATAAATACATATATGTTAGGGAAAAATATTTATCTTTCGTATATTTTAAGTTATCATCATCCTAAAAAAATAAATTTATCTCCAATAATAATGATCTTCTAAAAACTACTAATTATTATTGAATTATTTTATCTTATTATTATATAACCTAGCCATTTATACATTTGGGTCCTCTTAATAAGTTCTTGCCACATCAAATTGGTGTTGTATGTAGGAAGTAACTTATTAGCCTCAAAATTATCATTCATAAATATTTTTAAAAACAACAATATCTAAAAGCTATTAATGATGAATTCGAATAAAGATAGTGTTTCGATCACTGGTGAGCATGCAAGATTGGAGGTTGCAGATGTACGGTTACCAACTTCACACTAGCCTCATTAGCTTTATCGTCTCTAAAAGCCTTTATTATAGATTTCCAGCAGTTGGTGCAGGGTCTACGGAAGGAGAATGTTAACGATTTCAGGATTGTGCATGTTATGTTTTCTATTAAGGCTTCGCGAATGAGATAGGTGATCTAATATCTGAAGGGCCATGAGGATGTGAAATGAGGTGATGTTACGAGCTCCATGATAAGGAAAGGCCACCAAATAGCAAACAACAAGCGGAAGATATCATCCTCATGAGCTAGAGTTGATAACAACAAAGATAAATCAGAATGAGGACTTTTCGGCTAGAGTGAAAGACGTCGACATAAGAAATATAATGAGCAGAAATCTTGTTTTCAGACCCATTGTTGAGGAAAATATGAGCAAGTCCGGGAGCAGTGATCCTCCAGCCATGGGCTTAGTGAATGGCGTTTCTAATCAACATTAAATTTTTAGCTTCAACTGAAAGGCCAATGGCATGGACCAATGCACCAGCAAGCTTACCCATTCCTCCGGAAAATAAAAAATAACTGAGTATGTGCTATTTTAAACGACAATAATGATATGCATGCCGAATATTCCAATCTAGCTCCTCATATTTTGTACAAAGATCTTCATCCAAAATTTATTAATCATAAGATGGCCTAACAGATTATAAAATAAGATATAGAGCATCGTATCGAGCAGTTGATAAAAGAGATAATGTGGTACATGACAAATAACAATATGAAGTATCAAGCCTTTCTTATGACTTTCAATAGTATTTTCTCGAAGGAGACAACAAAATAAAAGTATTGATCACCAGATGAAAAAAAACTTCTGCAAAGTTGGGTATTGATTAGTAGATGGAATAAATAATTTACAAAATTAGTAACTAATAGTATAGGTTAAAGACATAAATGTCATAAATTAAGACGTGGTTGTCAACCAACACCTCAAAAAGAGCAAAGAGATTATAAAACAAACTTAAAAATGATATAGGACTCGAGATAAATGTAACATATTATTAGAATACCCATGGCAGCTAAGAGGTTGAATAGGGCATTTATCATAATTTACAAAATTGGTAACTGATAATATAGGTTAAAGACAAAAGTGTCGGTAAATTAAGATGTGGTTGTCAACCAACACCTCAGAAAAGGGCAAAGAGATTATAGAAAGAACATAATAATGATAGAAGACTCGAGATAAATGTAACATATTACTGAAATACCCATAGAGGTTAAGAGGTAGAATAGTACTTTTGTAACAGATGGTTGACATGTGTCAAAAGATAGACGTGTCATCTATCCCGAATATGTAATAATAAAGGATATAAATCTAATGTCTAGTCATTGTAAAAAAAGGTTGATTCTTTTATTAATAATACTACTTTTACAATTTCTCTTGATCATATTTAGTAATATATTTGGAAATCCACTAAGGAAATTAGAAATCCACTAAGGAATAAATTCTCTCATCAATTCATAGGTGTAAAAAGTAAGTTATAAGACTGTTATGACTTAGTGGCAGCTGCAGCATACTGCCAAGGTATAATTTCGGGCCTCTATCTAATGTTATCAGGAAGAAGAATGCGTTAAACTTTGGTGACTTGTTGAAGAATGCTGAATGTCATATTAAGGTCGAGGAGATCTCTAGAGAACCCTTTATGGAGATATTATAATCTCAAATACATACTCATTGTACCATCCCTTAGAACAAAATAATGATCAGTTAATAATGGTTCATATAAATTATAAACCACATCCAAAGGATTCTAGAAAAAATGCAAATTGTTTGGCAAGACGACAGAATAATCAAAACAATACAGGGAAACTCACAGATCATTACAACAATAACAACAATGTTAGACGGTCGAAACACCTGGTCGTGAGACCTTTTATTAAGCTAACCGAGAACCAATGAATTATCTACAAAAGCACAAAAGGTTTATTCATTTATCAAATAACATACATGTTATAGGCTTCAAATGAGTATAGAGAAAAACATAAGTAATAATAAGTTTCACAATAATATTAGACATTATACATGTGATTGTTGGGGAATACAATATCGTGTCTAAAATATGATCGACGAGGGAAAACTTTTTGAGTTTGTCGAAAAATTGACCAGACTTCTTTAAATTAATCGAGATCATCCTCCAAGGAATGAAAGATTAACTCCAGCAATACCCGCCAAACCAAGAGCCTTAGAGAAAATACAATTTTCAAACTAAAAAAAG
Source organism: Limnanthes douglasii subsp. nivea (assembly GCA_036936605.1). Taxonomy (NCBI): domain Eukaryota; kingdom Viridiplantae; phylum Streptophyta; class Magnoliopsida; order Brassicales; family Limnanthaceae; genus Limnanthes; species Limnanthes douglasii. Next base: position 170,131,081 of record JAUPFV010000005.1, read on the forward strand.
AGTAATATCTCGACCTGGATCCCAATAGACAAACCATTAGAGTCAGGTGGTGGTCCCTTCTTTACAATCACTGAAAAAAATCAAGAAGAAAAACATGTGGATGATGTAGAAGTTCATCATCAAGTCCATATACTTTCTCACATAGTTACTGTAATTCATACCCACTATTAGGCTTTATCATTGATGATGTACATTGAGTAGCGAAACCCCGCAATATCATTATCCTAATCACGGTAAAATTGGTATAAGCAATAGTGAAACGGGTCATGATCGACACTAAAAGCTTCGTTAACATCCTCTATAAAAGCACATATGATAAAATAAGGGAGGATCCTATCTTGATTCCATATAAATGGATATTAACTAGATTTATTGGTACATATGAAAACATAATGGAAGAACCCACATTAGATGTCACCCTTGAAAGAGAAGAGTTTTGAAAGATAATTTGATGTTTATTCATGATAGTGGAAGATCAATTCTCTTTTAATATCATTTTGGGCAGATCATGGTTGGACCAAATGCATGATATAGTCTATAATTCATCAGTGCCTTGGATAAACGGTTAATGACAAAGTATGAGTGAGTAGGATAAATTAGAAAACTTTCATGGAATTCTAGCAGCTCCCTCACTATTAAGAAATATAAATTAGTAATGGATCATATCATCCTTGATGTTATGGAAAATATGAGAGATTATCCCTGCCTTATATAACCAGAAGAGGAACTCGAACGCATCAAAATAAAAAAAACTAGATATTATAGATCATCCATAACTTTACTATTTGAATTAAGGTACAAACTGCTTGAAATTCTACAAAGTATATACATGTTCATTTAGAAGGCCGATGAAATCAATGGGGTCATTTCATAGTTTATATGCCACAAATTATCGATCAAATAAAAATATATGTCTTACTCTCAACTAAAACCAGAAGCCATCATTGAAGTGGTGGAAAAACTAACAATTCTAGGTCACATATGAACTCTCATTACACAATTTAGACAACTAACACAGTACTTTTTAAGAAGAACAACAAAAATGATGAATGTGCGTCGACTTAACAAACCTTAGGAAAACTTATTTGAATGATTATTTCCCTCTGCCAAGGATCAACCAACTCATAGATGTAGCCTTCTGAAATAAAATAATGTCATACATGGACGTCTATTCCAGATATAAAAATGCACGAGAACGGTTAAGAACACACAATTATCATCACAAGAAGAGAATTGCATTGATATAAAGACATTCTTTTCAGGATGAAAAATGTTATATCAACGTCTTATCAACAAGATTTTTGTTACATAGTTGGGTCAAAAACTATAGGTGTATATTAGTGACATTGTCATTACCAACCTTGAAGAGGAAGATCACAGGCAGACTTGGCATAAACCTTTGGCAACCTGAGAATAGTCAATCTTAATCTGAACCTGGAAAATTGTATTTTTGGCATTCAGTCAGAAAAATTCCTTAGATTTATAGTCAGCAAGAAGGGTATTTAAATCGATCCAACTCAAATATCTAACTTGGACATCTTAGAAGACCTACGCAACACTAAGGATGATCAAATACTAGTAGGAAGATTGATGGAATTAAACCAGTTCATTTACAGGTTTTCAGATAAATGCGAGCCTTTTTTTCAAAGTTTTGCATAGAACGGGAAAGTTACACTGGATCCCGGCCTATGAATAACTGTTCCATAATATCAAAAAAATTCTCGCATCGCTAGAACTACTAGCCAAACAAAAGTTAAGAGACTCATTATATCTTTACTTTGTAGTTTCATGATATGTTTTAAGAGTTATGCTAATCCAAGAGGAATGAAAGGACTCCAATCCAATCTATTATGTTAGTAAATGTTTAATCGATGCAAAAACTAAATACTTCCAGCTGGAGAAGTTGTCTTTGTCTTTGGTGGTCGCAACTAGAAAGATTATATTATACGTACAAGCTCACACCATAATTGTTCGAGAACTCTTCCGTTTGAGAAGTGTATTATAAAGTCGGACGTGTCAGGAAGATTAACCATGTGGTTTGTGGAGGTGAAATAATACGATATTTAGTTTGAATCCCGAATGTAAATGAAAGCTCAAGCCTTGGACGACTTCTGAATGAAGTTCTAATTTGAAATATTGATATCTACCAATGAGCAACTTGAATCAATGTGGCATGTCAGTACGGACGGTGGCATCAATAACCAAGGCTCGAGGCCCATATGAGATATCCGGACATAATCCATCAAGTTTAATTTCTTAGTTTCCAACAATAAAAATGAATATGAAACTACAATTGCAGGCTTCTAACTGTCAAAAAAGTATGGCGTAATGAGGGTACGGTTACTCACAGATTCATAGATGGTGGTTCATTAACTACCCAGCCAAGCTAAAGTTAAAAAAGATTCCATCATACAGTACGTAAAAGATATCCGGCTCTAGACAACCCTATTTGACGATGTTACTTTCAAACACATTTCAAGAGCGAATAATCTTACAAGAGAATTTATAGTCAAAGAGCTCTACAATTGAGAAGAAAGTGTCATGTGTGGGTAAAATTAGCTTTATTGAAGGATCTTCCTATGAGCTTACTGTTGGCCTACTTTGATGGAGGACCCCAAGAACAAACTCAATCATTATGATACATGTTAGCGTTTATCCAACTCAATCCAAGTCTAGGTTGTACTATTTAAAATAATGTCCAAAGTCATCATTTTCTATCAGTAGGGCTTGGACATCCTATGATCATTCCCAAAGGCTCTTATAGGATGAAAATTCTTATTTGTCACAATTAACTATTTTTTCAAATGAGTGGATGCATAACCATTGGTCAACATCACGACTAAGGAGTTTATAAACTTTTTACACTCCAATATTTTATATAGGTATGACATATCACGTATCATAACAAAAAATAATAAAACTCAGTTCCAAAACATCGAGCTCGCATGATTATGCGCCACAATAAGTATAAATAAATGTTATCTTCTCATTTTCCATTCTCAAATGAACGACTAGGTGGAGGTGACCAACAAGATCATATATGATGATATCAAAAAGATGTTAGAGATTCCCCCAATAAATGGGCTAGACTTCTTACGAAAGATGATTTGATCATATATAATTACACCGTGTTCAACCATAGAAGAAACAAAATTTACCTTGGTTGATGACATGAAAGTTGTGGTTCCAGCTCAAGCTATCTTGCTTTCCTACCAAATCTCAACATACAATAAGGGAAACAATTTAAAATTAGTGAGTTTTAAGATTGACGTAATTGAAGAAAACTGGATTAAATCCCATCTTTAGTCAAAACATTACAGTACTCTGATGAGAAACAAATATAACTCCAAGTTTCGCTTCAAAAGCTTTGAGGTGGGAAACAAGGTTGTTAGAAGGGTATTCCTTCATACTAAGGAAAAAAGACTCGAGAAATCATCCCCAAATTGGGAAGGCCCATATACAGTTGAAGTTAAAGATAAGTCAGACACGTACGAATTGTTGCATGAAGAAAGTAAACAGGTTCAGAACCATTAGAATATCGATAATTTAAAGTTATGTCACTTTCACGAGCTTTGGTTATTTATAATATTAACATATATGCAAACAATTTTTTATACAATAGGTGTGGCCTTTTTTACCCCGGTAAGACAAAACAATTTTAAGAAGGCATTTATCTTTAGTAAGCGTTTATTCTTATATTTTCACATGTCTCCCTATATTTTCTCGCATTATTATTTCACATTTTGCAAGACAACTACATAAAATTGATAAGTTTGAACATAACATTCAGTCCAATAAAATGCTTTAACCTTCATTATAAATAAGATCAAAATTGACTAAGGATAAACCTAAAGTATATTTGCAGTCTCTTAAGAGCTTTGACCTTCATACATGTCAAAACACGAAAGAAATGAGTTTAGTCAACATATAATATTCAACACCTTGATTAGCCTCTAATTTTACACACTAGATATAAAAAAAACAAACAGATAGGACTGCACTAATCCTCAGCCCTAGCATGAGCTTTAGACCTTATGTACACAAACAAATATAAAAATCAACAAACAAAAGAAGTACTTTAGGAAGTCTGCATACTCCAACTCAATCACATACAATAGAATTATTATCATCAAATGAGTCACACATCATTAAAAACAACAAATAATTTTTTGTTATTTATAAACTAAATCATAACAAAGTCCTATGTGATCCTTAATCAGGTTTGAGTCTTTTAGAACTGATCCTTCCAATTAGAATTAACAGAGAATCGTGCAACACATTGACTTTTTACACAATATAATAACAAAAGAAAAAAAACAAGTACAAGTGAATTTTAATAGATAAATTAATTATGCTATCAAAAATACCCCAAATTATAGGGACTTACTTCGCAGTATCTTTATGAACACATTGATTTAAGTTAGCAAAATTTAACCTCAAAGACTACACCAATACAATGTACAAGTAAAGCATACAAAAAACTAATTAGAATTCAATCTAGACTGATCAACAAACTACATCATTTGGTTGTGCATGCAACATTTTCATCCATAACATCAACATCTTCATGTTCACCTATGGAGAGAAGCAAGATAATTTGACTAAGAAGCATAACTATTGGCTTAATAATATCATCAGGACCTTCATCTTCTCCGGTCATCTGAATTAACTATTGCCTCTTAACCTCCATGATCTAGTCATACACTTATCAAAGGTTCTTACTAGGGATAACTAACCCAGTCGCACATTTCGAGTCTTTCCTCAATTAGAATATAGTTCCACATTTTATATAACATGACATCGGGATATTACTTTTGAAAATGCAGCACAAGTCTATTCTCCGCTTTGTAAATTGCATCATTGATTGCTTTCAATATTTCCTTCTCAAAATCAACTATTTTGTATTGGTGTAAGATATCTTTAGTTTTATTCTTAAGAGATAACGTGTCTTCCACCTATGGTCTCAACTCATTTTTCTTTAATTAGGCTACGTTATGTTTGGTTTATTGTTCCACTTGTACTTGGCCTGGATCAACATTGACTTCATTCAGCTTCTTATGGGCTGAGAAGATCGCTTAGACTTGAAATATAGTCATTTCATGCAAAAACCCTTCGAAACAAAGAAAGGAAAATATTACTCAATGATGGCGCTGAAACACCATGAAACCTTGCAATCATCTATGCCTTGGAAGAAACTTACTCTTGAAGTCAATTCATGACCTCGAACTTAGCTTCAGGCTCATTATTCAATACCAGTTCGGCCATCAAATTATTCTCAAGTTTTACCTTTAGCTTTGCATTGGAATCCTGTTCCGTTTAAGAAACCTTCTTCATACCTACATTATCTTCAAATGGCTCACCAGTAGCCTTTAATAATGGTCGAATATTTTGGAAAAATTACGGTAGGCGTGATAAAGGTAGTCAAAGCATTCAAGAGCGTCTACAAAACAAATATAAATATAAGAAGTTATTTTAACAAACAAAAATAAAATAGTAGAAGTATAAACACACCTCAACACAAAGGTTCATTTTTCTCTTGAAAGATCCATAAGCAAATATGGTTGGGTAGCTTCCTCCCACTAGGTGAAGAAAAATATTGGCTCACAACTTCAGGGATATGTTCCAAGTCAAGTACATGTGATTCAGGATAGTCATCCATATCTACCTCAAAAGTTGTTTCAGTAAGCACATCAAGACTTCCCCTAACCTCAACAAACTTTGCAATAAATTGAAGTGTTGAATGATTTATATTAGGAGGAGGTGCAGGGACTAAACTTTTTCCCCTTACTAGAAAGTCAACAACTCCAATAGTAAGATTATAAAATTTTGAAACTATTTATATATGTTTTGGTTTTTTTTATTTTGATTTTGATTTTAAAAAAAATATTGGGTTTTGCAAGTTCTGGTTTATGGGTTTTGCAGTGTCTAATTTTTTTTAAGCTATTGCATGTAATTCATGATAACCACTCAAAATTATATGTTTTTAAAAAAAATCACATGATTCCGAGTGGGCATCTCAGAATTATGTGTTATTTAAAAAACAAACATGTAATTTTGAGACAACCATTCATAATTACATGTTTTTAATAAAATAACACACGATTCTGAGATGCCCACTCATAATCATGTGTTTTTACACAAAATAACTAATTAAGAGTGGTTGTCTCAGAATCAGTTGCAAGTTGTAAAAACAATTAAATCCGAATGGGTATATCAGAATAGAACCTGAAAAATCGTGAATTCCGATTTTAGTTTTTAGAAAACGGATTTTGATGTTAAATGAATGTAACATGAAAATACAAGATTACATTATCTTGTTGGTTGTTTGAGTGATGTTCTTCGATTTAGATTCTCTAATTTGAATATTTTCCTCTTCCATTAAGTTGTTAGTAATTTTAAAACAATTTGAGTTTTTTGGGGTTTTGGGTTTAATTTTAGAAGATATAGGATATATGTTGGATGTAAGAAGATGAAATGATGTGTTTGTTGGAAATAGAGGTGGATAGTATACAATGACATAAAAACATGAATTATAAGATAAATAAATGGTAAAAAGGTAAATGCAAGTGTTGAAACTTCATTTGAAAAATTTAGATGGAGAAAATAATAAATATGATGAGTTAAATAGTTTTTTTCCAATCATAAACCACAAGTCCATTGTAAGAACCATACATGTGTGCAATTTCATCCCAAATAAACTTAACATTATCAATGAACATAAATTTTTTCCTTCACGGTTCCTTAGTTCCTTGGATAGAGTTGATATTCACGAGCACAATGCTTGTATTAATCATATTCCACATTATCTATCAGAAATTCAGGAACTTGACTACTATGCACGAGACAACATTAATTCTTTTTGGTAAGTGTTTTAGTGATGATCAACATTCTAGGAATATCGAAATGATGATTCATCATCGCAACATCATTTTTGTGACAATTATGTGTTTTGAAATTCATCGGATCATAATTTCATATAACACTACAAGAACCATTCTGATGCCCCATCAAACAAAACAAAAATCAGATTAAATGTAAATATCAAGCTAGAACTCACTCTAATACCACAAAAAAATCTAAAACAATGAAAAATTGATAAAAAAAGGAGTTTCAAGAAAGAAATTAAAATGTAAATTTCGAATTTTTATATAGAATAACAATCTCTAAGATTTACTATCCAAAAATCTTAAAATTTATAGTAAATTGATCTATATTATATACACGATTCACTCTTCAAGCTCCACTAACTACACTAAAAACTAATTATAACAAAAATCAGTTACAACTAATACATTAATAATTCACGAATTAGTAAATTAAATTGTATTAAAATTAAATTAGACTCCACTAAACTTATTTAAGAGAAAACAATATTTTCTTAAAAAATTACTTATCCACTAAAAATGCAATTTATAGTATGTATTTGTTTTGTTAAGTTTTGTTGTCCACTTTGGTTCTATTTGTTATTGGTATTTTTTAGAATGATATTTTTTTTTTAAAAAAATCATCTTAATTATTCGTTTCTTGTATTTACAACTATCATCTTTACATTATATTGTTATATTTGATTTCTGGAGAAAAAATGACCATATTATAAACACGTTAAGTCAAGAATGGATAGCGGAATCAAGGGCATGGTTAGATGGCCTTATGCTATGTAAATAATATGGATTTAATATGGTAGATATAGAAATTGATTGTGAGTTACTAACTGAGATGATTAGTTCTAGTCAAGCCTTTTAGTATCTAAATCCTATAACGCTGCAGACAACTATTAACTTCTTAAATGACTATCAAACATATCAATTGAAATAGAATTTTGAAGCAAATTGGGTCTTACAATGGGTCATTAAAAAGAAAATCAATTGTGATTTCTCAATTAATCAAGTCTTAGTTCCATTAATGCTATCTTGTTTTTTGAAAGCATAAATATGAGTTCTTTAGATTTGAAAGATGAAGTTTATAGTTGTTAATATATAATAAATAACTTGAGCTATAACTATTTGAATGTTGCTAATCATATCAAGACACGGTAAAACCGGACCTTAAAATCATATAGTTTTTTCTTACAGTTTTGTAGGCCCATGCTATATACTTCGATGGGTTCAAGTAGGGATTACAAATTTTTCCGAACCCGCGAATACCCGACCCGAACCCGACCCAATGAGATGAATTATGGGTTTTTAACTTTTTTTCCGGATAGTAGGTTTGAAAATTTACTACCCGTCCGATTTGGGATGAGTGGTGAGTTTAAAAAACTTCTCAAAGAAAAACCCGAACCCGATCTATCTGGCATGCATTAGTTCTTTTAGTATTGAAAAATTACTACACAATATATTATTATTTTATAAATTTTAAAATTATATTATAATGTAATTCAATTTATTTTTATTCTTTCTTCATCGCATATTTAACATATATAAAGATTTAAACCAAATAAATTTAATAAAAAATAATACTTTTTCAAAAAATAATTACGTAGCTAAAAAACAAATCTATTTTTTTAATAAATATAAATTATAAATAATAAATTTATTTTATAAATTTATTACTAAATTCTAGATTTCTTACTAATTTTTTAGATTTATTATTAAATGTAAAGGTTTATATTTTATATATAGTATATTATAATTATTATATTTTTTTTTAACTATTTACTAGATAGTTAATTACCAAAAATATATTATAGATAAATAAATCCTACGAGTTTGGGTGCAAATAAAATCTCTGGGTTTAACGATACTGCACGCTGATTGACAGACATAAATCTAGAAGATAAAATCAAATCAAACTGTCTAAAAAAAATTCAATTTGGCAACATCGTATCAAATTAATTTTAGATCAATTTTTCTTACTCCTATGAATAATTGTGCCTATTTAGCTATATCAATGGAAATGTATTTTTCAAAAAGAAAAGAAAATAATTTAACTTTATAAACAATTAAGATTTAAAAGAAAAACTCAGATTTTATGGTTGTATTAATGAAAAATAGACACATTTGATCTATGTGAATCGTTCAAATAACAATTGCACAACTAAGACACAAAAATATCCTATTAGCAATATGCCTGAAAACTGCAAAAACATTTTTTCAAACATCATACCAGCAAGAATACCAAAGATTGAGCCATTGAAAAAGATAGACCTAACAAACAATCAAATGACAACATTTTTTCTTGATGGGTCAACATTTAAAACCCACAATAAGTTTCTCTAACATTATGATCAACCAAGTAGCTTCTTCCTATCCATAAGAACTAAATCAGATCAAGGATACAACTCACTCTTTGATATAAAAATTCAATTACTGAAATTTATGAACAGTCCAGATTCAGAACACACAAAAAAACCCTACGCACAATACCAAATTTGCTAAAATTAAACCATTTTGTAATATACAAAAATTATGATCTTGTCACATTTACATTGTTTTTCTCTTACAAACAACAAAAACCCTGATGTATGGGCCAAGACCGCATAATTTATACAACAAAAACTAGATCCACTTTTTATGTTTGTAATATAAGTTTGTATGAAATTCTTTGTTTAACTATCATCTCTGGAAAATTAGAAATAATTGTAAATTTTACTAGACAATCATATAAGAGCTCCAGACTAAGTTCAGTGATTGAAACAGCTCGAGTCCTCCGATGGCTATAAGTACTCTGGTGGCTACAAGTATAGACATACGGAGACTTGTAGGTATCATTGTTTATCGTAGAAAGAAGGGTCCAACTCTTGAGTTACTTTGTTTAGTTTACAAGAAATTCACATTGGTTCATTAAAAAATACGGTTTAATGTTATCATTTTCACTAAAAACCGACGAGAAAATTCCATACTTCAATACCACCATGTCTTAGCTGACTAATGTGACCAATCCAAAGAACAAAACCACAGTTGCAAGGACAAATCTGACTTCATGTTTTATTACGACGACGGTAAAGGAAGAAATAAATAGCAAATATCTTGTTAGAACATAGAAAAGTTAAAAGTTTTTTCCTTAAATACCTTTTCAGTCTCTCTTGTTGCCATTGATCTTATCTCCTTGCTTATTTCCAGGTGACAAATCGAGAAGGAAAGATTTCATATGCTTGTACATCTCTTTAGGCTTTTCTATATTGATTGCATGCCCTGCTTTCTTTATAGTTACAAGCTTGGCATTGTCCCCAAGATGCCTATAGACATTTAGAATGTCAAGATTAAGACATCACAAACTAGGGGTGGCAAAGTCTTATCCAATCTACAAAATGGACATGTATTTATGTCCAAAATAATATCGTCCAATTTGAAATTCAGGCTGGGTCTGAGTTTGGATATCCAAAGACAACCGGACAGATTTGGCTAACAAAATGCGATCACTCCATGTCGACATTCCAGGTTGGTACAAATAAAATTATACATGGCGTATTGTAAGTTTTGGGTGTGTCTTTTAGATACAGTGATACACTTTGTAGTCTAGGACCAGGTCTTGTGCAACACAAATTGATCCTAGCATAGGGGGGTTGACACCTAATGTCGACACAGTGTGTCGACGTTAGTTGTGTTTTTGCAACGCAGCTACTGTCGACCAACTATGACAAGATTTGAAAATCCAAGGCCATATTTAGTTTTTACCTATTTTTGGGATAATGAGAACTATGTTCACTACAAGTGTTTGTGGAACCCAAATCCGAGACATAATCAGACTTCACCACCCCGTCTTAAAACCAAACTAAGACTCAACCAATTGCTAAGACGATGAAGGCTATAGGACTTAAACATAAGTGAAATTCAAACCTTTTCAATCTGTCTGCCAATACTGGCGGGAATATCTCATCACGTTCTCCCCAAATTATTAATGCCGGCTGCATCAAGATGATGTTACGTACTTTAAAATGATCACGGAAGCTCAAAGAATACAGTGCTCGATTATCTATCATCATTGGTAAACTGCTAAAGATTGTGTCAATCATAAGATAAAATACCAAATAACCTGGGTTATTTTGGGAAGAGTAGAGAGTTTTCTGTCCTTATGTAATGCTTCAATGAGTTCTTTCCTCTCCTGAAGATATTCTGTACACATGATCTGCCCGTGTAGCCAAGATTGCAATATAATCAAATTATGCAAAAAGTAATGGTTGGATAAAAAGAATGCTAGCAAACGAAATGCTTAAAAAATGTCTGCAGTAATGACAGATATAAAGAAACCAATTCTTATTATAAACGACTCTTATTAACGAATGTGGGGCACTTACAGGGACGCTAGATGATTACATTCGACAAGGATCCACAACTAAAAAAGGCTCTGATTTCGACATAGTACAGGATATAAGACGGCTTTAACAACAAATTTGACCTCAGTCGTTGAATGAAAACAATCTTCCTGGTTCCTATATTGAGTACATTAGCCGAACGATTAATGAATCAAAGACAACCAAAATATCATTTAAGTAATTCTACTTGGAAGGTAAACCAAAACTAGCTCAGTCGGACTAATCTATTTTCTACACAAGTTCGAGCTTGTCAGGCCAATTTTATCTGTTAGGCTTGGCTCAAGAATTCTTCAATTATTCAGTCTCTATTTAGTCTGGCTTGAATTATAAATTTGAGCTCGAGAATAAGCGGAGCCTACAGAAGCTTCTGCTCGAGTGGCTCACCAATAACTCAAGTGTCTAGATATTTGATCTCAGCTCTAAGAAATTACAGCCTATCTAGAGATTTGAGTTCGTAATAGAACCAAGCCTAGTTTTTTTGTGCCACCCGAAAAAACTAAATGCTTGTTTGTTAGTCAAAGCCGAATACGCCTGACAAGACTGTCTTCTCAGGCCATGCATAGCATAGACATGCTTTTAAGGTTGTTCTTTTAGCTGTTCTTTAAGATCACATTTAAATGCAAATTGTAGACATTATAGTACCAAAAGATTTCATGAATTCACACGAACGAAACGTTTGATAACTTACACGAATATAGTCATTGGCAAAACAAGAAGGCATTGCCATCGGCGGCTTATAAAAAGCCAGCTGCAAGAGCCGTCTAAGGTTAGCCGGCGTCTGAGGAAACAAAATACTAGCGGCTTCGTCCACACTCTTCACCTGAAACAGCCCATCTTCCATATCCTTCTCCTCTAAACACACACCGGCGCAGCATAGCACGACCCTCTCTACTCTCTCCTTGAACTGCGCCGCCATACTGTACCCGACGAACCCGCCGTAGCTGATCCCAGCCACGCTCATAACCCTAACCCCATGGGCCTCCATCAGGCCGACGACGCACCGGGCTTGGAACTCCTCGGAGCGGTCGGGGCGGGTCGTGTAGGAGTCGCCGAAGAAGAGGAGATCGGGGATGAAGAGGTTAAATCGGGAACCGAGAGATGAGATGAAATCAGACCACTGCCACATCGCATTGGCCCCGATTCCGTGGAGGAGGACGAGTGATGGCTTGGTGGATTTGAAGGAGCGAGGGACCCAAGCGTGCATGACAGTGCCATCACCGAGGTCAGTTGTTGATGAACGGAGGCCCGAGTTGGAGAAGGTGTATCTGTAGCAGGTGTCGCGGGAGGATGTGTAGCTAAAACACGACACCATTGTTGAGTGTAGACTTTTTTTCTTTGAAAAGAAAGACTAACGAAATGAGACTGCGGAGCCAGGTGGCTGCCGTGGGGTTATGATATTTTTGGGCTAAGGCTATTTTAAGAATTTTTTTTTTTTGCTATAACAAGACATTTTTGTAATGGAATTTTTTTTTAACGAGATCTCAAGAATGACCAATTTATCTTTGATATAAAAGCTTTATTTCAGTTCAAACTTTTTCTTTTCTTTCTTCTCCACACAAAAAGCTTTCAAAATCGGTAAACAAATTTCAAGATTTCTCAAATCCGAACTCACAAACACGTTAAGGTATGAATTCTATATTTATTGATGTAATTTTTATGCAATTTAGTTAGGTATTTTTAGTGATATTTAGAGTTATAGGTTCTGCCAAAAAATTCGAATTTTCATATAAATGTTGTTGTTTTTTTTTTGAAAGTAAGTTCTAGTTATGTGTTAGTTTAGTGATTGTCGACGTTTAGGTATGTTATTTGTTGATTTTGGGTCAGTTTGCGGCGATTAGGGTTTTTGATATCGGTGTCGGTGTCGACGAAGCGTTTCGCCCTCTCCGAGCTCTCTATTTTACTTTCTTATCAATCTGGTTTTTCTTTGCTTGCTATTGGACTGTTAACACTATCAACAACACATATTATCCGATATTTCTCTAATTTTAATTTTTTTTCATTTCATTGGGTTTAAGAACTGATATGAAATTACTAATCGTGAATTGGGTGATTTTGTGTTAACACCAAACAAATAAATTACAGTGGACTCTTATATGTGTTCCCTTGATTAAAGCTTTGCAATTGACTCTATCTTTTCTCTTTTGGTAAGCCTTTTCTTTCTGCATACCTAATAATAGCTTCTTCTTCTTTTTTGCTCTTTTTGTTTGGTTTCTGGATCGTTAAGATCAATGAAATAGTAATAATGTAGAATTCCTAAGGGCTTGTTTGGTTTATGAACCTTATTTCACATTTTAGGAAAAAGAAGAAGAAAAAGTTGGTTTTTTAGAACTTAGGTTTTATATATGAAGGGTAAAATGGTCAATTCACGTGAACATATATTTTTTTGATTTTGGGGTCTCATTATAGCCAAAAAGGGTCCCAATATAACCTTGCCCGATATTTTTTTATGTTTGTCATTAAAGCGAGGTTAGAAATAAGACACATTTTTATAGATCTTACGTTGGATCTTACATCCATTTGATATATCTCTCATCTAATTTTGGACAAATTTGCCCCTCCCAGAAAATCAAGCTAGAAAATGGTTTTATAAATCTCTCATCATTTTTTTCTTCTCTTTTTCTCTCTCTATAAAACCTCTCAAGTACTCAAAGATCGACCGAAATCAAACTTGACTATTTCAAGAATCCGAACTCACAACAACATCGAGGTATGAAATACAAGCCTCCCGCTATAGTTTTTTTAGTTTTGATTTTTGCATGATTTTATGTGTTGTTTTGTTAGTTAGTGTTGTATTATTGCTAGTTATGTTAGGATCTGTGTTTTTGTGTGTGATTTTATTGAAAATGGTTGTGTTTTGATTGAATTAGAATTTTGGATCTCGATATCCTCTGGTCGCACGTTAGTGCTACCAGAATTCATCTCGCCGCACGATCGTGCGACCAGGGTGATAGTTGGTCTCATGCGACAGATGAACTTACCTGGTCTCATGAGACCATGAGACACACCCTATCGCATGAGACCAAGTCTCTTACAATTTGTTTTTGTTTCACTAATATTTATTACTTTATTGTTTTACAGGATGGGCCGTATCAAAATGACTGTGAAAAATCCGTTTAAAAAGAATTAAACTCGGGAACGTTTGGCGCGTGAGGCAGATGAAGCTAATGTTTCCCCTGAGCATGTGGAGGCTGGTCCCACCGAGGGATAATATGCTGGTAGTCGGACGAAACGACGCCTCCGTCGTTGTCCAACTGACGATGAGATTCGTATGGCTGCCGGTAGCAGCGGTGCAGGTTCCTCTTCACAGGCACCTAACCTTTCTTACATTGAGGAGGAACCGGAGGCACCAGAGGGATCCATGCACGTTATGAAGACGATGCACCCGATGCATCTTGCGCACCCGAGGCCGATGATCCCAAGTTCTTGTCGGTGATGCCACACGTCCCGGCTCTTTATTCCGATTACGCCCTACACGAGGCGTTTAGTGTTTATCACGGAGATGTAAGTTTTAATTCTTTAACTTTAATGTACAATTTATTTATTATTTATTAGGCACTTACGCGTTTGATACATGTTGTAGGATATGGTCTCCTTACGATGTTTCGTCATGTACGATAGTCTCCGCAAATAGGACTTTAAAAAGTAGAGCAGGGTACGGGCGAAGGTGATGAAGACTATCTTTGGCCCTCTCGTCGACGCACTCTCCCGCTGGCATACCAACCTGCATTTGGTTGAGGCATTCCTTGAGCGATGGTATGAGGAGACTTCTTCATTTCAATTCTCGATCGGAGAGATGACTGTGACTTTGGATAATGTCCACGTCATCACTGGATTATCGGTCACAAGTATACCTTTTGATGTTTTATCGTTCGATGATGAGATTGAGCGGAGCCAGACATATGCTAGCATGTTAGGTGTACGACTAGTAGAGTTGAATAAGAATCTTAGGAATGCTAGTAGTGTGAATCTTGGTTGGCTGCACAACACATTCACGGGTGACAAATATAGTGATAATAAGATCACATATGAGAGAGTAGATCATGCCACCCGTGCTTACATACTATTCTTATACTTGTTAGGTACCATCATTTGCGCCATCAAAACTGGGAATAATATTCCTTTAGATTATCTCCAGTTCGTGAACCGGTACCAGGTTATGAATTGATTCAACTAGGTTCAGTTGGTATTGGCGCAACTGTATAACCCCCTTAGTCAGAGATCTTTGCGTGGTACAAGGGGAATTTGTGGGTTCATAGGACTGTTCGAGGCATGGATATTTGCCCACTTTATTCAGTTTTGAGCCCTAATGTTTAGCAATTACCAGCTAACTATGCCCCATCTGTGCCGACATGCGCCACAGAAGATCGGTGTTTCACAGGATGTGCACAGGGAGTTGAGGCATGCACTCTCGACGTGCACGGAGTCAGATGTAAGTATTATTTTTTAATTTTAACGTTATGTTTTTTAACTAATATAGTTGTCTAACTTGTTAAATTATTTATTTACATGTCGTTTTCCTTCCCTACACGTATATACGGGACGAGCATCCGTTCCACGTCGTCAGTTGGGTTGATTTGACGCTAAAGGTGTTCGACATCATTGTTCCATACTACCCCGATCATGTCGCTCGTTAGATGAGCTTTATACAGCTCATTCCGAAACGGATACGTTCTCTCATGCGTCCAAAAAAACAGGAAAAAAGACGGCTCAAAGATGCGTTTGGGATGGTTATCAGTGGCGGGATTGGGCGTACCATCGTTACACTACAGTTGGATCGGAGTACCATGGTAAGGGAGAGAGAAGCGACACGATGTACCGGGTTTGGGTGAAGAAAAACCTGTGGTATATCGTTAGTAGCTCTGCTTCAGCTGGAGGTCCTCAGGTGTAGCTGCAGGATGGTGCTGACTACGCAGGATACGACCAAATCGCACCGTTCGGTCCATCCATACTGACGCTGGATCACGATAATTTGGTACAGACCGCACTTCAGATGTGCAGGATTGCTGAGCGTTATAGACGCCGTTGATTCGGAAGACAGTCGATGTTTTTATTATCATGTTATTTCTTATTTTAGACTTTCTTATATTAACATTCGTTTTGTAAAATTATAACTTTATGACAATATTTTTATATTTCTATCTCTATGATTTACATTGCATTTGAAGTTTTATTTGAAAAATGTAGTTAAAAATGTAGTTAAAAATGTAGTTAAAAATGTAGCTAAAAAACGTAGTTAAAAAATAATTAATTAACTATGGTCAAGAATAACTCCCGGCAAAATTAACTCCCTCAAAAAATAACTCCTCCAAAATATTTCCCGCCATTCTGACTTCCCGCCAAAAATAATTCCCACCTAAGATGGTACCCCACATGTTTTCCCTATAAAAAGAAGCTAATGAGAAGTCTTATAAGACAAAAAACAAACATTCACAAACCATTAAAAAACATAAACACATTTCCATATGGAGTTCAATGTTGATGAAGACTACCAACTGCTTCATGTGGTGAAAGTTGCCGCCCGTGAGATGGGGGAAGATACTAGTGATACGTTTTTTTGAGCAGGTCTTATGCATGATGTACATAAGTTATGGGCGTGCTGGAACAAGAGGACTTGTTGTGCGCAGTCGTGACCAAATCAAAAGCAGGTACCTTTTTTGCCAACCGCTACAACGTTTACTCTTCTTGCCGTTTAAGATTAAGCAAGAAACATCTGATGTCTGGAACATGAATTTCATAGACTACATCACTAGGGATATGGCGGTGTATTTGGAGGATATGATTTCCGAACGGTAGGAAGGGGATGATTAAGAAGATAACATGGGATACGACTTTGACGAATGAAGAATCTTATTTTTGCAATTGTCTTTTTCTTGTTTTTATGTTTGGATCAGTTTTTATGTTTCGTTAAGATGTTGTTTGATTAAGAGTCCTATGTTTTTTAAGTTCAAATGTCTAGATTTGTACGCAGTTATATTTTGGGAAACTTTAAACTTCATCTCTACGATTGAAAATGAGGGCAAAATGTAAATAAAAGCGTCGCATGCAAATGTTTCAAAACCAAGTCGCAGACTAACGTCGCGAAGACAATGTCTCTGGTTGAAAACCAGAGCAAAAAATTGTGCATGCCGTCGCATGCGACAGGTTCAAAACCACGTCACAAATAGACATCGCGACGGCAACGTCTCTGGTTGTAAACCCGAGCCAAAATTCATGTCTGTTGTCACGTGCGATGGTTTGTACCGATTTTCGCGTGTGACATGTTTAAAAAGTGCTCGCGTGCGACGACATTAATTCATCAAAGCACCTCCAAAACCTCATTAATTAAACTTAAAATAATAAATAATAGCCAACAACTAAAATAAAACTACTCAATAATGGCGACATTAATACAGCTTTAATAAAACTATAACTAAAATGACATTTTGATAAGGGTAAGATTGGTGGAATACAAAAAATTTAACATCGTATAAACTTACATAAAATGTCATCTCTTGTCAAATCGGTTGCATGTGTATTTTCGTTTAAGTTTATTTTCCTAACTGGCATTAGTTGTGTATTTTTGTTGAACCGACGGTAGTACGGATGCGCCTATTGACTCGCTTCTTCGGTGGCGTAAGACCCCAGCAGGGGTATAATGGCGACAATGGTACATCGGGTGGAGTAGTAATCTGCAAGAAAAAATACGAAATTAATTCATTTTGTATTAGATATGTAAAAAATTGTAAAAAATATGAGATACTTACATTAACAAAGTGACATCCATGTACGAAAGCAATCCCAACTTCTATGATCGTTGAAATGTTGACGGGTGGGCATCCACAAATTGATAGATACATTAATGACGTTGCTTGCGATACATGGTACACCATGCATTGATAACTTGTTGCAATGACTAGTACAATGTCCGGAAATGTCATCCAGTAGTGGCTACTAGGGTTGGGTTTGAAGTAATCCAACCTATGTACCAAATCGTCAAACACCTTCAGCGAACCATTTACATCCAACCAAGATGCACGGTTTTCTCGAAACTCTTTCAACAACTCGCGTCTAACATCTTCCCATCTATCTTTATTATTGTATATTGAATGAGCTACGGAACGATATCCGCATTGTCCGTCCGGAAGAACATCAACTAACTTAATAATGTAAATATGTAGAAATGTCGGGATGCAATCCAGATATAATGTTAACTTCCCATCCTTAAAATTTTTATTTCGCCTTCTAAGTTTCTTTTTTGCAAGTGGAGGCTTAGGTGGTACTACCTATCGAGTTAGCCAGAATACTAGCACTATCGGTTTGTTCAATGGGATATTCCCACGAACTAGGGTTTCGTTTAGTCGATTTATCAACGTCTCCCTTTGGCCTACCCTTAGCTCTAACCGCTTCTTTCGGATATTAAATATGACTACTCTCGGGCCTCAAGATTTGTATTACCTGATTGATAATGTGGTCTTGTTGGTCAGGGCGAAAACTACGAATGTAGTTGTCAATTATGGAAAGTTTTTTTTTCAATTCGTCCTCACAAGAACTGGGATCTCTATGAGCATTATCTATTCTTTTCCAAAAAAACATCCACATATTCTAAAGGGATGCACCTACCATCTCTAGCTATAAACGCAATTTCATATGCACAAGGTAACCCATGCATTTTCATAAGGAAACATTCTCCACATGCTACCCGATTTGACTCCTATATTTCTAACACGTACAATAACAAGCATTAATATTTTTAGGCCCGCATGTGACACATGAATTTTAAGATTCTGTGTCAAAACACCATCAAAACCGAGAATTGTTCGAAACTTGTTTCGCTCAAACGATTCAAGGATCCCCGTATGCTGCTTCGTTAATAAGTTGTGATCTTTTTCCTAAAAAGCTCAAAATTCCATCGATTCGTCCCGAGGTATTTTTTGAGGGACGAGTGAGCACCCTCCGCCCTATATAATACAAGTATAAAATTAGGATCTTATTTTAAAAGAGATATAATAGCAAAACAAAAATTAGATAAATGGACATACCTATTTGAAGTTTTTTGGCCATAATGTTGTATCTTGTTCGTTCGATATTGAAGAAACTTGTCACCATATTTCGTTATCCACGCGTCCATAACGTACGCAAAACACTTGGGTTGAGAGGCAAACATCTCCTTCAATTTAGCTAGATTCTTTTCGTAGTTCTCAACCGTGTTCGCTCCGACAACGTAGCCATAAACCTCAACAAATTGTTTCACAACCACATCATCATGCAAAAAAATTTGGACCGTCCCAAGAATGTTCTTACTAATATGCCACATGCATAACAAGTGATGTGTGCCCGGAAAAATATCGTCGATTACTCGCATGAGAGCTAACTCTTGATCGGTAACAATAACACTCGGAAATGCACACACGCTATCCATTATCAAACCACGAAAAGTTTCCAAAACACATACATAATTCACTATATTCTCAACGCTTATAAACACATACGGAACATTAAATGTAATAGAAGTTGACGTTAAACCAAAATCTCTAATAAAGGCATCTTATACCTAGTCGTCTTGTACGTAGAATCCATGAATAGCACATTATGGAATGTACGTAATAAGTATATACTCATAGGATGTGAGAAAAAAATTAGTGATCACCTTTGAATTGTCTTTCCAATGCTCCCACGTGAAGTATCCATTTTCCTCTAATTTTGTTAATAAATATTACATTTGCGTTTGTCCTCCGTGCTCAACATCTCGATGTTTTTGGCGGCAATTGTAGATAGCACGCATGTTCAAAATTTTCTCGGTATATTGGTACTTTAAACCGCTATATATCTCCCTAGGACGTGAACCGAGGTGAGACAGACTACGAACTACTTCTTCTTCATCTCGTTTTAGCCTACAAACGCGGGAATAACCGTCTAAGCGAACGTAAGGTTTGTGCTTATGCGTACCGTTTATCACCTCTAAACGCCATTTCATGGCTAGTACGTCGACCGAATGACCTTTTAACGCAAACAGACAATTACATTTCTTCGTCGAAGTCTTCTGCTTTCTTAACGTTTCCGGCTTCGCTTTTTATACGAATACACTGTACAGCTCACAAACGTAATCTAATTTAGGATTTCTTCCCAATTTCCCGCTATCTTAGAGCTTCGTAATCGTGCCAAACTTAATCTTCTTCGATTCAATGTCCACAAAAGCATCAAATTCGTATTTCGTAAATAACCTTTCTGTTTTCAATATTCTAGTGTAGTCGGCATCCATAAATGGAGGCTGGACAGGTTCCTCTTATAAAATATAAGATTACAATCTATAAGTTTCTTTAACAGGACCGTCGTACGCGCATGTTCTTTTAATGCTGTCGCGCGTGAATTTTTTTAAACATAGTCGCATGAAGATATGCGACGCATAACATATGGGTTTTGCACGATCTTGCGACGAAGACGATGTTTATAGCACGATGTTCGTGCGACCAGACCAAAAACATAAAATAGAGTTTAGCTCCTTACCTCCTTGCGGTAAGCTTCGTCCTCGTCTACCAAGTCTTCCAAAACGACACCCATTTCATCGTTATCCATGGATACTTCGATTTTTGGGTTGTTGTGGTGGATTTTATGGGTTTGGGTAGAAATTTGTAACTTTTTGGGTTTAATGGGTTTAGGGTAGTAAATATTGATGAAAAGTTTATGGATTTAGGGTAAAAATGGAGGGATTTCAGATTTTTGGTTGTTTTTTTGCGATAAATGGCATGAGTGTAATTACTTAGAGTGAGAAGGATAATTTGGGAATTTCAAGTTTGAGTTTGAAAAAAAAGGGTAGGGTGAGAGATCTAGCAAAATGTGTCTTATTTCTAGCTCGACCCTTATCATTATAGATACATACATATTTTAAAATAATTCATAAATAAAAAAAATACGGATATTTTTAATTTAATTGCTGAAGTTAACCGGAGAGAGATACAAAATAAAGACTTGCAAAACTTTCTAGGATTATTGTGAATAAAAAAGCATAAAATCTTCAATTGGATTTACAAACTTTTGAAGTTGGCTTTGCTTTTACCCGTAGCAATGGCGAGTGTTGAGCGATTTTCTCAGGTTTGAATTATGTGAAGAATGAATTGAGAAATAGAATGAGCGATCCATGGCTTAATGATTGTTTGATGACAATTGTGGAAAAATAGGTATATGCCACATTAGTAACACAACTATCCTTCAACATTTTCAAGCTATGAGTAAAAGGAAAGTACAAGTAAAATTAACTTAGATTTATTTATTTTAGTTTTTTAATCAAATTTTAGTTATTTGTGTAACGTATATTATGTTATGACACCATATTTGAAAATTTTAATATAAACCATATTTGTTATAACCATTTGTATCTCATTTTAATTTATTTTGATATATATATATATATATATATATATATATATTTCTTTTAATCAGAAGGTCCATAACATTATTATGTTTCAATCTTGGCTACACCACTCTTCTGAAACGGAAGTAAATATTATACCAGATTTGAATCTTTCTACAATATTTTAAAGAGTATCTCGTTCTCCACCGGTGGTCAATCATATAAGCGTACCCCGCTTAAATGGTATTGTTTTAAATTTAATATTAACCCAATTTTAGATACTTTGTATCAACTAGTCTTTTTTATGTTTTTTTTATTTTGAAGTAGTTTTTTATATTTTAAAATTTTGTATTATTAGTCTATGAACATATAAGTATTTAAGAGGTGACATATAACCGTCAAACATCAATTTTTTGTTACCATTAATCTTCCAAAAATCTTTCTAATACCCTCTTTAATTATGTCTCTAGTCCGCATCCACCTAAATACTATTATTATTTACCATTTATCATATTTTTAACATTTAATTATTTACTAATTTATTGGATTTAAAGAGATTAATAAATAAAGCCCAATAAATCAACTCATTTAAACCCAACTTACTTACCAATTCAATACCCAATCAAACTTAATTCATAATTCACAATTATTAACCTCTAAAACTCAAATTTAAAAACTCTAAAATCCCTAATTCTGCATCCACCATTCTTTTTCCTTTTTTCTCCATAATTAGGTTTCTTGTTGATAAAATGAATGTTGTTATACCTTAATAAGTTTCTTGTTGATTAATTGTATAATTTAATCGAATTGACTTTTTAAGTGATGATTTGTACTTGTTGGGTTATATGAAAATCTTGCCCTCAGATTTAAGTATAAATGTTCTTAAAAAATGCCCATTGCATGATATTTTTATTATTATCAAGCTTGATATTGCGGATACAACAACAAATTATATATACTTCTTGTTGTTTCTCTATCATACTACGCTTCTACATGATTGTTATTTGGAATATCTTGGCTCGAACTAAACATGAATTTTTTATTAATGATTTTGATCAGGTTTTGGCACCCTGAACTCATCCTAAATTAGTCCGTTTTTAAAAGAATCGCAATTAGTTTGAATGACATCTTCAAAAGAGAGTTTGAATGACATCTTCAAAAGAGGATGAATTTGTTATCTATAAACTGCAATAAAAAAGAACTATGGTACTGGACCTCATCAACGATACTAGATTATTGACACAATTCGCATGTCAAAGAATTATGAAAAATGAAGTAACTTGTCTTTGGGGGTGATGGTGCACAAAGATCCAATACTAGAGACTTATAATGAAATTCTACATTTATTTTCAAAAACCCCCGATAGCGTTATTAATCTCTCGAGATCTTGTTATGAAGGGACCAACCCTATCATTCGTGAGAAAGTTTCGAATGATGGATATAACTAGCGTAGATACAGACATGAACTTGTTAAAAAATGAATTTATACATTGTTATTATAAATGTACGCATCCAAACTTCCAGGCTAAAAAATGCAAAAACTTCCAGGCTAAAAAAATGCAAAAACTAAAATAAAAAACATAGCAAAAATTATATATTTTAGAATTTATCAAAAGAGAGGAAAGTGAATCCATCTCAATAACTATTATTATTTAGATCTGGGATGTGGAGAAGAAATGAAGAAGGATGAAGGCAAAATTATGGATTTTAGGGTTATTAAATTTGGAATTTAAGGTTTAATTTTTTGTGAATTAAAAATGGGGTTTGATTTGGATATTGGATTGGCAAGTAAGTTTGGTTTAAATGAGTTGGATCATTGATTTTTATTTATTAACCCACTCTAGCGCAATAAATTAGTAAATAGTTAAAATTTAAAAATATGATAAATGGTAAATGGTAAGTAATAATAAAAAATGATAAAATTTAGGTGGATTCTGAGTGGACAGAAGACTAGGAAGCTCAAATGCAATATTGAGAAGATTTTTGGAAGACCAATGGTGACATAAAAATTGATATTTGAGCTGTCACATGTAAGCTTCTCATTACTCACACATTTGGAGGGCTAATAATGCAAAATTCTAAAACATAAATGACTACTAGAGGCAAAGATAAATATATGGGACTAGTTTGATACAAACGCGAAACATAAATGACAAATGGTGATTTTTAGCCCTAGTATTGAAAAACAAAAATCAAATTTATCCTGTGTTATTATTTGAAAATGAAAATATTATTTATATCGATTCAAATTTATCAATTGTTATTTTATACACATTTTTGTTAATACTCTAAATACATTTTTAATTGATTATATAAAATAGTATTTTTTATGAGTTCATTTTTTTTTGTATTTTTGCTCTCTTTTATTATGACCGTTTGATAAATCGCTCATCAAACCGCATGAAATACATGTGTAAATCCCTTTTTTGGACTCACCTATTAAATGTACAAAAAAGTAAAGGAGAACACTTACGGGGTTGATTATCGTTCTCCATTATCTAGTCTTTTATAATCTAATGCTTGCATTTGATCTTCAAAAGTTGCTACCAAAGTGTATGGGAGAAAGGTCATGAGATTTTCTAACCACAAGATGACGACAAGTTGATGTTCTCCATTTTATGTTATAATTTAAACTAAGGTATTGAGATTTGGGCCATATTTTTCATAATGCTCCAATTCAACCCGATTACCACACTTAGGCTCCCAACAATTTTTCACATGTAGGTCCAATATAATTAACTATGTCATATAATTAACTCAATTACTT
The DNA here is from genome assembly GCA_036936605.1 of Limnanthes douglasii subsp. nivea. Classification (NCBI taxonomy): domain Eukaryota; kingdom Viridiplantae; phylum Streptophyta; class Magnoliopsida; order Brassicales; family Limnanthaceae; genus Limnanthes; species Limnanthes douglasii. The sequence goes on from JAUPFV010000005.1 coordinate 170,155,429, forward strand.
TTATTATTGGATTACCTTAAGACAACGATCGAATATATATTTAGCATGTCAATTAATAAATATTCTAAATATTTTCCACTTGGAACACCACATGCTACTTAAGAATATATTTAACTCTGGTGGGATCCCTGAATCAATTTTTAATAGGAAAACAATATAACCCCATATATGACTGATAAAATAAAACTAAAGACTTATTTATCGTAACGTGAATGATAGGATTGAAGAATAATCACGTTATGGCTATCAATCAATTACTTGGGACAATTATGAAGTTTAGCTTAAGAGTAACATGGTTTGTAATCATACATATCTACTCTTAACTGGGTCCTACCTCTGAAGATCCAATAAAAAAATATCAATGAAATATAACCAAACATATATATATATATATATCACAATAAACCTTTACGTGCATAAGATTACAAAATATCATCAGATCATATTACAAACACTCTCACTTAAAATATCAATCCTTTTAATTAACTACACTCATACTAATGGTGTGTCCCTAGAAAACCTTAGGCAAAACCGCCTTCATTACATAATTTACTATCATGGAGTTTATTCCGACGTGCTCTATAGTTATCACACCCTTTGAATTATCTTTTCAACATACATGAACTATATATATATATGTGTGTTTGGACCTAGATGAGTTCTTATTATTATTTAGGTATTATACTACACAATTATGTATCCATAATTACCGGTCTGATGCCTCAAATCATGCAATAATTTTTCTACCATGATGGATGATGATATAAGTGTTGGTTTTACACTTTCCCAAGACATTGCACATCCAGCTAATTAGAATATGTTGTCCGAAGTTCTTTTTAGTGGGCTCTTGCATCCATCAAAAACTAAGTCGAAATAACTAATGATCTCTAGCCTTTTCGACTACCTATATGTTAACATGTACCATTTTATTACGTTTTAGTGGTCCATATCTGGTTTACCTACATACCTACCCAATATATTTATAACAAAAGAATTGTACATACTAGTATAAAATTGAACATACTTTAAATTTCCAACCGCCAAAGCATAATGGATCGTTTTTATTTCCTCAATCTCAACTTTTATCTTCGGATATTAACCTAGACTAAGTCTTTCACCCTTTGCTATTAAGGTACTTAGGGGTTTGTAATTTTCTAATACGTAACATTTTAACACACTTTTAATATACACATTTTGTGATAATCCAAGAATACCACTGGAATGCTCCTGATTTATGTGGATTCCTAACACAAAATAACATTACCTAGATCCTTCATATCAAACTTGTCTGAAAAAATATCTCATTGTAGTGTGTAATAATTATTTGTTGTTCGAGGCAAACAATATGTCTTCAACGTATAATATAAGAAATATGAGATTACTCCTACTGAACTTGTGATACACATAATCCTCAACTGAGCTGACTTTAAAGTAAAAAAAACTACCACCCTAAGGAATTTTTGGTACCAGTAATGAGAAACCTGTTTGCTATCATAAATGACTACAGGGCGTGCTTGATACTTTTTTACATTACCCAAGAAATTGTTTTTGGTTTTTTAAACCCACTTACAATGCATTTTTATATTTAGGTAATAGGACAAATTCCCATACCGTATTTTCCTGCATCAATTTATACTCTTCCTTCATAGTGTTGATCCACTTATGAGAATCAGAGCTTTCCATGGCCTGTTTATATGATGATGGATCATCTACAGTTACAACACATTACTCAACATGTTCTCAAAGATATACTATAAATTTCAGATATATAACATTCTTTGTTTTTCTCGTGGACATTTGAAAGGGAACTATTTCCTCTTGTTGCGTTCCATGATGATATAAATTTTGATCTTCATGAATAATTTCTGATGAGTCCGAATTCGAAGTGCTCCCCGGAAGGGCAGCCCAAAGTAAATCTCTCCGTAAACCGGACAGGATCCAAGAGCTTAATTCGGACAGGACATTTGAACCGGGCAGGTGACTTCGAACACTGCAAGCCCAAAGCAGTTCGAACTATGACTAAAGTACTAAAAAACCTAAACACTATCTGACTAAGCTACCTGCCCATCTGCTTAAAACTCATGGGTCTTTAAACATGACCCGGGTCCATTAAACTTGACCCGAAAGCCCATAAGGGCCCAAATCACATACTATAAATACCCAACCACCAGCATTAACTATGGGTAACAAAATTTACTGCTGCCAAGCTGCTCAATTCTCTCTCCACATTAAAAGCACTTTGAAACACCCTTAAACACACACACACACCATCGTGAAACACCCTCACGCCACCTTAAAACTCCACTTGAAATTACCAGCCTACCCTCAGGCTACTTTTATCCTCACCAAATTGGCGACCACAGTGGGAGGCGACGGTGCCTGAATCCAGTATTCAAAACCAAGTAAAGAAATTCTGTCCGAATGAATCCGGATAATCCAGAGCTTCCACCAGCTTTGCTCGAAGTGGTGGAAGAGAATGATGAGTATACTGTCCAAGAGCGCGACAGGTTAAAACTTGAGATAGAAGCTCTGAGGGCTGAAAAAGCCAAGATGGGCGTGAAAGAGAAATCCAAAGTATCAGCTGCTCACCACACCGATAACCCAAGAGAGCATGGGGTTTCCAAAACTCATGAGAGCACTAAGAAGACGCATGCCAGTTCTAAAAAGTCTCACCGGTCCAAGCCTGTGGAGAGTTCTGACTCGAGTTCAGAGTCTTCGGACAACTCTTCGGACAGTGAGGGAAATGAAAATTCCTTGTCCTCTAGCAGTGATGAGGGACGAACCAAGAAGAAACAAAAACAAGTTAAAAAGTATTCCAGAAAAAGAGATCACCATGGAAGAATGAAAAGGCATATTGGAAAAGGGTCATCTCACAACCGGAGGCATGTAGACCGGATGCTGATGGATCCTTTTGCCTTCCATGATGAGCCAGGTATCTTTGCAACTCCTAATGAGGATACCGTGTTCAGTCGTGGAAGGAATTGGAGGCAGTCTCCACTATCTTCTAAAATCCTATCCGGAAACCTCCCCAAGAGGTTTGACAGCACCAAGATGGAGAAGTACGATGGCAGTACTGATCCGGACAATCATCTGGAGCAATTCAAGAACTTCATGATGAACTTTGATGATGATGATAAACTACTCTGTAGGGAATTCTCCCAATCCTTCACGGGAAGTGCTCTGAAATGGTACAACAGCCTGCCTCAGGGTTGTATTAAAGACTTTGATACTTTTTGGGTGGCCTTTCGGAGGCAGTTTGTGGGGAGTAAGGAGCTGAAGGGCAATGGAGACACAATAATCCATTGTGCCCAAGAGCCAAATGAGTCGTTAAAGGAGTACATAAGTCGTTTTGTAAACACAAAGAATGGGTTGGCTGATTGCTTTGAACATGTAGCAATAGCATCCCTGAGACAAGGTTTGAACCCAAGCAACCTGGCCGATTCGGTGACCAGGAAGAAAGCCATGACCTGGGGAGGATTGCTGAACCAAGTTGGCAAGCAAATAAATGTTGATGAAACGAAAAAGACCAGGGTGCACAGACAGGTGAGATCCACCCCGGTGGCACCAACTCCAAATCAAAACCAGTCCGGGAACAAAGCAAGAGAAACCGGATAGGGGCATGGAAGGGGAAAGGCTCAGTCTCAACCAGCTGCTCCTGCACAAAGTCAACAGTCTAGAAACAAAAGAGGGCCGTGGGTCCAACCGGAGTGGTTTGCAGAGCTCAAAGAAAGTGTGGCAACCATTTTCGAGAAAACAAAAGATGAAGTACACTACCGGAGACCGGCAACCTTGCAGTCTCCCAGAGAACATCGAAATAATTCCTTTTGCCAATACCATAATGATATTGGCCATACCACCGATGATTGCATAGCGTTGAAACAAGAGGTACAGAACTTGATTGAAAGAGGAAAGTTGGGTGCATACGTTAAAAGAAGAGGAGGCAACAGGCCTGACAACACTCATAGGATTGGTCCAAGCAACGCTGCCCCGGAGGGGGCTATGGTAATAGTTGAAAGGTTTGACGTGGAGTCCGAGTATTTGGATCCTGATCCAACAAGAAACAGAGTGGGTACTATCGAGGAGCGTTCTAGATCAGTCTCCGGGCTCATTAAATTCTTCGAGTCACTGACAATTTTCGGAGGGGACACTATGACAGCTCCTACTACTTCTTCAAGAAAAAGGCATGTTCATAATTTGGCCTCCCAGCTAGAAAGAGGCATGACATCCTATCAATCTCCAAACTCATTCCCATTCATAGTTTTCGATGAGGATGATTTGAGAGATATTGCTGGCCCTCATGAGGATGCTGTTGTCATAGGAGCATCTATAGGGGGCAATGAGATAAGGCGAATTTTGGTAGATACTGGGAGCTCTGCCAATATCCTTTTCCTAGACACTTACAAGAAAATGAAAAACCCAGCTGTGATTCAAAAGTCAGACAGGTCGATCGTGGGCTTCACGGGCAGCTCAGCCGATGTAATCGGAGAGTTTGAAGAAGAAGTGTTGTTGGGCAGGGGCCCTTCCAAGAAAACGGTCAGAATACTCTTCATTGTGGTGGATTGTCCCACTTGTTATAATGCTATTCTAGGGAGGTCTTGGCTCTCTAGGATGCATGCAGTGGCTTCGACAGTCCATCACTGTCTAAAGTATGCTGTTCAGGGACAGGTTGGGGTTGTCCGGAGCAGCCAAAAGGTTGCAAGAGAATGCTATGCCACTGCCTTGGCTCCACGAACGCTGGGGGCAGTCCGTATCAACGATCAATAGCAGTTTGAGGGCCTTTCTGGGGGTGAGGGTGAAATTGATGACCCCAGAGAGACCCCCGGAGTATTGATTCCAATTGAGGAGGTTGAAACACATTGCTTGGAAGAGGGAAAAAGCGTCAAGATATGGTCCAAAATGCCACCAATACTGAAAGAAGGAATGTTGAAATTCTTGAAAGACCATCAGCATGTTTTTGCTTGGTGCAATGCTGATGTTACTGGAGTTCCATCAGAGGTGATTTCCCATCACCTATCAGTCCGGAAGGATGTGGCACCTGTGGTACAAAAAAGGAGAGCTTTCTCAAAAGAAAAGGCTGATGTCATTGTACAGGAGGTTGACAGACTCACAAAGATGGGGCACATTAAAGAATCTCAGTACCCTTTATGGACTGCCAATCCTGTCTTGGTAAAAAAGAAGAATGGTAAATGGCGTATGTGCATTGACTTCACAGACCTCAATCGAGCTTGCCCAAAAGACTTGTATCCGGTTCCCCGGATAGATCAGTTAGTAGACTCTACTTCAGGGAACAAGCTACTCTCCTTCATGGATGCATTCTCCGGGTACAATCAGATCCAAGTGGATCCAAAAGATCAAGAGCATACCACTTTTGTCACTGATAGAGGTTTACACTGCTACAAGGTGATGCCCTTTGGTTTGAAAAATGCTGGCGCTACTTATCAAAGGTTGGTCAATAAGGCATTTGCTGATCAAATTGGAAGAAATATGGAGGTTTACATTGACGATATGATGGTGAAAAGCGTGGATGAGCAGTTGCACTTGTCCGACCTCCAAGAGACTTTTGCCAACTTGGCCAAAGTGAATTTAAAATTAAACCATGAAAAGTGTGTGTTCGGAGTGCAGTCCGGGAAGTTCTTAGGGTATATCATAAGTGAGCATGGAATACAACCCGACCCGGACCAACTCAATGCTTTGTTCCAAATGGAGCCTCCTCGAAACATTAAAGAAGTACAGCGATTAACGGGGAGGTTGGCAGCCTTGAACAGATTCATCTCCAGGTCTTCGGACAGATGTGCTCCATTCTTTCAAACCTTGAAGGGTGCAAAGAGGTTTGAATGGACACCACAGTGTGATGAGGCATTCAATGAAATCAAGAAGCATCTGTCCTCTCCCAAGACCTTGTTTAAACCAGTCGATGGGGAGACTCTTTTTGTATATCTGGCTGTTTCGAGTTGTGCCATCAATGCTGTGTTAGTAAGGGAGGTTGATGGGTATCCTCACCTAGTGTACTACATCAGCAAAAGCTTGATTGATGCTGAGAGGCGTTACTTGAAACTTGAAAAACTAGCTTTGGCCTTGGTGATAGCTGCAAGAAAAATGAGGCCCTACTTCCAGGCTCATCCTATCGTTGTCCGGACATCTTTCCCTTTAAAGAATGTCCTTCAAAAAGCAGACATTTCGAGCAGAATGACAAAGTGGTCAGTAGAGTTGGGGGACTTCGACATAGACTTTGCTCCTCGGACAGCAGTAAAAGCTCAAGCTGTGGCTGACTTTCTGGTCGAATTCCATTCTGATAGGGATTCAGAACAACCTGCTGATTCAAAAGACAAAAAAGTGTGGATTGTCCAAACAGACGGAGGATCCAGTACCATGGGATCTGGGGCAGGAATATGTCTCACTTCCCCCTATGGGGACAACATGTTCCAAGCTATTTGTTTTGCTTTCAGGGCATCCAATAATGAGTCCGAATACGAAGCAGCTATAGCTGGGTTAAAATTGGCATACATCTGTGGAGCAAAAAGGGTCAAGCTACTAAGTGACTCCCAATTGCTTGTCCACCATGCTCTAGGCCTGTCAGAGGCCAGAAAGGAGCAATTGATCAAATACTTGCTCCTCCTTAAAAATGAAACGTCAAAGTTTAAAGCTGTTGTCTATGAGCACATCCCCCGGGCAGAGAATGAGTTAGCAGACTCATTGGCAACGATAGCATATACGGAGTCCTACCCATGGATCCATGTGCTTGAAAGCCCTTCTATTCAACTTGATGAAGGTGAAAAAGAGGAATTCTTTGAAATACAAGTAAACCGGCCTCAAGACTGGAGGTCTCCTCTAATGCAATATCTGTCCGATGGCATCGTGCCCTTGGATAAATCACAAGCCAGAACATTGAAACACAGGGCTCGTGGTTTCATTATGATTAGAGAAGTCTTGTACAAAAAGTCCTATAGCAAACCTCTCCTACGCTGTTTAGGGGATCATGAGTCACAAATGGTTCTCTCTGAATTGCATGATGGTGAGGGATCAGCCCATTGTGGATTTAGAGCTTTGACGAGAAGAGTGCTTCTCTCGATATTATTGGCCATCAATTATGAAAGATGCTAAGGAGCTGGTCAGGAGGTGTGACCCATGTCAGAGGTACAACAATGAAATTCATGTACCAGCCATTCCTTTGGAATCAATTTCTGAGCCCATCCCTTTTGCTCGATGGGGATTGGACTTAGTTGGGCCTCTCCCTGTGGCGTCCGGAGGACGAAAAACCATAATTGTAGCCATCGACTACTTCTCGAAGTGGATAGAAGCAGCCCCCTTGGCAGGGACAACATCAAAAGCTGTTATAAAATTCATTCTGTCCAACATATGTTGCAGATTTGGTGTCCCCCAGAAAATAACAACAGACAATGGGCCATAGTTTGATAATAGAGAGATGGAGAGCTTCTGTGCCTCAAGGGGTATTCAGCACTGCTTTTCCTCACCTTTCCACCCACATGCCAATGGGCAAGTTGAGGTGGCCAACAGAACAATACTGTCTGGTTTAAAGAAAAACTTAGAAGGGGCTGCTGGGAAGTGGCCTAGTTATCTACAAGAAGTCCTGTGGGCCTACCGGACAACACCTGGGGCTGCAACAGAAGAACCCCCTTTTGCTTTGGTCTATGGGATGGATGCAGTAGCTCCCATAGAGAAGACACTCCCCTCCTTTCGTGTTCATAACTTCTCCGGACAGACTAATGAGATGACAATTAGAAATCAACTTGATTTAATTGAAGAAAGGCGGGTAAAAGCCCATCTTAGAATGGCACACTATCAAGGCTTGATGAGAAGCAGGTTTGCTTCTAAAGTTAAAAGAAGGGATTTTCAACCAGGAGATAAAGTATTGAGAAACGTTTTCTTGCACACCAAGGAAAAGCTCTTCGGAAAGCTGGCCCCAACTTGGGAGGGTCCGTATACTGTGGTTGAAAGAATCAAGCCTGGGACATACTGGTTGGAAGACAAAGATGGAAGGGTTTTAACTCACCCTTGGAATATTGAACACCTTCGAATGTACTTGGAATAAAGCTTATGTAAATATTTACTTGTTTAAACATCCATGTAAATATTTGGGGGCATGCCGCTTCCTCTCTTCGGCGCCGCAGAGAGCTTTCAATAAAACTTGATGCCTTCTTCAATAATTTTCTAAGTTTTTGCAAAATTCTGTTGCTTGTCATACTACCCGGACTGAAAGGTTTCAAGGCTACTTAAATTCTAGCCAGAAAAGCTAAACACTCTCACAATACAATAACTCAAAGCTACTTAAATTCTAGCTGTCTAAAGTGAGACAAATAATAAAAGAAGAAGATGGTTGAGTAAAATAAAAGCATTCATTCAACAACTTAAAGTTGCCTTGGCCTTCCAAGGAATTTTTGAACATGTTTGGCCACAGTACAAAAATCTGTCCGAATAATACGGACACCATCACAAAAAAGGTGCCTTGGCCTTCCAAGGACTTTAGTTCAAACAAAAGATAAACAAAATAAATTATAAATTAAGGTTGAGCCTTTGAAGATGGCTCGCCCTCATCTGTTTTCTTGCCTTTGATGTCGCTCTTCTCCTCGACAATCTTCTTACCTTTGGGGTTAATCTCCTCCTCACCTGGGCTCTCTCCGGTTTCCTCTTCGTCACCAGACGAGGAAACATCAGTGTACCCTTCATCAACCATGGTCCAGTATGGGAGATCGTCGTCATCTACATAGCGCCATAAGTCCCCTAGTCTCCTCTTCGGGAACTTCTCGTGAAACAGGAGGACCATATCGGACTTCACCTTTTCGATCATTAATTCTTCACTCCGTATCATCTCCCTGGCATAAGCATTGATTTTGGCCTTGATCATGGCCTCCTGATCCTTCACCAAAGCAGCTTTCTCTTCAACAACCTGATTCACTGCATTCTCTAAAGCAAGTTTGTCAGTGGTCAGATTGGTGACAAGCTTCTCCTTTGCTGCAGTCTCCCCTCTTGAGGCTGTCAAGTCCTTCTCCAGTCCGGACAGCTTAGCCCGGAGATCTTTTACGGTCTCTTCTAAAGAAGCAACTTTTGTGTTGCTTTCAGTTTGATTCTTCTTTAACTGTTCGTTCGACTCCTTAAGCAAATCAACCTTAGTAGCAGCGGTCCTGAGGTCATCGGACAACTTCTCCTTCTCAGATTTGAGGTCTTTGATGGTGATTGCCTGACTTCGGACTTGCCTTTCCAAAGTAAGTACTGGCTGCACGTTGCTAAGGAGGGAATGGGCTATAACGTCCCTCTCACTGGAAACCATAAAAGTCCTACCATTGAAATTCACTGTGTTGGAACTACTTGGGGGAACATATGGCCCTGCGAATTCATCTCTGGACAGGCCAAGGAAATAATCACCTAGTTCACCAAGGCCGGTGACGTCCACTTCATCCATGTTAATCTCTCCCCTTTCGACCTCATCAGTATGGAATTCCATTGGAATCCCTTCATTAAGATTCCATGGGATCTCTTCGGCTAACGTCGGATCGGTTGGGAAAGTGGGCTCCGGATCCCGGAGAGCGAGCTCTTCTCCTTGGGAAGTCTTTTTCTTTTTGACTTCCCTGTCAGCACTGTCACTTGCTTGCTTACGAGCCCGTTTGGAAGCCCTTGAAGGTTTTGGGGGATTCACTCCTTCTTTCTCGCTCTCCTGTTCTACCACTTGTAGAAGGTTTGCATCAACTTGAGCCTGGGCTGGCACCTCTGAATCCATTGGGGCCTCTTTCTCAGTATCCTCTACCGCTTTCCTGCCTTTCTTCTTCTTGCCCTTCATTTTACTTGGGGCTTTGGCCCGGGCAGGAAGGAGGAGGGTCCCATCCAGTTCATGAGACCTTCTCAGCACGACATCTTCATCAGGTGAGGTGGAGAACTCCTCCCAGGTTAAGTCTCTTCGACCTGTGGTGTTCCACAGGTGAGATCTCGCTAGGTTCCCAGGAGTGAAGGCTTTATGAAACCGGTTCTCCCAGTTCTCTGCGGCCCAAGCGTTGAGTTTGCCACAGGTGACCTGTCCGGCCTTCAGATAGTCCCCGAACTCCTTTGGCAGCTCTGATAAAACAAAAGAAAAACCGATTAGTATAAACTTAAAGGAAAGAAAGATTCGAACAGAAACTTAGAATAAAAACTTACGATCGCTTCTCCATCTACTTCGAAGAAGGCTAGGATTCTCCCCGGTTTTGATTTTCTTGCCATTTTCCCATGAGCCACTGACAAACAAGAACTGGCTCCTCCATTTGCTCTCCGACTCCAGGAGATCATCGACAGCTTTAAGATCGTTCCCCATGTTGAAATGGTAGAAGGGGAACTGATGGTGTTTGCACAAGTTAGCCACAGCTGCAAACTCTTCCATAGGAAGAGGAATTCCGGATAGCCTAGACGCCATAATACATGACATCAAGGTGTACCAACCGTTGGGGCTTAGCTGTGTTGGACATAGCTTGACCAAATGAAAATAGCGCACTATCTCTGGGTCCAGTGGGAACCTAAGTCCCCAATTGAATAGCTCCGTAAAGAAGACTATCTCATTTCTTTTGCAGTCCATCGGGGTCTCTGGATCGATGGGAATTCGAATCTTTACATTCTCAGGGATCCCCCACTTAGTACGCAGTCGTCCCAGATCTTTAGTATGGATGAACGCATACTTGGTCTTTAACAGAGATAAAAGATATTTGAACTCCACCTTGTGAAAGCAGGGCCCTACTCTCCCTTCGAGGCTCTCCGGCAAGTCCGGACGCCTCAGATACAAGTCTTATTTGCCCTTCTTGGCAACAACGATAGCAGTTCCAGCCTGTCCGGAGGACTCGGACTCAAATCTAACCTCCTCAGTGGAGTCCTCCATCCTCTCCTCCATTATTGTTAGGGGAGCTTCTGTAGAAACAGCCCGGGGAGGGATAAAGCTTGGCACAGCTAATCCACCGGACTGTTGGCACTCCGAATGTTTTCGACTTACCACCTCAGTTTGAGTTTCTGAGGTTGAAGTTTCTTTGGGAGGTAGAGGACTGCTAGCCCCCGGACCGGCCGGCCTTTCCCGGAGAGTCCTAATAGTTGCCCCGGACCCTGATTCACTATTTTTTGCCCCCGATTTTGAGGGTGTGCTTTTAGAAGGAAGTCCTTTAACCAACCTACTCGGCCTTTTCATGATTAATTTGTCTGGGGAGTGGTCAGAATCAGACCCCATAGCAATGAAAGAGGATTTCTTCCTAACACTGGTGACAGTGACCCCTGGTTCCACAATAGGAATCGACTCTTGAACTGAAGAGCCAGATACTATGGGAGAGAGTGTTGATTGAAAGAGTTTTCTAGGTTTTGTACCTTTAGAAGAAGACGAACCTCTGTCAGATTCTTCGATTGAAGGGGTTGGTTTCTCGACAGGAGACGCTGGAAGCCCTGCTGCAAGTCTTTTTTCTTTTTCAACTCTTTGAGCTTTCTCCAATTCTGAGAGGTTAAGCCAACCGCCCTTGATCAGTGCTGTTCTTGCTGTGAACATAAACAACTAAGGAAATTTTGAAGTTTTAGAGAGATAAAGCTTTGGGTAAAATGGCAGAGTGAAAGAGATAATGAAGCTGTGAAAAGTGAATAGAATTTATAGTAAATGTTAAAAAAGGGGTTGATTCCTAGGAGAATCCGAAAAGTTGGGCAATGATTAAAAGACGGCGCTGATGTCATTTATGGAATTTAAAAGAGGTAACTTGTTCGAGAAAGTGGTGCAACTTTCAAGGTGAAAAAACGGCTAAAGTAACCAACCAAAGAGTGACACGTGTCCCACTAACTCTGACAAGAACCGTTTGGAATTCGTAACGTTTGGTCTGTCCGGTTCTGTCCTTAACTCTCTCCGAATTAATAAACCACTTCCTGAATCGGACTGTTTTTCAGTTCTTTGACAAGGATACTTGTTCAAATACCTAAAAAAGGGGCTCCTGATGAGTCCGAATTCGAAGTGCTCCCCGGAAGGACAGCCCAAAGTAAATCTCTCCGTAAACCGGACAGGATCCAACAGCTTAATTCGGACAGGACATTTGAACCGGGCAGGTGACTTCGAACACTGCAAGCCCAAAGCAGTTCGAACTATGACTAAAGTACTAAAAAACCTAAACACTATCTGACTAAGCTACCTGCCCATCTGCTTAAAACTCATGGGTCTTTAAACATGATCCGGGTCCATTAAACTTGACCCGAAAGCCCATAAGGGCCCAAATCACATACTATAAATACCCAACCACCAGCATTAACTATGGGTAACAAAATTTACTGCTGCCAAGCTGCTCAATTCTCTCTCCACATTAAAAGCACTTTGAAACACCCTTAAACACACACACACCACCGTGAAACACCCTCACGCCGCCTTAAAACTCCACTTGAAATTACCAGCCTACCCTCAGGCTACTTTTATCCTCACCAATTTCAATTTGATCTTTTTGTGGAATATTAACTTGAGGTTCTTCTTGTAATAACTGGACCATATCTCCATCCCGATTGAAACCCTCAAGTGGAACATTAATGTTATTATGAGTATTACCTTGTTCAAATGAGATCGAAATGATTGGACTTAAAGCTTAATATTCTAATAAATAATAGTATTTGTTATAAGCTATCTATAAAATTTTCCTAAATTCAACATATGTTCTTTTATTCTTCCTCACAAACTCAACATTCTTGAGAAATTTTGTCATTCCTATTTCAAATACAGTACAAGTGAGAGAATCATAAAACCTAAACACGTTAGGCTGTTTAGAATCACATTGAAGAAGAAATTGACTGTTTTTTGGTCTCTTTTCTTGAGGTTTGTAAGCCCTTGCCTCAGTTGGATATCTATTTTGAAGATTCTAACACATTAACTTGAGACATTTCCACTAAAAGTCTCTCTTTCTCCTGTGCAACATATGAAATCAAAATACGTAAACTTATCCAGTATTGACTGAAATGTGAATCCTATTACACACTCCTTAGGTCCACCATAATTACCTATAACTTTTGGCCAGTCGCAGACATTCCAAGAATGCTTTTCTAGATTGTTCCTCTACTAGTGTATTTTTTGTATAGAGCTCGTTTACAAGGTTATGTATCTCATTCTTTTTGTTCTTGGCAAAGTATTTCTCAACATCCGGCGAGAAAGATTTTAATTATGGTAACATCCTTCAGGACAGACGCACGAAGTGGTACTAGGATAGTTTGAAAAATAAGACTCATGCATAACTTATTTTACTTCTCTTATTTCTTAAGCTCATTAGTTTTCTCTTGGAAATTTTATTAAATTAAAAATATGGCATATTGTTGCTGTCACTGAGCGAACCATCAAACTGGCTGCACAAGGTGCTGCTACACCTATTGGGCAGTTCCCAGCATGCAGTAGGTGCTGCTATGGTCGATGGGAAGTGTCCAACCTGTAACAGGTGTTATTGCACCGGCTGGACAACCTCCAATGTGCAACATGTGCTGTTTTAGCCCAATATACAACGCCCAACTGGTAGCTGTGGTTACTATCACTAGGAAGTTTCCCTGCAATCACCCCTCGATGTTGTTATCGTGATAGTAGTGGGTTCATGAATCCTTGAAGGTTGCGGTGTTCATCCAAAACGTCAGCAGTTTGCTGGTTATGGTGAACAACGTTGGACAACCTTCAATCAACATTAACATCAAGGGTTAAACTATTGATGAATTAATGCCCCAATCGTTTAAATTTATTTCTCATATTAGGGGTGGTCTGATGCTAATTTTGGAAGAAAATTCCATCCATGAAATCAACCCTAAATCAATAAAAAAGAGACGTTTTAAACTATTACAAAAATAAATTTATTCAATCATTTAAAATAAAAACACATAAACATGTTTTTAACATGAATAAATCACTACATCATGCTTTTCATGCAATAATTAAATCCATGCCCTAACCAGCTCTATCAAACACATAATTGCAAGTGGCAAAAATTCTTTATAGTATAAAAACATACAATAATAGACATGCAATCATTTGTTCAATGAATCACAATATGGATTTTATTGGCTCCGATACCAATTGATAAATCGTTCATCTACCCGTGAAAATACTATATGTAAAACCCTCTTGTGGATTCATTTATTGAATAAATGAAGAAGAAAGGAAGAACACTTACCGGTTTGTTTATTGTTCTCTATTATCCAGTCTTCTATAATCTACTACCTGTTTTTGATCTTCAAGAGCTGCTACAAATGTTCCCGAGAGTAGGGTCAAGTAATCTTCCAACCAACAAGATTGGGACTATTGAAATTTTGTTTTGTGCTTCTGTTTTGGCTGAAAAAAATGCCAAAACTCTAAGTCTAACTATATAGATTAAACAACTTGAATCCCAAAGTTGTAAAGCCCAATAACCTTTTCCATCTTGTGATCGGGGACTACAACCTAGTAAGTTGATAAAATCAACTTATACCCTGAGTTATTCATTCATGCTTAAGTGTTAAGATTTGATATTTGTTTACACAATTCCCGAATTCAAACCGGTTACCACACTTAGGCCCATAATGCATTTTTCACATATATGTCCAATACGATTAATTCTGTAATATAATTAACTCTATTAATTTTATTATTAGAATACCTTAGAAAAATTATCGAATATATATTTAGCATGTGGGTTCATATTATGTCGGTTCATATATATATTCCAACACTCAAACGAGCAAAACTCTAAATATTTTATTCTTTAGTCATTGTTACCCAAGATTCTAAAAATACAAGGAACCTTGTGATAAATAAATGTAAACTTTTTATATTTTTTTTACTATAAACATATGAGGTGACTTTAAAATTTCTTAATGCCATTATATGAGGTGGGATCCAATCAAAAAGAGCCTTGCAACTTTTAGAATAAATTATATAACCTTGGTGGTTTGTGAAAGAAGTTATTCTCCCATACCATGGCAGTGACAGATGAATAATTGTCGATGAAGCGATAGCCTCATGGTTTATCAGATAATGTTATCTTCTAGTGGAATAAAATGAGTAGATTCAAAAAGTATAAGTATCCGAGATCTAATTTTTTGACTAACGGAAATGGAAAACCGTCGGCACCGACGATTCCTTCTATGAAATGATTACTCTTTGGTTATGAGGAATCTACATGAAAGTAAAGTTGCAAAAGGAGATGGAAAACCTAGCTACTTGTAGAATGTTCAAGAAGATCGACATGGAAGGGAAAACCACGTCGTAAGTAAATATAGGTATCAACATCTCATTCACTAAAAGTACATGAAATTAGCCAATAAGTTTAGATGCATAAACGTTGGGCTTCTTCCCTAAACCAAGACGATTAAAATAAACACATACATGATTAATAACGAGAATTTTGAATATTATGCAAGACATGATTGTAATTACAGAATACGGATTGAACAAGTTGGAGGGAATCATAAAGTGTGTTATTTTTCATTTGCGAATTGCAATTTTTTTTATAACTTACATTTGCAAATTGTGTTATATTCTATTTGTAAATTGTGAATTATATGTTATTTTTTAGCTCTGACTTACCAATTGTTTGTTATTTTTGTACTAAGAATCATGAGTTAAATGTAAACTAAGAATCATGGGTTAAATGTGAATTTTGATCATTATAGGTTATATGTGAACTGAGAATCATGTGTTAAATCCGAAATGAAAATCATGGGTTAAATATGAAATTAGAATCATGGGGTTAAATGTAAAATCATAATCATGGATTAAATGTGAAATGAGAATCATGAGTTAAATACAAAATAAAAATCATTTCTTAAATCCAAACTAACAATCATAGTTTAAATGTGAACTAAGAATCATTGGTTAAATACAAACTGAGAATCATAAGTTAAATGCAAAATGCAAATCACGGGTTAACTGGTCTTGCGATTGCTTCTAAAATAATTCAAAAAATATCATTCATGGATCTAGTTTTGTTCGTCTTAAAAAAAATAATGGTATTTTTGAATTTTTTTTCCAGAAATACGGTTACCTTTAATAAAATAAAAGGAAAAAAAATAAAGAAAATACACATTATATGTTCTTGTGTCCTATGTTCTTGTATGAGTGAGGATTATTAAAGATTTTTTATTTGGCCCATGTACCTAGTTACGAATTTGATTTTGTTCATGTCAAATGGTAATTGAGTTTGGTTTTGGATACCAAGTGGTAACTCACTGTTTTAATTATAAAGAGCTTATTATTTTTTAGAATTAAATATTAAATAAATAAAAATTTAGTTCTCGTAGAAGTTCACGTAGCATCTTAAAGAAGACAATAACCTAAAACCAAATATAATAAGTTTACAAAATTAAACCAAATTAAAAAGAAATAATATACCAAAAATAAGCAGACAAGGAGCTAGTGGACCCAAGAAGTATATATAAAACATTTAACAATAAACCAAAAAAATATGCGATCCAACTAATCATCTGTTGCAGTCCAAAAAAGTAACGACATATTAGAAAATAAAGAAAAATAAAAGTAAACAATGATGTCGATCATAAAACTTTAATGTCATTTTTTGAAACAAATGTCAAAGACCATAGGTGTGAGACCGCAGAGGTAAGAGAGACGAGGGAGTCAAATATTATTGTATTTATCTCCAAATCGTAACACTAAGCAAGCGTGCTAAAGATGACAATGGCGAGAGGGTCACCAGTTTGTGATAATTTGGAATCAGCTCGACCAATTGTGGACATTCAAGGTGAGCTTGAATTTGGTCTTGTATATGTCATAAATACAATGAGTGAAAGTACATTCATAAAAGATATGATTAATGGATTCAACATAAAAAAGACACAATCGGGAGGGAAGTTAAGGCCCCTGTGTGTAAACTTATCCCGAGTGCATAATTTGTAAATGATGGTGAGCTAGAGGATAAAAGAGTGGCGTGGAATATTGTATTTGTATTATATAAATCCAAGCCCCTCGAAACGGAGAGCGAACGTACATATACTATGATATATATCTTTTATTGAAAACATTTACATGCATACTCTTGATAGTCCAACAATGAACATCTTCGACATCAGTATGAGAAAATGAGAGTGAGAGAATATGATCGTGAATCTCCTGAATATTGTGATGATTTCTAACATTTTCCGATCAAAGTTAAGAATGCCAACACTAACAGTCTTCTATAATGAAGTTTGATACCTTGAGGTTGTTGTTGAACCTTAAATATCGAATATTAGTTTACTTGCAGTGGGTCACCAAAAAGGTAAAGAGAAACGATTGGTCAAGCCAGAAGATGGCGAATTCCTAATTATTGATCATTATCTTCTATTTTATCGCAAAAGGCTTAAGGTGGAGACTTTTCTTCAACAACCCGGAAGGAAAGGAACCCGATTATACATTCTAAAAGTTATTATATTTAATTTTCTCTCGTTTTTTCAATCACACCACTTTTAAAAATTTCTTCCACTTACAACAAACCACATATGTTTGAGGATGGTCACCTGATTCTAAATCTTTAAGTCTAGGATCACAAGGTCACTCACTTGGGATGCGAAAATGATTTATGTCTGGAAACTTTAAATCCAAAAATATTTATTTCATGACTAAGCTTGAGAAAACAACAGAAGGATAGGAAAAATCCTTCAAGATCTTGGTTAGAAGGATGAAGATAGAGGACCATAATACTTGGCAAGCAAAATGACCGATTTAATGAGTTGGAGCCTTCAGGCACAAGAGAGGTGTTTGAAAGTTCAAGAACCAATTTTTGATATGACATTATCGAGAAAGAGACAAAAACTCAGATAATTAAATTCAGCCTAACAAAGTACTTAACAAGAAAAAAACCAATGTGATAATCAAGGATGTCAACCATGTCATTTTGTAGGGTAGTTTCAACCCCCAAAAAATAAACGTATGACTCTTTTTGGGTTGATTTGGAAGCCCAATAGAAAAAATAATCTCATGAGACCATCCTTAATATTGTTAAGAGAGTGAATATCATCATGGTAAAAAATATAAAATCAGTCGTAAGGCAAAGGTCTATGATCCCAACATTGTAGCATTTCCAATATAACCTGAAATGCATATTGTTACTTTTCTTTTTTAAGAATTCTCAAGATAACTTGCATAAACAAGATAAAGAGCAAAAGAAAAGTAAAGTCCCATTGATGAAGGCCTTTATTCCCCATTAAATTTCCATGATATACTCCTCTCTCACTTTTCTTTAACTTTTTTTTAGTTTAATTGGCGACATTCCGAGAAAGTTGAATGTAATTTAAATGTAGAAAACAACATACTCATAGCTATATTGATGACAACTAATTCTTCATAAATTAAAATTCAATTTTAAGTTTTGTATAAGAACCCTAGTTCTTCTAGATTTGCTTATATTAAATTAATTTTAGTTATAAGTATGTTATATTCAAGTTTTAGGATTATTTTCTAATTTAACTTATGGTTACTCGATAATAATGCCGATTATACATTCTAAGCATTGTGCCGATGAGCAACATGTCTCATTGCCACCACCAAAACTTGGCAAAATTTTTGTTATGTTTTTTTTTTATCATGCTTCGTGATCAAGAAGAGACAAAAGCTTATCGTGGCGATGTGACTTCGCCATGATCACGCTTTTACTCACCGGGATCACGTTGGGAAGTTTATTGTTTCTTTAAAGGGCATGATTCTATCTAAAGTTTTATTAATTATTACAAATTTTTGGAAGAGTTTATTTTTTTATAAATAGGCAGACATTCGAAGAACGTAAATGTATATTTTTCATAAATTCAAATCATCTTTTAAATTCATCTCTCTCATTTTTATCATATTTTGTCAAAATCTGAAATTCTTGTTGTTTGTATTTAAGTTCATAAAACTTGTTATACTCCAAAATAACTTCATTCAAGGATAAAAAATATAAAGCCATAGAGTGATTATGATAAGTTGGTTTGAAAAGTGTAACTTTACGTGTCTCAAGCATCACTGTTGTTTCCGACAACTTTTCAACAAGCTTTCGACGAATCTTCAGTTCACATACCATTGTAAATTGTTGTTTCCTACTATAGTTTTCTTATAATAAATAACTATTTTTGGATATTAAATGGTAATAGATGATGTTTTGAGTATTTTTCAGAAGTTAAATTTGGTTTTGTATCTTCGATAATACTTTATTTATTTATATAATGTAACTTGGTTTATCAAAATATAACATGAAAAATATTTGAAATTCATAATTTATGGTTAAAATGAAAACTTCTAAGCAATAATGTCCAAGTTTAAACTTTGGAAAAATTATAACTTTAGGAAAGTATTAGGTTGATTTTTTTTAAATCCAAATTATATACACATTTAATTAGACTAAATTAAATTTAACTAAAAAGAGAAATTTTTATCATTCTAGATTCTTAATTTTCGTGAGGAACATATTGGAAAAATATCCAAGAATGGTTAATAAAGTTCTTGGCTAGCATATAGGCTTTGATGTTCTTCAAGTGGTTGCCAACCAACCAGCTCTTCCGGTGGATTCAAGATGGCAAGAATGAGCTCTTCATCCCACTTTAAATCCAACATGACTCAACAAATCAGCTCTTTGGATCAAGTTCTACTCAATACTCGGTTTCAAGAAATAGAGGAATACCTAAACAAGATCAAGACATGTCTTCTATAAAAGTTAATCAGATTGAAGAATGCCCTCCTCTACCTCAATCTACAAATAAGATTCTTCAAGGATAAGGAAACTTATAGTTAAATCTTATCTTTGAGCAAGTCTCACCCTAGGTCCACCTAAAAACAAAGACATAGGACAATTCATATGCTGAGGTAACTAAACAAAAAAAAACGTCTTAAAAGAAAACTTCAAAACTTAACAAAAGAAGGATCACATGGATATCTAGTTCACATCCAATATCAATGAGAGCCTTCTATAAAAATCCAAACATACATTAATAGAAAAGTTTTCGTCATGAAAGTCTCAATCCCTTTTATATAGAAATGTGTGTACTTATTTAGTTTCTATGAAGAAGTTAGTGTCTCATTAGGACGTAAGACATATCCTCATGAAATTTGATCTGGAAGAAGATCTTAAATATTTTTAGAAGAGAAATGTGTGGACTATTGAAGAAAAAAAATTAGCTTCTGAAATGGCATCCATACTTTAACACTAATAGAGAGAGCCTTATAGCTCCAATATGGATTTATCTTCAAAACCTCATAGAGTACATGTTTGATGAAGAATTCGTAAGATCACTCATAAATCTTTAAGGATTCCTCTCACTGTTTGGGTTCCTTCCAAGAACAATTCCAAACTTAACTGTTGTAAGGTGTGATTAGAACTTGCTGTGTCTCAAGAGATTTTCACCAAATTCTTGATAAGATTTGGTAAATTGATGGCTTTTGGTTAGACATAAACTATGAGGAATTCATCTCTTACCTCCAAATGTTTTTTCCATATAGTGCACCAATACAAATACTATAAGAAACTAACCAACCTCATCTTGAGGCTCTTACTAAATTAATATCTCAATATGTGGGTTGATAGCCTAAATTGAAGTATATTATTATCAAAGAAGGTCATTTATAATACCAATCAAGATTAAATAAGAAACCAATTAGGTCAAGACTAGAAGTTAAAAAATTGAGGAAAATAAACACTAACCAAGTTCAATAGATTGCAGTAATTATTTGCATGACAAAAATTTAGCAGTTCATATTAAAAAAAAAATTGAAAATCAAGGTCTCTGACCATCATAGTCTTAAAGGTACAAACATGGACAACACTAAGATCAAATATTCATAAATCTTGGAAGCATTACAAACAATAGAGACAAGTACCTTATTTTTAGACAAAAATGATCTTAAATTTTAAGCCAATTAGGGAGAATCATAAACTCAACTTAACATGGGAAATCTTCCTTCACATCCAATGCTAAAATATTTGGAAGTTGGTGAGGTTTATTTTCGTTTGAGGGTAATTTTGTCCAGAGTTTTGTGGTATTTTGAAGGTTTTTAATGTTTGGATAGAGTGTAGAGAGAGAATTGAGCTGCCTGGTTGTATTTAATTTTCATTACCCTCATTTAATGTAGGTGGTTGGGTATTTATACCTTTATCTTTGGACCACATGGGCTTTCGGGTTGTGTTTAATGGATTTGGGTCGAGTTTAAAGACCCATTAATTTTTAAGTAAGCAAGTAATCAGCTTAGCATGAATTGATTAAGTTTTTAATACTTTAGTTATGTTCAGACAGTTCAGTAAGTGGAGGTTGTCTGAATCGTCCTTGTCCGGTTAGGTGGACGATGTCCGAATTACCCCTGTCCAATTCTCATAAAGAGTGGTGACAAAATCCGGACTCATCAGAAGTCAGTAAGGATTTGAATTTTTTTTAAAGTAAAAGAATGAAGAAATCTAAGGTCAAGAATATAAAATGTCATATGTTTTCTAAATATCTTCCTATTAAAGGGTCTGGTATGCCTTTAATTTAATCATTTAAATGAAATTAAGATTATAAGTTAGAATGTGAGAGGTCTAGATAATAAGGCTACAATGAAGAGATCAAGATCAATAAAAAAACAACTAAATAGAACTTATAGTTGTGTAGGAGCCTATGGTTTATGTGGAGAAACTACATGTTCTTACTAGTAAATTGGGTTTCTATGGCTGGGTTGCTAATATCTAATAACAAAATTTGGATTTTATGAAATTAAGATTACTCAGTGGAAGCCATTGTAAATCAAGACCATCTAATTCATCTGAAGGTTAAACATATAGCTCAAAACAAAGAAGTTTGGGTTATAATAGTCTATGCAAAATGCCTTAGATCTCTTAGACTGGAACTTTGGGACAACTTGAGGGAACTATCTATGAAGGTAAAAATATGGTTTATTTTAGGAGAGTTTAATGTTATCCTAAATTCCCATTAGCAACTCTCATTCTCTACACTTTGTGATAGAAGTATGGATGATTTTAGTCATGAAATTATAGATTGCCATCTAGAGGATGCTGGCTTCTATGGTTCCAAATTCACTTGGACCAATAATAGAAAATGGATAGGTTTAGACCGAGTTCTCTATAACTCTGCCTGGTCAGATTATTTTGCTAACATAAGGGTAAATCATCTCTCAGGGACATGCTTCGACCATTATCCGTTGGATATTTAATTGTTTTTAGATAAAATACAATTCAAAACATCCTTTAAATTTCAAAATTTATGGACCTTACATCCTAGTTTCTTAAAGGTTGTGGAGGAAAACTGGATGGATAGTATGGATGGTCCTCAAATCTAGGTTTTTTTGGAATAAATTAAAGAGATTGAAACAAAAATTAAAATGTTAGAATTGGGAAGAGTTTGGAAATATATTTGATGCTATAACTCAAGCTGAAGAAGAAGTAAATATATAGAATTTTGTTTTGAAAATACTTGGAATCTTGAAGACAAAGTTAGTCTAGCCAAAGCTCAAGCTCGTTTGCTATAATCAATTGCAAAAGAGGAAGAATACTGGATTTAGAAGAGTAATATAAACTCGCTTAAGGATGGTGATGGAAACTCAGCTTGCTATCATAATTATGTTAAGAGAATGAGAAGGAAAAATAAAATTCAGGGTATTATGAATGCTCGAAAATGGATTACTGATCAAATTGAACTAGGCAAAGATGCTTATGAATATTTTAAAACTATCATAACTGGCGAGCCAAATCCGGTAAGATTGGAAGGCCTTTAAAACTATATCCTAAAAATAATTAATGAATAGGATAACATCATGCTTTTTTCCTTACCTTATGAGCACGAGATCTATGGAGTCTTTCAATTTGGTTTGTCACACTAGCACTGCAGGTGTAGATGAATTTAATGCTAAATTCTACCAGCATTGTTAGCATATCATTACATCTCACTTGTGCAAGGTTATCAATACCTTCTTCTTGGGTGTTGTTGTTTGTTAAAGGATCTATACCACTGCCATTCGTCGTGTCCCAAAATTGGTGCACCTAAACTTTGGAAAAATTACAAGCATATTAACTTATGTACTACGCTCAATAGAATAATCTCAAAGATTCTAAAAAATAGGCTTCATCATTAATTCATAGGATCTTATCTGTTGAGCAAGAAGGATTTGTCAAAGGGAAAAACATCCATGACAATATCATAATTACCAAGGAATTAACTCAAAATCTTAACATAAAAATAAGATAGGGTAACATTTGGATAAATACTGATATGTCCAAACCTCTTGACAGACTCTTTTTTTAAATTTCTAATTAGATTTTTAAAAAGTTTTGTCTTCAATAATAAATGTTTAGAACTCCTTTTAATAGTATAAATGGTTCATGCCTCTCAACCATTGTGAACGGAGGGCTTCATGGCTATTTCAAGGCTACAGAAGGGGTGAGGCAAGAAGATCGTCTATCACATAGTCTCTTTATTATTGTAGATGAATCTTAACCAGTGGTTTAAGGAGGTTATTTAAGGAGGATCAAGCTTTGAGATACAACTCAATGAGTGGATTAATCATACATAGCATGACTTATGCTGAATATTTCGTAATCTTTGTAAATGGTTACTTCCCAAACCTCAAGTTACTCAGCACTTTTATGCAACAATATCAAGAATTTTATGGTCAGATAATAAACAAAGATAAAACCAAGTTTATTACATCAACAAAGTTGTCATCAACAATAATAAAGATAATGAAATCAACAACTGAATTTACTCACGGTCTATTACCAATCAAGTATTTTGGGATATTAATTCATACAAAAACAGACTATTTTTTAGGACTTGATTACCAAAGTTAAGAAAATAATTTCTAACTCGGATGTGAAACTACTTTTCTTTGGGGGTAGGCTTACCTTAATTCAATCTATTATTCTCACTATCAATCATATCACATTCAAACTATTTCCCTCCCAAAAGGCATCATTAATAGAATTGAAGGATCGTGCAAAAGGCATCATTAATAGAATTGAAGGATCGTGCAATAAGTTCCTTTGTGTATCAACTAGCTCTTAGATTGATATCAATTGCTCTAAGTAGTTGCACTTGTGTAAGCCATTTAAAGAGAGAGTTAATATAAAAAGATTAAAAGATTTTCAAACAGCCTACTCCTGTAAATTGTGGTTCAAGTGCAGAGACCAGAAGTCCCTTGGGGCTAAATATATGAAATCAATATACTATCATAACCTTCACCATATCATACTTTAAGATAATAATAAAAGTTTTAAACCTTGAAAGGCGTGCTTAATATCAGAGACCTATCTTAAAGTTATATGTTCTGGTCCTTTGGTCATGGTGATATTGACTTTTGGCTTGACAAATGGTGTCAACCTAAACCATTAATATTTCTATTAAATAAAGAAGACAGCTCTTGGTATATTGAAGATAAAATTAGATATTATTGCCTCAATGAGCACTGGAATTTATAGCTTCTCAAGTCTAGTATCCTGGCTTCAGACATTGGATTTTGTTTTGAAATTCTCTATTAAAGAGAAATAAGAAGACTCTCTCAAGTGGCCTCTATCTGAATTAAAAGTCTTTAGCACAAAAGTCACTTCAAACTCCATCAAATACAAAAGAAACAATTCTAACCTATTCAAAAAAATTGGAATTCCTCAACTCATCGGAAGCGGTATTTCTTATTATGAAAAGTTATTAATAAGTGGATTAAAGTAGACTATATCATACAGAAAAAAGAACTATTCTATGGCTTCAAATTATCAATTATGTGAAAACTATGAATCAATCCAACATCTCCCTGTTCAATGTGACATTGCTTGGGAAGTACAGAAATACTTCGCAAGCCTCATTGGTATCCTTATCAATAGGAAAATGACCTTTCTTCACATTATAAGGAGTTTGTTTTGGTAAACTAGAAAAGAAGTACATATTAGGACCATCATCCATTTAATCTTATGTTGGGTGCTTTGGCAATATAGAAACAAGATCAAACATGAAGTCCAAACACATAATATTAATTATAACGTGGCTCACATTAAATATATTCTTTCAAATTTGGATTATGTTGAACTTCTAAAAAGGGCTTATTAGTCGCATAACCTTAATATTACTTTAAAACTAAGTTGTATTCATCAGCTTGTTAAGAATAGGTCTTATTTTCTTCTCAAATGAAAACTCCCTCTAAGGAATATATACAAACTTAATATAAATGGAGCTTGTATACTTTCATAAGAATATTGTGAATGTGGCTTAATACAAGATTATAAGGGTGATATTGTTGTAAACTTTGGTCAAATCTACGGGAAATAAAACCCTTTTTAGGGCTTTACTTTATGGTCTTATCTTATGCAAAAAAAATGAATAAATTCAGTTGATGTTGAGACTGACTTAAGGCTCGTTATTAAAATGCTAGCTAAAGAAAAGGCCTCTTGGTATCCAAAACCCCTACTATATTGCTGCAGAAAACTAATTACATCTAATATGACAATATGTCTCATTTTTAGAGAATAAAATAGTATAATAGATGTGATTGTTAAATTTTCCCTTAAATCCTACAAAACTTAAACTACAACATGATTCAAGCTCATGCATCACTAATCAATAACTCTCCTGAAAATCATGGAAGCAGGCTACATTAGAACAAAAGACAGCTAATTACTAGGAGCTTTCATCTCGTTGCCAAATAATCTATGGTTTCTAGTGTCTCAATTATAGGTTCTGGTTTGTGGAATAAAATAGTGCAACAAACGGGATTGCTAAACTGTCTCTTAAATCCAAGAAAAACTTAAACTACAACCTAATTTAAGCTTTTGCATCACTAAGGATAATAAATCTCCTAGAAAGCCTCGAAGTAGGCTACATTAAACAAAAGACAACTAATTACTAGGCTTTCATCTCTTTGCCAAATAATCTCTAGTTTCTAGGTCTCAATTATGGGTTATGGATTGTGGATAATATCTATCCATGATTGTTCTTTTCAATGAATTCGTTCAAAGAATCAGTTCAAATTTTACTCTACAATTAATTTATCATAATAATTTTAACTCTTGAATAACATGTATTACCTCAATATTGTTTAAGTTTTACATCACATGTTATTTTCCATAATATATTCTCAACAGTAGATCCTGAATTCTAACAGGTCCGACCTTGGTGGTAGATTTCTTCTCATGGCTCTTAATGCCCCCTTGACTATATTCAAAGTCTGCAACACCTCTAAGAATATTTTTTTCCATAACATCGTATGAGGTATGTGATCCATTTGATAAATGAAGTTGTTACCTCGGTGGCATCCTATTGAAAAGCTTCAAGGTTAATCCTATTAGGATCTTCTAAGTTATTCTGATTTTTTTAGTTTTTGCCTACTCTCTATCCTTCAATCTTAGGGCTCTTCAGGTCTGGAGTGACCCTAAAAGTCTTTAGATGCTTTGGGTACTTGGTGTGGGAAAGAAGGAATAATTTAGTTAAAGACATGGTCATGGCCACCAAAAACTTAGCTTTTTGCTGCTATGAAGTAAGGGGGATTTGGTCTGAAACTTTTAGAGCCTCCATGGAAAAGAATCTTGATCGAAATATATTCTTAGTGTGAAAGGCTTGTTGTACTTCTTCTCCCACTGCTCGGCCGCGTACTAGTCGATTCCCTCAAGGACCTTATTACATTCGAAAGAAGCAATTAGGAAAATCTACCATACTTTGTGACATAACCCAAGTTAAAACTCAAAATAAATACAAGAATAAATATGTAGTGAATAAGCATACAACCATAAAAAAAGTAGAGCAAGGCATGGATCAATTGTACTTCCATCGGTTATAAATAAAAAGTTCTTACTTTTGTCTTTCTAGCTACTTCTAGTCTGTCTTCTACCATTTCGACGATTAGGCTCTCACTCACCAGTAACAAAATAAACTTTTTATTCTAAAACTTGTTAATGATGGTAAGATCAATCACATTTTTATAGTGATTCGATATCGTTAAATGGTAGAAGGGTACAAATTTCACAAGTTTATCTGGATCTCTAATACCACCTCTTCAACCTGGAATTGAGTGTTGGAAAGACCAAAAGCTATGATAATTTCCATTATATTCTTCAAACAAATCGGTGTAGCTTGACTAGGATAACATTTCAAAGAATTTCACTAGCTGAGGGTGCATCCGAATGTTGCAATCCATAGTCAAATATATCATGATTGATCATAAACTTATTTATTCTGATAAAGGTAGGAGTTTCATCGGGAACATTCAGCCGCACGATAATGGGATGAGGCACTTTATATATGGTATTAAATTGATGAAGAGAATCTGGTTCATGGTAAAGATAATTAATGCCCGTCATATTATCATTGGGATTTTGGCTAATTTTCATCGAAACTGTGGAAAAAACTTAATGGTGTAATGAGCTAGATTGGGCTTACTAGACTTTCTTTTCGTTACAAAACTTACGAAAACGAGATATTGGCATAATAGATTGGTCATGTTAAACTTTTACTATAGTGACATCAAACCAGGTGGCAAAAAATAAAGGAATCTATTCGGGTATAAGATCGTCCGAAATATGGACATCTAACGAACAAAGCTTAGAAGAAGATGTCAAGTGGGTTAAAATCTTGGGCTTGATCTTAATAGTGATGGGTTCTGATTTTGATCGGACAACTTCATTAAATATATTGAAGATTAGAAATATTATCTGAAATAGAATTTGAGAGCTAATAATGACATAAATAAAAATTTGATTCTTCAAATGTTGTATAAATATAGAAAAAGACTACTTCATACAATATGAGGTATACAAAAACTTTATAGTTTGGAAATATGTGTAATTCTTATATGTGTGACTCTTTTTAGTGTCCAAAAAATGCTATGAGTGGTGATAATTAATATACGCTGTAAATAGACTAAAAACCATGATTAGTCACCGGAATTGTTCACGTTTACAAAAAAAAGTCAATGTTACATTTGTATTAAAACAATAATTTTTGTTGCATCATTGGTCACTTATGTTAGTCTTTATTTTTCATTTGTGGTCACCGCGAGTGACCATATATGCAAAACGCCCCAAAAGTGACCGTTTTGATACAAATACAACACCAACGATTTTTTTGATACACGTGACCAATTCTGATGACTAACCATGACTTTAACCACTGTAAATACCTACATTGTCTAAAGTAGTCCATTAGAATGAAACAGAGATAAAACAAAATTGATCAAAAGATTAAGAATTAATATTACGTGGCTATTGATTGCTATCAACAAAAATAAAAAAATAAATCAGTTCAATAGAGAGAAAATCAAGGGATAAGAAATCTAAAAATAATCAACATAATATATTTTATGTATGATCAGTTTACATATAATTGTATTATGAATATAATATTTTTGGCTTAAACCGTATATATTTTTTCTTTTATATTATTTGTACTATTTTTCATGTCTTGCATGTGTCATTATAAGATAAAAATAAAATATATATATTTCATCGTTAAATAAAATTGTGACATTGTTAAATTAATATCATATTTTTGTCGTCATTAATAAGAAAAATATCATATTTTGGTATTTCTTAAATAAACAAAACTAAACATATTTATATTATATTATATATAAAATTATTTTTAAAATAATCAAACATGTTCAACCACTCAAACATTTTTATTCAATAATGGAAAACAAATTGATTGTCCTATATTTTGTTTCAGTGTTTATCTTAATTATATGATATGTTTCATTGTGTATTTGTAACTTTTTAAGATCTATTTTTTTATTTGTATCATTATAACTAAATTGTATTATTATTAAAAAATATCATATGTATCTCATTAGATAAAAAATATTGTGTCTTTATTATATAAAAACTATCATTTTTATGTTTTTATTATTTTTAGTCGATAAAACATATTCAGCCACTCATATATGCAAATCACCGAAATAAAATTTAACAATCAATCAATATGTCAAAAAAGTTAGATTTTATAATTTTATTGAAGGAAACGGATAAAATGGTGAATATATAACAATTTTATCTAAAAGTATAACAATTTTATCTAAAAGCGACATAAGTAGAAGAGACAAAAAAACAATAGTTAGCATATGATACACGCAAGAGAACAATAGAAAAATTGTATGGTTTAAATTCTTATTTTTTAAGATTTTATGATATATGTTGTTATAAATAACTTATCATATTTTTGGTGTTTCAACATTTAGATATCATAACACAATTTTTAATCTTATTTTAAATAGACTAAATCATAAATAAAAAATAATTTTTTTAAGCTTCAAAATTATTTTACAAAATATTTCATCAATATAATTTTGAAGTTCAAATTCTGATTTGTTTTCATTTAGTTCGAATCTATAAATAATGTTATTAACATCCATTTATATTGATTTTTTTCATGTGAAATCCGATATATATGTTTGGATATATTGAATTTGGTAAGGAAGGATTAGTCTGGTTTAGCATATCCGACTATTGAATTATTGTGTGAAGAGTTTATAATAAATTACTAGGTCACGACCTATATAGTGATATTTTTATATAAAGTGGGTTTACTTTCCCATGAACCTCATTTCATAATTTATAAATAAAGACTCAAATTTTAGTCAATCTTTTCATATTCATCTCTTACTTTTTATTTAGTATGTACACAAAATCCTAATCTCACTTAAAATTTAGTTTGTAATTGTCTCATTAAAATTTGGTTTGTATGCTCGAAATCATGATGGCTGAATAAATTCATAATTGATCGACGAGATTAATCAGTGAGATATGTATTATTCTTGTTTCATATTTCTTTCTCCTTCGTTTTATATAATATTCACACCAAACTCTAATCTCACTTAAAACCCTAGATTAATATTCAAATATGTTTAGTCGGTATTTGTTTCACTAGAATTTATAAATATCGTGTACTGAGAAGATAAGGTTTGCAAGAGTACGAGGATACTCGAAACCAAAGTTCTAGGAGATGAAAGTATGAATTATGATGGTTGAATCAAAATTCAAAATAATGTATCAATTAATTCCATTCTTCTTGTTAGACAATATGTAGCACTCATAGCTACATCCTTAACTTGATTATTTCATAATAATTGTTGTACTTCACAAATCACATTGATTTGTTGACTGACAATATCTTGTCCCTTAAAAACCAGAGCATTATAAATATTAGTCATCTCGTCGGGGAAAAACTACATATAGTAGTAGATCAATAATTCGAGCAATACGTCCCTATGTTTTTTCTAAACGTAAAAACTCAAGGATCAGAAGAGGATGATTATTCTCTTTTTATATTCATCTTTTTTACTTTTTATCCATTATTCACACATCTTTTTTTAGCATCCAACTGTCTCTTTCTAACATAATAAACGGAGCAATGGTAATTATCAAATTCCCGAACTAGCACCACACTTACTGTATAGTCAGATAATGCTAAGTCTCATCTCCGGTTTAAACAGATATCAGGTGAAGATATATGTTTTGTTAGTTTGTCTACCTTTTTGATGATAACTTTGGGTTTTCTGCTGAAAATGCTCTTCGTCTATGTATTATAGGCTGTCAATAGACTGTACATACAACTTGTAATAAATGAAGATGGTTGGTACATCCGTCACATCTTCATTACACCATGCGTATACATACAAATATTTGGACAAAAATGAAACAATTTTTCTTTCATTTTAGGTGGCAGCTTGGCTCCAGTTGTTACATTTTTTCCATCTGAAAAATTGTGTACTTCAACCTCATTAATTGGGATAACTCCGTTAGGAGTCTTTCTTGGATCATCTATCTTGTTTAAATCGGAAGAGGACCCTGATAATTGTTATTCATTTTTACCTGTCACACCTTCCAATACCTTTGGAGCAAGGGCAGTAACGTAGCACTCACTAGCCATTTTTTAACTACTCCGAACAACCCTACATGGCCTCCGACTGCGTATTTTAAGCATTGATGAACTATTAAAGCAACATCATGCATCCTTGATAACCAAAATCTACCAAAAATGGCATTATAAAGAGTTGGACAATAAACCACTACAAACAAAAATCTCACAATCTTCCTGAAGAATCTTGCTTACTCAATTTGTGGTGCCTATTCAGATATTTTTCATCGATGTTTCTTTTGGTATTTTTTTTATGGTAAAAATGACTGCTCGAGAAAGATGAATAATCTTTGATTTAATTCTATTTTTTAAGGGCTTGATGGGTTTTATGAGATTGGTCCCCTTGGTGCCTCTTCAGGCTATGTTGGAGATAATCATCTGGCCCATCAGACTTTTGATGTTCTGATGGAATTTTCCCCATAAGATCCCTCTTAGCTTATCTTTGGGATCTCAAAGCCTCAATTTCTCCTCACAATTGGTCTCGCATGTGGAGTTTGGATATGCTCTTCTTCGATCTTGACATCCTCATTCTCTAGGAGATGATCTATCTGCATTTCATGATCCATCATTTTAAAAGCTCCGAAGGAGAATTTCATATATCACGTTTTGAAGTTTGCTATCCGGGTACAAAGCGTACCTCCCATTGTGGTCGCCAATTTGATATGGATCAAATTAATTAAAATGGATATTTGATAAAGTGTTTAGAAGTAATTAATATTTGGTAAAGGTTAAAGAGATAATAAAGATAATTAAACCAAAGTTTAGAGATAGAAATTCTTGTAGGGTATATGGGTAAATCGTCACAATGCGTAGGAGATGTCGAGCTCATGGTAAAAGTTGACCATGAAAAGCCCAAAAAGGAACTCAAGACACTTTTCATGATCTTGGATGCCCCTAGTTCTTACCATGCCATCATTAGCAGACCATGGCTACACGGAATGGAGGCTACCTCATATATCTTTTGACAATGCGTCAAGTATCTTAGCGACAACACAGTGGGATCATCAGGGGGAGCCAGCGGACCGCCCAAAACTGCTATGTTATAATTGTCGACCCCTTCAAACCGCTATGATTCAATTAGCTGGCGATGGGGTGAGGTATCGGCCTACAAACCCTATCTCGTTGCCCGATACGGTGGACGACCCCCGTGAAACTAATTTGGCGGTCAACATTTCTAAGAACACGAGTGAAGAAGTGATGGCAGAGGGTTGCATTCACCAAATTGGTAACGAACTAGACCATATTTTACGATGTTCCCTAATTACTTTGTTATAATAGATTTTGTATATTTTTGCGTAGAATGCTAGTGATGTATTGGGGGTAAACCCTATGTTATTTGCCATGAGCTGGACATTGACAGACGAGCTAAAATGATCCACCGGAAACGATGATCTTAAGATAGTTAGGTACTTTAATTTAGTTAGCCTATATACGATCGAAGCCACTCCAAACCCATGGTTCACCTTGACGTCATGTATCATGGCATCGATACAATAAAAAAATGGAATGTAAATGGAGAAATTTGTTGCTATTACGGGGCTGTCAAAGAATCCTTGGATCCCCTTATACTCTTTTACTCTAAGGGATGAGTACAAAGTAGTAAGTGACTTATTGGAGGTTGATAACATGTGGAAGATTCAATTCTTCTTTATTAGTGGCTACTGGGAGAATGGTAAAAATATTTCATCGAAGAAAAATCCAAACCACATTCAAATGGTTTGGAAAAATATATATAACTTCTCAAGTCTTGTTTTTAATTTTAACTTCTTTTATCCTTCCCCATTTGTAACTTAATTCTAATTATTTTTGCAGTTATGCGAAAGTCTCAACATCAGCACTTGGAAGCTTCTAAAGTTACCTTTAAAAATTGCACAATGGGTCGCGAAGAACTGGTCAAATGCTTTCCATAATTATTTCACTCTTGGTTTTGAGTCACCTTTGGCGGACCAAAGCAGTATGAAACTTTTCATACATCACCATCGACTATTCTTGACCGAATAGAAGCTACCGATGGTAACGTATACCTTTCAACCAGAAAAAAGCCTCACAGTCACAAGGTAGAGAAAAGTGATGGTAGTGGGTATGGTTTAAAGAAAGTGCCTGCAGGTGTTGTGGAAGTGAATCAGCCCAAGGGGTCATTCCAAGTAACTATTGAAGTTGATGTTTAGGTTGGCACAATAACCGAATATCTTTCAATTATAACAAGAAATAAAAAGTAAAGCACCTCAAAAACACACAAGGGGGACATATATACCAGTAAGAAGAAGATGAAGAAAAAGATGACGAAGACTAGCTCGGAGATTGTCCTTGTCACAATTCAAGATGCAGTTCCTTTAGAACTGAATCACTTACCTTCTTTGTTCAGACAATGGAAGAATAAGTTATTATTGGTCAAAACCCGAGGGGTAGTTCAGAGAGGCTTGGTTTTGAGGTATTCGAACAAAAATTTCCATATCCGAATAGTCTTGTCGACGGATTTCCTTTTCAGTTAGAATAATAAGATACACTTACTTACATGGTGTATGGATTTGTGAAGCCTATTGCTAAGTTGGAAAGGGATGTAGTAGCACACAAAGAAACCATCAACCTCCTCAAAGATGATTGTGAGCATTACAAAAAGGCTTTCAAAGAGCAAAAGAAGTATGCTGATGATTTGGTAAGCCAAGTTGTGCGGGTTGACTAAGAGCTTAAGTCTCAAAACACTACTTATGAAACCAATATCACTAACTCGGAGGCGTCCGGAGTGGAGGAAATCTGAAGATACAAAAATCAAGAAAAAGAGCATAACGATGCGATGGATCATTTGCAGAAATCTTTGGACGAGCAAATGGTAGCTACCATGAAAGCCGAGAAAGAGCCAAGTGCACTTAAAAGACAAGCTGTAAAGAATTAGGAAGATGTTTTGGACGCTTATGGCAAGGCCTACAATCCAACATGGTCTTGGACATTGACAAAGCATTCTCAAATCTGAATCTCAGATCTCTTTTGGGGCTGGTAGTACAAGCGTTATGGCCTAATGATATGGCCTTTGCAGATACACTAGACATTTTAATCTAGATAAAGATAATGAAAATCCATTTGAGAGTGAAGGCGGAGGCTCCAAATGTGGGAACTCCGAGGAGAATCACGATGAAGGTAATGAGCCTAAAGGTAATTTAGTTTATTTTTATTTCACAAGTTTCATATATTACCATTCTTTCTGCAAGTCCTTGGTGTGTCAAAGCATTTTGTTATTACATTCAGATTTTTTTGTATAAGTACTAGGTATGGAAAAAGCATTTTGCAGTTTTATTTAAAATCTATAAATGAATTGATTTATTTTTATTTCCTCATCTTTAAATTAATTAGTTATTCACCAAATAACGCACTCAATAATTTTATTAGTTAAAGGTAATCACCCCAACTATACAACGAAACAATACGTTTAATCCATACTATTATTCCTTACAATTCGACCTCCTTGACCAACTAATGTTGGAGCCTTTTAATTATGACCAACGAATGTTGGAACCTTTTAATTGTGTCAAACTAATGTTGGAACCTTTTAATTGTGACCAACTAATTTTGGAACCTTTACACTCGACCAACTAATGTTGGAACCTTTACACTTGACCAACTAGTGTTGGAACCTTTTTTTGTGACCAACTAATGTTGGAACCCTTAAAATTGACCAAATAGTGTTGGAACCTTTTAATTATGACCCGCTAATGTTAAAATCTTTACACTTGACCAACTAGTGTTAGAACCTTTTAATTATGACCAACTAATGTTGTAACCTTTACATTTGACCAACTAGTGTTAGAACCTTTTAATTGTGACTAACTAATGTTGAAACCTTTACGTCTGACCGACTAGTATTAATTATGACACAAAAATATATCAATCACAAAACAAAATAACAAAAGAATCATAAAAGACAAAACGAGTCATAAAATTCAAGTAGATAGATTATCTCATTAAAACCTCCATGAGCCACCAGGGTAGAAAAAGTGTATCGTCGGATATTCACATAATAAAATTAAAAAATAAACAAAGGGTTTTCTTTACAATTATTCTAGATAGAGTCTTAAGTTTTCAATATTCCATGGATGCCGAAGATGATTGTCTTCTCGATTTTCTAATCGATAAGTTCAAGACTTATATCATTATCCTCTTCAAAATAAATTACAATTCGGAAATATGGGAGGGTAGACTCGGCTGACATCACTGTATCCATCCTATAAACCAATGCAAGATTCTTGTGTGATTGTTCGAGGTGTACTACGATAAGCCTACAATACGTTTTGTAAATAACTTGGTCATTTTCCAAATGTTCCTTATAAAATTTTCCTCAACCCTTCGAGGATGGTTCTGTTGATAACTATTTTGGATGTAGTTTGGCATAGAGGCTCTACTTCCATCCATTTTGAAAAAGAATCAACAGCCACAATAATGGTGACAGCCTTCAGATCAAGTCCCCATCTTTTGAAAGGTAAAACTTTAGATATTGACTCTAGTGGTACAACTGGCATGTGTATGGAGTTTGAAAATTGTTGACAAAGATCACACCGTCAGACTAATTATTTAGCATCTATCATAATAAAAGGTCAATAATACCCATCTATTAAAACTCTTCTTTTTAATGTTTTATAGCTACAATGGGCAAATCCCTTCGCATAGTGCAATTCAGATAACATCATCTATGGTTTATTAGTTCCCAGGCCTCGCAATAATGGTCGACTTAGAGATTTCTTAAAGAGGATGTCCCCAAGGATTGTGAAACCATGTGCTTTCAACCTTAGTGTTTTTGCCAATACTTTAGCAATTGCCAGAGTTCATTTACTTATAAATTCTTTAATTTCATGCGTTTAATTATTTTTATCATGGTCGAGATCTGGAGAATTTATTTGGAGCCAAAATCCCACTCATAGCTTGTTGTTATCAAAATATTTTCTTGTATTAAAACCATGCATAACCTTCAGTGTAAGCGATGGAAGCTAATAAATCAACCATCAAATTTTTGGCATAGGGAACGTATTCGCACTCAATGTGCTTATAAAGCTGACGTCTCTCTCAATGCTTTTAAGTAATTTACCAAATGATCATTTCTCTCTTAGGATTGACATGATGTATGGTTGATGATAATTTGTGAACCACTTATTATATTAATTGTTTTAGCACCACAAATTTGTGTAAGTCTTAGACCTGCTAATGCTGCCTCGAAATCTGCCTAATTATATGATGCTCTAAACCCAAACTGTATTGCTTGATACATGAATCTCCAAAGGGAGATACCAAATAAACCCCTACTTCACAACCTGAAATACTTGACCCCCCCATTAGTTTGAATTATCTATTCATTCATAGGTTTATCAATATCTGGCACAAGATTTGTTCGCTCGATGTGAAACACAACTAAACAAAGTGAAAAATCTTGTACCTTAATGGTTGTTCGAGGATAAAATTCAATATCATAATCTCCCAATTCAACTGACCATTTTGTCATCCGAGTCGACACGTCTGGTTTTTACAATAAATTTTGAAGTGGAAATACGACCTCAATTTTTGAGGTACAACTACTAAAGCCATAACTAACTTTATCCAACTGTAAGTACCGTTTCCCATCATCCAATAAGATTTTAATTATATGATAAACAAGGCGTGGATAACCCTAATTTCTATAACCAAGACTACACTTACTACATAATCTGGAACTACTAAGTAAATATACAATATTTCTTCCATAATTGGTTTAATTAATATCTCTAGAGAGGAAGATGTTTCATTATTTTTGTGAAGGCTTCGTCACACTCTAAAGTCCAATTGAAGCTGCTTGCATTACTCAATTTCTGGAAAAATATTACACACTTATCTATAGATCGTGAGATAAATTTTTTAGAGCCGCTAAACTTCCAGTTAAGATTTATACTTCTTTGACAGATCTAGGAGGATCCATGGAAATTAAAGCTTTCAATTATACTGGATTTGCTTGATGAAATTTTCACTTATGATATAACCCAAGAATTTCCTAGACCGCACACCAAATGTACACTTTTTTGGATTCAATTTTAAGTTGATGGCTTTTAGGTTAGAAAGTGTTTCATTTAGATCGAATAAATGATCCTCATTCCTCATACTTTTTTCCAATATATCATCAATGGAAACCTTAACATTTCTTCCAATATGGCTAACAAAGGCTTTATTTACCAAACATTCATAAGTATCCCCAACATTTTTTTAAACCAAAAGGCATTACATTATAGTAGTAGTGGCCCCTGCCTATTATAAATATGATGCTGTCTTAGTCTCTCAAATCCATCTATATCTGGTTATACCATAAAAAATAATCTATAAAGGACAACATCTTATGACCAAAGGTCGTGTCTATCAATTTTTCTATTCTAAGAACAATGAATGCTTCCTTTGGAGAAGCCATAAATTAGATTTTTAAAGTCTATACACATCCCCTACTTCTTTTTTTTCTTAACGAGTACTAGGCTTGTTGTCCATAAAGAGTATTAAGACTTATGGATATTCCTTACTTTTGTTAACCAATCCAATTCTACAACAATAGCTTTGGATTTTTCAGCAGAAAAAACTCTTCGGTTTTGTATAACACGGTATACGATGGGTCGTATTACAACTTGTCGCAAATAATCCTTGCATGGACGCCTGTGACATCCTCACTATAGTAGCAAACATATGAAAATTTTAAAAAGATAGTAATGGTTAACCTGCAACTAGTGGCAACTAGGCTCTAATTCTCACACTGTTTCTATTCGAAAATGTATATACCTCAATATCACCATCGAGTATTACCAAACTAAGAGTCTCCCTCAGATATTCCACATTCTCTGATTCTGAAGTAGACTTGGATAGTTTTTACTTTTTTGGGTTTCACATTTTGGAGTGCCTTAAAAGCCAGAGCGGTAACATAATACTTTTTAGCCATCCTCTGGCTACTACGAACAACCCCAACTTGACCCACAACAATGTGAATTCTTAATAACCTGGATCTTCCAAATATAATATTGTACAAAATCTAGCCATCAACGACTACATATAGTACTCTAACTATCTTTTTGAAGGGTCCTTTTCCGAGCATAAAACCTCATTCGATTTTCCATATTTGGAGTAGTCTATGTGAACTCTACTATTGTTCTATTTAAACGAAGTATAATGAGAGGGTCTTTCATTTATTTATAGGTAGACATAAACAAAATATTGGATAAACTACCTATATCAATCAAATCCTTCAGATTCGGGCCACCTCGATTGTCGCTCTGATTACCACAATATCCTCACATGTTCCAATAACATCTCGTAAATCATCACCATTAAACATAATAAATGGCATCAGATCTTGGTAAAGATGAGCATATATTTTTCCTTCTAACTGAATTGCCAAGCTCACAATATGCCTCTTTTGAGAGCAATCCAAAGGCCCTGATACCGCATCCCCATTAAAAATAGTCAACGATTTGAAAAATCCACTCCAATCGTTATTATTTGTTACATTTTCAGGCTCATCTATCACCATAATACTATTTTCGTAAGGACCAGGGTCAAGATATGCTGAATTTACATCAAAATCATTACACGGTCCAATTATAACCATCATATTTTCTTACTTGAGGTAATTTCTATCGCGTCTCTTTGGACTATAGCTTGATTAACAACTGGAGCTTACAGTTGGCCCGCTGACTGTATTTCCATTATCTATTAACGCTTGGATCTCTTTCTTAAATGTAATAAAATCCCTTGTATCATGGCCCATATCATTTTTATACTTACAAAACCGAGTATTTTGCATCTCCCTTAGAGTCTGGATTGCGACTGCTTTTCTGAATTGAACAAAATTGGTTATCTTATGAAAGATGGTAACATCACTCTCTCTTAGCTCCACAAAATGGTTGGGTTGGCCTATTGACTTGCTCAAGGTCAATATTTCTGACCTTGTGGATGTTGGTTTGCCTTAGGTTGATAAGAATTTTGATCAGTATCCTTTAGACAGAAATCGGAGACTGTTTAGGCCTCTTGCTGGTGAGAGCCCCAAGGGGTAATTTGTGGAACCTGCCTCTACAAAGGAATAAATTTCAATCTCTTCGTTTCTTCTACCTTAATTTGTTTCTCAACCGGTAACAATAAACCCCCGAAGGACATTGTTTTTCTTGCTCACAGTATCAACTTATTCTATGGGAAGAAGCCTATTCCTAAAATAACCTATAAGCACTTGTTCAAAGCAAACTTCCAAGCCATTCTTAGTTTATATGATACGTTTAGTATAATACTTTTACAGTTTTCCCAATCAACTAGCAGTACTGAATTATTGTGTCTTCATTTCATCATATTTATTTTCTTCTCACAAACTGAATTTGAAAAAGCAATCCAAAACATATCAAAATTCTTGATAGATCTATGTAGAAGCCGATTATACCATTTCAAAGAAATATCTTTCAAAATTTAAGAAAAATCTCGGTACAAAAACTTATCATTTTCGTCGTAATATATCATAAAGTTATTACACTAATCGATGTGGTTATCCAGATATTTACTCTCATCGAATTTCTACATTTTAGAGATGTCGAACCTCTTGAGCAAATGGCCAAACAGATTTTCTGCATAAACATGCGATTGTCTTTAGTTATGTCCCTGACTATATTGGTGACTTTAATTAACTGTGTCATAAATTCCCTGTTTTGATTGTATAGCAAACTGATCATTCACTCGATAATCAACACTATGGTTTCCCGAACCTCATACATCTCCCTCAATTTATGGTCTTTCTTTACCATTTTGAAGTCTTTGCTTGTCAGAGGAAGCATGTTGTTTGCTTGACCTTTGCTCCCGTTCTCGGTTTTGATGCTAATGGGTCTATCTTTTTAAGTAGTGATGAATATCATGATTTCTTCTTCTTTTAAGACAATGATTACTGTTCAGAGAGGACAAAGATACACAAAATATTTACTAGACTCTGAAGGACTATACAGATACTTAGTCATATGTTACTTTTTTGAGGAATTACGACTTTTTTATCTACCTCTTCAGGTACTTTTCTTGATTGTGCTGAGCATCTAAGTCTACAACTTCTTCTTTGGAGCCCCCTTGTCCTTCCAACGTTTGGACTTCCGATTGGACCTTAGTTGGTGGTGTTATTATTATTATTATTATTATTATTATTTATTTTTGGGATCTTAAGGCCTCAATATCGCCTCAAAATTGGTCACGTTCATCATACTGAGGTATCTTTCTAGTTCATCATTGTTTTATTTGGCCCGATCTATCTCCGACCGTAACTCCCTCGCTCATCTTGGAAAGATCCACATGCAAATCAAAATCCATCATTCGGTAAAGTACAAACGAAAACTTAGACATCTAATGTCGTGGATGTTGTTATCCGGGTATCATTGTAGTCTCCCACTATAATCACCACTGATAATGTCAACAATTTTTAGAGGATAGTTCAGTAATAAAGTAAGGAATAACTAATTTTGGATGAATTGTAGAGAGATAACTGAGCTGTTTGGAAATATTTAAGAGAGAGATGCTCTAACAGGTTTGGTTAGAATTATCAAAATTTTCTCCAGATCTCATTTAATGTTATTTATAGCAATATGGGCCCAGTAAGCTTACATGGTCAAGGGCCATTTTTGTAAGTCAATCCAAAATACCCACAAATCTATGCAAAAACCTATAATTATTACACTTTATTACATCATAGTATAATATAAAATTTGGTTTAATAACCTATTTATTCAATTTTCCCTTCAGATAATACAGTCCTCATCACCACCAACGTTGGTAGTCCGCACATATTGTGTTTAATGTTCTTCAGGTTTTGGTATCAGTGATCAGTTGACCACTTCTTATAGGGAGGCTATGTTTCAAGCCATATTTTTGGGTTTCAGGCCACCAACAATGATGCTGAGTATGAGACAATGATCTCATAGCTTTAACCGGATCAAATATGTGGCACTAAAAAGGATAAGATTATTCAGTGATTTGCAACTTGTCATTAACCATGATCTTATGCAAGAGAAGCCATTAAAGACACCGTCATAAGGTATCTGGAGGAGTTGTAAAATCTACCCAACAAGTTTAATTAAAAACAGTGCAAGCAGACTTAGAGGGCTGAAAACTCTTTGGTCGATTCCCTAACATCAATAACTAGTTCTGACTCGGAAACTTGGGTAAAATGACAAGAATGATGGTTAATTCTTAAATAATATGATTCATACAATAATATTAAGATTAAAGTCAATGTAGTTGACACTAAGGATGACAAGAGGGTCCCGATTCTAAACTACCTCATGCGGGGGGTTTCCAACCAACAAAATTGATACTCGTAAATTAATATACATAATGAACAAGTACATTGTGATAGGAGGAAAATATACTTTTAAGGATCTTTAAAACCCATTTTATGGTGTATGGACTCAGATGAATATTTATATGTACTAGATGAACTTCACAACGGTGTGGGTTCGACCCATTGTTCTTATCAAATATTAGCAAAAAGAGATCTAATGGTATAATATTTTTGGTTGACCCTCATGTCTTGAGCTAAAAAAATAGTGAAACGCTGCGATACCGGTCAACACTTTTCCAACATTACACACATGCCAACTGTTCCACTAAAACCATATCCAAGCCTCTTCCATTTGACTGGTAAGGACTAGATCTAGCTGGCCCTCTTCTTAAGGAGTTGGGAGGCCAATAATATATTTTAGTTGGGGCATAGTAGTTTTTCAAGTGGATCGATCTGAATCCCTAACTAATATGAAATACCATGACGTAATAGTGTTTATTAGAAATACCATTTGTTTCAGGTTTGATATCCGAGGGTAATTACAACTAATAATATGAATGAGTTCCACAACATAAAAATGACTTCGTATTGCCTCATTAGAGATATCCATTAGGATTTCTTGACTCCAATTCATCATCACACCTACGGGCAGGTCAACGCAACAAATCACAATATAATAGATAGCTTAAAGAATATTTTAAAACACTCAGCCACCAAATGACTTGAGTTCCTTCAACTAGTACTTTGGGCCTAAAGAACTACTCCTCTGACAACCACCGATGAAACACCTTTCTATTTGGATTATTGCATGGACGCATTAGTCCCAACCCATATATTTCTCCCTTATCACAAAATAGTCAATTATACTAAAACTTGTAATACCAAGGGAAGAAAATCAAGTCTAGATGTGATAAAAAAAGAACCAAAGTGTATCCAAGGTTACAACGTTATCAAATCTTGAAGAGAAGAAGGTAGAATTCAAAGGTTTTTAACCGAAGATTCCAAGTGGGGGATGAATTAAGTAAGTTTTTTCAGCTCAGTGAGGACCCTAAGGACCGCAAGCTCGCACCTAACTAGATATATCGTTACACTATAATGGAAAAAATCAAGGCTATAACGTACAAGTTAATTGATGAACAAGTCAAGCCCCTCCCACGTCCTTGGAACATAAAGCATTTCAAACTCTATCTAGTTGAATATTATCTCCTTCTATGTAAATACATCTCTTTATTAATATTTTGATTTCTTGTTTATGTACTCTTTCATACTATGATTGTGGAGGAAGGTATAATGAGGCACATGTATAGTCGTACCATAAACAAAACTTTTATCCAAAACTTTACATGTTGAACATATGTAGGATAAGATGCAGGGGCCTAATCCTTAACCCCAATGGCAAGATCCTATCGATTCAAGGGAGGTCGACAATAAGCGACTCCTAACTCTTGGAAAATAAAAAAAGTTTTATCATTCAAACACTATAGGAGGTCAATAGGGGAGCCACTCTCGTCAAAATTAACTTTATCATTTTAAATTTAAGTCTTAAGTCATCCTTAAGTATAAAAGCAAGAGAGCGTGTGAGATCCAACCTCCACGAAAAATATTAATCACCTTTAAAGGATAATGAGACCTCACAGCAAAAAGA
Organism: Limnanthes douglasii subsp. nivea; assembly: GCA_036936605.1. Lineage (NCBI taxonomy): Eukaryota > Viridiplantae > Streptophyta > Magnoliopsida > Brassicales > Limnanthaceae > Limnanthes > Limnanthes douglasii. Next base: position 170,198,130 of record JAUPFV010000005.1, read on the forward strand.
AAGTATGTGCATATAAATATAATGACATTGGCCAGTCTATGTATCTAATTACACAACAAAATATCAAAACATATATATATATATATATATATATTGCCTTCGACTGCCAAGGACTTTGATTCAATAAAATAGAGAACTTAATAGAACACATGAATATATTTATTTGTACTACCAAGGTCTTTGGTTTAAAATATAAAAAAAAAAACTGAGTAAAAAGAGGAAAGGTTCAGGTATCAACACCATCAACTATCTTAGCTATTTCAGTTTCCATATTATGGTTGTCTTCCCTATATGAAGACTCATCTACTATCTTAGCTATTTATCTCTTATTCTTCTTTTTTTTGATAATATATTATAACCCCCTCCGACAAACTTCCTCACAAACCAAACTTCAGAATTACGCGTCATCAAAATCGATGATTGTTTGTTTCATGATCTTCATATTTTCTCGCGATATATCCCTGCGGTGAAATCATGAGACGTCTTGAAAATTTACCTTTGGTAACATTGGATTTTTTCAATTTATTTTCTTCAAGAAGATCACATTATCATCAAAGAGACACATCTTCCAAAAACTAGACCTTCTCACCGTGAGTATTTTTGAGCTTGTTGGTAGCTTCCTCAATCTTACCTCCTTGTCTGATGTTGGTTCCAAACAAAAAAGTACAATCTGGATCTTGGTAAGTCTATCATCGGACTCGGCCATGTTCTTATGTTTCTTTAATGGAATCTTGAATAGAGTAATGAAGTCAGGGAACATCACATGGTTTTTTTTCGGGAAATAGTTCGGATGGCCCATAACATGTTAGTCATTATCTGGAAAAAAAACTAAAATGTTAAAAAAATTCTAACTTACGCAACTTTTAACACAACCTACCAGATACATGTATCAACTAGACCCATCTCAGTAGGTGCAACTGGAAGCCTTTTTGTAGCAAGTTTGTACCAAGAAATCGCATGGCCAAGGTCCTGAGTTCTTATAAGGATGACCTTAGCGTTAGATATCTCCTTCTGGATCCTCTCGGCCCATTAACTAGATTCTAAGCCTACCGCAACTCTACCAATAGTCTTTTCCCTAGCAGTGTCTAAAGTCTCTGATACAATGGCTTTGGTATATGGTACCATTACCTTGTTGGCATACTCTTGACTAATGTTAAGGTCAATCACTATTAGATCCCCTCGACTATTCTCTCAATTTTCATTTTGCGTTGCCTCCAATACCTTAATCTTAGGGCGCTTCAAGGCCGGAGTGAGCTCAGCAGTATTTAGGCGCTTTTGGTACTTTGTGTGGAAAGGAATGCATATTTTAGCTGAGGGAAGGATTATAGATGCCACAACCTAAGATTTTTACACTTATGAAGTAAATGGGATTTGGTCTTAACCTCATAAAGTCTATGTGGACCAGAATTTGAATCAAAATATATTTTCAGCGGTGAAGAGCTTGTAGTACTTCTTCTTCTATAGTTATATCACGTACTATTCTATTCCCTCAATGACCTTATTACCTTCAAAATAAGAAAACAAGAAAAAGCTACCGTACTCTATTCTATAAACCAAGTTAAACCTTCAAATCAATACAAAAAGTGACACGTATTAGACATATATACAACCTACAACAAAAGCAAACTAAATCCTAACATAAGTGGTGCAAAATAAGGGGGATGTTGATGTCATCATCTAAAAAGAACAAGTCATTACTTTTATCTTGTCAGCTACTTTTGGTCTAACGCCAACCATTTCGACAATCACTTTCCCACTCCCTACTAAAAAAAAGGTTTTCTTCAAAAACTTTATGAACTCAAGAAATTCAATCAATGTATTACATGTATTTTGAATCGTTAAAATGAAGAGGGTACAAATTTCAGAGGTTTATCCGGCTCTATGATACCAACTCTTTAACCTGGAAGGGATTATCAACAAGACCAGAAGCTGTGATTATTTTCGTTATATTTTTAAGGCATTCAACATATCTTAACTATGTAAGGGGTTTAACACGTCAAAGTACCTCATTACCTAAGGGTGCATGGATAACTACAGTCCTCAATTAAAGAGATCGCGGTAAAAACATGAAGTCGAACAATAGTGGTAGAAAAGATTCCATATATGACCTTAAATAAGTGAATAGAATCAGGGTTATGGTAAGTATAATAAATGTCCAACATATTATTCTTGAGAGCTCGACTAATTTTCATCTAGATGATAGGAAGAGTTTCATGGTGTACCGAGCTAGTCTGGGCTTATTATACTATTTTTTCCTTAATAAAGCTTACAGTGGTGATAGGTTGGTGTAATAGATTTTTAATGTTGAACTTCTTTTATAAGGATATTGGATGAGGTGGGATAAGATACAAGAATACCTCGAGTGATAGGATCATCAGAACCATGGGCCTCAGACAAACAAAGGTTAGACCTAGGTACGAAAAGGCCAGACTCCTAGGTTTGATCTTAATAGTAATGTGTCCTGATTTTGATTGGAATGCATCACAATGACAACTAACTATGTGAACTCTCGTTCCATTTTTCTCTTCCATAAGAGATTTAACACTATTGAGATCATCGGTCGAGGAATCCTAGAAGACCACTACCTCCCTACCACTATAAAAGGCTCAAATCTTATTCACGTCCTTACATTTTCCCATAACTTCCCAAATATTAAATAAAAAAACTTATTACCTACACTTCGAACGAGTCCAAAAATATGACTAACAGAAGAGTGGAAGATTCTAGATGATTTAAACGCATGCAAGTGACCCCAAAGACCAATAGAGTAAACCTAATGGTAGCGCGAGCGATTGAACTTTCATCAAAAATAGATTCATGGCGGAGGGGTCATTGGATTTTCTAAAGGATTAGGTTTCTCTCTAAAGATAAACGAATAAAAATTTAAAATGAAGAAAGATGTTGGTTTGTATATGATGAGTCCGGATTCTGTGACCACTACGGACAGGGACAGTTCGGACAAAGACTACCTAACCGGACAGGGAAGTTCGAACACTTCATCCATTGGACTGTTCAAACAAAGAATAAAGTACTTAAAACCTAAACACTTCTTGACTAAGCTGCTTGCTCTCCTACTAAGAGCTCATGGGTCCTTAAACATGACCCGGGTCTATTAAACATGACCCGAAAGCCCATAAAGCCCAAATGTAACCACCAGCATTAAATGTGGGTAATAAAAAATTAAATACAACCAGGCTGCTTAATTCTCCCTCTACTCTCTACTCCAACATTAAATACTCTCAAACTTCCACATAGTTCTAAACAAAAATTACAAACTTATCCTCAGACGAAAATAATCCACACTAAATTGGCGACCACAGTGGGAGGAGAAGGTGCCTGAATCAAGCATTCGAAACCAATAGGAAAAATCAGTCTGAATGAATCTGGACGCCCCGGAAGTGCCACCAGCTTTGCCTGAAGTGGTGGGTGAAAATGATGAATATACCATCGAGGAGCGTGATAGATTAAAGGGTGAGATAGAAGCTCTGAGGGCAGAGAAGGCTAAGATGGGCATGAAGGAGAAATCAAAAGCATCAGTCGCTCATCATACCGACAACCCTAGAGAGCATGAGCCTTCGAAGACTCATGTGAGTACCAAGAAGACTCATGCTAGCTCCAAAAAGTGTCACCGGTCTAAGCCGGTGGAGAGTTCTGACTCAGACTCAGAATCTTCTGGTAGCTCCTCGGACGAGTATGGAGTTAAAGAGTCCTTATCCTCCAGCAGTGACGAGGGCCGATCCAAAAAGAAGCAAAAGTTGATTAAAAAGTATTCAAGAAAAAGGGATAGACATGGGAAGTTGAAAAGGAATATAGGCAAAGGATCGTCTCACAGCCGGAGGCATGTAGACCGGATGCTGGTGGATCCTTTTGCCTTCCACGATGAACCAGGTATCTTTGCAACTCCTAATGAGGATACTATGTTCAGTCGTGACCGGAATTGGAGACAATCTCCATTATCTTCCAAGATTCTGTCCGGAAACCTCCCTAAGAGGTTCGATATTACTAAAATGGAGAAGTACGATGACAGTAAAGATCTAGACAACCACTTGGAGAAATTTAAAAACTTCATGATGAATTTTGATGATAACGAAAAGTTACTCTGTAGAGCATTATCCCAATCCTTTACGGGGAGTGCTCTGAAGTGGTATAACAGCCTACCTCAAGGCTGCATCAAGAATTTTGATACCTTTTGGGTGGCCTTTCGAAGGCAGTTTGTTGGAAGTAAAGAATTGAAGGGTAATGGGGACACGATAATCCATTGTGCCCAAGAACCAAACGAATCATTGAAAGAATACATAAGTCATTTTGTAAACACCAAAAATGGGTTGGCTGATTGCTTCGAGCAAGTAGCCATAGCATCTCTGAGGCAGGGCTTAAACCCTGGAAATTTGGCTGAGATCGTGACCAGAAAGAAAGCCATGACTTGGGGAGGATTGCTGAATCAAGTCGGAAAGAAAATCAACGTTGATGAAACAAATAAAACTAGGGTGCACAGGCAGGTGAGGTATGCCCCGGTTGCACCAAACCCCAATCAAAATCAGTCCGGGAACAAGGCAAGGGAGGCCGGACAAGAGCACAAGAGGGCTAAAGCTCAATCTCAGCCACCTGCGCCTGCCTAGAGTCAACAATCTAGAAATAAGAGAGGGCCTTGGGTTCAAACGGAGTAGTTCGCAGAGTTAAAAGAAAGTGTGGCCACCATTTATGACAAAACGAAGGAAGAAGTACACTATAGAAGGCCGACCGCACTGCAATCTCCTAGAGAACATCGTAACAATTCTTTCTGCCAGTACCATAATGATACTAGCCATACCACTGATGATTGCATAGCCTTGAAACAAGAAGTTCAAAACTTAATTGAGAGAGGAAAGCTGGGGGAATATGTCAAAACAAGAGGAGGAAATATGCCTGATAATGCCGATCGGGTTGGTCCGAGCAATGCTGCTCCGGAGGGGGCTATGGTTATAATCGAGATATTTGATGTAGAATCAGAATACTTGGATCCTGATCCAACTCGAAATAGAGTGGGTGTCATTGAGGAACGTTGTAAAACAGTCTCCGGGCTTATTAAGTTTTTTGAGTCACTTACAATTTTCAGAGGGGATACTATGACAGCTCCTGCTGCTTCTTCAAGGAAGAGGCACGTTCATACTTTAGCTACCCAGCTAGAAGGAGGCATGACCTCCTATCAATCACAAATTCCATTTCCCTTCATTGTTTTCGATGAAGATGACTTAAGGGATATAGGTGGCCCTCATGAATATGTTGTTGTCATAGGAGCATCCATTGGGGGCAATGACATAAGACGAATCTTGGTGGATACTGGGAGTTCAGCCAATATCCTCTTCTTAACTACTTACAAAAAGATGAAAAATCCAGCCATAATTCAGCGTTCGGACAGATCAATTGTGGGTTTCACTGGAAGCCTAGCAGAGGTGATCGAGGAGTTCGAAGAGGAAGTTTTGTTGGGTATGGGCCCTTTTAAGAAGATGGTCAGGATACTTTTTATTGTGGTGGATTTTCCCACTTGCTATAATGCTATTTTGGGGAGGTCTTGGCTCTCCAGTATGCATGCAGTGGCCTCGACAGCCCACCAATGTTTGAAATATGCTGTTCAAGGACAAGTGGGAGTTGTCCGGAGCAGCCAAAAGATTGCGAGAGAATGTTATGCTACAACACTGGCTCCACGGATGTTGGGGGCAGTTTGTATCAACGAAGAATAGCAGTTTGAGGGGCTTTCTGGGGGTGAGGGTGAAATTGATGACCCCAGAGAGACCCCTGGAGTGTTGATATCGGTTGAAGAAGTTGAAACACATTCTTTGGAAGAAGGAAAAAATGTTAAGATAGGGTCCAAAATGCCATCCGACCTGAAGAATAAGATGTTGAAGTTTCTAAAAGACCATCAACATGTTTTTGCTTGGTGCAATGCTGATGTTACTGGGGTTCCAGCAGATATTATATCACATCACCTATCCATTCGGAGGGACGTAGCACCTGTGGTACAAAAGAGAAGGGCTTTTTCCAAAGAAAAGGCTGATGTTATTGTTCAAGAAGTTGACAGGCTCACAAAAATGGGGCATATAAAGGAGTCTCAGTATCCTTTGTGGACTGCCAATCTGGTCTTGGTGAAAAAGAAAAATGGCAAGTGGCGTATGTGCATTGACTTCACAGATCTCAATAGGGCTTGCCCAAAATATTTATATCCAGTTCCCCGGATTGATCAGTTAGTAGATTCCCCCTCTGGGAATAAGCTACTATCCTTCATGGATTCTTTCTCCGGGTACAATCAGATTCAAGTAGATCCGAAGGATCAAGAGCATACCACGTTTTTCACTGACAGGGTCTTCATTACTACAAGGTGATGCCATTTAGATTGAAAAATGTTGGGGCTACTTATCAGAGATTAGTGAACAAAGCCTTTGCTAATCAAATTGGAAGAAATATGGAAGTATACATTGATGACATGATGGTGAAACGTGTGGATGAACAACTACACTTGACGGACCTCCAAGAAACTTTTGCTAACTTAGTAAAGTGAATTTAAAGTTAAATCCAGAGAAATGTGTGTTCGGAGTACAGTTCGGGAAATTCCTAGGTTATATAATAAGTAAGCAAGGGATACAGCCCGATCCGGACCAGCTTAATGCTCTATTCCAAATGGAGCCTCCTTGGAATGTTAAAGAAGTACAACGGTTGACTGGGAGGTTGGTTGCTTTAAATCGATTCATCTCAAGGTCTTCAGACAGATGTGCTCTGTTTTTTCAAACTTTAAAGGGTGCGAAGGGATTTGACTGGACTTCACAGTGTGATGAGGCCTTCAATGAGATTAAGAAACATATGTCCTCCCCCAAGACTTTGTTTAAACCTGTTGATGGAGAGACACTCTTCGTATACTTGGCAGTTTCAAGTTGTGCCATCAGTGCTGTATTGGTAAGAGAGGTGGATAATTACCCCCATCCGGTGTACTACATCAGCAAGAGCTTGATAGATGCAGAAAAACGTTATTTGAAACTCAAAAAAATTAGCGTTAGCCTTAATAATTGCTGCAAGGAAGATGAAGCCTTATTTTCAGGCTCATCCTATTATCGTCCGAACATCTTTTCCCTTTAAGAATGTTCTCCAAAAGGCAGACATTTCAAGTAGAATGACTAAGTGGTCAGTGGAATTGGGGGACTTCGATATTGATTTTGCTCCTCGAACAGCAATCAAAGCCCAAGTTGTGGCTGATTTTTTAGTTGAATTCCACTCTGATAGGGATACAGAGCGAACTACTGAAATGAAAGACAAAAAGGTCTGGATCGTCCGGACAGATGGTGGATCAAGTACTATGGGATGTGGTGCAGGGGTGTGCTTGGCTTCTCCATATGGTGACAAGATGTACCAGGCTATTTGTTTTGCTTTCAGGGCTTCCAACAATGAGTCCGAATATGAAGCAGCTATAGATGGTTTAAAGTTAGCTTATATTTGTGGGGCCAAAAGAGTCAAGCTGATGAGTGATTCCCAACTTCTTATCCACCATGCGCAAGGTCAATCTGAGGCCAAAAAAGAGCAACTAGTGAAGTACTTACTTCTTCTTAAAAATGAGGCACTTAAGTTCAAGAGCGTTGTTTATGAACATATACCCCGAACAGAGAATGAACTAGCAGATTCCTTGGCAACCATAGCATACACTGAGTCCTATCCTTGGATCCATGTGCTGGAATGCCCTTCCATTCAACTCAATGTGAGCAAGGAGGAAGAAATTTTCGATGTACAGATGAAACAACCTCAAGATTGGAGATTTCCTCTCCTGCAGTATCTCTCCGATGACATCTTGCCTCCGGATAAATCACTAGCAAGAAAGATGAAGCACAAGGCTCGTGGTTTTATCATTCCGAGGGACATTCTGTATAAAAAGTCTCACAGTAAGCCTTTTCCGCGATGTTTAGGAAATGATGAGTCTCAAGTAGTCCTCTCCGAATTGCATGATGGTGAGGGATCAACTCACTATGGATTCAGGGCTCTAACAAGGAGAGTTTTACTGGCTGGCTATTATTAGCCTTCTATAATGCAAGATGCTAAGGAGCTGGTGAGAAGGTGTGATCCATGCCAGAGATATAGCAACGAAATTCATGTCCCAGCCATCCCTTTAGAGTCAATTTCTGAGCCTATACCTTTTGCTCGATGGGGGTTGGATTTGGTAGGACCTCTTCCTATGGAATCCGGAGGACGCAGAACTATAATTGTTGCTATTGATTATTTTTCGAAGTGGATTGAAGCAGCCCCGCTGGCAGGAACAACATCAAAACGTGTCATAAAATTCATTTTATCCAATATCTGTTGCAGATTTGGTGTTCCACAAAAGATAACGATAGACAATGGGCCACAGTTCGACAACAAGGAAATGGAGAGTTTCTGTGCCTCAAGGGGTATACAACATTGTTTCTCTTCACCTTTCCACCCACAAGAAAATGGTCAGGTTGAAGTGGCTAACAGAACTATACTGTCCGGCTTAAAGAAGAATTTGGAAGGGGCTGTTGGGAAATGGCCTAGCTATTTACAAGAGGTTTTGTGGGCCTACCAGACTACACCTGGGGCTGCGACACAAGAATCACCATTTGCCTTGGTCTATGGGATGGATGCAATAGCTCCCATAGAAGCAACCCTCCCTTCATTTCGAGTTCACAAATTCTCCGAACACACTAACGAAGTGGCAATCAGAGGTCAGCTTGACCTAATAGAGGAAAGACGAGTTAAAGCTCACCTTAGAGCTGCACACTATCAGGGTTTGATGAGAAGCAGGTTTGCTTCTAGAGTTAAGAGAAGAGATATCCAGTCGGGGGACAATGTGTTGAGGAAAATCTTCTTACACACTAAAGAGAAGGACCTTATATGGTAATTGAAAGGCTTAAACCTGGAACGTATTGGCTAGAAGACAAGAATGGAAGAGTTTTGAATCACCCTTGGAATATTGAGCATCTCCGGATGTACTTGGAATAGAAGCTAAGTAAATATTTACTTGTTTGAAAATTCATGTAAATATTTGGGGGCATACTCTTTCCTACCCTAGTGGCTCGGGGGGGGGGGGGGGGGGGGTTTAATGAGACGTCCGGGCTTTTTTTTATAAAATTTGTTGCCTTCTTGAAAAAAATTCGAAGTGTTCTTACTTTATTTTTTGTTACACCATCCGGATTGGATTAAAGGAAGGATGACTACTTAAACATTTGTCATCGGAGAATTTAAACACTCTCGCTTTAGAATATTTATGAAATAACTAAGGGCTATTTAAACACTAGCCACCAAAATTGAAACAAACTATGAAAGAATACAAGAGTTGTGCAAAACAAAGATATTCATTAAAATAACCTAAGTGCCTTGGCCTTCCAAGGACTTTAAAATTTTCAAGACAGAACAAAAGATCTATCCGGATGAAATGCCGGACACAATTACAAAAATGCCTTGGCCTTCTAAGGACTTTAGTTCAGATAATATAAAAATATAATTCATAATTTAATACTGAGCCTTTGAAGATGGCTCAACCTCACCTGTCTTCTTCTTCTTCTTGGGATCGCCCTCCTCCTCGTTTGGGCTCTCCCCGGTGTTCTCTTCATCGTCAGATGAGGATGCACTGGAGAAATCAAACCTGTCACCTTCGGCCATTGTATGAAAGGGAAGGTCTGGATACTCTACAAAAGTCCATAAGTCTCCCAGATTCCTCTTCGGAAACTTCTCATGAAAAAGAAAGACCATGTCCGACTTCACCTTAGCATACATTTCTTCTTGGCTGTCTATTATGTTGTTGGCATAAGCATCAATATTGGCCTGAATTTTGGCCTCTTGCTCCCTTAGCAGATCTGCTTTCTCCTCTGCAGCCTTGGATACTGTGTTCTCGAGCGCAATCTTGTCATTTGTCAACTTGTGGATGACTTGATCCTTGGCTTTTGCCTCCTCTTTTGAAGAAGTGAGATCTTTCTCTAATTCGGACAACTTCTCCCGGAGCTCTTTGATAGTGTCTTCTAAAGTGGCAGCCTTTGTGGTCCACCCCTCTTGGCTCTTCTTTAGCTCCTCGTTTTCTCCCTTCAGAATGTCAGCGTGTTGAGTGGCAGTAAGAAGATCATCGGACAGTCTCTCTTTGTCAGATTTGAGATCTTTGATAATATCTGCCTGACTTCGAACTTGTTTCTCCAAAACAAGCACTGGCTGAACATTACTTAATATGGAGTGAGCTATAATATCCCTTTCACTAGAAACAATAAAAGTCTTACCATTAAAAGTAACGGTGTTCGAAGTACTCGGAGGGAGGTAAGGCCCAGCAAAATCGTCTCTGGGAAGGTTAGCAAAATAGTCACCAAGTCTATCAAGCCCTGTGATGTCAACACCATCAATGCTAAGGTCTCCTCCCCCAACCTCGTCAGTTTGAAAGTCACCAGGGATCTCCTCTGCTCTTGTCGGATCAGTAGGGTCTACAGGGGGGAGAGCCTCCGAAGGCCGGAGAGAAAGTTTATCACCCCTGGAGGTCTTTTTCTTCTTAGCCTCCATGTTTTTGCTTTCTGCTCCCCGTTTTCGGTCTCTCTTAGGAACCCTTGGGGGTTTTGGGGATTGAACCTCTTCCCTAGCACTTTCATGCTCTACCACTTCTAGCAGAGCAGCATCAATCTGGCTTGGGACTGGCCCTTCTGGGTTTGTTGGAGCAGCCTCCTCCACCTCGGCAGGGTTAGCCTCACCTGCAACCTTCTTGCCCTTCCCCTTCTTGTCTTTCATTTTACTCAGGGCCTTGGCCCGACCTGGCAAGTATAATGACCCGTCTGGTGCATGTGTTCTCTTGAGGACAACATCAGGAGGGGGTGGAGTGGTGAGTTCTTCCCAGGTCAAGTCCCTCCGGCCAGTGGTGTTCCAGAGGTGAGACCTTACAAAATTGCCTCCTGTAAAAGCATCATGAAACCGGTTCCCCCACTTTTCAGCAGCCCAAGTGTTGATCTTGGTACAAGTGGTCTGCCCGGACTTTAGATAGTCATTGAAGTCTTTGGGCAGCTCTGTTAAGACAAAAGACAAGACCAGTCAGATTAGGTAAACTCGATAAAAGTAAAAATAAAAATGTAAGGTAGGATACTTACGATCACTCCTCCATCTGCTGGTGAGGAGACTTGGGTTGACTCCAGCTTTGATTTTCTTCCCATTCTCCCAAGCGCCGCTTACGAACAGGAATTGAGTCCTCCAATTTCTCTCCGACTTAAGCAGGTCATCCACTGCTTTATAATTATCACCCATGTTGAAGTGATAGAAAGGAATGTGGTGGTTTCTACAGAGACTGGCCACAACTGCGAATTCCTCCATTGGTAAAGGAATCCCGGAGAGCCTGGAGGCCATGATGCAGGCCATAAGTGTGTACCAGGCATTGAGGCTTAGTTGACTAGGACAGAGCCTGATGAGGTGGAAATACCTAACTATTTCCGGATCTAAGGGGAACCTTAAACCCCAGTTAAAAAGCTCAGTGAAGATGACTATTTCACTGAGTCTGCAGTCCATTGGGGTTTCGGGGTCTATGGGGATTCTTATCTTTACATTCTCCGGAATCCCCCACTTCGTATGCATCTGGCCCAACTCGGCTGTATGGATGAAAGCATAGTTGATTTTTTGTAAAGCAAGAAGGTATTTAACGTTTACCTTGTGGAAACAAGGTCCCACTTTTCCTTCGAGGATTGCTGGTAAATCTGGATGCCTAAGGCATAGCTTCTCTTTGCCCTTGTCCTTCTTGGCAACATCAGCGTCACTAGTCCGTCCAGAGGGTTCAGACTCAAATGGAGCCTCTTCGATAGAGTCCTCCATTATTTCCTCCATGATTGAGAAAAGGTTTTCAGTTGTCTTTGTGAGGGGGGAGTTTGGAGTTGGTTCAGTCTGACCTCTGGACTGATAAGCTTCAGTACTCTCTTGGAATCTGGCCTCCGGACGGGGCTCTGATATGGTGGTTTCTCTTCGGGGCTTGAGCCAGTGGCCTCCGGTTCGGACAGCCTGTCCTTGGGTGCTTTTATGGGTGCTTCTGACCCTATACTGCTATCCTTGGCACCTGATTTCGAAGGGGTGCCTCTGGAAGCCTGCCCTTTGACCAGCCGGCCTTTTCTTCGATCGACCAGTTTGTTGGGAGAAGTATATGCATATGACCCCATGGCTATGAATGAGGAAGGCTTTTTGAAACTAGTAACTATTAAACCTGGTTCAATAGTGGGTTCTGACTCTTGAACCGATGAACCTGAGACAATAGGAGAGAGACTGGTTTGAAACAACCTCTTCGGTTTGACACTTTTTGAAGAGGAGGAACCCTGATCAGGCTCTGTAGTTGAGGTTGCTGGTTTGTCGATGGGGGAAGTAGGTAAGCCTGCTGCGATGCACCTTTCCCTTTCAACTTTTTGTGCTTTTTCTAGTTCTGATAGATTGAGCCACCCGCCTCTGATTAAAGTGTTCTTAGCCGTGAACATAAACAACCAAGGTGAAGAACTTGTGTTTGAGAGAGAAAGCTCTTAAAATTAGCAAAGTGAGAATGAAAATGATAGTAAAACAGTGGATAAGTGTTTTAATTTATAGTAAACCCCAAAAAAAAGTTTTGATTCCTAGGAGAATCCGAAAATATTTGCAATGATTAAGAAACGACGCTGATGTCACCTTCATTTAATAAAGAGGTTGCTTTTTCAGAGAAGATGGGTACAAAATTCGAGGTGAAAAAACGACTGAAGTAACGAACCAGAGAGAGACACGTGTCCCATGAACTTTGGCAAAAAACCATTTAGATTCAAAGAGCTTTTTTCAGTCCAGATAAAACCATAGCACAATTCGAAAGACCTGTCCGGATGAAACTGTCACTAGGAACGGACTGGTTTTCAGGTTTTGACAAAAGTCTTTGAACAAACACCTAAAAAAGGGGCTACTGATGAGTCCGAATTCTGTGACCACTACGGACAGGGAAAGTTCGGACAAAGACTACTTAACCGGACAGGGCAGTTCGAACACCTCATCCATTGGACTGTTCGAACAAGGACTAAAGTACTTAAAACCTAAATACTTCTTGACTAAGCTGCTTTCTCTCCTACTAAGAGCTCATGGGTCCTTAAACATGACCCAGGTCTATTAAACATGACCCGAAAGCCCATAAAACCCAAATGTAAGGGTATAAATACCCAACCACCAACATTAAATGCGGGTAATAAAAAATTAAATACAACCAGGCTGCTTAATTCTCCCTCTACTCTTTACTCCAACATTAAATACTCTCAAACTTCCACATAGTTCTAAACAAAAATTACAAACTTCCCTCAGACGAAAATAATCCACACCAATATACGTGGGCTCTGACCTACCCATACTCTAATTTTAATCACTCTAACCTACTGAAAATAGTGAGTCTCACGCTAGCGTCGTCTGTCAATCATGATTTTTCAAAACATAGTCTAGTCGTAACACGTATCAATAAGCTACTAATGTCAGTTCACAAGTGTATCTAAATCACATGAACTTAACTTATGCTCGGACCCTAACGAAGATGATACAAGCTAACATTTACAACAAATATCGGCCACAAGTTCAAGAGTAATTAAATTCATGGTCGTCTCATCCGACACACTAACAAATAACTCGAAAAATTGGTCGACACACCAGAACAATAAAGATTCAATCGGTTGGTCCATCTAGTGGTCTATGTTTCATCTTAAGAATTTTCCATCATCTCTGGTGCATCGGGTTCAGAAAGCTCAAACCCTTCTTCTCAACATAGTCATCCCATAAACAATTTGTAAAAACTAGTAGGCTACTGATAAGAGAATTATTAATCAAGGTATTATCCGGGTCTAGACCGGGTATTAAAACAACGTTTAGTCATGATCAAATAGCACATTTATTTTTTAGTTCATTGGTGATCCTAATTATAAGCTGTCTTTATGTGCTAAAAACACCCACTCAAATAAATATACACACTCTTTATCAACCTTGACAATGGTAAACAATGAATATAATAGCAATTGTCATAATAACTTTTTCTCTTTAAAATATCTTCCTCTAACATTAATTATACGTGCGAACCTATTATTAAAGTTTGAACTTATCCGCAAATCATTATATATATTAAAAATTCGGAAGGTTATGATAGATAGTATTTAAAAGTCAAAATTAAGATGATAAAAAATTGATTTTTCAAATTTTATAGGAAATATAGAATATGAATGTGAAGTATTGAATTAGAACTTTAAAATTTGACAACATATATATTTTTATATGTGTGACTTCTTTTAGCCTTCAAAAAAACATTGATGATTGGTGATAGTTGATATTAACTATAAAAACCTACATCGTTTAAAACTGTCCATTTTTATGGATTAAGCATAAACAAAACCCGACGTAGGAGAATTATTTTTTAAAAATAGAGTTTCTAGAGGGAGGAAAACTCTTTTCTCTCGAGCAACCCAATACTATTTTTATGGTCGTCCACTCTCCCATTCTTCTATGGCTTTCTTTTCTTCTCATTCAAGTCGTTTGTTTCAACAAATTGATCATTTTTTTCATTTTAGAGATTGATTTCAGTTTGTTTTCATTTTCTTTATAGAATTCTCATGTATCGGTAGAGGCTCTCCTACTAGAGCTCCAAACATTTGTCTTTCCTGCAAGTCGGTTCCTCTTTTAAGAGTCACTTTTATTTATTTACGACTTCTTTTACGGAAGTTATGATCTCAAAGCTGGTTGTTAGTTAAATGTTGGTTTTATGTTCTAGATCTATGGATTCTCTTTCAAGATCTAAGGTTGTTGGATTTTTTTCAAGGATTTTTGGGTATTAGATCTTAGATTTTCATATCTAGATTTTTTTTTTTATGTATTACCAACTTTGGTTGTGGTGTTCTTATTGTAATGGTGGTTTGGTTGTAGTAGTTTAGTCCGATTATATAGTCCGGTTGTTGTAATTATTGTTCGTTGTTGTATTGTCAGTTCAATATGCACTGCTAGTTTGATGTGCTTGTCACGCCTCCATGTTTTTCATTGACCTGTAGTTTTCTTTTTCGACCTATGCAATGACATAGAATTTAGTCTTGTTTTTTTTTGTTTTGTCTTTATGTTGAAACAAATTATTAGGCTCTCGTTTACATTATCGTTTTGTTCTTTAATTTTTCAGGATGTTACAAAATATTTTTTATGTATTGGTATTATTGTATATAGTTTTGAGGCTCGTAGTCTCTCTTAAGGTATGCCACGTGAATTTATAAAAACATTATTTTTATTTATTATATTATTTAAATTACCAAAAAAACCCAACTAAAAGAGAAAGACTTGCTATTAGGTGGCCAATGGTTACAATACATAAAATTTTAAATCAAATTGGTCTATGATGAGTCCGAATTCTGCACGCTCCCCGGACAAGGACAGATTGGTCCAAGGCCTCCGGACCGGACAGATCACACGAACCGGACAGATCATTTTGAACACTATGACCATAGGACTGTTCAAACTATGACAAAAGTACTAAAAAACCTAAACACTTCTTGACTAAGCTACTTGCTCTCCTACTTAGAGCTCATGGGTCTTTGAACATGACCCGGGTCCATTAAACATGACCCGAAAGCCCATAAGGGCCCAAACATCAGAGTATAAATACCCAACCACCTGCATTAACTGTGGGTAATGAGAATTAACTGCTACCATGCTGCTTAATTATCTCTCTACTCTCTACTCTAAACACTTAACACCCACACACTACCATAAAACACCAACTGAAATTACCAGCCTACCCTCAGGCAATTATTATCCACACCAAATTGGCGACCACAGTGGGAGGAGAAGGTGCCTGAATCAAGCATTCAAAACCAGTTTAAAAAAATCTGTCCGAATGAATCCGGACAATCCAGAAATACCACCAGCTTTGCTCGAAGTGGTGGGAGAGAACGATGAATACACTATCGAAGAGCGTGATAGGCTAAAGGGTGAAATAGAAGCTCTGAGGGCTGAAAAGGCCAAGATGGGCGTGAAAGAAAAGTCCAAAGCATCAGCTGCTCATCACACCGATAACCCCAGAGAGCATGAGTCTTCGAAGACTCATGTGAGCACCAAAAAGACTCATGCCAGTTCCAAAAAGTCTCACCGGTCTAAGCCAGTGGAGAGTTCTGCTCAAGCTCAGAATCTTCTGATAGCTCTTCGGACAGTGAGGGAGTTGAAAAATCCTTGTCCTCTAGCAGCGATGAGGGTCGAACCAGAAAGAAACAAAAGCAGATTAAAAAATATTCAAGAAAAAGGGATAGACAAGGAAAGATGAAGAGGCATATTGGTAAGGGATCATCTCATAACCGGAGGCATGTGGACAAGATGTTGATGGATCCCTTCGCTTTCCACGATGAACTAGGTATCTTTGCAACTCCCAATGAAGGTACTGTGTTCACTCGTGGAAGGAATTGGAGGCAATCTCCGTTGTCTTCTAAAATTCTGTCCAGAAACCTCCCCAAGAGGTTTGACAGCACCAAAATAGAGAAGTACGATGGCAGTACTGATCCGGACAACACCTTGGGTTGCAACACAAGAGTCACCCTTTGCTTTGGTCTATGGGATGGATGCATTAGCTCCCATAGAGGTAACTCCCCCCTCCTTTCGTGTTCACAACTTCTCCGAACACGCTAACGAGATGGCAATCAGAGGTCAATTTGATTTGATATAAGAAAGACGAGTTAAAGCTCACCTTCGAGTTGCACACTATCAAGGCTTGATGAGAAGCAAGTTTGCTTCCAAAGTTAAAAGAAGAGATTTCCAACCATGGGACAAAGTATTAAGGAAGGTCTTCTTACACACTAAAGAAAAGCTGTTCGGAAAGTTGGCCCCAACTTGGGAGGGTCCGTATATGGTTGTTGAAAGAATTAAGCCTGGAACTTATTGGTTGGAAGACAAAGATGGCAGAGTTCTAACACATCCTTGGAATATCGAGCATCTCCGGATGTACTTGGAATAGCACTTGTGTAAATATTTACTTGTTTGAACATCCATGTAAATATTTGGGGGCATACTCTTTCCTCCCTGGTGGCACGGAGAGGTTTTAATGAGGTGTCCAAGCTGTTAAATAAAATTTGATGCCTTCTTAAAAATTTTCTAAGTATTTTTAAAGTTTTGTCCCTTGTCATACTATCCGGATTGAGATAACTAAGGGCTATTTAAACTCTAGCCGGAGAACTTAAACACTCTCACAATGCAACAGCTAAAAGCTACTTAAACTCTGGCTATCAAAATTAGAACAAGCAATGAAAGAAGATGATAGTTGTACAGAACAGAAATATTCATTGAAATTAATAACTTGAAATTGCCTTGGCCTTCCAAGGACTTTTAAATAATCAAAGTTGAACAACAAAAAACCTGTCCGGTCAAATTCCGGACACCATTACAAAAAGAGTGCCTTGGCCTTCCAAGGACTTTAGTTTGGATAGAAAATAAACAAAATGGATCATAAGTTAAGGTTGAGCCTTTGAAGATGGCTCACCTTCATCTACCTTCTTGCCTTTAGGGTCATCTCTCCCTTCATCCACCCTCTTGCCTTTAGGATCGTCTTTCTCCTCATCTGGGCTCTCCCCAGTATGTTCTTCATCACCCGAGGAGTCACTGGAGTAGCCATACCTGTCGCCTTCGGCCATCGTGTGGTATGGGAGGTCTTCAGGCTCAACGTAAATCCCTAAGTCCCTAGGTTCTTCTTCGGAAACTTTTCATGGAAGAGTAGAACCATGTCAGACCTCACCTTCTCAAGCAGTTGCTCTTCGCTTTTGATCATCTAGTTGGCATAAGCATTGATCTTGGCTTGGATCTTGGCCTCCTGCTCCTGTAACAAAGTATTTTTCTCCTCGGCAGCCTTGGACACTGCATTCTCAAGAGAAATCTTATCAGTGGCTAAGTTGGTAATGACTTTATCCTTTACCTTGGTTTCTCCCTTTGAGGTAGCAAGGTCTTTTTCCAGACCGGACAGTTTCTCCTGGAGGTCTTTGATGGTTTCCTCCAAAGTGGTGACTTTGGTGGTGCTTGTCTTTTGGATTCTCTTCAACTCCTCGTTTTCTTCTTTCAACATGGCAGCATTGGAGGTGGCAGTGTGAAGGTCTTCGGACAGCTTTTCCTTCTCAGACTTAAGGTCTTTAATGATGTCTGCCTGACCCCGGACTTGTCTCTCTAACGTAAGTACCGGCTGCACATTACTTAACAAGGAGTGGGCTATGGTATCCTTTTCACTAGAGACAATAAAAGTCTTACCGTTAAAATTGACCGTGCTGGAACTGCTCGGAGGGATGTAAGGCCCTGCAAAGTCATCCCTGGGAGGTTGAGGAAGTATTCACAAAGCTCACCAAGACCGGTGATGTCCACTCCATCAATGTTGAGATCTCCTCCCTCAACCTCATCAGTGTGAAAGTCCCCCGGAATCTCTTCGGCGTGCGTTGGGTCAGAAGGCTCAACTTGGAAAGAAGGCTCCGGAGCCCGGAGAGAAAGTTCGTTTCCCTTAGAAGTCTTTTTCTTCTTCGCCTCCCGGTCTGCACCTTCGCTTCCCTATTTGCGATTTCTGTTGGAAGCCCTTTGAGGTTTTGGGAGATTCGTTTCCTGCCTTTCAGTCTCTTGCTCCACTACTTGCAAGAGAGCAGCATCGATTTGGCTCTGGGCTGGCCCCTCCGGGACTGTTAGAGCATCCAACTCAGCATCAGCAGGGTTGGCATCGCCCATCACCCTTTTTCCCTTCTTCTTCTTGCCTTTCATCTTGCTCGGGGCTTTGGCCCGGCCTGGCAGGACGAGTGTCCCATCTGGTTTATGGTTCCTCTTGAGAACAACATCTGGAGAAGGTTGGATGGTGAGCTCCTCCCAGGTCAAGTCTCTCCGACCTGTGGTGTTCCACAGGTGAGACCTTGCCAAATTTCCACTGGTGAAAGCGTCGTGGAATCGGTTCCCCCAGTTCTCAGCAGCCCAGGCATTAATTTTGCCACAAGTGACCTGCCCGACTTTCAAGTGGTCACTAAACTCCTTGGGCAATTCTACTAAAACAAAAGTAAGACAAATTAGTATAAACTAGGTCTAAAAAGAAAAGACAAGAGAGACAAAAATATAAAGGCAAGATGCTTACGGTCACTCCTCCACCTGCTTCTGAGGAGGCTTGGGTTCTCTCCGGCTTTTATCTTCTTGCCATTTTCCCAGGCACCACTGACGAACAGGAACGGGGTCCTCCAATTCCTCTCTGCCTCCAGCAAATCATCCACCGCCTTGAAGTTATCCCCCATGTTAAAGTGGTAGAAGGGGATGTGGTGGTTTCTACATAGGCTAGCCACTGCAGCAAACTCCTCTATGGGCAGAGGGATCCCGGACAGCCTTGATGCCATGATGCATGACATAAGGGTATACCAAGCATTAGGGCTCAGCTGGCTCGGACAGAGTTTGATCAGATGGAAATATCTGACAATCTCTAGGTCTAGTGGGAGCCTGAGCCCCCAGTTAAACAACTCCGTAAACATAACCACCTCACTTAACTTGCAATCCATGGGGGTCTCCGGATGTATAGGGATCCTGATCTTTACATTTTCTGGAATACCCCATTTTGAGCGCATCCTGCCCAACTCAGCAGTATGGATGAACGCATAGTTGATTTTTTGTAGGGAGAGAAGATAGTTAACGCTGAACTTGTGAAAACAAGGCCCTACTTTTCCCTCTAGGCTCTCCGGCAGATCCGGATGCCTCAAGTACAACTTTTCTTTGCCCTTGTCCTTCTTGGCAACTATTTCTTTGCTAGTCTGACCGGAGGGCTCAGACTCAAACGGGGCCTCTTCAACAGAGTCCTCCATCACTTCCTCCATGATCGTTGAAGGGATTTCAGCAGTTGTAGTGGGGGGAGGGTTCAAATTTGATGCAGCCTTATCTCCGGACTGATGGGCCTTAGTGCCCCTTTGACTTCTGCTCTCCGGTAAAGTATTTGGAGCAGAAGTTTCTGGTTGAAGGTTTGGATTGGAGCCCTTCGGTCCGGACAGCCTGTCCTTAGGAGCTATAATTGGCACCTCTGATCCGGTGCTGCTATCTTTTGCCCCCGATCTTGAGGGGGTGTTTCTGGTTCCTTGGCCTTTAACCAGCCGGCCTTTCCTCTTATCAACCAGCTTTTTAGGAGAGCGCTCCGTGTCTGATCCCATTGCTAGAAATGGAGAAGGTTTTCTAAGGCTAGTGGCTGTGACTCCTGGCTTGACAGTAGGCACCGATTCCTGAACTGAGGAACCAGAGATTATGGGGGAGAGGGTGGTTTGAAATCGTTTTCTAGGCTTGGTACCTTTGGAAGAGGACGAGCCACGATCTGACTCAGATGCAGAAGTGATAGGTCTGTCAACAGGTGAGGCAGGTAACCCTGCTGCAATCCGTCTCTCTCTTTCGATTTTTTGAGCCTTCTCTAACTCAGAAAGGTTGAGCCACCCGCCTTTGACAAGAGCGTTCCTCGCTGTAAACATAAACTATTGAACTAAGTTTTTTGCTTTAGAGAGAGAAAGCTTTGAGAGTTTTTTACAGAATTAAGTTTGAAGGAGATGGTAAAACAGTAGAAATGAATTTGTATTTATAGTAAATCTAAAAAAGCAGTTGATTCCTAGGAGAATTCGAAAAGTTTGGCAATGATTAAAAGACGGCGCTGATGTCACCACCTGTAATTAAAGCGGTTGCTTTTCGAAGAAGGTGGGTTTGAGATTCAAGGTAAAAAACGGCTGAAGCAACCAATCAGAGAGCGACACGTGTCCCACGAACTCTGGCAAAAACCATTTTGAATTCGTAAAGCTTTATCTGTCCGGATAAACCCATAGACCTGTCCGGATTAAAACTACCTCTGACATCAGACTGCTTTTCAGGTCTTTGGCAAGGATACTTGCACAAACACCTAAAAAAGGGGCTCCTGATGAGTCCGAATTCTGCACGCTCCCTGGTCAAGGACAGATCGGTCCAAGGCCTCCGGACCGGACAGATCACACGAACCGGACAGATCATTTTGAACACTATGACCATAGGACTGTTCGAACTATAACAAAAGTACTAAAAAACCTAAACACTTCTTGACTAAGCTACTTGCTCTCCTACTTAGAGCTCATGGGTCTTTGAACATGACTCGGGTCCATTAAACATGACCCGAAAGCCCATAAGGGCCCAAACATCAGAGTATAAATACCCAACCACTTGCATTAACTGTGGGTAATGAGAATTAACTGCTACCAAGCTGCTTAATTATCTCTCTACTCTCTACTCTAAACACTTAACACCCACACACTACCATAAAACACCAACTGAAATTACCATCCTACCCTCAAGCAATTATTATCCACACCAGTCTAATACATTAAAAATCAATTGGTCACGAACCAATCATCACAAAATCTAAAAATAAGTAGTACAATATATATATTTTTTCAGCATAAATTGAGTTTATCGAGCTTAGATAAAAGACAATAGGGGGCTAGTATCACTCGACTATTACATTGAGGTCCAGGTTTTCTAAAACTTGGAAATGCGCCGAATAATTGGATTCTAAATTCCAAACTCGCAAACAAATTTAGATTTTTGCTTATTTTTTTCATTTTTAACTTTGGAAAGAGATGACTTCATGCAATGGGTTTAACATTTATAGTAAAGTTTCATCATCTCATTTTCAGTCAATTTTCTCGTACCTTTTGTGTTCTTCTCCAATAACTATTCTTATATCATTTTAGCTTGAGTGTTGAAGTGATATTTTCTGGATAAATTGTTTGATGAAACTGATTTTCTCGTACCTTTTGTGTCCTTCTCCAATAACTATTCTTATATCATTTTAGCTTGAGTGTTGAACTGATAATTTCTGGATAAATTGTTTGATGAAACTCATTTATTGATGGTGACAATTTATTTGAGAAAACGACTTCACTTTATATAGAAGATTGATATCGAATATATTCTAATCAATTTCTTTATCTTTACAGTATTTCAACTTTATTGGAGTATCATTTTGGGCGTTATTTGAGGAGGTGATAATTTGTTCCTCAAAAGTCAGAGCTCTAAAAGTACGGTGGAAGTTAGATTCCGATATCTGCTTAGGAAGAATGTTAGGAACAAAGAATAAGTGAATAATTTGATGACAATTTATATTGTATGATACGTAACTTATTGAATTGATTCAGTTATTGGTAAAATTTTGTGAGCAAACTAGAATATTCATTATCTCTTTAAAAGAACTTTGAGATAATAAGGCTCAGAATATTGATCTACTCTCGCCATAAGTATCCAACATCAAAACTTTCCAGTAATATAACGGTCATTGGTTTGATATGATAAGCAATATAATATATTTTATTGACTATCTATTTAAAAATAATTGATTTTTTTATTTAATAATTTTTGGTTTAAACCGTAATTATTTTATTATTTATTGTGTGTACTATTGTTTTTTAGTGTGTCCTATATTTATTTATTTAATTAAAAATAGGATATTTGTATTAATTTTAGATAATTTTATACTATTTTAGAATAATATCAATATATTTATCCGTATTAATAAAAACTATTATATTTACATAATTTTTAAATAAATAAAAAATTAACACATTTATTTTTGGGATACTTACCATATAAGACCCATCCAACAAACCTATTAGGGACAAAGGCTTAAAAAATTGAAGAAACTTTCTACCTAAAATACGGTTTTATATAAAATCTAGCAAACAATTGGACCCATTCACTTTCTTTTATTTTTTTAATTTACAATTTTAAATGTTCATATCTTTTAAACTGTAAAACGAAAAAAAAAACGAAAATATTTTTGGTTTTGTTTTTTGAGACAAACAAAACTAGTACCACTCATGATATATTTTGATTTTTTTAAATATATTTTACAGAGGTTTCTCATAAATCTAGTTTCACATCTAGCCATACAAAATTTAAATAGGTTTCACATTACATGGTTTGCTATCTATCATAGTGAGCTGATTTCACATCTAGCATTTATCATAGTGGGTCTGAATGCGCATCTAACAGTATAAAATTTAAACAGATTTCGCGTCTAGCAAAACAAGAAAGCTTTCACATCTTCTTCGTTTACACTATAATTGTTTTTTAAAAGTTCGTATCTTTTAAATCGTAACTCGAATTTTTTTTTCCAAAAATACCATTGATTTTATTTTTTTAAGACGAACAAAACTAGTACCACTCATTATATGTTTTGAATTTATTTAAAAATATATATATTTTACACAGCTTTCCCATCTATCACAGTGAGTTGGTTTTGCATCTAGCAATGTAAAATTTAAACATGTTTCACATTACAAGGTTCCGCATCTATCATAGTGGGTTGGTTTCGCATCTAGCATCTATAATAGTGTGCCTGAATTTGTATCTAACAGTATAAAATTTATACAAGTTTTGCATCTATCAAAACAAAGAAAGTTTCGCATCTTCTTTATTTATACTATAATTGTTTTTAAAAATTAAAGTTCGTATCTTTTAAACCTTAACTCAAAAAAAAATCTGAAAACATATTGGTTTTGTTTTTATAAGACGAACAAAACTAGTACCACTCATGATATGTTTTAAATTTTTTAAAAATATATATTTTACACATATTTATCATCTAAGGATATTTAGGGTATCATTGTGTTTTAAATGGTAAAATATGTGAATGAAATTGATCTTTCTCAAAAATACATGAAAATATGGATCTTAAATGGATAATAATATTACTTTTGGATCTTAAATTGTGTTTTGACGTATATCTTAATTGTATATCTGTATTTTGTTGTGTACCGTATACTTTCAAGAGTTAAACGCCTTATTTGTATCATTATAACTATAATTGTATCATTTTTTGAATAAAATATTATACGTGTCTCATTAATTAACAAAATTATATTCGTGTTCTTTTTAAATAAAAACTATCTTGTTTGTGGTTTTTTATTATTTTTAATCAATAAAATATGTTTAGCCATTCATACATGTTCCATCACTAAAATAAAATTTTATTATCAATTCCAATAAAATTAGATTTAATATTTTTATCAATGGAAATGGACGGCGTGATAACCATTTTGATTTAAAAATAACATGAGTACAACACACCACGAACGTAAAAAAGACCATAAAAAATTGTAAAGTTCACGCTCATATCTTCTAAGATGTTATGATACGTTATAAATAACTTATCTTATTTGGAAATTTTAAAATTTAGGTATTATAAATTTATAACACAATATACTAATTCATAAATGAAAATTAATTTTTTTTGAAGTCTAAGAATATTCGACAAATTATTTCATCAATATGATTATGACGATTAAATTGTGACACATCAAATAATATTTTTATTCGGTTCAAATTTATAAATAATATAATTAGCGTCTATTTATACTGCAATTTTTTCAAGTATTTGCATATTTGATCCGTAAAATTATTGAGGGTAAATAGTTTTTAATGAATTACTCGACCTAAGATCTATGTAATGATAATTTTGTATAAAATAGGTTTTCTCGATGAAGCTCATATAGGAGCTTATAAATAAAATATTAGTATTGGAGGTCAATATTTTTTCATATTCCAGTATTTTTATTTTTTGTCTAGTCTTAATACAAAATCTTAATCTCACTTAAAGCTCTAGATTGAAATTCACACTTGTTTAATCTGTGTTTGCAAATTCAATCCGTTATACTCTGCTAGGTCATGTACCAAACTTTTAAAATATAAAAATTAGAATCTTGATGGTTGAATACAAATTCAAAATTAACCGGCAAGACTGATCGACAACACTAGTATTAATAAAAACTTATTTATTATTAATAATATATATAATTATTAAATATATTGTAATTTATAAAATGAAATTTGAATCTCGCGCTTTAGATTAATATCATGATGTGTTTAGTATTTATTTGCCCCACTAAAATGAATACATAATTTATGATTAAAAAATAATATACCAAGCTATTTGAAACCAAAACTCTGAAAAATAATAACCGGAATCGTTAAATACAAATTCAGAATTAATCGTCAAAACTAATCATACGTGTTAATCAAAACTCATTTGTTTTAATAAAATATAGAGATCGAAATAATATTAAGATTTAAATAAAATAATAATTTTTTTATTAACAAATTTTTTATACTATATTATATGTAAGATACATATAGTTGATAAATAAATTGTTCTTCTAATAGAAGAGCGAAAATTGAATTTACTTTAAACTATGATCAATCAGACACGATTACTTGTTTGATACTATTTTAATCCGTAAAAATAAAAATAATTAATTATGATTTATAGTTGATAATTTTTTTATAAAATGATTAATCAAACACGATTACTGTTTTATGCTATTTTAACGGGGAAAAATAAAAATAAATAATTATGATTTCATAATTATAAAATATGTTTATATATATATGTTTTAATATATTTTTTATTAATAGTGAGATGAGTTTGGACAAAAATAAGCTAAAAACAAATAAGGCAATGGGTTTCGTTTCTGGACTTCCAGCAAAGCCCAATTACATTTATACCTAGTTTTTAGCTTAGTCTCAGAGGAGTTTTAATTACTTTTACAATTGGGAGTGAAATTGATTTTAGAGCAAACCCTAATTCGATTAGTGAAGGTCCTACACTTTGATTCCTCAACAATCTTCATTGGAGATCTCTATCTGTTCTAATAGAGTTGATGAACTAGCTTGAGGTATATTTCTTTCTCTCTTTTAGATTTAGATGTTTTAGTTTTTTTCTCACTCGAAGATCGAAGTTTTAAACCACTTTCTTTTTTTATATTCAAAGCGTGAACTAACTTGGATAATTTCTTCTTTTCTGATGATTCTTGAGCTTGAGCATCATCTGTCATACCTAGAATCAACCTGGAAAATTTGAAGGAAGGGTACTTATAGCTGTTTCAGATCTAAGAAACATCAGGTCAGGTATTTCTCATGTTTACAGAGCTCGTTAATACTTATAGATCTTAATATATTGATCTTAATATATTGCAATATTCACTCCTGATATAAGACCCTACACTTTTTTAGTTCTAGTACTCTTAAACTGGTAATAACTAAAAAATAATTGAAAATCTAAGTTATAAAATACATAGAGTTTATTAGCTAATCCTTAGAGTAGCAGATAAAGTAAAAATAATCTCAAAATATATTACAAAATAATATGTATTAAGAACTTAGTATTTTGATGGTAAATATGACTATCTATTAGTCACAATTTCTAGATATCCTACATCCATACTCTCTAGGAGAGTGATTGATCAAAATGAGCAAGAACCTATATGCAATTCTAATCCTTTTTTCTTACTTTTGAGTGCCCATTTTGCCATCCAATTGGCTTCATAACTTTGTTATATATATATATATACACACATGGTCATCATGGTAGCTATAAACTTTTCACAACAAGATATTCATTTATTTAAATGAGATAATTGAGATATTTTTTTTTATCTTTACAAATTATTAAACCATTTAAAAAATCCCTATATTTAACAATTAATGGGGAATGTTTTCCATACATCCTACCATAAGCAACTACAATTTATCCTCTAGAGTTCCTAAGTATACCTCCACCACTAGACTCACCAGATAGGAAACAAGATCCATATGAGTTGAGCTTAATTCTTTACCCCTACTGGAGGTTTTAATTTTAGATTTAGGACAGGACTAAGTTTACTGAGGTGCTTGAAACATCAAACTCCTCTTCTGCCCTGACATCACTATTCCAATATTATTTCTTAATAAGTTTATTATAGTCTAGATTGGAAATAATATGTATAATATATTCAGTTATATATTTAACTGTATTTTTAACATCTTTAACTTTTCCTTTATTTATGGATTTGTAAATCATCCAACATATTATAGGAGGTAGGATAGTCCTTATGTGAACCTCCTTATTTGTTGTTGACCAGAACCAACTACTACTTAGATATTTTATACTTTCCTAGAAGGATACCAAATAAACCTGCAAAGTATTGCCATACTTCACATTGAACAAAGATGTGATTAAGTCACTTAATATTATCACAGAAAATACATTTAGAAGCTATTTAAAATTTCTTGATCTGCATAATAGTATCTCCAAGGATTCAATTTTGAAGTAACCTCCAAAGAAGAAATGAACACTTTTTGGAGTAGCATTGTTCCATATTATTCTAAAGAGATTAGATTTATTTCTTAATTCTAATCTTATTATAAGTTTCTTTAGTTTTAAAATCACCAAAATCAGATAATACCATCTAATTAAATCCTTTATATTTTCTTTTATATTGAACGTTGGAATCTTCTCTATATCAGAAGTAACTACCACAGACTTTAGCTTATCTAAGTTCCATCTACCCTCTGACCAATAGTTACTTACCTTATCATCTTTATAATTATCATATGATAGTAATAATAAATAGATTAAAGAATGGTCGTGATACAAATTCTCTATCCAAAAGTCTATATATCATTTACGTATTTTCCAGAAAATAAATGACTCAGCCACTTCCCTGATGCTTATCAATCTTTTCCATGTTTTAGAATATTTCCTTATTATTTGAACATGGAGAGGATGAGAATTACGACAATATTTAGCCAACATAAATCTAGACCAGAGAGACATTTTCTCTCTGAAATTATACTAAATCTTACATGAAAATTTATTTTAAATATCTTCAATATTTCTTAAATTTAGGTCACACTCCTCATAAGACTTGCATAGATTAGCCTATTTGATCCATATAAATTCCTACTTAAGATCTTTTGAGCCCCAAATAAATTTATTACATAGATTTTCAATTCTCAACATTATAATTTTAGGTAAAATACAACTTTGAAGATAGTAATTTGGTAAACTCAATAGGACTAACTTAGTAAGAATTAATGTAACCCCAAAGGATAATAGCTTGCTTTCTCATTCCATAATTCTTTGTCTTATTTTTTTTAATACCAAATCATCATAATAACATACTTTATTACTTAGATGTATATGAATACCAAGATATTGTAAATGTAGTCTTCCATGTTTTAAACCAGAATATGTTTCAATTTCTTTTAAGGAATGACAAATATTTCTTATACAACCCCAAAGGATAATAGCTTGTTGTCTCATTCCATAATTCTTTGTCTTATTTTTTTTATACCAAATCATCATAATAACATACTTTCTTACTTAGATGTATATGAATACCAAGATATTGTAAATGTAGTCTTCCATGTTTTAAACCAGAATATGTTTCAATTTCTTTTAAGGAATGACAAATATTTCTTATATTATTCATAGACTCATTCACAAATATTAAAAAGTAATCATCGAAAGCTAAACAAGGTATGGTTATAAGACTATTAGATTTATATTTCGTTTTTTTAATTATTTCCAAATCAATTTTTTAGGCCCCTAATTAAAATTTCCTTAATTATTATAAAAAAAACATGGGAAACAAGATCCCATCCTCTTATTATATTATTAGATTAAAAAAAGTCCATGAAGTTATCCATTAACTAATGGAGAACCAAACATAATTAATAAATATTTACAAAATCTACAAACTCTTTTCCAAATCCAAAAGTATCTATAATCCAATTATGAAATTAAAGGAAAACCTATCAAAGGCCTTAGATATGTCAGTTTTTAGCATCACATTACACCCCTAACTCTCTTTTTAGCTCATTAGATAGCACTTGATTCAACATGATACTATCTAGAATACTTCTATCCTTACAAATCCCACTTGCTATCCTGAAATGATTTTAGGAAGAAATAATGACATCGTATCATTTATAATAATTGATATCAACCTATTTAATCTAGTACATAAACCTATTGGTTTATATTTACTCCAAGATTGGGGATAATAAACTTAAGGAATAATGCATATTGATGTTGTATATATGTCCTGAGGCACATGATAACCTTTTAAAAATGCCTCGATAGCCACACATAAATCATTTACAATTATAGTCCAACGCACTTGATAAAACGTGCCATATTTTCCTACAACACTATTAAGGTTCAAAGATTTGATAACATTATATATTTCTTCTTTTTTAGGTAAATCCATCAATGTTTTATTATCAGATTATATAATAAACTTATGTATAATGTATTGTAGATTACCTAAAGTACTTAGGTTGTTATTAGCTGTTGGGTTAAAACACTTAGCGTTTTTATCACCATTTTTAATCCAGTTATAGTGACGTTTATTCTAAAAAAGCTTCCTCCATGGCTAATAGTTGAAGTAAGATGAATTTAGTTTTGTTTGGCTTAACCTTATCCTCAATTTGTTGGGTTTCCTCAAATAAATTTTCCAAGAGCCTAACTTCCTCCTCTTTTTGAGCTATTGCAGCAAAAACATTTCCAAACGTATCATCATTCCAAGTTTTTAATGTTTGCTTAAGTCTTTTTAACTTATTCCAAGAATCATGTATGGGGAGGCCATTCATATCTATTTTTTAGTTTTCTTCAACTATTTTTAGAAATTTATGGTGCAAGAAGCACATGTTTTGAAATTTAAAAGATGTTTTGATTCCATTTTGGTTTGAAGATATCTTAATACAAAGAGGAGAATTGTTTGACCAAGTTCTTGATAATTGCGTGATCCTAATATTTTCAAAATAATCAAGGCAAGCTGAATTATAGAGGATCTTATCAAGTCTTTTCCACTTATGGTTATTAGTCCATGTATATTATTAGTCCATGTATATTTAAATCGTGAAAAAACAACATCATCAAGATTGAAATCAAATATAACAGTGTTAAAATCATCAAGACTATTGATACATAAGGTAGAGTTAAAAACCTGTTCACGAGCACTAGTTATTGTATTAAAAACCCCCCAAACCACCTATTCAATAAAATTTTCTGAGATCGATCTTGGAGTGTCCCATAATGTTCATCTTTGCACTCTTAAACACTTCGAATAAACTACTGGAAATAGAAGTGACTTATTAAAGGAAGAGTAATTAACTTTCTAATATATATATATATATATATATACTGTTCCTTATTATCAATTATGTTCACACTAAAATTATCTTTATGAAAAATCCATATTTCGTTACAAATAATAGCTGCACTAGAATTAAAAACCATTCATATTTGATACTTTTCTAACTTACCGAATATTAACATAGCCTCCTGAATAGCCAAAAAGTCTATTTTTCAGACTTATTTTAATATGTTTTATTATTCTCAGTTTTTTTTTGTTTTTTATACCACAAGCATTCTAACATAATATTGAGATGGTCATTTAGATATGATATTAAAGGTTCTAACAGACCCCTTAATATGTAGACATTCCACCATAAACTATATTAATCCAGAACCATGAGTTGCCTCCAAACCCTATCCATGCTTTAGTTTTAGAATTTATAAATACATAAAATAGAGTTTAAACCTTATAACTATTAAATTTAGCCACTGTGGTTAAAAGAAACTCATAATGATAATAAATTACCAATCAAACTAGCTATAACTTGATAGGGTCTTCGGTGTATATATATACTAAGTATATACTCCAAAAGAATTAAAAACTTAACCCAAACTGAAATTAAAAATGATTTTTAAGTTATAGTTGAATTGACTATAGCATTTAAACGATGTCATTGTACCAATTTCAAATATTTCTCTTTCCATTTTGGTTTATATATATATATATATATATATATAATTTAAATAAATTTTATTTGGTGGTAGGTATAAGCTAAAACTGATTTATTCTTCGGTAGTATATTGGCTTTTACTATAAGATAGTCCCCTAATTTGATGTACTCAAGGATTTAATCCTCATAAATAGTCTTTTAATAATAAAATAATACGTATATAAAAATGTTACTTATTTTTAATATTTACAAATTAATAAGTTGAATCATATAATATTTTTAAATACGAAAATATGAACTTGTAAAATCAATTTAGATGTAACAAAAATGTACCCAAACAGACTACTCGTGTGTGCTTTAAAATATTATGTGATTTCTTACTTTTGTATTCATTAAATGGTGAACTTATTTCTCAACTACGTCATAACTGTCATAACTGGAGGACTTATCAGTAAATCTTCTATATCTATTTTCCCTTTCAAGTTATTTCTGCTGAATACTTAGATTTATTGAATATTATTTAATTATTTTTCTATATTTGTTTCAACTCTTATCTTATAATTGACCATTTCAACAACCCTTAGACCATATGCAGCAGCGCATATTTCGTTAGAAATATGCGCTGCATCTTGGGCAGCAGCGTGTATTTCATACACGCTGGCAGCCCAAGATGGTTTGGGTTCAAAAGATGAATCCCAAACCATCTTTTAAACAACCAATTGCAGCATCTGCAGTTTACCTTTTTTTTTTTTTTAAAAACGGTTTTTTAAAAGAAATGGTTAGTCAAAAAATTTAAAAAAGTATACCATTATTTATAATTTTTCGATATCTACGAGTAGAGACTTGGTTCGTTTCATTCCGACACCGATTTTTTTTTGAGTTTTTTATTTATTTAGTATTTTCAAAATGATTTTTGGAACATTTTCGTAAGTTAAAATTTAAAAAAGTATACCATTATTTATAATTTTTCGATATCTACGAGTAGAGACTTGGTTCGTTTCATTCCGACACCGAATTTTTTTGAGTTTTTTATTTATTTAGTATTTCCGAAACAATTTTCGGAACATTTTTGTAAGTTAAAAAATAAATAAATTATACCATGATTTATAATTTCTTGAGATCTATAAATAGAGACTTGGTTTGATTGATTCGGACAACGAAATTTTTTAAGTTTTTGTATTTCCGAAACAATTTTCGGAACATTTTTGTAAGTTAAAAAAATATATAAATTAAACCATGATTTATAATTTCTTGAGATCTATAAATAGAGACTTCGTTTGACTGATTCGGATACGAAATTTTTTAAGTTTTTGTATTTCCGAAACAATTTTCCGAACATTTTTGTAAGTTAAAAAAAAATATAAATTATACCATGATTTATAATTTCTTGAGATCTATAAATAATAGGTAAAAGACAACATTTATATCATTCTCATTAAACGAAAATAAGTGAAAACAACAATGAGAATAATTGAAATGAGCATACAACAACAATTGAAAACATCACACAACAACAATTGAAAACATCACACAACAACAATAAGTGAAAACAACAATGAGAATAATTGAAATGAGCATACAACAACAATTGAAAACATCACACAACAACAATTGAAAACAACACACACGACAACAATTGAAAACAACACACACGACAACAATTGAAAACAACACACACGACAAACATGTTACTCCGAATTTATACTTTTCATCAAGTCTTCAAACATCTTCTCTTCAATAGGATTACGAACTTTATTCTGCAACTCCATAAACAACTTCATCATCTCAACTTTATTTTGTTGTTGCAATATTTGTTTGTATCCATTAAGCGACTCAGTTTGATATTCTATTAGTTTAATCCTCTCTTTTTGTAAAGTAATTGCTGCATCTTGAGTAGCTTGCATAATCTCCCACCGGTCCGTAGCTACAACTTTTTTACCTCTTTTTTTTTATCCCTACCTTCGGGACGTACATATGTGGAATCAACCGAGTCACCATCACTCTTTCTCTTGGATCCACTACTTCCAGATTCAAGGGCTCCTGTCATATATTTCGGCTGGTCACGAACTAACTTCCACTCTACAAGTAGCTGAAACTTCTTACCATTCGACTCTTGGTACATATTTAAAGCCTCATTAATGTAGTCATCCTCAGACCAACCGCTACGTTTATTTCTACATGCAGCACCGTAAAGACCAACAAAAATACAAATTTGTTTATTGATCGCTTGATAATGACTTTTAGCTTGTCCTTGGGTTCTTGGAATTCCCGTCTCTTCAGTTACAAATTCTGAAACTTTTTGCCAAAATGTTCCACCAGATTGGTTTGTCCCAATCACACTATCATTACTATGGTGGAAAAAACCACATAGTAAAGATTTATTATCCGCTGTACTCCACACCCCATACTGTTTTTTAGTAGTGGATTTTTTAGTATGAGGTACATTACTAGTAGGGGTATCCCCTTCACTTCCTCCAAGAGATATTTGGGTTGAAAATTCTGGCATTTCCGGGATATAAGTGTTTGGGTAGTTCATATGACCAGGAACATAACTATTTCCGGCCATATGTGGGTATCCAAATGGCATGTAAGGTTGGTTGTAGGGATTTTGAATGGAGAAATTGGGAGGCATGCCATATTGAGCAGCAACATTAGGATTCCACTCATTAGGTTGAAGATTTTCAGGACGTTGAGGTCTAGGGTAAGGTGGTCGGGAATTTGAAGGATAGAAATTATAGTTTCTTGAAGGATCCATGAATATAACAAGAAAAGACTAAGAAATAGTGATACAATAGGACACGAAGCTCAAAATATTGGTGTGTCCAAATACAGAAATACAAGCCCCTATTTATAGACAAATGGTGTCCAAACTCAAATTCAAATTCAAATTCAAATTGAAATTGAAATTCAAGTTCAAATTCAAATTCAAATGCAACTCACCCACTTGTTAACTTCTGACATGAGATGACAATTCATTGGTCACAAGACATGGTCTGACATGAGATGACAATTCATTGGTCACTAGCTGCAACTCTAGTAGTTTTTAATTGTTATCCTTGGAATCCGGAAATAGACAAATGCTGTCTGAATTTGAGTTTGAATTCAAATTCAAATTCAAGTTCAAATTCAAATTCAAATGCAACTCAACCACAAGACATGGTTTGAATTATTTACACACACAAACGCAAGTAGATTTTAATTGTTATCCTTCGAAACCTGAAATATACAAATGTTGTCCGTTTTTCACCCACAACACCTTATTTCGAAGGGAACGACGCCACGATTACAAATCACCAGCTACGCTCGTGACATATGGCGTTTTTTGGGCATCTGGAGTCGTTTACTATATTTTATTTCGAATTTTAATTAGTTTAGGGTATTTTTTGTATTTTCGTATTGGGGTTTCCATTCGAACTCTTATTGAATGGCATAATAATACAATGCATTGTCTGAAATTTTACACCAAATTTAGCAAGATAAGACAAGTCACCCACCAAATTTAACAAGATAAGACAAGTCACCCACCAAATTTAGCATGATAAGACAAGTCACGAACCAAATTTAACATGATAAGACAAGTAACCCAGCAACTTTAGCAAGATAAGACAAGGCACTTGCTAAATTTAGCATGATAAGACAAGTCACGAACCAAACTTTAGCAAGATAAGACAAGTCACCCAGCAACTTTAGCAAGATAAGACAAGTCACCCACGTTGGAATTTGGAGACAACGTTGGATTATAAATAGGCCATTCAGCATCGTATGAAAATAAACACAAATATTTGATCCTCAAACTTTCTTTAAAATATCTTCTTCTTCATATCTTGTACTCTTTTAATGGCACCCAAACTTGATTTCTACATAGAAACAATTGAGGAGGTGCAAGCAGAATGGGAAATCCAGCAAGCCATGTTCCAAGAGCAAAGAGAGCTTCTCGAGGAGCTTGAAAGGTTGGAAAACAATAAACATACAAGAATATATATTCCCCGAAATCATCCGTCTGCTCATCGGAGGATAATGTCCGACTATTTCGACGAACCATGTGTATACACTAAGAAACAATTTAGAAGAAGGTTTCGCATGAAGAGGCCCTTGTTTCTCCGTATTGTAGAAGGCTTGACGAATCACAACCGTTATTTTACTCAAAGAGATAATGCTGCAAATAAGCTTGGCTTGACGAGTATCATGAAGTGCACAGCTGCCATGCGCATGCTTGCGTATGGTAATGCCGCGGATGCTTGCGATGAATATATCAACATTGGAGAAACAACTGCAAAGGACTCCGTTCGGTATTTCTGCGAGGGTATAATAGAGCTTTACGGAGGTGAATACTTAAGATCACCTAATGTGGCTGATTTGGAGAGGCTACTAGAAGTCGGTGAAAACCGAGGTTTCCCCGGAATGCTTGGAAGTATCGATTGCATGCATTGGGAATGGAAGAATTGTCCTAAGGCGTGGCATGGGCAGTTTACTAATGGACACAAGGGCAGAGCAACAGTTGTCCTAGAGGCAGTGGCTTCACAAGACTTATGGATATGGCATGCTTTTTTTGGGATGCCAGGTGTTTTAAACGACCTAAATGTACTAGATAGATCACCATTGTTTGATGATATTGAGAACGGTGTCGCCCCGACAGTGGACTTCAATGTGAATGGCAATGAATACAATGTGGGTTACTATCTTGCTGATGGAATATATCCTAAATGGCCCACCTTCGTCAAGTCAATTCAAATGCCCCAAGGCAATGAAGCTAAGTTGTTTTCCAAGATGCAAGAGTCGTGCAGGAAGGATGTGGAACGTGCATTTGGAGTTTTGCAAGCAAGATTTGCCATTATCCATCGTCCATCATTACTATGGAACCTCAAAAGGATGGGTACAATAATGAAGGCATGCATTATTTTGCATAACATGATAGTTGATAATGAACGACATTCATATTCACGGAGTTGGGAAAATATCGATTTCGAACCGGCAAGAAGTGCTGGACCAAGCACATCGTTCACTGTCCAAACTGAAATGCATCCTCGATTGGGAATGCATGTCCAAGGTCGAACTAGAGCCGGATTGCGTGAAAAAGAATTACATATTCAGTTGAAGAATGATCTCGTCAAAAACATTTGGGCTAGATTCGGAACAACCCTCGACTGAGTTGCTCAACTTCACCAAGGTTTAATGTTTTAATGTGTGTGTGTTTGCAATGATTTATGTTTTAATTTGTGCGTGTTTGTGGTTGCAGTAATTTATGTTTTTGTGTGTGCGTGTTTGTGCTTCCAGCAATTTATGTTTTTATGTGTGCATGTTTGTATGTTATTCCAATATTTAATTTTAGTGTGTGTTATTTTTAATATTATTTTACAGTTTATACTTTCATTTAAGTAAATGTACTAACATTACTCAAAGGAACATAAAACAACGGATAACATATATAAGAGTGATTACATATCAACTTCAAGGAAATACGGATGTTCTACCTCTTGTCTCAGATCACGCGGGAGGTCACGAACAAGAATATTCGGAATCAAAAAACGATATTGTAACATGGTAGATGTATAATTAAACATTTAAAAAGAACACCAAACAAATATAATAGCATTACACGTGAAAATAAAATAACATAAATAACTTAAAGCGCTCAAAGGAAATAAAGCAAATACAACAACATAACCCTATAGTAATTTGAAAGGTTTAAAAATAGATAATAACATAATAAGCTATAAATTTGGATTTAAAAATTTTAAATTCATTAAAAAACTTAAAAAATTAAAATTCATAATGTTATTGATATAGTTACATTTAAAAAAAAAATTAAATCATCGATAATTTAAGTAATAATTTGGTAAATAAAAATTAAACAAATAAATTTAGGTGATCAATAATATATTTTATTAAATTTGTAAATTATTTATACTATTAAAAGTTGAAGTTTTTTTCGGAAATCAAACCAATTTTATTTTTAATTTTGATTTTTAAATATACTATATATTATGTATTATATTTTTAATTATTTCAATTTTATAGTTTTTATTTGTAAAGAAAATATATTATGTTAATTTAAAAAAATTATTTATTTTAATATATATAATTTTAATATAAATATATAGTAAATAATAAGAAAGATAAATAAAAATATATGGTAGGATATTGTATGGTAGAATGATGTGGAAGAGAGAGAAATATGGTGGGGTATGCTGAAAGATGAAATATGCACTGCTGTGGGGAGTGAAAATTTTTGCAGAATTATTTGGAGAGTATGCTGATGTGGCGCTGATGTGGCGCGCTTTTGAGAGATGAAATATCCCCACTGTTGTGGATGGTCTTAGACCATATGCAGCAGCGTGTATTTCATACACGCTGGCAGCCCAAGATGGTTTGGGGTTCAAAAGATGAACCCCAAACCATCTTTTAAACAACCAATTGCAGCATGCCATTTGGCATGCTGCAGTTTACTTTTTTTTTTTTTTTTTAGAAAAACGGTTTTTTAAAAGAAATGGTTAGTCAAAAAATTTAAAAAAGTATACCATTATTTATAATTTTTCGATATCTACGAGTAGAGACTTGGTTCGTTTCATTCCGACACCGATTTTTTTTTGAGTTTTTTATTTATTTAGTATTTTCAAAATGATTTTTGGAACATTTTCGTAAGTTAAAAAATTTAAAAAAGTATACCATTATTTATAATTTTTCGATATCTACGAGTAGAGACTTGGTTCGTTTCATTCCGACACCGAATTTTTTTGAGTTTTTTATTTATTTAGTATTTCCGAAACAATTTTCGGAACATTTTTGTAAGTTAAAAAATAAATAAATTATACCATGATTTATAATTTCTTGAGATCTATAAATAGAGACTTGGTTTGATTGATTCGGACAACGAAATTTTTTAAGTTTTTGTATTTCCGAAACAATTTTCGGAACATTTTTGTAAGTTAAAAAAATATATAAATTAAACCATGATTTATAATTTCTTGAGATCTATAAATAGAGACTTCGTTTGACTGATTCGGATACGAAATTTTTTAAGTTTTTGTATTTCCGAAACAATTTTCCGAACATTTTTGTAAGTTAAAAAAAAATA
Organism: Limnanthes douglasii subsp. nivea; assembly: GCA_036936605.1. Taxonomy (NCBI): domain Eukaryota; kingdom Viridiplantae; phylum Streptophyta; class Magnoliopsida; order Brassicales; family Limnanthaceae; genus Limnanthes; species Limnanthes douglasii. The sequence continues at coordinate 170,235,757 of JAUPFV010000005.1, forward strand.
TAAATTATACCATGATTTATAATTTCTTGAGATCTATAAATAATAGGTAAAAGACAACATTTATATCATTCTCATTAAACGAAAATAAGTGAAAACAACAATGAGAATAATTGAAATGAGCATACAACAACAATTGAAAACATCACACAACAACAATTGAAAACATCACACAACAACAATAAGTGAAAACAACAATGAGAATAATTGAAATGAGCATACAACAACAATTGAAAACAGCATACAACAACAATTGAAAACAACACACACGACAACAATTGAAAACAACACACACGACAACAATTGAAAACAACACACACGACAAACATGTTACTCCGAATTTATACTTTTCATCAAGTCTTCAAACATCTTCTCTTCAATAGGATTACGAACTTTATTCTGCAACTCCATAAACAACTTCATCATCTCAACTTTATTTTGTTGTTGCAATATTTGTTTGTATCCATTAAGCGACTCAGTTTGATATTCTATTAGTTTAATCCTCTCTTTTTGTAAAGTAATTGCTGCATCTTGAGTAGCTTGCATAATCTCCCACCGGTCCGTAGCTACAACTTTTTTACCTCTTTTTTTTTATCCCTACCTTCGGGACGTACATATGTGGAATCAACCGAGTCACCATCACTCTTTCTCTTGGATCCACTACTTCCAGATTCAGGGGCTCCTGTCATATATTTCGGCTGGTCACGAACTAACTTCCACTCTACAAGTAGCTGAAACTTCTTACCATTCGACTCTTGGTACATATTTAAAGCCTCATTAATGTAGTCATCCTCAGACCAACCGCTACGTTTATTTCTACATGCAGCACCGTAAAGACCAACAAAAATACAAATTTGTTTATTGATCGCTTGATAATGACTTTTAGCTTGTCCTTGGGTTCTTGGAATTCCCGTCTCTTCAGTTACAAAGTCTGAAACTTTTTGCCAAAATGTTCCACCAGATTGGTTTGTCCCAATCACACTATCATTACTATGGTGGAAAAAACCACATAGTAAAGATTTATTATCCGCTGTACTCCACACCCCATACTGTTTTTTAGTAGTGGATTTTTTAGTATGAGGTACATTACTAGTAGGGGTATCCCCTTCACTTCCTCCAAGAGATATTTGGGTTGAAAATTCTGGCATTTCCGGGATATAAGTGTTTGGGTAGTTCATATGACCAGGAACATAACTATTTCCGGCCATATGTGGGTATCCAAATGGCATGTAAGGTTGGTTGTAGGGATTTTGAATGGAGAAATTGGGAGGCATGCCATATTGAGCAGCAACATTAGGATTCCACTCATTAGGTTGAAGATTTTCAGGACGTTGAGGTCTAGGGTAAGGTGGTCGGGAATTTGAAGGATAGAAATTATAGTTTCTTGAAGGATCCATGAATATAACAAGAAAAGACTAAGAAATAGTGATACAATAGGACACGAAGCTCAAAATATTGGTGTGTCCAAATACAGAAATACAAGCCCCTATTTATAGACAAATGGTGTCCAAACTCAAATTCAAATTCAAATTCAAATTGAAATTGAAATTCAAGTTCAAATTCAAATTCAAATGCAACTCACCCACTTGTTAACTTCTGACAGGAGATGACAATTCATTGGTCACAAGACATGGTCTGACATGAGATGACAATTCATTGGTCACTAGCTGCAACTCTAGTAGTTTTTAATTGTTATCCTTGGAATCCGGAAATAGACAAATGCTGTCTGAATTTGAGTTTGAATTCAAATTCAAATTCAAGTTCAAATTCAAATTCAAATGCAACTCAACCACAAGACATGGTTTGAATTATTTACACACACAAACGCAAGTAGATTTTAATTGTTATCCTTCGAAACCTGAAATATACAAATGTTGTCCGTTTTTCACCCACAACACCTTATTTCGAAGGGAACGACGCCACGATTACAAATCACCAGCTACGCTCGTGACATATGGCGTTTTTTGGGCATCTGGAGTCGTTTACTATATTTTATTTCGAATTTTAATTAGTTTAGGGTATTTTTTGTATTTTCGTATTGGGGTTTCCATTCGAACTCTTATTGAATGGCATAATAATACAATGCATTGTCTGAAATTTTACACCAAATTTAGCAAGATAAGACAAGTCACCCACCAAATTTAACAAGATAAGACAAGTCACCCACCAAATTTAGCATGATAAGACAAGTCACGAACCAAATTTAACATGATAAGACAAGTAACCCATCAACTTTAGCAAGATAAGACAAGGCACTTGCTAAATTTAGCATGATAAGACAAGTCACGCACCAAACTTTAGCAAGATAAGACAAGTCACCCAGCAACTTTAGCAAGATAAGACAAGTCACCCACGTTGGAATTTGGAGACAACGTTGGATTATAAATAGGCCATTCAGCATCGTATGAAAATAAACACAAATATTTGATCCTCAAACTTTCTTTAAAATATCTTCTTCTTCATATCTTGTACTCTTTTAATGGCACCCAAACTTGATTTCTACATAGAAACAATTGAGGAGGTGCAAGCAGAATGGGAAATCCAGCAAGCCATGTTCCAAGAGCAAAGAGAGCTTCTCGAGGAGCTTGAAAGGTTGGAAAACAATAAACATACAAGAATATATATTCCCCGAAATCATCCGTCTGCTCATCGGAGGATAATGTCCGACTATTTCGACGAACCATGTGTATACACTAAGAAACAATTTAGAAGAAGGTTTCGCATGAAGAGGCCCTTGTTTCTCCGTATTGTAGAAGGCTTGACGAATCACAACCGTTATTTTACTCAAAGAGATAATGCTGCAAATAAGCTTGGCTTGACGAGTATCATGAAGTGCACAGCTGCCATGCGCATGCTTGCGTATGGTAATGCCGCGGATGCTTGCGATGAATATATCAACATTGGAGAAACAACTGCAAAGGACTCCGTTCGGTATTTCTGCGAGGGTATAGTAGAGCTTTACGGAGGTGAATACTTAAGATCACCTAATGTGGCTGATTTGGAGAGGCTACTAGAAGTCGGTGAAAACCGAGGTTTCCCCGGAATGCTTGGAAGTATCGATTGCATGCATTGGGAATGGAAGAATTGTCCTAAGGCGTGGCATGGGCAGTTTACTAATGGACACAAGGGCAGAGCAACAGTTGTCCTAGAGGCAGTGGCTTCACAAGACTTATGGATATGGCATGCTTTTTTTGGGATGCCAGGTGTTTTAAACGACCTAAATGTACTAGATAGATCACCATTGTTTGATGATATTGAGAACGGTGTCGCCCCGACAGTGGACTTCAATGTGAATGACAATGAATACAATGTGGGTTACTATCTTGCTGATGGAATATATCCTAAATGGCCCACCTTCGTCAAGTCAATTCAAATGCCCCAAGGCAATGAAGCTAAGTTGTTTTCCAAGATGCAAGAGTCGTGCAGGAAGGATGTGGAACGTGCATTTGGAGTTTTGCAAGCAAGATTTGCCATTATCCATCGTCCATCATTACTATGGAACCTCAAAAGGATGGGTACAATAATGAAGGCATGCATTATTTTGCATAACATGATAGTTGATAATGAACGACATTCATATTCACGGAGTTGGGAAAACATCGATTTCGAACCGGCAAGAAGTGCTGGACCAAGCACATCGTTCACTGTCCAAACTGAAATGCATCCTCGATTGGGAATGCATGTCCAAGGTCGAACTAGAGCCGGATTGCGTGAAAAAGAATTACATATTCAGTTGAAGAATGATCTCGTCAAAAACATTTGGGCTAGATTCGGAACAACCCTCGACTGAGTTGCTCAACTTCACCAAGGTTTAATGTTTTAATGTGTGTGTGTTTGCAATGATTTATGTTTTAATTTGTGCGTGTTTGTGGTTGCAGTAATTTATGTTTTTGTGTGTGCGTGTTTGTGCTTCCAGCAATTTATGTTTTTATGTGTGCATGTTTGTATGTTATTCCAATATTTAATTTTAGTGTGTGTTATTTTTAATATTATTTTACAGTTTATACTTTCATTTAAGTAAATGTACTAACATTACTCAAAGGAACATAAAACAACGGATAACATATATAAGAGTGATTACATATCAACTTCAAGGAAATACGGATGTTCTACCTCTTGTCTCAGATCACGCGGGAGGTCACGAACAAGAATATTCGGAATCAAAAAACGATATTGTAACATGGTAGATGTATAATTAAACATTTAAAAAGAACACCAAACAAATATAATAGCATTACACGTGAAAATAAAATAACATAAATAACTTAAAGCGCTCAAAGGAAATAAAGCAAATACAACAACATAACCCTATAGTAATTTGAAAGGTTTAAAAATAGATAATAACATAATAAGCTATAAATTTGGATTTAAAAATTTTAAATTCATTAAAAAACTTAAAAAATTAAAATTCATAATGTTATTGATATAGTTACATTTAAAAAAAATTAAATCATCGATAATTTAAGTAATAATTTGGTAAATAAAAATTAAACAAATAAATTTAGGTGATCAATAATATATTTTATTAAATTTGTAAATTATTTATTCTATTAAAAGTTGAAGTTTTTTTCGGAAATCAAACCAATTTTATTTTTAATTTTGATTTTTAAATATACTATATATTATGTATTATATTTTTAATTATTTCAATTTTATAGTTTTTATTTGTAAAGAAAATATATTATGTTAATTTAAAAAAATTATTTATTTTAATATATATAATTTTAATATAAATATATAGTAAATAATAAGAAAGATAAATAAAAATATATGGTAGGATATTGTATGGTAGAATGATGTGGAAGAGAGAGAAATATGGTGGGGTATGCTGAAAGATGAAATATGCACTGCTGTGGGGAGTGGAAATTTTTGCAGAATTATTTGGAGAGTATGCTGATGTGGCGCTGATGTGGCGCGCTTTTGAGAGATGAAATATCCCCACTGCTGTGGATGGTCTTACAAAAGCAATATGTCATCCTTTCAAGTTTATCTCATGTCATTAAGATAGGTTAAAAGAGTCTCCTTAAGAATGTCTATGCTGCGGTGAAATTGATTTTGATTTTTTCCTTTCGCTTTAGGTTGTCAACATGATTTTGTATGATTATTTGATTCAACTTTATAATAAAATATTATCTTATTCAACTATCATTTTTGTAAATACTAAAATTAAAAACATATATATATATATATATATATATATATATATATATATATATTATTATTTTTTGTTCAAAGTTTTTTTTTTTTTTGGCAAAATTTCATTTATTTAATAAACAGGATTATTACAAAGTTAACCCAAATAAACAGGGCTAATACCTAAACGAAATAGGGCTTTAAAGAGGTACAGAGGCCCAACTAGGCATTACTAACTCAGGGCATATCGAATCCCCAATCAGAAACCCTAAATCCCCTTTCTTCAACCTTCTCTCTTTCACAGACAAAACCCTATTTTCACAGCTCTAACCAGGGTCAATGTACCCTATTCCCATACTTTCTAGTACCACAATAGCCAGTAGATCGTTAGGCATCTCATCACCTTCAAACACCTTGTTTCTTTTCTCCTTTAGACTCCATTTCGAAACCCAATCCGCCGCCACATTTTCCGACCTGGAAATGTGGCTAAGCTTCATTGTCGGCAGCAACAGAGCTCTACAAACGTCCATCCCAACACCATGAGATAAATCTCCTGACGAAACCCTTCTAACCAGCGTCTCACAGTCTGTCTCCAGATCTACATAGCACCAACCGCGCCTACGACACAGCAGAAGCGCTTCAACCAGGGCACACCTCTCCGCTTGAAGAGGGTTTAGCTTTCCAAACAGAAAGCTAGCCCCCTCAATGCAGTTCCCCAGATGATTTCGAACAATGAAGCCACCTGATGCCTCACCGTTGAAACTGCACGCTCCATCCGAATTGATTTTTATCCTACCCTGAGCTGGAGCTCTCCATGACCGGTAAGTTGCTTTCCTCCTTCCTATAGATAACACACCTATCATAGATCCTGCATCTTCCACATTAATCCAGTGTTTAGCCTTAAGTTTTGAATCTATTGCCAAGATAAATCTATTGATTCTATTAACAGCATTGTAGAAAGTATCTGTTGGTTTGTCAAGCTTACAACAATTCCTGTTATACCATATTGTCCACATAATAATCTGTGGAACAATGTGTGTAACATGAAATTTGTTGTTAGTTGACTTAAACCATACAAGTAGCATGTATCTTAGGGTCATAAACCTTCTAACAGGAATTTTGAACATAGACCCATAATAATTCCAAAGGCACCAAAAGTAACTGCAATTGATGAAAAGATGATTGACATCTTCACAATTGCAGCAAAATTGGCACCTTGAAACAATAGCAATATGTTTCCTTTTCATAATGCTATATGTTGGAACAAAACTCTTCAAAACCCTCCAGCAAAGAAATGAAAATTTTGTTGGTATAAAACTGTGCCATATCTTCTTAAAAAAATATAAACTATTGGATTTTAATCTTATGTTTTCCCATGTTCTTTTTGTACAAAATCTTTTATCAGTCGAGAGACACCACTCTATACTGTCCTCCTTTTCACTATTGATTTTAACACTATAAATGTGCTGTTGTCTTTCGTGAGTAAGGAGAGATAATAGAGTAGGATCCCAACAATCCAGTTTCCAAAACGTTTTTACTTTTGCTGGAAGATACCAAGAGTTTTGAGTAGAGACTATAGGTGGCAACTTATGCCAAGAGTCTCTCCAGAAATCCACATTTCCTTGACCCACATTCCAGTGAATAAATTTTTCAGCCCCTTCTCTAATAGAACAAAGGCCTTTCCAAACAATTGAGTCAGTAGACCCACACTTTGCAATCATAGGATGCTTGTTAAAGCAGTAAGTTTTTAGCATCAGGTCTGACCATAAAGAGCTTCCTTTTCTAAAAATATACCATAGCTTATAGGAAAAGGTTAGCTGTATTTCAGATAAGAGCTTAGTATTTAAGCCACCTTCCCCAAATGGTTTGCATAGACTACTCCAAGCAGCCCAATGCAAAGCGCACTCATTCACCTTAGGCCTCCATAAAAACTTATTGAAACATAGTTCAATTTTTTGCAATATACATTTAGGAATTATGCTGTTTTGCATCCTGAAAAAGACAATTGGGTAAAGAACATGTCTTATAAGTGACAATCTGCCACTATAAGACAGGTTCTTTAGGTCCCAATCACTTATTTTATTATGAATTTTAGCTAAGAGAGAAGAGTAATGTACTCCCTTGTTATTTGCAGCAATAGTTGTTCCCAAGTAGCTAAATGGTGCATTGTCTGTCTTGAACCCCATAGTAGCATTGATTCTTGCTGAATTAGCACCAGAGCTTCTTGACGAGGTAATAACTCTTGTCTTGTCTACATTTATAAGTTGACCAGACTCCTGTTGATACTTGTTTAGTATGTTACTTAGATTCTTTATTGCTGCAGGTGAACTGTTAGTGAACACAACTATGTCATCAGCAAATGCAATACAAGGTAATATGTATCCTGATCTTGTAAAAAATTGCATGTTAACATTAGCAGCATATAAATTTTCTAATCCCCTTAAGAGTGCTTCCTCTGCCAGGATAAAGAGACAAGGAGACAAAGGATCCCCTTGTCTCAATCCTGTTTTCTGATGGAAGTACCCTGAGGAAGACCCATTAATGAGTACTGAGACCATCACTTTTGAAATCATCTTATTTATTAGCAACACAACTTTTTCAGAAAACCCAAAACATTTTAATGTTTTAAGCACAAAGGCGTGAGACATCCTGTCAAACGCCTTTGTCATGTCCAGTTGCATGATGATATTGCCTTTAGAAGGCTTCCTCTTAATGTGATGCAACATTTCCTTTATGATTAATATATTATCATGTATTAACCTTTCCTTTACAAATGCACTCTGCCCACGAGAAACTAATTTAGGAAGAATTAATGACATTCTACTGTTTATAAGGGCAGAAACTAGTCTATTTATTATAGTACACATACTAAGTGGTCTATAATTGTTCCAGGATATTGGATTTGCCATTTTAGGGACAAGAACAATCCCAGTGGCAAACACTCCATTTGGAATATCACACCCTGCCAGGTAAGCATTAATAGCTTTACATAAATCACAGTTTATAATAGCCCAACAATGTTTTAGGAAAGAGATATTAAACCCGTCTATGCCTGGAGCACTGTCTTGCTTCATGGCACTTAGAATAGATCTGAGCTCCTCACTTGATGTAGGTTTCAATATCTCAGTATTCTCCCTGTCCAAAACAAGCTTAGGTATGTTGTTTAGTATAGAGTCATGCACATTAAAATCAGAACTAATTTCAGGCACACTTGATAAAATTAATTTAAAATGATTCACTGCAGATGATGCAATGTCACACTCATTAGTAAGCCATATATCATTGTCCTTTATTCCAGCAATAGTATTTTTCTTCCTTTTTTTAGATACATAACTGTGATACAATTTTGTATTTCCATCACAGTCCTTTAACCATGAATTGAAGCATTTCTGCTTCCAAAAACTTTCCTCGTCTTTTAAAGCTAAAATGAGAACACTATTAGCCTTTGAAAGATTTGATTTTGAAACATTATCTTTTGAGGACTGATGGATCAACTCACAGTTCTCTACCTCAATACTTGCCTCTTTAACCTTAGTAAAAATGTTTCCAAAAATTTCAGTATTCCATTTTTTCAAATGATTTTTTAAACGTTTAAGTTTGTACCAAAAAATGGTACCATTCTCTCCATTGCAATGCTTGGCCCAATTCTAACTTACACTAGTCAAGAAGTCAGGGTGATTGGTCCAAGCATTGATAAACTTAAAAGAACTTTTCTTATACATAGAGTTTGTGCTTGAGTCATTAGATATAGAGATTAGCAAAGGAGCATGGTCAGAGCAAGTTCTGACCATGTGACAAACCTGAACCCTTAAATTATTTTGCAAATTCTGATTCATAAACACCCAATCTAATCTCTTCCAGTTGTTATTGTTACTCCAGGTGTAGCGAGATCCACAATATCCAGGAGCCTCCAAGTTACAATTTCGAATGAATTCATTAAAGTCCTCTGCACTAGCTGCATCATATGTTAAGCAATGAAGCTGGTCATCAGGGCATCTGATGGCATTAAAATCACCAGCCATGAGCCAAGGCCCATCACAGGTAAAACTACTTAACTGACTCCATAGCGCTTTTCTTTGTAATCTCTGGTTTTTTGCATATACTGAAGTAAAGAAGTAATTGAATAAAGCATAATTAACTTTCACATGTATAAACTGCTCATGATCTGAAATAACCTCAACACTTATATCCCTTGGCCAGAATAGCCACACTTTGTTAGAAGTATTAACCAGGCAATTCTCAAAACCTAACCTTTTAGCAACCAATTCCACCTTGTCAATCCTTGCCATAGGCTCCTGAATAGCTAACAGTTTAACATTCTCATTTTTTATAAGATATTTTAGCCTAGCAATCGTAGGGTCATTGTGTATTCCCCTTGCATTCCAGCTGATAATTTTAATCATTATCAGATGCATAGTTCTTTGGAATCATTTCTCTCTTTCTAAGAGAGTTTATAGTCAACTTTTTTGCATTGCTATTCCTTGTTGCAGACTTAACTTTTCTAGAAATAACAGCCTCAAAGTCATTCTCATTATCATTTGTACTCATCTTAGGAGAAGGATTATAGCTTCCAGGCTTACCACTTCTAGGAGAGTCATGTAAATTACCCCTGTCTAAATCATTCTCTTCTTCTTCCAGGTTTTGCAGGGCGCTAATTATATCAGGATCCTGATTTGAAGCAGTCCTCTCCTTCACAGGGCTAACCACATTAGTAGAAGGGCAAGACACAGTCGATCTATCTTTTTTGGTAATTATTGACTTTAACTTCCTTCTATATACATGAGTAAAGGCTTGAACTTTGTTAGACATAGAAGTAGTGCTAGTCTTGTCCACAATCTGTAAAGAATCACTCTGTACAGCTTCTTTTTCATTAATAACAGCAGTTTCTTTCACATTCTTTATCTCCAAAGCTTTGTTCTTTTTACAATTTTCTTGCATATGTCCCACATGATTACAAGATTTACAGTACCCTGGAGCATTTTTATAACTGACACTAATATAATGCCATTCTTCTTCACCAAACTCAATCTTTAATTTAAACTTGAGAGCTCTTGAGACATCTATCTCTATTAACGCAAAGCACGCGTTCCATATTTTAAACTATCATATTTAATTTAAACTTTCCAATCTTTAATTTGAACTATATTTTAAAATTTTAAAAACTATCATATTTATCGGTTCAGTTTTATCATTTTGGTTTTTTATCAGTCTCGGTTCTTAAGATGGAACCACGAACCGTACCGCTAAGATTTGGTCTAGTTCTTGGTTCAGTTTCGGTTTGGTTCCCGGTTCTTTAGAACCATTAACAACCCTACTGAGATTAGTAAATTATGCATTTAATTCTAATTCAACCTACTCACGTACATTGTTAGTATTTTAGAATTTATTGTTAGTTTTTTTCTTTTACACCTTAGCATGTATTTATATTTAATATCATATGTTTTGAATAAATTCTTTTCGAAATTTATTTTAGGGTGGATCGTCATAATTTTTATAAGGGAAAATTATTTAGTATTAATGTATCAAATTTATGTATGCTGTAAAGAGCGTATACAGTTATCAAATCAACATAGAGCATATTATTACAAACCTTGTTATGGCAGATATTTTAAGTAAAAAAATGGTTTCCGTAGAAAGGGTACTTGTAAAGAGGAAGTTCCAAAAGATTACAGATATGTACCACGCTGTGACAGTGTTATATGAGCCATGTGATGTTGGAAATATATCGTTTTTGGAGGAGATGGTTACAAAATATGATATCTCTGTAACAGTGGGATGAGATTTTCTAACGAAGTTAGTATGATAACATACTGCTATAACGATGAGTTCGTATTCTTTCTCAGTGTGCTTGATGCGAGAGTGTATCTTCCTTTGCATCCAACGTTGTGTAACTTCTTTCAACTTTTAGATATGTTTCCAAGAAGGCTCATGATAAATGGTAATAGGCTGCCAACAAGTAGTCAAAAGGCGGTTGTAAAGTTGGAGAAAGTTCCAAATTGCAAACGTATGGAATATCTCGAGTGATGAGTCTATATTTCGTGTAGTACTTCAGATGAATGTAGCTCACGGAGCGGGGGTCGGAGGTAAGTCATTTGGAGCTCGATTGGGTGCTCCTGACTAACACGGGTCTAATTCAGCAAAATCTCATGTGGTAGGATTAAAAGGTTTTTCTAGAGAGATAAAGTAATTGACAACATATGAATAGTAAAAACAAGTTGGTCCCCTTAAAGTGAAGTGACATGTGATATCTATATTGGCCCTTATGGGCCTAGGTGGTTCTATTTGCCCAATAATACATAAAGACCATTTTTCCTATACTTGATGAGGTCAGAATTCTTCGACGGGCACTCAAACCCTTTTTTGTTATCTATTTTAATTATTATTTTTGATAAAAAATTATTTAATTATTTAATTATTTTAGATTTATCTTAATAATAATTAATAGACCAAATGTACGTTTCGAACTTGGTGCTTGGCCCATGTATGTTGTTTGGCATATTAAGGCTAAACTTATCATATAAATACTTTATGAGAACACATTTAATATGGTGGAACTTTATGTCTCTAAATAATAACTAAAGCACGTCAATTATCTTTATACTATCTATTTTAAATTTATTACACTTACCAAAATATCATTCGAATAAGATTTACCAATATCAAATTGGCAACCACAGTGGGATCGATTGAGTAAGGTACTCAGATAGAAAAATCTAAAACCTGACATACGAAGTTCACCTTCGGATCTTTATGAAGGATAGATCGTGAAATGCAGGTAGATCGTCTAGAAATTATTAAAGACAGTAAAGTCAATCACTTTTTTACAGTCATCCGATATCGTTAAATGATAGAAGGGGTAAAAATTGCACAGTTTTATCCGGATCTCTAATAAAAACTCTTCAACATGTAATTGAGAGCTAGAAATACCAAAAGCTATGATGATTTCCAATATATTCTTCAAAACAACCGGTGTAGCTTGACTATGATAACACTTCAAAGAACCTCAGTAGCTGAGGATGCATAGAATCTTGCAATCCCTAATCAAATATATCATGGTAGATCATAAACTTATATATTATGATCAAGGTATGCGTTTCATCAGGAACAGGAAGCTGCACGATAGCTATAGGAGACATGTTATAGATGGTATTTGATAAAGGGAGAAAACTAAGGTGAAGAATAAGCTTCAATGTAATGAACAAAAGGTTTAAATTGATATGATTAAATATCAAGGACTAAACTAAAGCAAACATAAGGATTGAGGGGGTCATATGTAATAACTAGTAAACCTGTTTACAAATAGTAAAAGAGTAAGTTGAGAAGATCCATTTATGAGAGGGTAAACATGTAAATTCAGAATCTACCCCATGTACTATACAAAGGACATTCTCTTATTGGGAAAAGGGCCAATGGTTATTCAATGATTGCTACATTTATTCTTTTGTTCTCTTTCTCTCTCTACTGATTCAGTTTCTCTCTGTAAAACCACCTCATACGAACATTTACTTGACATATACTCTCATACGAAGATAGTTTTAACATGATTAATAACTAAAAAATATCTAAAAGAATTAGTGGCGTCGTCCGTAAGAAGGCGATTGGTACCCCGAATCGTTGTTCCAAAAACAATAATATTAATCTTAAAACATTGTAAGGGTGATGGATACTGAAGTCCATATAGAGCTAGAGGTTGATCCAAAAAACCATGTGATCGGAGATTCATCTGGAGATCTCATGATTGAGGAACAAGTAATAAATGAAGGAAACAACAACAACCGATATAGTGAAGAGCTACTTGAAGAATATGTCTTGGTAGCTCGACGAAAATAATTATTAGAAGATATTTAGAGGTTAAATGCGGAAAATGAAGTGATAATTAGTTCATGGAGAATTAAGTCTAAGGTCCAATAAGAACGAACAATAGTAACAGACCCAGTGAAAGACGTTTCTCAGTCCAAGGAGAAGTATTATAGAAAAAAATCATTGTTCTTTTAAAAGACGAGCAAGATCTGGACAACGCTATGAATCAAGAGAATCCAATGAATATTCATCTTTTAGCTCAGATGAATCTTTGTCCTTGAAAATGGATACTCGACATAAGAAAAAATTACATGCAAAGAAATTTGATGGGACACAAAGGTGCTCAGAGAGCAACAAGTTTGAGGAAGGAAAAGTACGATCATGGAAATAAATTTTTTTATTCTAAAGATCCCGATAAAGTGGCGAATGTAACTCGACGCGAACAAATAACTCCTTGTATGAAAATTTAGTCTGTTAACCATGACCATAAGTATCGTGTGAGTAATCAATACACGTTCCCATCCGAGGAAGGTTTGTATGCGGTGGTAAATGAATTTCCGAGGGGAAGTGTGCATAATATGGGTTATAAATGGAGATCATCCACACTCTCCCCGGAAATTCTGTCAGGTCATCTTACGAAATGGTTTGATATCTCTAAACTGGAAAAGTTTAACGGAACACAAGACCTGGATAACCACATCGAACAATTCAAAAATTTCATTATTAATTATGACGATGATGATAAACTGTTGTGTAAGGCTTTCTCTCAAAATTTCAATAATGTTGCATCAAAATGGTATAGTCATTTGGCTTAAGGTTGTATCAAGAATGTTGACATGTTCTGGATCATGTTTCGCCAGCATTTTGTTGGAAGCAAAAAGTTCTGTGCGAATGGGGATACGATAATCTATTGCAGGCAAAATGTGGGGGAAACTCTCAAAGAATACGAGAAGCTTTATTCAAGTCAAAACAAACATGAAACTCTACGAGGATAAAGTGGCTATGGGTGCCTTTCGAATGGGTCTACTCCCTGGGGTAATGAAAGATAATGCTACGAAAACACATGTTATAACGTTTGGATCATCAGAGTTAGAGTCCATTCCACAGTTTAATCCAAATCAATTTTACCAACATCCAACAATGATAAAAAGTTGTGCACCACCAACAAATATCCGACAACAGGTGTCGCAACCAGCAAGTATGGTCCGACCTCGAGAACCTGCTCAAGACATAAGTCAGGAACCTCCAAGAGTTAAAGAATATGCACCAATGGTCAACGCTCATCAATATTTCTGACCCATGTCAAACAAATGGATCTGACCTGCTTATTTTACCGAATTGACTAGGTGTATAGTGATTATCTTCGAGAAAGTACGACCACATGTCCATTTTTGTAAACCATTTCCGGTGAAAACTCCAAAGAAGAACATAAAAAATAAATATTTTCAGTATCACGAGGATATAAAACACGATACAAAGGAATGCGTGACATTAAAAAAATATAATACTTGATCGAAAATAGAAAGTTAACTGCATTTATGAAGAAGAATTATTCAGTTTCTCCAAAGCAAGAAGTTGTTACAAAGCAAGAAGATGATTTAATGATATCTAGAAAAAAATGATAAAGAGTCTATTGATGTGTTTGGCATCTCCACTGAGTATTAAGATCCAAAACCGGGCAGAAACAACATAAATATAGTGAAAGAGCCGATTTTGAGAGGAAATATTCGTAAATTATGTGCTTTCTTTGAATCACTAACAATATTTGGTGGAGATACTGCTGTAGGAACATCAAACTATTCTCGGATGAGATATATTGTTAGTCTAGCAACACAATTGGAAGCAAATACTTCACTATATTTGTATATAAGTTCGTCTCCAATAATCTAATTTGAAGATGATGATATGAGAGATGTAGCTAGTTGACTTGAGGATGTGGTAGTTATCGTGACAGAGATAGTTGGGAACAAGATACGAAAAATTCCGATCAATACTGGCAGTTCGACCAACATTTTAATTATGACTACTTATATCTAGATAAAAAACCCACCAACGATTATATGATCGGATTAGATGATAGTAGGATTTACCGGGGCTACAACTAAGGTCATCGAAGAATTCGTGGGAAGAGTTAGAAGAAGTCAGAAGATGGGAATAGAACGTTATCGAACACTTTTGGCCCCTAAACAGATTAAGAGGGTTGACACAAAGAAATAATAGTAGTAAGTTGGGCTTCCCTTAGGGTCTGATCCCGTAGATGATGCGAGGGAATCCCCCAGGTTCATGGTCCCAGACGACAGCTTCGAGGACTATGTCTTTTCTCCGCGTAAAAGCTTCAAAATTGGCATACAGCTATCTTTGGAGTTAAAATAAATTTTAATTAATTTTTATTAACGAAATTACGTTTGTTTACATGGTGTACAGAGGATGCCACATGAGTCCATACATATATATTATTTGTCATAAGCTGGCAGTAGGAAGTACTGTTCGTCCTATAATCCAAAAGAGAAGATCTTTCTCTGCAAGAAAAATCTGAAACTATTATGGCATAGGTAGATCGTTTCACTAATATGGGTCACATACATGAGTCACAATATCCTTTATGGACTGCTTATCCGGCCCTACTAAAGAAGAAGAATAAAAAATGTCAAATTTGTGTGGACTTCACTGATCTAAACAGAACTTTCCCCAAAGATCCTTTCCATGTACCCAGAATAAATCAGTTAGTTGATTCAACGTCTGAAAATCGCCTACTCTCTTTCACGGATGCTTACGCCGGGTATAATCAGATCCAAATGGACCCAAACGATTAGAGAGTACTACTTTCATCACCGAAAGAGGTTTACATTGCTATAAGGTAATTTTATTCAGATTAAAAAATGCTGGAGCAACTTACCAGCGTTTAGTAAACAAAGATTTTGAGGCTTAAATCGGGAGAAACGTTGAAATATATATTGATGACATGTTAGTCAAGAGTGTGAGGGTTGAAAACCATTTGACAGACTTAGAATAAACTTTTTCTTAGTTGAGAAAGATAAATTTGAAGTTGAATTCAGAAAAAGTGTACATTTTGGGTAAGATCCGGAACGTTTTTAGGGTATATAGTCAGCGAGCATTGTATAGAAGTTGATCTGATACAACTAAAAGCTTTGAGCACTATGGCACTACCTAGAACGATCAAAGAGGTACAAATCGTAACAGGAATATTGACAACTTTAAACAAATTCATATCTTGATCATTGGATAAGTGCGCTTCTTTTTTCCAAGTGGTCAGAAGAGCAAATTATTTTGACTGGACCCAAGAATGCTCAGAGGCTTTTCATTAAATCAAAGAGTATATTTCTTTTCCATAAATCTTGATAAAGCCAAATTCGGGACAAAAGCTGTATATCTACTTGGCAATGTCAAATTATGTTGTAAGTGTTGTTTTGATCTGAGAAGAAGATAACTCTCCAAAACCAGTGTATTATGTGAGTAAACGTCTTTTAGATGCCAAGAAACGGTATTTAAAGTTAGAAAAACTAGCCCTTGCATTAGTCACCGCTGCGTGAAAAAATATACCTTCTTTTCAGGCCCACTATATCACCGTACGAACATATTTTCCATTGAAAAATATGCTACAAAGACCAGATGTGTCATGAAGAATCACTAAGTGGTATTTTGAGTTGGGAGATTTCGATATCGAGTTTGAGCCAAGAACCGCCATCACAATACAAGTGTTAGCGGATTTTTTAGTCGAATTTCATTCTAAATGGACAGATATGGAAGTTGATGAGGAAAACATTGGAGTAGAGTGGACCCTTCGAACATATGCAGATTCCAGCTCGTCAAGATGTGGAGCAGGAGTGTGGTTGGTTTATGTAGAGGGAATTTCAATTTATCAAGCTATCAGTTTCGGATTTAAAGCATCAAATAATGAGGCTAAGTAGGAAGCTGCCTTGGCAGGTTTGAGACTCGCTCAAATTTGTGGGGCTAAGAAAGTAAGGCTGGTGAGTGACTCACAACTTCTTATAAACTATGCAACTGGGCAATCTGAGGCAAGAGAAGATCATTTAGTGAGTATTTGAGGGATTTAAAGGCTTTAACATTGGGTTTGAAGGCATCAGGTACAAACATGTTCATAGGGCTGGAAATTTAACGGCTGATTCTTTAGCTAAGGCTTCTTATTTAGAGGAGTGCCCTTCGATTATTACATAAGAAAATCGTTCTATAAGATTTATAAATTTCTACAAGCATAACATAAGTTTGGAGGAGTGAGATTAAGACATACAGTTATGTCGTCCTTGGAGATATATTGTATAAAAGAATATGATTTAAGACATACAGTTATGTCGTCCTTGGAGATATATTGTATAAAAAATCTTTTAGTCGGCATCTACATTGATGCTTAGGAGAGAATGAATCGCAGATGATACTATCAGAATTACACGATGGGTACGAATCAACGCACTGCGAATACAAAACACTGATACAAAGAGTTCTTCTTGTAGGATACTATTGGCCTACACTCTCCTCAGATGCTAACGAATTAGTTCAGAAATGTGACAAATCCCAGAGATTTTCCAATACAATCCATACACTAGATGTGACTCTCGAGTCAATATCTGAATACCTACCGTTTGACCGATGAGGTATTGACTTGGTCGACCATTACCAATGGCATCCGGAGGACGACATGCGATAATTGTTTAAGTTGATTATTTCTCTAAATGGGTGAAAGCTGAACCTTTAACATGAAGAAAAGCTAAAGACGTGATCAAATTTATTTTTTCCAACATTTGTTGTCGTTTTGGGGTTCCGAGTGAAATAACAATAGACAATGGACCACCGGTTCGATAACAAAGAAATGAAATCTTTTTTTGCTTCTAAAGGGATACATCATTGCTATTCGGCACCTTTCCATCGCCAAGTGAATGGCCAAGTCGAGGTTACCAATCGGATAATTTTGGATGGCTTAAAAAAGAACTTGGAATGTAAGGTTGGAAAATGGTCGGATTATTTACAAGAATTTTTTTGGGCTTACAGTACCATTCTCCGAACTGCAAACAAGAATCATTGTTCGCGCTGGTTTATGATATGGATGCATTAGTTCCGTCCAAGACAATCCTCCCCTCGAGTAGGCTCAGTGAATACTCCGAGGAGAAAAATGATAAAGGAAAGCATGCATAGTTAGATTTTGTGGAAGAAAAAGAGGGAGGGCACAACTGAATTCTCTACAATATAAGACTTTGATGAGAAGTCGCTACGCTTCAAATCTTAAGCGACCAGAATTTGAAACAGGGCACAAAGTGCTGAGGAAGGTGGTCCCTCATACGAAAGAAAAACATCTTGGTAAGTTAGCTCCCAATTAGGAAGTTCCATACACGGTAACGACGAAAGTCAAGCCAGGACAGGACACAAAGATAAGGAATGAAATGATCTTCTTCACCCCTAAAATATTGAACATCTCAAGATTTATTTGGAATGAATATGTAAACTTAATTTTTTTGTGAACTTATGTAAGTATCGATGACATACTCTTTCCTACCCTGGTAGCGCAAAAAGGTTTTAATGACGTGTCGGAATAACCGACTCATATGTAAAACTTCTTTGCCATCTTATAATAACTACAATATCCATCTTTTTGAACTAAAGATACATTCCAACGAATGTTGGATGACAATTTTCATCTTTTTGAACTAAAGATACCTTCCAACGACTGTTGGATGACAATGTTCATCTTTTTGAACTAAAGATACCTTCTAAAGAATGTTTGATGACAATGGTTATCTTTTTAAACTAAAGAGACCATCCAAATTTTTTTGGACTACAACGTTCATCTTTTTTAAATAGAAAAATCCCTTAACAAATGCTGATCAACAATACTTTTTCATGTGAAAAAATTTGGAAGAAGAATGTAAGTGTTTTCGAAAAAGATAAGGGTAAAATATTTTCATATAAAAAACTTTGGAAAAAGAAATATGAGTATTTGTTATAAATTCCTAATTAAAAAATTTCACATAAAAAAGTTTGGAGTAAGATCAAGCTTCATGGGATAGTATAGAACCAAAAAGCTTACTCATTAAAAACTTTCACATAAAAACGTTTGGAGTAAGATCAAGCTTCAGGGGATAGTACATAAGAAAAAATCTTACTCATTAAAAACTTTCACAATACAAAGCATATTATCCGTATATAAAAGTTAAACAAAAGTTTGACAAATGGTACTAAGAGATGAGTATGAAGTAAGAGTTACACAAAAAGATGAAATTTAACACGAAAAGTGATAAACACCAATATTATTCAGAAGCGGCATCTTTTTTATTGTCTTCTGAGGAACCAGGGTCGGATGAAGAACTTTCTGAATCGACGGAAGTCACTTCACCCTCCAAATAAACTCATACTGGGAGATGTCTTTCTATAACACACCCCCAGATACTTCCTAGCTTTAAATCAGGAAAGCGCTCATGCATCTCTTAAACTAAAACAGTCTTTATGTTGGCGTCCCTCTTTTCAAGGTGATAGATGCAATCAACAACATATTCCTAAATACATTTCTTCTTATCAGTCACGAAGTTTTTCTTCAAAAAGTCATTCTCTGCAGAGATATTTTCAATCTCTTTAACAACACTCTCAAAGTACTTCTAGGTTTTATCACAAGAATCAAAGAGACCGTCGATGATAGTATTCCGTTCGACCTCCCTAGCGATGAATCTTTCCCTTTCATCATCGAATTTTTATTTCTCTTTAGAAATTTTAGTTTCTAATTCAGTAATCTTTTTCAAGTGCTCAACAGATTTATCATTCTCAATGGCGAGTAGATCTTCTAACCTCTTCACCTCGGTTTTTCTTTGGTCAGTAGATATTTTCTTCTCACATGCGAGCTCTTCTTTGAATGACTTTTCTTTTATAACGATCTTTTCAGTTGGACTTCCTTTTAAGGATAGCAGCAGCACGAAGCAACCTATTAAGCTCATTCACAACAAAGTCATTCTCGTAAACATCGAAATAAATCGAGGTAGCAGAAACATTTTCTCCTTCTTCTGGAATCTCTTCCTGGTTTCCTTGGTTAGCAACTTGCCTTCTTTTGGAACAAACTCTTTGGTAGAATCTGAATCGAAAACAACAACCCTTTTGATAGGAGGCAAACTTGGACTAGTGGTGTTATCATCCTCCTCTTCATTATCAACTATTTTCTTGTTCTTTTCTTGGGAAGAATATCTCCTTACACTTGCATTACGACACCTTTTCTCCCAGTTGGTCTCAGTTCGACAACAACTTCAGGGTTGACATAAATTCGATGTTCTTCTCGGACATCAATTTTGTTTTCTTCTCAGATATTAGTTTGTTCTTTTTCTCGGACTTCAACTTTTTATCCTTCTCAAACTTTAGTTTTTTGACCTTCTCAAACTTTAGACTCCGAATCAGTGTCACCTTCAGTATCGTTCTCCTCATCATCGGAGTTTTTAGTAACTTGATGAATGGAACCTTAGCTCTGGTGGAAAGATAAACTAGGTTTTCCAAGCCTTCCAAATACTTCAGTATCGCGTGTTCCAGGGGGTACCATAAACTTCTTCAGTGATTTCACTTGACCCAGATCACATCTCCAAATATGGCTCCTAACCAAGTTCGAGAAAGTCAAAAATATGTGGAACTTATAACTCTAGTTGGTACTTACTCAAAGGCTTAGTTGGGTAAAGATTGTACCTGCAGATTAAACATAGTCTGCGAACGGTTTGGAAATCCCTTTCATAGCTGCTGAGAATAAAATGTTTAGTTTGAGTGATTGAACAAATAAGATCAAATTAGTTTTAGTTTAAGGCCAGTCTTCAAGAAATATTTATGACTTCGTTTTGTCTCCCACGACCTAGAAAATAAAAAAGGATAATGAGAGTTGTTAGCTACACCTGAGATTCCAGTCAGCTGCTTCATTGAGAATTTGATCTGAACTATCCTGGAAGCCAAAATGAATGCCATAAGGGTGTACCACATGTTGGGACCAGCTTGGGACGGATAGAGTTCAATTAGATGGAAAATTCAACCAAGACAGGGTCAGAGGCAAGAGAAAACCTCAGTTGATAAGTTCCGTGTAGAGGATCAATTCGTGACCACAAAAAGACAGCGAGGTTTCTCCGACAGTAGGGAACCGAATCGTGATATTGACAGGAATTCCCCACCATTCCCTAATTTTCACCTCCTCGGATCGGTGGAAATATTTGTACTTCATACGATAGAGTGTGAGCAAATGTTTGGCCTCAACTTCACGAATATTATCTTCTAAGATATCTTCTATGTTTGAAGGAAAATTTGAAGCCTTTTCCTTTTCTTTTTATTGCTTTTCTTCACCAGATAAGTTTTCTCTTGGTTAGCAGGAGAAACGGTCATAATATTAAGGGGAGGAGAAGAGGGTTCCTGACCTGGTACATAATTTCCCGGGGGAGGGGGGGGGGGGGTTAACGCTGGGATAGCCTGAATGAGTTCAGCTTCTACTAGATTCATATTATTTACCCCTTGATCACTATCTGATTCGTCAACCAAGTTTTTCTTTTGTATCTCATGAATGAACTTTAAGACTTTATCTAGTTTGAATATTCTTTGAAGTGGGCTTCCGAGTACTAAACTCAGGGGTAGTTTGAGGGGTTTCTTGTGGGGTTACTTGAGGAATCGTAATAAAAGAGGCGATTTTAATTTTAGTTGACCGCTTAGCTGGCTCTCAAGACTTATTTCCTTTATAACGATCTCTTTTACTCGCTTCAGTAAGATTTTATTTAACACCACCCATGAGAAGAAATGGGGAAAATTTCTGAGAGTCTACAAAAATTGGAGGGTCACCCTTGTTATGTTCAAAACAAGATTAACCAAGGGTGCTAAGTAGTAAGCAGAGCATATAAAGGTGTCTACCTGAAGCTCCTGATATGTCAAAGTGTGTCCGGAGAGGTGACCAATTATCGCGAAATGTTGTTTGATATGTCTCTAAAGGAGAGGGATTCTCTCTGATACTGAAATCTATTTGTTCTTCAACTCTGTTTGAGATATTGAACCACTTCCAGATTTTATATATGTCAAGATTTATAAACTCTCTAGGCATGAAAGGTCAGTCAAGAAATTTAGTGGTAGAAACTATTAATCTCTCTAAAAAACAAGATCTTCTTAGCTTTGTTGAGCTGAGAAAATATGTACAAAACTTGAAACTATGAGTGAATGCAGGTATGTATAGAGAGGTATGGGCTTCAAAAGGTGTGAGGGCCCTAGTAAGTTGAAGTTTTTTTTATCCACACGTATAAGTTTTTGGGAGGATGAAAATCTCTTCGACACGTCTTTTACCTCACAAAGAGATCTCTAAGGCACGTTGGCGTGTGTCAGTAAGTAACCGACACATGTTAGTAATGATGTCATCAGTCTAAAACATTTCTGACACGTTAACGGATATAAAGGTGCACACCGATTAAAGTGAATAATGGGGGAGAATGAGGTCAAAAATTCCAGTGGTGAAGTCATGAATTAGAAGAAATACCCATTATAAATGATAAGCAAAAGAAGCTTCGTACAGAGACCCACCTAGGAAATATGAGTGACAAAGTTATCTGAGAAATGCGTAAAACAAGAATAATCCAGGGAGGGTCACAAAGATGTCATGTTAGGAATGCTACTTAAAGAAGTAACCCAAGGACACCATGAGAACAACTTAAACCAACAGAGGAATAAATCGACCAAAGGCAACGCTGGGAGAGTAATCCGACCAGGAGACCCATAGGAAGAAAAATCTGAGGGGGCTCAAAAGGAAGAAAGGTTTCACTCGGCAAATGAGTCATAATTCAAATAGTTTCACAAGGACTATGAGGCTACTCATAAGGGGAGAAAATTAGGGTGAATATACTGAACAAAAGGTTTAAATTGATATGATGAAATATCAAGGACTAAACTAAAGCAAACATAAGGATTTATGGGGTCATATGTAATAACTAGTAAATTTACTTACAAATAGTAAAAGTATAAGGTGAGAAGATCCATTTATGACAGGGTAAACATGTAAATTCTGAATCTACCCATTTACTATATAAAGAAAATTTTCTTTTTGGAAAAAGGGTCCAATGATTAGTCAATGGTTACTACATTTATTCTTTTGTTTTTCTCTTTCTAGTGATTTAGTTTTTCTCTTTAAAAACAACTCATACAAATATTTTTTTTTGACATATACTCTTATACGAACATAGTTTTAACAAGATTAATAACTAAGAACTATTTGAATTCATCATTATTAAATCAATGAAGAGAATCTAGTTCATGGTAAATATACTTAATTTATATCATATTATCGTGGGGATTTTGGCTAATTCTCATCAAAACGGTGGAAAACACTAAATTGCGTAATGAGCTAGATTAGGCTTGTTGGAATTTTTTTTTCTTTACAAAGCTCACGACAACGATATATTGGCATAATAGATTGGTAATGTTAAAATTTTGTTATAGTGAAATCAGGTCGGGTAACAAAACATAAAGGAATATATTCGGGCATAGGATCGTCTGAAATATAGACATCTAACGAACAAAGGTTTAATGAACGTGTCAAGGAGGTCAGACTCTTAGGTTTGATCTTAATAATGGTGGGTTCTGATTTTGATCGGACAAATTTGTTAAATGTATTGAAGATTAAGAGGATTATCCGAATAAAAATTTGATAGCTTATAATGACATAATTAAAAATTTGATTCTTCAAATGTTGTAAAACAATGTAGGAAAAATACTATTTTATACAATCTGAGGTATAAAAAAACTCTATAGTTTGGAAATATATATAATTCTTATATGTGTGTCTCTTTTTAGCGTCCAAGAAATGCTAGGAGTGGTGATAGTTAATATAAACTGTAAATAGACTAAAAACCATTATTAGTCACCGAAATTGTTCAGGTGTACAAAAAAGTCAATGTTACATTTGTATTAATACAATAATTTTTCTTGCATATTTGGTTACTTACGAAAGAGAAAAAGAGAGTGATGAAGATAAAAAGAAAAAATTAAAAAAATTACCTTGCTAATGAAGTCAGCGAAGAAGATCGGAATATAAGAAGATAGAATATAGAGAAAACCACCTGAATATAGAAAAAACCACCTGAATGAAAAATTAGACCAAATTACTCTGCTAATGAAGAAGAAGATCGGAATATAGAGAAAACCATCGGAATGAAAAAATTAAACCAAATTACCTTGCTAATGAAGAAGAAGATCGGAATATAGAGAAAACCACCTGAATGAAAAATTAAACCAAATTACTTTGCTAACGAAGAAGAAGAAGATCGGAATATAGAGAAAACCATCAGAATGAAAAAAATTAAACCAAATTACCTTGCTAATGAAGAAGAAGATCAGAATATAGAGAAAACCACCTGAATGAAAAATTAAACCAAATTACTTTGCTAACGAAGAAGAAGAAGATCGGAATATAGAGAAAAACATTGGAATGAAAAAAATTAAACCAAATTACCTTGTTAACGAAGACGACGAAGAAGATCAGAATATAAAAAAAACCATCGCAATAGAAAAATTAGACCAAAACATACCTTATAATAAGCAAACAAATAAATAGATGTTATAGTCTACGCAAAACTGATCTAAAAGAGTAAATAGATTTCTATAAAAACAAACTGACCATAATAGTTGAACTTGAAACAGAGGTGCAAGAAGAAGTCACTCTATACAGAAACAGGAACCGATTGAAGTTTAGATTTACAGAGAGAATTTGAAGATGTAGATAGAAAGTTTGAATGCAATAGAAGATAGAAAGAAGAAAAGGATTATTAAAATGGTGAAAAAGACACGTACACTTGTCAATAAAGAAAGAAACAGAAAATGAAACAGCTCGTAGAAAAATTAGATGACACATTATTTAACTTTGTTATTTAATGGACTTTTAAATAGTTATAATTATGTAAATTTATAATTCATTAACAATATTTTAGTCACCTTCTTAAATGATTATGAATTATATACCTTAGTGAAAAAATAAAAGATCATGGTTATCAATATATAATAATTTTCATTATTTATCACTATCTTTTATTTAATGTCTAATATTAAAAATAAAGTTGTAAAAAACCGATTCACTGTTCATAAGCACAGTGAATTGGTCTTTTACTTTAGATTAGTAATAATTTTGATCTTATTATAAATAGACTAATTCATAAATAAAAAATAATTTTTTTAAAGCTTAAAAATATTTTACAAAATATTTGATCAATATAATTTTAACGATCAAATTCTAACATATCAATAGTGTTTTCATTTAGTTTGAATCTATAAATAATGTTATTAACCTTCCTTCATACTGTATTTTTTTATGCGAAATTTGATATGTATACTTGGATATATTTGAATTCGGTAAGGAAGGATTAGTCTGGTTTAGCATACCCAATCCATAGAATTATTAAGTGTGAAGAGTGGATAATAAATTACTAGGCCCACGACCTATATAATGATACTCTTATATCAAACCTTCGTACTTTCCCATAAACCTCCTGTCATAGTTTATAAATAAAAGTTGAAATCTCAGTCAATCTTTTCATATTCATCTCTTATATTTTTATTTAGTATTTATACAAAAATCTAATCTCACTTAAAATTTAGTTTGTAATTGTCTCATTAAAAATTGGGTTTCCTTCTCGAAATTGTGATGTTTAATAAATTCATAATTAATCGAAGAGATTAATCGGTGAGATATATATCATTCTCTCGTTTTATATTTTCTCCTTACTTTTCATATAGTATTGAGACAAAACTCTAATCTCACTTGAAACCTTATATTAATATTCAAATATGTTTAGTCGGTATTTGTTTCACTAGAATTTTTAGATATCGTGTATTTAGAAGATTAAGTTTGTAGATATATGAGGCTACTCGAAACCAAAGTTCGAGGATATGAAAGTAGGATTAGTGATGGTTGAATCAAAATTCAAAATCCTGTATCAATTACATCAATTCCTCTCGTTTGACCATTTGTAGCACTCATAGATACATCCTTAACTTGACTATTTCCTAATAATTGTTGTACTTCACGAATCATATTAATTTGTTGACTGAGAGTATCTCATCCTTTAACCACCAGAGCATTGTAAATATTATACATCTTGTCGATGAAAAATCTACATATAGTATCCGACCAATAATTTGAGTGATTAGTACCTGTGTTTTTTTAAAACGCAAAAATCTCACGATCAGAAGAGGATGATTTTTCTCTTTTCATATTCACCTCTTTTACTTTTTATCCAATATTCACACATCGTGTTTTAGGATCCAACATGCTTTTACTAACATATTAAACGGGGAAATGCTAATTATTAACTTCCCGAACTAGCACCGCACTTGGTATATAGTAGGATACCGCTAAGTAAACATAAAGTTTTTCTCCCATCACTAGTTCAAACAATTTATTGGGTGAAAATATATGTTTTGTTAGCCTGTCTACCTCTTTGATGAATGTTTTGGATTTTTCTGCGAAAAATGCTCTTCGTCTAGGTATTATAGGTCTCACATCAGATCGTATATGCAACTTGTGACAAATGATAATGGCCGGTATACCTGCCTCTTCATTACACCACACAAATACATGCAAAGTTTTGGAAAAAAATGACAGCAGTATTTTTTTCATATCCGGTGTCAGCTTGGATCCAATAGTTACACTTTTTCCATTTGGCCCAATAAAATTTCTTAAGTTATCCTCATCGAATACAATGAAAGGAACTTAATTATAATATAAATGACTAGACATTTTTCCTCTAATTATATACCACATGTCTCTTTCGGGAAAAACTTGAGGGAGCTATCACATCTATCACATATCTCATTTCACTTGGTCTCTTCTACCGTAATTTGTTTTCCTACTTTGTTTAACAAAATACCCTAAATCATTTCCTTCTTACAAGTAATTGTATCAGCCAACTCGCCTACTAATAATCATTGTTTAAACGAAGTTATGACTACTTATTCAAAGAAATCTGTCAAGCCAAATTTGGTATCTTCAAAATGTTTGGTATATTCTTTCAAGGTTTCACTAGGATACTGCCAACAATGGATTATATTATCTTTATTTTCTCAGAACTCTTTACTTCCTAATCGAGTAAGCAAGATTCTTTAGGAAAGAAGAGGTATCGTAAGAGTAAAGATAAAAATAATGCGTACCACAAAAGGGAAATGATCGGCTGAACATAGCGTAAACCATATATTGAGTGATCAATTAGTTATTCAATCTGACCCAGTTATTTTCGCCACTTCTAATGAAGATCATTTGTTTAATCAAGGGCCCTATTAGAGGCAATCGCCTTTGTCTACCAAAATCATGTCCGGATATTTGCCTAAGCACTTTGATGTTTAAAAAATAGAGAAATATGATGGGAACAAAGATCCGGATAACTATCTTGAGCAATTCAGAATTTTATAATGAGTTTTGATAACGATGATAAGTTATTATGCAGTGTTTTTTCTCAAACCTTTGAGGATAGTGCCTTGAAGTGGTATAATAGACTACTCCAGGGGTCGATAAAAAATGTTGACATATTCTGGATGGCTTTCTGAAGACGATTTGTATTCTGAGTAGAAAGCGTACCTCCTACTGTGGTCGCCAATATGATATGGATCAAATTAATAAGAGCGACTATTTGATAAAGTGTTTAGAAGTAATTAATATTTACTCTTGATTAGGGAGATAATAGAGGTGCTTTAACCAAAGTTTAGAGATAGAAAGTCTTGTTTTTGTAATAAATCCATCTTACCCATTAAATATGCCTAAGAGCCTTTGTATAGGCTAAAACAATCTGATGGGCCTAATAGGTCGAAACAACATCATAGGCAAGGCCTAAATTTTGAAATCCCATAAGCACAATAAATATATATAACTAAATTAAATTAAATATTTGTTTTGAATAACTATAAGTAAAAACAATATTGTCTTTATTCAAAATTTCTCTTAGAATATTTTTAGTCTTCATCACCCACGAGGACGCACTAATGATTCATTTGGATATCAATGGAGTGATGATAACCCAGGTGCTGGTTGACGGAGGCAGCTCGATTAATATAATATTCAAGAAACGTTACGACAAAATATTGGAAGTCTCCCATATAATTCCACGTATTGATCCCTGGTAGGCTATAAAAGGTAGTTGTCACAGTGCGTAGGAGATGTCGAGCTCATGGTAAAATTTGACCATCGAAACACCAAAAAGGAACTCAATACACTTTTTATGATCTCCGATTCCCCAAGTTCTTAACACACCATCATTAGCAGACCATGGTTAGACCGAATGGAAGCTACCGTGTGCACCTTTCAGTAATGCGTCAAGTATTTCATCGGCAACACAATAAGGATCATCAGGGGAGCCAGTGGACCGCCCGAACCTGCTATGGTGTAACTGTCGACCCTTCCAAACTGTTGCGATAAAAATTAGCTGGTTATGGGGTGAGAGATAGGCCTACGAACACTATCCCGTCACCCGATGCAGTAGACGATCCTGTGAAACTGATTTGGCGGTCAGCGTTTCTGAGAAAATGAGTGAATAAGTCATGACAGAGGGTTGAATTTTCCAAATCGGTAATGAACTAGATCCTATTATTCAATGTTCCATAATTACTGTGTTAGAACAATATTTGGATATTTTTACGTGGAGTGATAGCGATGTGTTGGGGGTAAACCCATTCGGTTATTTTTCATGAGTTATCCATTGACATACGAGCTAAGCTGATCCACAAGAAATGAAGATCCTAAGATAGTTAGGTACTTCAATCTAGTTAGCCTATGTACGATCCAAGCCATCCCAAACTCATATTTCACATTGACGTCATGCATCATGACATCGAGACTATCAAAGATTGAAATGCTAATGGATAAATGTGTTGCTATTGCGGGGCTGTCAGGGAATCCTTCGATCCCCTTCTACTTTCTTACTTAAAGGGATGAGTACAAACTAGTAAGTGACTTATTGGAGGTTGATAACATGTGGAAGATTAAATTCTTCTTTATTAGTGGCTACTGGGAGAATGGTAACAATATCTAATCAAAGGAAAATCCGAGTTGTATTCAAAGGGTTTGGAAAATATAAAAAACTTCTCGGGACTTGTTTTTAATTTTTAACTTCTTGTATCATTCCTCACTCGTAACTTACTTCTAATTCTTTTTGCAGGTATTGCGGAAGTCTCAACATCAGCACTTGGAAGTTTATAAATTTACCTTTAAAATACTGCACTAATTGGCTGCGGAGAACTAGAACAATGTTTTCATAATTATTTCACTCCAAAAAACCTAGTTTTGAGTCATCATCGGGTATTACCAAACTGGGAGTCTCCCTCGGATCTTCTAAGTCTCTGATTTTGAAGTGGACCTGGATAATTTTTATTATTTTTTGGGTTACACATTTTGGAGTGCCGTAAGAGCCAAAGTGGTAACATCATACGCTCCAGCTACCCTATGGCTACTATGGACAACCCCAACTTGACCCGTAATAACGTGTATTCTCGATAAATAGGATATTCCGAAGATAGTGTTGTACGAAATCTGGACATGCACGACTATAAATAGTACTCAAACTATGTTCTTGAAGGGTCATTATTCGAGCAGAAAATCATATTCAATTACCCCGATTATATTTGTAGTAATCTCCATGAGCTCCACTATTGTTCCATTAAACCAAAGTATAATGAGACAATTGTTTCATATATTTGTAAGTAGACATTAACAACATATTGGCTCAACTACCTATATCAATTAAATCCTTCGCATTATGGTCACCTCGATTGTCGCTCCGATTACCACAACATCTTTATGTATTTCAATAACATCTCGTAAATCATCACCATTAAACACAATGAATGACATCGGATCTTGGTAAACCTGAGCATATATTTTTCCTTCTAACTAAATTGCCAAGCTCACAATATGCCTCTTTCGAGAGCAATCCGAAGGCCCTGATATTGTATCCCCACTAAAAAATAGTCAATAATTCGAAGAATCCACACAAAGTTTTATCATTTGTTACCTTTTCAAGCTCATCAATCACCATAATACTGCTTTGGTCAGGACCATGATCAAGATATTATGAATTTACATCAAACTCATTACAAGGTCCAATTATAACCATCATATTTTCTTGTTTGAGGCAATTTCTATCACTTATCTTCGGATTATAGCTTGATTATCAACGGGGGCTTACAGTTACCCCCTGATTGTATTTGGACAAACATAGTCAGTTTTCTATTCTATAATAACTCTTGGATCTCTTTCTTCAGTGCGATGAAATCCTTTGTATCATGACCCATATCATTTTTATACTTATAAAATCGGGTATTTTGCCTCTTCCTCAGAGTCTGGATTGCGAGTGGCTTTCTGAATTGATCGAAATTTCTTGTCTTGTGAAAGATGGTAGTATCACTCTCTGTTAGCTCCGCAAAATTCTCTCATTGGCATATTGGATTGCTCTAGGTTGGTATTTCTGACCTTGTGGAGGTTGGTTTGTCTTAGGCCGATGAGCATTTTAATCATTATCCTTTGGCCAGAAATTGGAGACTCGTTGGGCTTCTTGATGGTGAGAGCCCGAAGGGATAATTTGTGGAACCTGGTCCTGTAAAGAGATCAACTTTGAATTTCTTCGTCTACCTGTAACAATAAACCCCCCGAAGGACATTGATTTTCATAGTCACATTATCAGCTAATTCTCCAGGGAAGAAGCCCATGTATAAAATAACCTATAGCCATTTGTTCAAAGAAATCTTCCAAGCCATTCTTAGTTTGTATGAAACATTCAGTATAATACTTTTATAGTTTCCCCAATCAACTAGCGTCGCTGAATTATTGTATTTTTATTTCCTCACATTTATTTTCTTCTCACAAACTGCATTCAGAAAGAAATCCAAAACATATCAAAATTCTTGATAGATCCATATAGAAGGCGATTATACCATTTCAAATAACTATTTTTCAAAATTTGGGAAAAAGCCTAGCACAAAAAAACTTATCATTATCATTGTAATATATCATAAAGTTATTAAAATACCAGATGTGGTTATCCGGATCTTTACTCCGATCGAATTTCTTCATCTTAGAGATGTCGGATGGTCAGACAGAATTTCTGCATAGACAAGCAACTGTCTTCAATTATGTCTTTAACTATATTAGTGATTCTCATTAATTGTTTCATAAATTTCCTATCTGGATTGTATAACAGACTGATCATTCTCATTAATTATTTTTTCCTCAATTTATGGTATTTCTTTACCATAATCAACATGTTGTTTGCTTAACCTTTGCTTACACTCTCGATTTTGATGCTAATAGGTATATCTTTTTAAATAGTGATGACTATCATGATTTTTTCTCTTTTTACGACAATAATCAGTATTCGGAGAGGACAAAGAGACACCAAATATTCACTAGAATCTAAAAGACTATACTGATATCTAGTCCTACATTTCGTTTTCGAGGAATTATAACTTTTTTATCTACCTCTTCAGGTACTTTTCTTGATTATGTTGAGCATCTAAGTCTACCACTTCCTCCTCAAAGCCCTCTTGTCCTTCCGGCTTTGGGACTTCCGATCAGATCTTAGTTAGTATTGTTATTATTATTTATTTTTGGGACTTAAGGCCTCGATATCGCCTCAAAATTGGTCACGTTCATCATGCGTGAGGGATCATTCTAGTTCATTATTTACATGCGGTGTGTGGCCTAATCCTTCTCCGACCAGAACTCTAACGATCATCTTGGCAAGATCCAACTGCATCTCAAAATCCATCATTCGTTAAAGTACGAAGGTAAACTTAGACAGGTAAGGTTTTGGATGTTGTTATCTGGGTATCTTTATATCCTCCCACTATGGTCACCACTGATAGTGTCAACGATTTTTGGAGGATAGTTTGGTAACAAAGTAATAAATAACTAATTTTGGATGAGTTGTAGAGAGATAATTGAGCTATTTGGTTATATTTTAGAGAGAGCTGCTCTTGTAGGTTTAGTTAGAAGTATCAATTTTTTTCCAGATCTCATTTAATGGTATTTAATGTTATTTATAGCAACATAGGCCTAGTAGGCTTACATGGTCAGGGGGGGCATTTTGGTAACCCAATATTAAATACCCACAAATCCCATTACTACGTAAATACCTATAATTATTACACTTAATTACACTATAAAATAAACTTTGGTTTGATATCCCATTTTTCCAATTTGCACTTCAGATAATACGATTATCATCGCCACCAGTTTTGGTAGTCCGAACAGATTGTGGGTCATGTTCCTCAGGTTTTGGTGTTGGTGCTCACTTGACCACTTCCTATGGGGGGACTATGTATCAGGTCATACATTTCGTATTTCAGGCCACCAACAATGATGTTGAATATGAGGCAATGATTTCATGGCTTGAACATAATCAGATATGTGGCACTAAAAAGGGTAAGATTATTAAGAGATTTGCAACTCGTTATTAACCATGATCTTGGGAAAGAGAAGCCATGAAAGACACCGTTGTAAGGTATTTGGAAGAGTTGTAAAACCTAGCTAACAAGTTTAATTAAGTAAAATGTAAGTAGACTTAGAGGGTTGAAAACCCTTTGTTTAGTTCCCTAACATCAATAGCTAGTTTTGACTTAGAAACTTGGGTAAAATGACAAGTAAGACGGTTTATTCTTAAATAATATGATTCATAGGATAATATTAAGATTAAAGTCAACGTAATTTACATTAAGGAGGATCGGATGGTCCTGATTCTAAACTACCTCATGCGGGGGGTTTCCAACCAACAAAATTGAGATTCTTAAATTAAAATAGAAAATAAACAAGTACATCGTGATAGGAGGAACAATGAACATTTCAAGGATTTTTAAAACCCCTTTTATGGTATATGGGTTTGAACTATGATTTATATGTACTAGAGAGAGAAATTGCTGTCGGGATTTTTCTAGACAGAGAAATCTTGTTTTATGAGACATAGGTATCCGAAGTAGACACCAAAACCCAAGAAGAAGAAACAACCAGTGTTCGGATTTGTAGACTGGGCTAGCATCGGTGACTGTGTTGAAGAATACCGACGCGCCGGATTAATTTGGAGTCATGACACCAAGCCACTCACGCCTGTACCGCAGCCCCACGACCCTGTTATTGCTCACCCGATCCCCGCAGAGTCCTTTACCTTGCCCAAACCATCTGGTGTTCGGACCCTAGAGCCCATTGTCATATCTTCTAGCAGCAGCTCTCCGCATTCCCCTATTGCTCAATTAAACCGCCTGACGCCTTCATTGGTTAATTCTTACGCTGCTCCGCCCCCTTTTCCGCCCCGACGCCGCGGAAAAGCCCAATTTCTTTCTATGGGAGAAACCAGCTCTCCAACTTCTCCAACATGAGGTAATTCTCCTGAGATGGTTTAGCTTACTCCCTCTATACGAGGATACCGAACTGGTATTAACATTGCTGTGACTTTTTTAGGTCTTAATCAACGGCCACTAACTCCCACAGTTCTAACCCTACTGACCTTGTTGTTCGACAATCCGACCCGGATGCAGCCAGCGCCCTTAGCTCTGACAAAATCCCGGCAGCGAATACCAAAGAGTCGGAGGTGGACGCCCTGCCTATTGAAGACGGTGCTGTTGCTGGTAACGCCACTGCCCCTCCCGCAGAGCCACTTCCCGAGGAGATAGAGGCGATCAACACTACTACAAATCATCGCTGGTTGCCCGCAGACAATGGCATCTCTCTGTTTGAGGGAAAGTATCTTTACTCCTTTGCTGCTGAACAAGAGGAGCTGCTGGTTTGGTGGGGCATCCCGGAGTGCGTCACTGTTAGGTTTCCCGTTCCTGGAGAGACCCCCGTACATGTTCGGTCACGAGAAATCGTGGTTTTTACCGAGCTGTTCAACTAGGGCCACAGGTTCCCCCTGGACCCTGAGATTGTTCTATATTTTGAAACTCTGAAAATCTGCCCCTCTCAGCTGACGCCCAACGCATGGTACACGCTGATGTCCTGCATAATGGCCTCGCGCCTTTCAGGTCGGGTCATGCCCATGGAGGAGTACATAGCCATGTCCGGGCTATCCAAATCTCTCAAGTCGCCTTTCTTCTATTCTTCTCTGGAAAATACCTGGAAGATAGTGAACGACTTTCTTGAGGGCGACAAGGGTTGGAAGCACCGCTTCGTCTTCTTAAGCGGCTGCTGGGAGAATGGCCGCCCTTGTAGTCAAGAGAACCCGAGGCAACTGCTGCGGACATGGGTTCTTGATGGTAAGCTTCTCACATTTTTTTTGTTTATAAATTCGTCCAAGGGCTGAAGAATGACTACTTCAAAGCGGGCAAGGTCACCTTCCAAGTGTTGAAGGACTATGCCAAGCAGCACTGGAGTCGGGCGATGCACCGGGCCTTTAAAAACACCAACACGATCATGAGCAACCTCTAGCATTGTTCATCAGAGGTGCTAACTATCGAGCAGCTAGGTCAGCCCCGAGTATGGAGGACTTGATCGCAAAGACTGATGCGCCTGATGCCCACCTATTTCTTTCGAAGCGCATCAAAGCGCCTAACAAACGCCCAAAATCCGACGATGAGGTCGAGCAAAACAATACCGGGGCTGAAGAAGCAGGTGCTCAGGTTCACCAGGATGAAGCTGCTGCTGAGGGTGATGAGGCCCCGTTGACCCAGGAGCTGGCGCTGAAGCGGAAGGGGAAAGCCGATGCGGAGGGGGATGAGGCTAGAAGGCCTAAACGCTCAAGGAAAGAAAGCGGGTCGGCCGCGGGTGTTGAAAGTGCTACCGTTCCGGTGGTGATGATCCCCGATGATGCCACCCCCTCAAAGGCTTCTAAACATGTCGCGTCGTCGGCCAGCGGCACGAAGCTTCCGGTGTTGTCTGTGCTCGGGAGTCCGCACACTTTCCCGTTGCAGATCACTGACGGACTGACCCTTTCCTTGTACAACATTCTTGTGCCCTTGGCCATGAAGGAGCGTCGGGCAGGGGAACTCAGCCAGAAGCTATCGGGCGCAGAGCCGAGGGTTGCTGGCCTGGAAGAGGAGGTACAGAAGGCTAAAGTTGCTCAAGAACTGGCAGAGGAGCGGCTTGATGAGGCCAAAGGAGCCTTAGAACAAACCAAAAAGGCCAAGGAAGATCGTGCCGCGGGTTTGACACGGGAGATCACTGAACTGAAGGCTGCTAACACTCTCTTTGCTGAAAAATGCAAGAAGTGAATGGAGAAGGAGACAACCGAGGCCAAGGCCGCGTACATGCTGTCTTTTCATCATCGCTTCCCTGACCTTCCCCTCGAGTCGATGTGGCTGGATGTTCCGGAGGACGACCGCCCTTCTGATGTTGCTTGCGAATACGACGAGTCGGACGACACTGGGTCGGAGGAAGATGATGCGTGATTCCCCTATAAACCTTCCTCTGTAAACAAAATTTTCAGACAATCAATATTTCATTCGTACTTATATTTTATTGGATGTTGTGTTCTATAATGGTTTTATAAATGTATGAGAGGATCGGAAATTTGAGATGTAGATAAGTTCGAAAACTGAAAAACCCATAAAGGTTCTGTTGGCCAATGTAACATTGAGACTTTTCCCGCAGGGTCGGGAATTTAAGATGTAGATCAGTTCGAAAACTGAAAAACCCATAAAGGTTCTGTTGATCAATGTAACATTGAAACTTTTCCCGTAGGGTCAGGAATTTAAGATGTAGATCAGTTCGAAAACTGAAAAACCCATAAAGGTTCTGTTGATCAATGTAACATTGAAACTTTCCCGTAGGGTCGGGAATTTAAGATGTAGATTAGTTCGAAAACTGAAAAACCCATATAGGTTCTGTTGATCAATGTAACATTGAAACTTTTCCCGTAGGGTCGGGAATTTAAGATGTAGATCAGTTCGACAACTGAAAAACCCATAAAGGTTCTGTAAAGTAGTCAAAATTTAAAAAAGATTTGTCAATCAGCTCGTCAGCTGACAGAGTCGTTAGTAACACTTCAAAGATGGAAAGGCAAAACAAAATTTGTCAATTAAAGGGGTCGGGAGTTATCGATGCCTCATTAAAACCTTCTCGCGCCACCGTGGTAGGAAAGAGTGCATCCCAGACCCAAAAAAGATATTTAAACGAATAAGTCTAAGTTTACAAAATATAAAATTACTCCAAATACAATTTTAGGTGCTCGATGTTCCATAGTAGCCTTAAGGAACGCCCGAGCTTATCTTGTAACCGGTAAGGCCCGCTCTTGACCTTCTCTATCACTTCGTATGGCCCTTCCGAGTTTGGGGCGAGCTTACCAAGGCTCTTGTCTTTGGTATGCAGAAAAACTCGTCTCAGGACCTTATCACAGACCTTGAATTCCCGCCGTCGTACTTTAGTCGCATACCGACTCCTCATTAAGGTCTGGTAATGTAGAGAATTTAACTGGGCACGGCTCCGTTTTTCCTCAATGAGGTCGAGGGCTAACCGTCTGTTACCTCCATTGGCGTCTTCGTTATAGGTACCGATCCTCAAGGAGGGAAAGATAGATTTTGCCGGAGTGACCGCGTCCATGCCATAGACCAGGGCATAAGGCGATTCTTTAGTCGCCGTTTCAGGCGTAGTTCGGTAAGCCCACAATACTTCCTGCAAATAGTCTGGCCATTTACCAGCTTTTCCTTCGAGGTTCTTTTGAGGTCGTCCAAAATTGTTCTGTTGGTGACTTCGACTTGTCCGTTCGCTTGAGGGTGGAACGGGGCTGAAAAACAGTGCCTAATTATGTGAGTTGTGCAAAAAGACTTCATCTCTTTGCTATCGAATTGGGGTCCATTGTAAATGGTGAGCTTCTGGGGTACCCCGGACCGACAACAGATTTTGGACCAGATAAATCTGATGATGTCCTTAGTCTTGGTGGCGGACAAAGGTTCGGCTTCCACCCACTTGGAAAAGTAGTCAACGGCCACCACGATCGTTTGTCTCCCACCATATGCCATTGGTAGTGGCCCGACAAGATCGATCCCCCATCGGTCAAAGGGTAATCCTTCAGATATGGATTCTAAAGGGGCCGCGGGGACGTTTATAGCATTCACAAACCTTTGACAAGGGTCACATGTTTTTACTATCTGCTGAGCATCTGTCGTTATCGTTGGCCAATAAAATCCGGCCAGAAAATTTCGTCTTATCAAGGCCTAATATCCACAGTGGGCCACGCCCTCCCCGTCGTGCAACTCGGACACAATGATTTGGGACTCATTGACCCCTAAATACCTCAGTAAGGGTCGGCTGAATGATCTTCTGTATAATACGTCGCCCAACAAAACGTAGCATCGGGCTTTGTTGCGTACCTTTCGGGCCGACGCGTAATCGTCCGACAATAAACCTTCGGCTAGGAAATCAATAATGTCTTGTCGCTAATCCGATATAGTTACCGAAGACACCTGACAAGCGATTTCGGGACGGTTATCCAGCTCTTTCCTCTTTATGATAAATGGGTTTTCTTGTTCGGTTATCAAAGGGTAGTTGTTTGCGCAAGAGGCTGATGCTAGAGAGTCGGCCACCATATTCTCGGCTCTTGGAACATGTTCATATGTTACCTTAACGAATGCCGCAGCTAAAACCCTTAATGCGGCTAAGTACTGAACCAGATGCTTTTTTCTGGCTTCCGAGGCTCCCGAGGCTTGATTTATTAAAAGTTGAGAATCACTAACAAGACGTACATTCCTGGCTCCACATACCTGTGCTAGTCGCATACCGGCCAAGGCGGCCTCGTACTCGGCTTCGTTGTTCGAGGTTCGGAAGCCAAATCGGACTGCCTGATGCATATTGATACTCGTTGGTGTAATTATCTGTATACCCGCGCCGCAACCGTTGACGTTTGAACCACCATCGGTTCGGACGATCCATTCATCTTGTTTGGTTGATTTATGCAAGGTTTCTTAGTGCGGTCGGTCAGAATGGAATTCTATTATAAAATCTGCCTGGGCTTGACCTTTGATGGCGGTCCGAGGTTCAAAATGGATGTCGAAATCGCCCAACTCAACCGACCATTTGGACATTCTTCCTGACATGTCCGGGTGTTGGCAGAACGTATTTGAGCGGAAATGAGGTACGGACGACAATAGGGTGTGCTTGAAAGTACGGCCGCATTT
The DNA here is from genome assembly GCA_036936605.1 of Limnanthes douglasii subsp. nivea. Lineage (NCBI taxonomy): Eukaryota > Viridiplantae > Streptophyta > Magnoliopsida > Brassicales > Limnanthaceae > Limnanthes > Limnanthes douglasii. The sequence goes on from JAUPFV010000005.1 coordinate 170,273,770, forward strand.
TTCGTGCTGCGGTTACCAATACTAAAGCCATTTACTCCAGCTTTAGATACCGTGTTTCTGCATCCAGCAAGCTTTTGCTTACGAAGTACACCGCCTTTGGACTGTTTCCGAATCGGTAATCAGAGTCGCACTTACTACAAAATCCAAAACCGCTATGTAAAGAAAAAGAGTCTCTCCTGTCAGAGGCTTTGTTAGAAGGTTCGGGGATGACAAGTAGGTTTTAATTCCTAAGAAGGCAGCATCGCAGTCCGGTGTCCAAGCAAAAATGTTGGCATTTCTCAAGACCTGAAAAAATGGAGCGCACTTGTCAGACGAACGAGAGATAAATCGGTTCAAAGCTATAAGACGCCCAGTCAAGATCTGGACTTCCTTTATACTCTTAGGCGGCATCATGTCGGTAATGGCTTGCAGTTGTATCGGGTCTGCCTCGATTCCCTTCTCGCTAACAAAGAAGCCCAGGAATTTTCCCGACCTTACCCCAAAAGAGCATTTCTCTGGGTTCAACTTGAGATTAATACCTCTGAGATTGTCAAAAGTTTCTCTTAAATCGACAAGGTGTCCCTCGTCTGTGCCGCTCTTTACCAACATATCGTTGATGTAAACCTCCATGTTCCTCCCTATCTGACAATCGAAAGTCTTGTTAACCAACCTCTGATATGTTGCCCCGACGTTTTTCAATCCGAACGGCATAACCTTGTAGCAATACAGACCTCTGCCCGTGATAAACGCTGTGCTTTCCAGGTCTGCTGGGTGCAACTTAATCTGATTGTAGCCCGCGAATGCGTCTATGAAAGATAGCAACCTGTTCCCCGATGTGGAGTCCACCAGTTGGTCGATCCTTGGCATCGGGAAAGGATCCTTCGGGCATGCCCGATTTAGATCGGTAAAATCCACACACATTCTCCATTTTCCGTTTTTATTTTTCACTAGGACTGGATTCGAAGTCCAGAGTGGGTAACTTGATTCCGTGATGTGACCGACGTTGATCATTCATTCGACCTCTCTCAGAATGATTTCTGCTTTTTCTGGAGAAAATGCCCGACGCTTTTGTGAAACGGGTCTGACATTTTTGTTGACAGTTAATTTGTGAATTACATGGTTTTCCGGGACTCCAGTCACGTCCCTCGAGCACCATGCGAATAAATCCAAATTTTCTTGCAGTAATGATATCAATTGTTTCCTGAAAGTTGATGACAATTGGATTCCAATCTGCAGCACTTTCCCTTTGGTAAATTGGTACTTTTCACATTCTTCGTCGGTAGTCAAAAACCTGGGGGCTTCTCTAGGATCATCTACGGGAAACGATCCCAAGGGAAGCCCCTCTAATTGCTAATCACGTGCTTGGACCATCTCCTGATCCCTATTAGGTGCCAAAGCTGCTCGGTAACATTCACGGGCCGCTTTTTAGCTACTTCGGACTACACCTACGTTGTTCCCAACCACGTACTTCAAACATTGATGGACCATGGATGACACCGCATGCATTCGTGATAGCCATGAACTACCAAAAATTGCATTATGAGAAGCTGGCGCGTCTACCACAACGAACAGGACGGTGACCTCCTTTTTGAATGGTCCGCGGCCCAACTAAACGATGCCCTCAAATTCTCCGACCACGTCTGCTGCTGAACCTGTAAACCCCACAATAGTACGGTCCGACCTGGTAATAACCGGGGGCGTCCTAAACTTTGCAAAAATGGATGCAAAGATTATGTTAGCAGAGCTGCCCGTATCTACCAAAATACGTCGGACCTCTTCCCCTGCGATGGTTGCCCCGATAACGATGGCGTCTTCGTGAGGGCCGGCAGCATCTCTCATATCGTCGTCGTCAAAATAAAGGATCGGGGAAAGAATGCCTTTAGAATGGGGGTAGGCCCGAGCCTCCAACTAGGTGGCCAAGTTCACAATATGCCGCTTTCTAGAAGAGTGAGTGGTTCCTGCCATAGAGTCTCCCCCAAAAATAGTCAGTGATTCGAAAAATTGACAAAGGTTCCTTACATTCCCGTTGCTTCCCGCAGTTTCCTCTTCTATGATTCCGATGATGTTACGGTTTGCGTCAGGATCGAGGTACTCGATGGACACATCAAAAGGGTCGGTCGCCTCGGAAATGGCCATAGTCGTTTTGGACTTTGGTTCCGTCACGACTTCTCTCGAGGAGGCACTCTGTTGAGCTTTCTTCTTCACGTATTCCAAGAGGTTTCCATGTTCTATCAACATCTGTATTTCCTTTTTAAGGGCAATACAATCCTTAGTATTGTGCCCCACGTCTTCATGATAACGGCAGTACCGGTTGTTCCTTTGCTCTCAAGGCGTTGGTATAGGGAAAGGCCTCCAATACATCCCGCTTTTCTTAGTTTTCTCATAGATCGAAGGGACACATTCCATCAAGTCAGCGAAATAAGCGGGTCGGATCCACTTATTGGACATAGGTCGCGATGCCACTTGGTTATTCTGTTTCGCTTTTTTGGCTCGGGGGAACCGATGCCTTGACAGGTAAAGACTGGGTCGGTGGTATCGAGCTTATCGGCTGGGCTTGCTGCCCGTTGCTGGGTTGGGACCCTTGTTTTATGACGACCGATGCTTGTACGCTCTGTTGAATATGCGCAGCTAGTTCGGACGCCTCGGTTTCTTCTATCAGAATCCGTTTTTCTATCTGGGCCAGAAGGACGGAAAACGTAAACGCTTGTTTTTTGGTAACCGCCTGCTTCATAGGCCCTGAGAGGAAGCCCAGGCGATACGCAGTTAGTGCCACATTCTCTTCGCAGTTTCTCTTCGCAGTGGTCAAGGTCGGTCTTAGCGTCAATGAAACGCCTGGTATAATCCCTTAGATTCTCTCCCAGCCTCTGCTTACAGTTCATGATTGTGTCTCCATTGGCTCAGAAACTCTTGCTACCGACGAAGTGCTGGCGGAACATTGTCCAGAACATCCCGAAGTCTTTAATGCAGCCCTACGGTAGTCGGTTGTTCCACTTGGATGCTCGGTCCTTGAACGTCATTGAAAATGCTCGACACAGAAGCTTATCGTCGTTATCAAAGCTCAACATAAAATTTTTGAAAGCCTCCAGATGATTATCTGGATCCCCTTTACCGTCATATTTTTCCAATTTGGAAATATCAAATCTCTTCGGGAGATGTCCCGATAATATCTCGTCAGACAATGGAGAAGCCCTCCAACTCATCCCGAACCCGATGACTCCACCTCCGAGTCCCTCGGTCTGAATTCCGTATAGGCCCTCATCCCTCGGGTTGATGAATTAGCTGCTGGTTCGGTACCCCAAGTTCTGGTGGTTCGAGTGCTGCCACTAGACGGGGTAGGGCTACCCGCTCTTCTCGGCTTCCTGTCTGCATCTCTTCTTTTTCAAACGACACTGGTGTCCTTTTCTCGGTGCTACCCTTTTTGAACTTTGGAGAGTCCGAACGGGGTGCCCTATTCCGTCGGGAACGACTCTTCTGCGCTCGCTTGTTCAACCTTTCCTTGCGCCGGTATTCCCTCTCTGATGAATCATCGGCAGTGTAATCGAGAGAGGTCCCTCTGGTCACTTTCGGGTACCGGTCCGCTCTGCCAGTCTGTCTGTCCTCTGGGCGTGACTCCCGATAATACCGAACAGGTTGGGCATCGATGCGATGATCAATAGTTGGGTAATCCTCGTCGCGGTCTTCTACGACAGGCCCTTTGCCTTTAGCTTCCCGGGCCCTTTTTTCGTCTAGCGCCCTCTCCTTCTCTTCGTTCAACTTTGCGATGTCTTCCAGAAGCTGTCTCCTGGTCATGATAAGGGTCGAACGCTTGTCCCAACCTTGCGCATAATATTCTCGACCCGGGGCTTCTTCGCCTTCGGATAATGAAACGGCTCGGGCCACTTCTCTCACAACCCTCTCTCCGATAGCTGAGTCATTCATCTTCTTGTCAAGATCAGATCGTGATTTTTAAAGAAAAATATTCTTTTTTCGGGTATCACAGATTCCCAGAGACGGCGCCAATGATGAGAGAATAAATGACTTAAAGTAAATAATGTTGGATCTTGGACCTATGCAGAATATTCTAGAGAGAGAAAGTAGAAAGAGAGTATTATATTCCAAAGAATGTCCCACCCACCAAGAATAATGGGTCTCCTTTTATAGTATGGAAATGTCTACCCATCCATGTCCTTAGTGGGCTTACTTTATTTCCTTTTTAGTCCTTCACAATATACTTTGTTTACAAATTATCCTCTAATAAATGATAAATACTCTAATAGACATTTTAACTTCCTTCTATTCACAATTGGCTCCTTATTATTATTATTATTGACGAATTGCTCCCTTATCATAAGGACCGCAAGCTCGCACTTAACTAGAAATATCCTTACAAAATAGTGGAAAAAATCAAGGCTAGAACGTACAAGGTAATTGATGAACAAGACAACCCCCTTCCACGTTCGTGGAACATAGAGCATTTAAAGCGCCATATAGTTGATACTATCTTACTTCAATGTAAATATATATCTTTATTAATATTTGGATTTCTTGTTTGTGCACTATTTCATATTACGGTGTTGGAGGAAGGTATAATGAGGCGCATATATAGTCGTACCATTAACAAAACTTTTATCCAAAAGTTTACATGTTGAATAAGTATTAAATCATCCTTAAGTATAAAAGTAAGAGAGTGTGTGAGGTCCAACCTCCATGAAAAATCACCTCTAAAGGATGACAAGACTTCACAACAAAAAGTAACTATGTGCATATAAATATAAATATTAATAAGATTGACTCGTCTAGGTATCTAATTTTACAACAAAATATCAAAACATACAAATATTCTCTACGACTACCAAAGACTTTGATTAAAAAAAACAGAGAACTGAATTGAACACATGCATATATTTATTTGTACTACCAAATTATTTGGTTTAAAATATAAAACAAAAACAAAAACTAAGTAAAAAGAGGAAAGGTTCAGGTATCAACACCATCAACTATCTTAGCTCTTTCTTTTTTAATATTCTGACTATCTTCTCTATATGAAGACTCATCAAGGGTGTTTAGTACTTTAAGTTCCGCAACAGAGGTTTCAGAATGGAGAACCAAAGTAAAAGTAAGAGAATTTGTCTCTTATTTTTCTACTTTTTAATAATATATTATAACCAAACTTCCTCACAAACCAAACTTCAGAATTGTGCGTCATGAAAATCGATTACTGTTTGTTTCATGATCTCTATATTTTTCTCATGATATATCCCTCCGGTGAAATTATAAGACTTCTTGAAAAATTTAGCTTTGGTAACATTATCTTTTTCAATTTTTTTATTCAAGAAGATCACATTATCATCCAAGAGACACTTCCCATCTTCCAAAAGCACGACCTTCTCACCGTGAGTATTTTTTAGCTTTTTGGTAGCCTCATCCCAATCTTACCTCCTTGTATGATGTTAGTTCCTAACAACAAACACTCCAATCTGGATCTTGGTAAGTCAAGCATCAGACTCGACCATGTTCTTAGGTTTCTTTAATGGAATTTTGAGGAGAGTAATGAAGTCTACAAATGTCACATGGTTTTTTTATGTAATACTTCGGATGGCCTCAAACATGTTAGTCATTATCTGAAAAATAAAAGCTAAAATGTTAAACAATATCTAACTTAACAAAAAATCAAATATTAAAGCATTTACCTCAACTTTTAACATAACCTGTCGTATACATGTATCAACTAGACCCATCTTGGTAGGTACAACCAGAAACCTCTTGGTAGCATGCACGTACTGGGAAATCATATGACCAAGGTCCTAAATTCTTATATGGATGACCTTAGCGTCAGATTTCTCCTTATGGCTCCTCTCGGCCCATTAACTGGATCCTAAGCCTCTTGCACCTCCAACAATAGTCTTTTCCCTAGCATTGTCTAAGGTCTGGGATATAGTGCCTTTGACATAGAGTACTATTACCTTGGTGGCATCCTCTTGACTAGTGTTAAGGTCAATAAATACTAGATCCCCTCGATTATTCTCTCCCTTTGCATTTTTCTTTGCCTCCGGTCTCTCAATCTTAGGGCACTTCAAGGCCGGAGGGACCTCAACAACATTTGGACGCTTTAAGTACTTGGTGTGGACAAGATGGCATAGTTTAGATGAGGGTATGGTCATATATACCAGAATCTAAGCTTTTTACTATTATGGAGTAAATTGGATTTAGTCTGAACCTCCTCGAGGTCTCTGTGGACCAGAATCTGAATCAAAATGGAATTTTAGCGTTGAAGAGGTTGTGGTACTTCTTTTCCCATTGTTCTACCGCGTACTATTATATTCCCTCATTGACCTTATTACCTTCAAAATAAGCAAACAAGGAAAAACGACCGTACTCTGCCCCATAAACCTAGTTAAATCTTCAAATAAATACAAATATTGACACGTATTAGACATATATACAACCTACAACAAAAGTAAACTAAATCCTAACATAAGTAGAGCAAAATAGGGGGTTATTATTGTCATCATCTAAAAAGAACAAGTCATTAATTTTATCTTGCGAGCTACTTCTAGTTTGACACCAACCATTTCGGCAATCACTCTCCCACTCCCCACTAAAAAAACAAAAATTTCCTTCCAAAACTTGTTAAACTCAAGAAAGTTAATCAATGTATTACATGTATTTTGGACCGTTAAAATGAAGAAGGTACAAATTTCACGGGTTTATTCAACTCTCTTATGCCAACTCTTTAACCTATAAGGGAGTATCCACAATACCAGAAGCTATGATTATTTCCATTACATTCTTCAAGGAATTAAACAAATCTTAACTAGGTAAGGGGTATAACACTTCAAAGAACCTCAGTACCTGAGGGTGCATGGATAACTACAGTCCTCAATCAAAGAGATCACGGTGGATCACAACCTCATCTATTCTGTGTGAGACATGAATTTTGAATGAAACATGAAGTCTAATGATAATGATAGGAGGGATTCCATATATGACCTTAAATAGGTGAAGAGAATCAGGGTTAAGGTAATTATAATCAGTGTCCAATATATTATCCTTGAGATATCGACTAATTTGTATTAAGATGTTGGGAAGAATTTCAAGGTGTACCAAGCTAGACTGAGCTTGTTGGACTCTTTTTTCCTTAATAATGCTTACAGTGGTGATAGGTTGGTGTAATAGATTTGTAATGTTGATCTTCTTTTATAAGGATATTGGATTAGGTAGGATAAGATAAAGAAACACCTCGAGTGATACGATCATCAGAACTATGGGCCTCAAACGAACACAGATTAGACCTTGATCTTAACAGTATCGTGTCATGATTTTGATTGAATGGCATCACAAGGACAACTAACTATCTGAACGCACGTTCCATCTTTCTCTTCCATAAGAGAATTAATACTATTGAGATCATCGGTCTAGGAATCCTAGAAGACCACTACCTCCATACCACAATAAAAGGCCCAAATCTTAATCACGTCCTTACATTTTCCCATAAGGGAATATCCTATATTTTAATTAAAAAAGAACTTATTACCTATATTTCGGACGAGTCCGAGAAATCTGATTAACAGAAGAGTGGAAGATTCTAGATGATTTGGACGTATGCAGGTAACCTCAAAGACCAACATAGTAAACCTAATTGTAGTGTGAGCAATATAATTTTTACCAAAAATACATTCATGGCGGAGGTGTCGTCGAATTTGCTAAAGGATTAAGTTTATCTATAAAGATAAATGAATAAAAACTTGAAATGAAGAAGGATGTTGGTTTATATAGCGGGTTCTGATCTATCCATATACTAATTTTAATCACTCCAACCTACTGAAAATGTTGAGAGTCTCACGCTTGTGTCATTTGTCGATCATAATTTATGAAAACAAAGCCTAGTTTTAACACGTCTCAATACGCTACTAACACCAGTTCACGAGTGTATCGAAATCACCTGAACTTTACTTATGCTTAGACCCTAAGGAAGACCAAACAAGCTAACATCTACAGTAAATACTGGCCGACAGATTCATGAGTAATTAAATTCATGGTCGTCTCCTCTGGCACACTAACAAGTAACTTGAAAAATTGGCTGACGCACCAGAACAATAAAGTTTCAAGCGACCGGTCCATCTAGTGGTTTATGTTTCCTCTTAAAAATTCACCAATATCTCGAGTGCATCAAGTTCGGAAAGCTCAAACTCTTCTTCTCAACATATTCATCCAACGTTTAGTCATAAACAAATAACACATGTATTAGTTGGTTCATTAGTGATCCTAATTAAAAGCTGGATTCATGTGCTAAAACACTCACTAAAATATATATAAACACACTCTTCATCTACCTTGACAATTGGTGAACAATAAATATAATAATCATTGGCATAATAAAAAATTTTCTTTAAAATATATTACTCTAGCATTAATTACATATGTGTGATACTTTAACTGATTTGAACATATTATTAAAGTTGGAACTTATCCGAAGATCATCATATATATTTAAAATTTAGAATATTATCATATGATAAATATTATTTAAAAGACGAGATTAAGATAATAAAAAAATTGGGTTTTTCCAAATTTTATAGGAAATGTATAATATGAATGTGAATGGTAGAATAAGAACTCCGAAATTTGAAAACATAAATAATTTTTATAAGTGTGACACATTTTAGATTTCAACAAATATTAAGGAGTGGTGATAGTTGATATGAACTATAATAACATACATCGTTTAAAACTATCCATTGTTATGGATTAAACATAAACAAAACCCGACGTTGGAGAGCTCTTTTTGAAAAAAAGGGTTTCTATAGAGAGGAAGGCTATTTTCTCTCCAGAAACCCACTAGAATTTTTATGGTTGTCCACTCTCCCATTCTTCTCTAGCTTTCTTCTCTTTTCGTGCAAACCATTTGGTTCAACATGTCGATCATTGTTTTTATTCTAGAGATGAATTTCAGTTTGCTTTACTTTTCTCTCTAGAATTCTTATGTATCAACGGAGGCTCTCCTGTTGGAGCTCCAAACGTTCGTCATTCATGTAAATCGGTTCTTCTTTTAAGAGTCATTTTTATCTATTTGCGACTTCTTTTATTGGAAGGTATGATCTAAAATCCTCTTGTTAGTTAGATGTTGGTTTTCTGTTCTAGATCTATGGATTCTCATTTTAGATTTAAGGTTTTTGGATTTTTTTCAGGGATTTTTTCATGGATTTTTGGGTTCTAGATCTTAGATTTTCAAATCTAGATTTGTGTTTTTTTTATGTATTACCAACTCCGGTTGTGTGGTTCTGATTGTAATGGTGGTTTGGTTGTAGTAGTTTGGTCCGATAATATAATCTGGTTGTTGTAATTGTTGCTCGATGTTGTATCGTCAATCAGACATTGCTAGTTTAGTGTGCTTGTCACACCTCCATGTTGTTTATTGACATGTTGTTTTATTTTTTGACCTATACAGGAATAAGAATACAGACTTCAGTCATGTTTTGATGTTGGGTCTTTATGTTGAACTAGATTGTTAGGATCTCCTTTACATTATCTTTTTGTTTCTTTAATTATTCAGGACGTTACGAGATATTTTTTATGTACCGGTATTGTTGCATATAGTTTTGAGACTCGTAGCCCATCTCAAGGTATACCACGTGAATTTGTAAAAACATTATTTTTTATATATCTAATAAACAAAATCTTAAAATAAATTGGTATAATAATTTAAGACTCAATTTGTTACAAATCAATCATCACAAAATCTAAAAATAAGTAGTATAATATATATTTTTTTCAACAAGAATTGAATTTATTGAGCTTAGGAAAAAGACAATATGAGACTCATAAGTATCACTCGACGATTACATTGAGACCCAAATTTTATAAAACTTGAAAATGCGACAAATAGTTGGATTCTAAATTCCAAACACGCCAACAAATATAGATTTTTGTCTTTTGTCTTCACTCTTTAACATTGGAAAGAAATGACTTCATGCTTTGAGTTTAACAAGTATAGCAAAGTTTCATCATCTTCTTTTCATTCAACTTCCACGTACCTTTTGTGTTCTCAGCGAAGAGCTATTCTCATATAAATGCTGAGTAAAATGTTCGATGAAAGTGATTTATAGATGGTGAATTTTTATTTAAGAAGGTAGACATACTAATGATCCTTAAGCCAACGACTTCACTTTATATAAAAGATCGATATCGACTCTTCTCTAATCTATTTGTTTTCTTTGCAGTATTTCAACTTTATTGGTATCGGCACCTTCCGAGATAGTCTTCATAGTATCCTTTTGGAAGTTATTTGTGTTGGAATTTCTCCATTAAGTTGGACCGTCACATGTCTTATCGATGTATCGAACTATCGTTAATATTAGTCCAATAAAAGTAATCATAAAGAAAAGAACGGACTAGTAGATAAAATATGTATCATGGAGGTAATTGTATAGATACCAGGTTTAATTCCGAATACTGCGAAGGATTGGATTCGGAAATAAACAACTTAAGCAAAACGTAAAGTTTTGGGGTTATTTTGTAAAACAAAATAATATCGGGTTATGGTCCGTAAGGGTGGCAATTTAATAAGGACTGGTCTTCATTAAGTAACCGTCTGGAAGTTACAAACGGTTAAAAGAGAAGAACCGTTTTCTCACTTCAGTTCTATATAAGAATGAGTTCCTCATTCTTAAAAAAAATGAGATCAATTACAGAGAGAAAAATCATTTAAGAAAAACAAATTGATTCTTCCTTAGAATCAATTACAAAAGTGTGTTTTGGTTGCCATCTCTTAGAAGAATTGATAACCTAGCAAAGGATCACGGATCATCCGCTTCAAGTCAGGAATCTGAATATCAAAGAATGTCTACATCCTGTAAGTTATTTATTCCGCATTATTACAGGATGATTTAATTTCATGGTTCAATAAGTTAAGTAAGAAATCCGATGAGTATTTCTAACAAGTGGTATCAGAGCCACAATGAAGTTAAATTCTTAGTTTTTTTTAGATTATAAATTTAAAAGGGAAATAAAAGTATGTGTAAAGTTTTGAGTTTCAACATCTAAGATGAAGAAAATGCCTTTTAAATTAATTGAAGGCACAAAATTTATGATTTTGAATGCAAATATATAACTTAATAACCATTTGCATAATTTTTGGTGTAATACCTCGAATTGCTTATGGAATTTAATGATATTCTGTTATATATAATTATCCACGGAGTGAAGATGTTAGTCTCATATACTCAATTAAGATAAGATTGTGGGTAATTTATTCAAACTAGAATAGAATTGCAAAATTAAGGTATATATATATATATATATATATATATATATTAATTATTTCAAATATATATCTTTCGTTTACGGAAATTGCGCAAGTTGTTACGGTATAATTGCGTAAGATTATTAAATTTAATATAATTATAAAATTGTTCATTACATCTTACGTGCCTGCAAAAGTTTAAAGGGTTGAACGTGCCTGTAACTGCAAAGGTGTGCTTTAAAATAACGGTTAGCTAAAATGTAGGTGTGCTTTAACTATTGACCTAAAGTAATTTTTTAAGCTAAAAAATAGGTGTGTTGTTGACGTGAGTAAGTTCCGTTAGTTTCCCATGCGTTAGTTTCGCCTTAGTTGACGGTAGCGGTTAGTGCACTACCGTTAGTTGTGCATTAATATTATTTCCATTATTTCCGTTAGTTACGGAAATAGGGAGTAACTATGTGTGTGTGCTGTTTATTATCTACGGACGTAATTGGATATTTCCATTATTTCCGTTAGTTACGGAAATAAGGGAGTAACTACGTGTGTGCTGTTTATTATCTACAGACGTAAGTGGATATTTATATTATATAATTTATTATATATATAAATATCTAAATAGATATTATATTATATATAAATATCTTAATAGATATTATATTATATATATAAATTAGTATTATATTATAATATATATTAAGAATTATATCCTAATATAATTACATGTATATTATAATATAATAAATTTAAGATATAAATTTAATTTTATTAAATTTATATGTAGACTACGAAATAGTTTGGACATTAAGTAAGGTAGTCGTATAGTATTTTTCGAAATAATTAGCATGCTGTCCGAACTTCGGTAAATAATTAATGATTCAATATATCGCCAAAGTGATCCCTATTGCTGAATTAATTATTATAGAGTTTTGACAAGTCTATGATTGACAAGTATGTAAATTTTAATCGGCCCAAAGGAAGGTTGATGTTTGACATAGTTAATCTTAGACACGAGATAGTTATTTGTGAATTGATCATTAAGACAATTGAACTAGGAAAATCGGCCCAAAGGAAGATTTTCTTACTTAAGTCAATTAGTAGGATCAACATTAATTATGCTCAAACTCATACATATACAAATTAATATGCTTGCCCAAAGGTATCTTATTGATGTTGTAAGAGTATGTTTTATTATGCTATGTTTATTTGTTAAATACTATGGAGATTATATGTTAAGTGATGTTTTTGGCTAATTATAGTTTGTTGTTTGTTATGTTAGCAAATTCGTATTTCTATAACCCGGAAGGCAAAAAGGCACCCATACTTAATGGGAGCAACTTTGAGCTGTGGAAAGAAGATATGTTGCTGCACTTGATGTGCCATGATTACGACTTAGCATTAAGGGTCGATGAACCTAAACCTCTGACTGATGACAGTTCTCCTACGGAGAAGAAAGAGTCAGAGGCGTGGGAAAAGTCGAACAAGATAAGTCTAGGGATCATGAAGCAAGCAATTCCATTAGTATTCCGTGGTGCAGTTCCACCTGAGATCACTAATGCGAAAATATTTCTCGAAGAGGTAGAGAAATGTTTTGCCAAGAACGATAAAGTAGAGATTAAGACGCTGCTTATTAAGCTAGCCTCTATGAAATATCGTGGCAAAGGGACTGTTCGTGAGCACATCTTGGAAATGTCAAACATCGCTTCCAAACTGAAAGCACTAAAGATTGACCTTCCCGAAGATGTTGTGGTAAGCTTTGCTTTTCACTCTTTCCCTCATTAGTATAAGAACTTTGAAACTTCTTATAACTGTCAGCGCGAGAAATGGACTCTCAACGAGCTCATCTCTCAGGCAGCGCAAGAGGAGGAAAAGATGAATCAAGAGCATCCAGAAGTGCAAATGGTGAAAGCTCAAGTGGATAAGGGAATTAAGAGAAAGTATGAAGGTTCAGATGCACATGCATCCGGTTCGGGACAAAAGAAGCATAAGGGTACGTCTGGTAAAGGGCGTTGCTTCCATTGTAAGAAACCGGGGCACTTTAAGAAAGAATGTGAAAAATGGAGGGCTATGATGAAAGCCAAAGGTATTTTCACTTCTATGGTCTGTTATCAATTTAGTTTCAGTGCCGAGAAATACTTGGTGGGTTGATACAGCAGCAACAACTCATGTTTGTATTTCTTTGCAGGGTATGATAAGAAACCGAAGCCTGAGTGATGGTGAAACATCCATCTATACAGCTGATGGTAGTTCGTATTTAGTTCATTCTATTTGTGATTTTTGTTTGTTGCTTACCAGTGGACATTTTTTGTATTTAAAAGACGTATTATATGTACCTTCTTTTCAAAGGAACCTAATTTCCTTTTCGTTGTTGGACAAATTAAGTTATTCTTGTCTATTTGGAAATGAAAGTTTATGTCTTTATTTACATGCTAATGTTGTTGGTTCTGGAAAGTTAATAGCAAATGATAACTTGTATTTATTGGATACTATAAAGGATCACAAAGAGATAATGAATGTAAATGTACCTGGAAAAATAAATTGTAAAATGGAAAAATCAGCAAAACTTTGGCACAAGCGATTAGGTCACATTTTTAGAAATAGAATTGAAAAGCTTGTTTCAGAAGGTTTATTAAGTGAACTGGATTTTTCAGACTTCAACGTTTGCGTTGAATGTATAAAAGGAAAACAGACCAAAGTGAAACGATTAGATGCATACAGAGCGAAAGGGGTCTTGGATTTGATACATACAGACATTTGCGGTCTGTTCCCTAAAGCATCATGGAACGACCAACGATATTTTGTATCTTTCATTGACGACTTTTCACGATATGGGTATCTATATCTCATTCACGAAAAATCAGAGGCCATTGACAAGTTCAAAGTCTTTAAGACCGAAGTTGAAAAACAACTTGGTAAAGACATTAAGTGCGTCAGATCGGACCGTGGTGGTGAATACTACGGGAGATATGATGGTTCAGGTGAACAACGTCATGGACCGTTTGCAAAGTTCCTAGAAGAGTGTGGCATAGTACCTCAGTATACAATGCCGGGTTCGTCCAACATGAATGGAGTATCTGAGAGACGAAACCGTAGATTGAAGGATATGGTAAGAAGTATGATTAGTCATTCAACATTACCTATATCACTCTGGGGAGAAGCAATAAAATGTGCGACCTACCTACTTAATAGAGCTCCGACGAAAGCAACTACTAAAACACCGTATGAACTTTGTACTGGGCGTAAACCTAGTTTAAAACATTTACATGTTTGGGGATGTCCAGCTGAAGCGAAGCCTTATAGGCCGAATGAAAATAAATTCGACTCCAAAACTGTTAGTAGTTATTTCATTGGATATCCCGAGCACAGTAGGGGTTTTAAATTTTATGATCATTCCACAAAGAATATATTTGAGACGGGTACAGCGAAATTCTTTGAGGATATAGAGTTTGGGGGGAAGAATTTAGTAACGAACATTCATTTTAAGGAAGAATCAATAGAGATTCATGAAGGTTCTAACAATGATACTATAGTGTCAGATGATGATATGGTAATTAGAAGGCCAATCATCACTTTAGATTCGTTAGAACATATAGATATTCAAGATGATGTTAATCTTCCTCCTATGGATGTTGTTCCAATGGAGCAAAATGAAGTTGTTCAAGAAGAACAAACTCTACCTCCTCAAGAAGTTCAAGTGCAAAATGAAGAAATTATGCATTTGCGTAGATCTACTAGAGAAAGAAAGAGCGCTATATCTTCAGACTATATAGTGTATCTTCAAGAACATGAAGAATTTTATGGTTCAACAGAAAACGATCCTTTAAGTGTTCGTGATGCCATGAAAAGTTCTGATTCTCATTTATGGATTAAAGCAATGAACGAAGAGTTTAAATCAATGTAAGATAACGCGGTATGGGAGCTTGTTCCATTACCTGAGGGAAAGAAGATGATTGGTTGTAAATGGATTTTTAAAACCAAACGGGATTCTAAGGGTAATGTGGAGAGGCATAAAGCGCGACTTGTAGCTAAGGGTTTTACTCAACGTGAAGGGATTGAATTTAACGAAACCTTCTCTCCAATTTCTTCGAAGGATTCTTTTCGGACAATCATGGCATTAGTTGCACACTTCGACCTTGAGCTCCATCAAATGGATGTAAAGACCGCTTTTCTTAATGGAGACATTGAGGAAACGATCTATATGTTACAACCTGAAAACTTTGTCTCTGGAGATCCAAAGTCGACGGTATGTAAACTGAAGAAATCTATTTATGGTCTCAAGCAAGCGTCTCGACAGTGGTATCACAAATTCGTTGAAGTTATTGTATCATTTGGTTTTGAGATAAATTCAGTGGAGGATTGTGTGTATCAAAAGTTCAGTGGGAGTAAATTCATATTTCTAGTGCTGTATGTTGAGGACATATTATTGGCCACAAATGATAAGGAATTGTTACATACGACCAAGAAATTTCTTTCGGACAAATTCGATATGAAAGATCTTGGTGATGCATCATTTGTGTTAGGAATTCAAATTCATAGGAATCGATCCCATGGAATTTTGAGTTTATCACAAAAGGCGTATATTGAGAGTATGTTACAACGTTACGGGATGGCTAACAGCAAAGGAAAGGAAACTCCTATATCAAAAGGTGAAAAGTTTAGCCTTAAGCAATGCCCAAAGACAAAACTTGAGATTGAGGAAATGCAAAAGGTTCCATATGCTTCGGCTGTTGGAAGTCTGATGTATGCTCAAGTTTGTACACGGCCAGATATTTCTTTTGTGGTGGGTGTGTTAGGGAGATACGTAAGTAATCCGGGAATAGAACACTGGAAAGCAGTCAAAAGAGTTCTCCGGTATTTGCAACAAACAAAACATCACAGGTTAACATATAAGAAGTCGGATAAACTGGAGGTCATAGGGTATTCCGACTCGGATTTCGCTGGATTTGAGGATTCTCGTCGTTCAACCTCAGGCATTATATTCCTTTTAGCGGGAGGTGCAATATCATGGAAAAGTGTTAAACAAACACTCATTGCATCTTCCACTATGGCTGCGGAATTTGTTGCTTGTTTCGAGGCATCCAATCAGGCGCTTTGGCTGCGAAATTTTGTCACGGAACTGCGAATCGTAGAAGGGATAGAAAAACCCCTTAGATTATATTATGACAATAACTCGGCAGTTCAGTATTCAAACAGTAACAGGAGCTCGGTTAAGTCCAAACATGTAGATATCAAGTTCCTGTCTGTTAAAGAGAGAGTACAGAGTGGTCAAATTAGTGTGGAGCACATAAGGACAAACTCAATGTTAGCAGATCCTCTTACGAAGGCATTAGTACCTAAAGTTTTTATTGAACACACCATTAACATGGGTGTTGTGTACTTAGAGGATTATTTGTTTCAGTGGGAGTTTGTATTAAGCTATTAAATTTGTTTGTATTATGATATTCGCGAACTTAAGGTCATTAATGCAAACATATTTATATATAAGTTTTCAGTGTGCTCTTGTATTTGATTATTCGTACTCTGCTGTAAGTAGACCTCCAATTAAGTGGGACTAGTTAAGAATAGATATGTAAGATTACATTTCATATTATTCTTATGCTATGCACCATGATAGATCCATGTAGTTGATTGTTGCGATATCGTGATTACTGATGCATCTATTTGCGGCTTGAAATGCATTGATGATGACTTTAGTCCTATGTCATTAATGGTCATTTACGGGATTGTTAAGGTTATCTATGTGACGATAGAAATTTAGAACGTTCATTAAGTGGATGCATCCTATAGTAGCATATGATGATCCAAGTGGGAGATTGTTGGAATTTCTCCATTAAGTTGGACCGTCACATGTCTTATCGATGTATCGAACTATCGTTAATATTAGTCCAATAAAAGTAATCATAAAGAAAAGAACGGACTAGTAGATAAAATATGTATCATGGAGGTAATTGTATAGATACCAGGTTTAATTCCGAATACTGTGAAGGATTTGATTCGGATATAAACAACTTAAGCAAAACGTAAAGTTTTGGGGTTATTTTGTAAAACAAAATAATATCGGGTTATGGTCCCTAAGGGTGGCAATTTAATAAGGACTGGTCTTCATTAAGTAACCGTCTGGAAGTTACAAACGGTTAAAAGAGAAGAACCGTTTTCTCACTTCAGTTCTATATAAGAATAAGTTCATCATTCTTAAAAGAAACGAGATCAATTACAGAGAGAAAAATCCTTTAAGAAAAACAAATTGATTCTTCCTTAGAATCAATTACAAAAGTGTGTTTTGGTTGCCATCTCTTAGAATAATTGATAACCTAGCAAAGGATCACGGATCATCCGCTTCAAGTCAGGAATCTGAAGATCAAAGAATGTCTACATCATGTAAGTTATTTATTCCGTATGATTACATGATGATTTAATTTCATGGTTCAATAAGTTAAGTAAGAAATCCGATGAGTATTTCTAACAATTTGAGGAGGCGATAATCTATTCCTGCAAAAGTGAGAGCTCTAAAAGTACATTGGAAGTCTGATTCGGATAACGGCTTAGGAAGCATGTTAGGAACACCTTCTTAGGAAGTATGTTAGGAACAAATAATAAGTTGATGATAGTTTATATTGTATCCTACTTAACTTAAAATATTGAGTTAGTTGTTGGTGAGATTTTGTGAGCAAGTTAGAGAATTCCTTATTCTTTAAAAAAAAAACTTTGAGATTATAACACTCAGAATATGAATCTAGTCTCTTCAAACTTTAAATATGAAACATCAAAGCTTTTCTGTAATATAATGGTCATTGATTCGGCAGGATAAACATTAGAATATATTTTATTGACTATATAATTAAAAATAATTGAATTTTTTATATAATAATTTTTGGTTTAAACCGTAAGTCTACTAATTTTTTGTGTACTATTCTTTTAGCATGCCCTATATTTATTTATTTTGAATAAAAATATGATATTTGTATTAATTTTAGATAACATTGTACTATTTTAGAATAATATCATTATATTTATCCACATGAATTAAAAACTATTATATTTATATATTTTTAAATTAATAAAAAATTAACACATTCATTTTTTTCTCTTTTAATTAATAAGATATGTGTAGACACTCCGCAAATATCCATTCAACAAATATCCATTCACCAATGTATAGGTGTATTTTCAAGAGTTAAACGTCTTATTTGTATCAATTTTATCAGCTTTTGACAAAATATTATATATGTGTTTCATTAATTAACAAAAAGCATAATTGTGTCCTTTTTAAATAAAAACTATCATGTTTGTGATTTTTTATTATTTTTAATCAATAAAACATGTTCAGTCATTTATACATGTTTAATTACTAAAATAAAATTTCATTATCAATTAATGTGCTAGAAAAAAATTGAATTAATATTTTTATCAAAGAATACGGACGGAATGACATAAATATAACATTTTTTTCCATTTTTGGAGGGAACCTGCAGCCGCTACTCAGAGTGCAATGAGGGCGCACAGGGTAAACCCTTATTCTGATGCAATAGTCTGCAAACCAACGCCATAAGGTAAACCACACAAGGTGACAGACTCAACCGAGAAAGCGTATATAGAAAAACTCGAACTCATGACCTTTGATCACAAACATATCTTACTCAACCAACTCGACTACCTCATTGGAGGCTAAATATAACCATTTTGATTAAAAAATATCATGAGTACAACCCACCATGAACACCAAAGAACCATAAACAATTGCAAGGTTTAAGCCCACATCTTCAAAGATGTTATGAAATACATCGTAAATAACTTATCATAATTGGAAATATTAAAATTCAAATTATATAAACACAATTTCTGATCTTATTATAAATACACTAATTCATAAATGAAAAATAATTTTTTCAACTACAAAATATTTGATCAATATAATTCTAACGATTAAGTTCTGACATATCAAATAATGTTTTCATTCAACTCCAATCTATAAATAATGCAATTAGCATTCATTTATACTGTATTCCTCTATGTGAAATCAAGTCTTTGAATATTTTATCCATAAAATTATTAAGGGTAAGGAATTTTTAATAAATTACTAGACCGATGATGTATGTAATCATAATCTTGTAAAAAATGGGCTTTCTTCATGAATCTCATTTTGGAACTTATAAATAAAATCTTAGTATTGAAGGTTGATTTTTTTCGAGTCTTTTTATTTTTCTTATCTAGTATTTTCACAAAATCTTAATCTCACTTAAAACTCTAAATTGATATTTACGTCCGCTTATTCTCTTCACCATAATCTATAAATCATTTATACTATACTTAAAATCAAACTTTAAAAAAAATAAAAATTGGAATCGTGATTTTCAAATACAAATTCAAAATTAACCGGCGACGGATTGGTAACACATATTAATCAAAACTTATTTATTATTAATAAAGTATATACATACTAAAATAAAATTATAATTTATAAAATAAAATTTTAATCTAAGATTTGTTTAGTATATATTGCCTCAATAAAATGAATGCATAATTTGTAATTCAAAAATTATTTACGAAGTTATTTAAAACCAAAACTCTAAAAAAATAAAAATCACAATCCTTAAATAAAAATTCAAAGTAATCGTCAAAACTAATCCATGAGATATGTGTTACTCAAAATTTAATTATTTTAAATAAAATATATAATTATCAAAATAATATCAAGATTTAAATAAAAATAATAATTCTTTTATTAACCAAATAATTTTGTACTATGTTATATGTACTATACGTAAAATTTATAAATAAGATGCTTTTTATAATATAATAATAAAGATCGATTTTACTTTAAACGATGATTAATCAAACATGATTAATGTTTGATATTATTTTAATCGGTTACAATAAAAATAAATAATTATAATTTTATAATACAAAGTATATACTATACTAATTATAGAAATGTGTTTATATATTATATGTTTTTAAGATTTTTTTAACTAATACTGAGATGGGTCTGGACAACAATTAAAAAAAACAAATAAGGCATTGGGTTTCATTTCTAGACTTACAACAAAGCCCAATTACATTTATACCTAGCTCTTTGTTTAGTTTGATGGAAGTTGTATTTACCTTCACAATTGGGAGTAAAATTGATTTGCGAGCAAACCCTAGGTTGCATTGGTTAAGATCATACGCTTTGATTCATCAACAATCTTCATTGGAGATCTCTATCAGATCTAATATAGTTTATGAACTAAGTAGAGGTGTTTTTCTTTCTCCCTTTTAGATTTAGATGTTCTAGTTTCTTTCTCACTCGAAGATCAAAGTTTTAAACAATTTTCTTTTTTCTCATGTTCAAAGTTTAAACTAACTTGGATAATTTCATGTTCAGATGCTTCTTTAGCTTGAGCATCCTTTATCATACCTAGAATCAACCTAAAATACTTGAAGGAAGGACACATGCATCTACTTAAGATCTAAGAATATCAAGTCAGGTATTTCTCATGTTTACAAATCTCGTTAATACTTATAGATCTAAATATCTTGTAATATGCAGTCCTAATATAAGACCATACAATCGTTTTAGTTCTAATATTCGTAAACTGACAGCAAATTAAAAAATAATTGAAAATCTCAGTTATGAAATACACATAGTTGTATTGACATTCACAATTGGGAGTAAAATTGATTTGCGAGCAAACCCTAGGTTGTATTGGTTAAGATCCTGCGCTTTGAAGCATCAAAAATATTCATTGGAGATCTCTAACGGATCTAATATAGTTGATGAACTAAGTTGAGTAATTTTTATTCCTCCCTTTTAGATTTAAATGTTCTAGTTTGAAGATCGAAGTTTTAAACAATTTTCCTTTTTCTGATGTTCAAAGCTTGAACTAACTTGGATAATTTCTTCTTTTCAGATGGTTCTTGAGCTCGAGCATCCGTTATCATACCTAGAGTCAACCTGAAATACTTGAAGGAAGGACACTTGCAGCTACTTTAGATCTAAGAACATCAAGTCAGGTATTTCTCATGTTTACAAATCTCGTTAATACTTATAGATCTAAATATATTCTAATATGCAGTCCTAATATAAGACCATACGCTCTTTCTAGTTCTAATATTCTTAAACTCTTTCTAGTTCTAATATTCTTAAACTGACAACAAATCAAAATAATAATTGAAAATATCATTTATAAAATACACAGAGTTGATTAGCTAATCCTTAAAGAAGCAAATGAAGTTTAAATGATTTGAATATATATTACAAACTAATTTGTATTAAGAGCTTAGTATTTTGATGGTAAATATAACTATCTAGTAGTCACAAATTCTTAGATATCCTACATTCAGGCTCTCTATGAGAGTGATTGATCTAAATTGAGCAAGAGCTTATGTGCAAGTATAATCCAATTTTTACTTTTGAGTGACCATTTTTCCATCTGATCCGCTGTATAATTTTGTTATATATATATATATATATATATATATATATATTAATTATGGCCATCCTAGTAGCTATAAACTTTATATGACAAGATAGTAATTGACTTAAGTAGCAAGGATATTTATTTTTTGTTATCTCTTCAAGTGAAGTTAAAAAATCTATCGTAATGTCTAATTGGGATATTTTTTTATCTATACAAATTGTTAAACCATTTAAAAGAGCCATACATTTAGCAATTAATGTGGATTGTTTTCATATATCGTACCATAAACAGCTACGATATCTCATCTAGAGTTCCTAAGTATACCCCCACCACTAGACTCACCAGATAGGAAATAAGAGCCATCTAAGTTGAGCTTAATTATTTGCCTCACTGGAGGTTTTAATTTTAGATTTAGGAGAGTTGAGTTTACGGAGGTTCTAGAAACATCAAAATTCTCACCCGCCGTGACATCACTATTCCAATATGATTTCTTAATAAGTTTATTATAGTCTAGATTGGAAATAATATATATAATATATCCAGTGATATATTTAACTGTAATTTTAACAGCTTTGTGTTTTTTTTATTTATGGATCTCTAAATCACCGAACATATTATTGGAGGCAGATAGTCCTTATGTGAACCTCCTTATTTGTTGACAAAACCAACTACTAATTAGATATTTTATACTCATATATTTTCCTAAAATAATATCAAAGAATTTTGTAAAGTATTTCTATACTTCCCATGTTAAATCACATTGAACAAAGATGTGACTAAGTGACTCAATATTATCACCGATAATACATTTAGAAGCTATTTAAAAGTTTATGGTATGCATAATAGTATCTATAAGGATCCAATTGTGAAGTAACCTCCAAAAAATAAATGAACATTTCTTTGGAGTAGTATTGTTCTTTATTATTGTAAACATATTAGACTTATTTCCCTTAATTCTAATCTCATTATAAGTTTCTTTAGTTTTAAAATCACCAAAATTAGATAATTACCATCTTAATTAAACCTACTAATTTTTTTTTATACTAAACGTTTGAATCTTCTCTATATGAGAAGTAACTACCACAAAATTGAACTTATCTAAGTGTTATCCATCCTCTGAACAATAGTTATTTATCCTACCCTTTTTATAACCATCATATGATAGTAATGATGAATGGATAAGAGAATGATTGTAACACCATTTCTCTATCTAAAAGTCTATATATCATTTACGTATTTTCCAGAAAATAAATGACTCAGCCACTTCCCTTATGCTTAACAATTTTTTCCTTGTTATTTGAACATGGAAAGGATGAGACTAAAAACAGTATTTAGCGAACATAAATCTAGACCAAAGAGACTTTTTCTCTTTGAAATTATATTAAAGCTTACATGAAAACGTATTTTGCATATCTTTAATATTTCTTAAATTTAGTTCACACTCCTCATAAGGCTTGCATAAATTAGCCCATTTGATCCATATAATTGTCTACTCAATATCTTTTGAGCCCCATATAAATTTATTACATAATTTATTTATTCTCAACATTATAGTTTTAGGTAAAATATAACTTTGAAGATAGTAATTTGGTAAAGTCAATAGGACTGACTTCGTAATAATTAATATACCCCCCAAAGATTAATAGCTTGTTGTCCCATTCCATAATTCTTTCTCTTATTTTTTATACCAAGTCATCATAATAACATACTTTCTTACTTATATATATATATATATATATATATATATATATATATATATATGAATACTAAGATATTGTAAATGCAATCTTCCATGTTTGAAACCATAATACATTTCCATTTCATTTATCCTTGTTTGACTCATTTTATTAGTAGTAATAAAGTTGGTCTTGCCTTTATTTATTAATTGACCAGATTTTTCTTGATATATTTGCAGGAATGATATATACTTCTTATATTATTCATAGAGTCATTCACAAAGATTAAGAAGTTATCAACGAAAGCTAAACAAGGTATGGTTATAGGACTAATAGATTTATATTTCATTTCTATATTGTTTCCAAAAAGATTTTTTAGCCCCCTAATTAAAAATCCATTAGCTATCACAAAAAGACTATGGATAATATGATCACCTTATCTTATTCTATAACTATCATAAAAAGACTAAGGGATAATATGATCCCCTTCTCTTATTCTATTATTAGATTTAAAGAATCCATGAAGTTCTCCATTGGCTATAATGGAGAACCCAACAGAATTAATAAATATTTTAACCAAATTTAGAAACTGTTTTCCAAATCGAAAAGCATCCATAATTCCAATTATGAAATTAAAGGAAATCATATCAACGACCTTATATATATATATATCAGTTTTAGCATCATATTACACCTCCTAACTCTCTTGTTTAGCTTATTAGAAAGTTATGAAGTCAATATGATATTATCCTAAATAGTTATACCTTTTACAAATCCCACTTGCTCTTCTGAAATGATTTTAGGGAGAAACAATGACATCCTATCATTTATAATTGTTGATATCAACCTAATATATTACATATACCTATTGGTTTCGTATTGACTCCAAGACTGGGGATAAGTAACTTTAGGAATAAGGCATATTGATCTTGTATATATACCTTGAGGCACTTGATAACCTTTGAAAAATACCTCAATAATCACACATAAATCATTTACAATTATAGTCCAACACACTTGATAAAACTTAGCATTAAAGTCATCTTTTATTGCAACAGTATTAGGGTTCATAGATTTGATATCAATATATATTATTTCTTTTGTAGATAAATCCATCAATGTCTTATTATCAGGCTCTATAATAAGCTTAGTTGTAATGTACTGTAGATTATTTAAAGTATTTAGGTTGTTATTGGTTGTTAGGTTGAAACACTTATTGTTCTTATCACCATTTTTAATCTATTTATAGTGACTTTTATGTTTTCAAAAAGCTTCATCCTTTGCTGATAGTTGAAGTAGGATGGATTTAGCTTTGTTTAGTTTAACCTTATCTTTAATTTGCTGGATTTCCCCAAAGCAGTTTTCTAAGAGCCTAACTTCCTCCTCTTTTTGAGCTATTTCATCAAAAATATTTCCAAATATATCAATATTCCAAGTTTTAAATTTTTTCTTACGTCTTTTTAGCTTATTTCAGGAAACATGTATAAGGAGGTCATTCATATTCATTAGTTTTCTTCAACTATTTTAGAAATTTATGATGCAAGATGCACATATTTTAAAATTTTAAAAGATGTTTTGATTTTATTTTGGTCTGAAGATATCTTAATACAAAGAGGGGAATGGTTTGACCTAGTTCTTGATAAATGTGTAACTCCATTCTTTTCAAAATAATTAAGACAAGATGAATTATATAGGATCTTATCAAATCTTTTCCACTTATGGTTATTAATCCAAGTATATTTAAATCCCAAAAAACCAACATCCTCAATACTAAAATCAAGTATAACATGGTTAAAATCTTTATGGGATTCCTTAGTTTTATATTCATTAAATGGTGAACTTAGCTCTCAACTACGTCATAACTGGAGGACTAATAATCCACATTAAATATTCAATATCTATTTGTGAATTGCTAAAAAAAACTACATTTACTCCGCAAAGTTGTTTGTTTTGGATTTTAAAAATTATTCGGTGAAGTTATTTTTAGTGAGTTTTAGTGAGTTATTTTAAAAAGATACTTTGCAATGGCGTCAACACCGTCGTGTCCGCCATGACATGGCGTCAGGTTCATTGTGTCCGCTGTTTTCATGGCGGAAAGTATCATCTTCTTCGACAAGACGATGACGAAGAACACCACATGGACGCCATCGTCTAGCGAAATTGAGTATTTATTTTTTAAATCAGTTTTTCAAAAAAACAGAAGGACAGAATGGTCGTTGTCCATGCTGGTTTGTAGAAAAACAAGTTTTGAAATGATTTTTAAATTTCTTAAAGTTGAAAAAAGAGAGTTTTGGATAGTTTAAGTTTTGAGTTAATATGATTTTAGTGAGTTTTAAGAAGTAAAATGTTATTTTACGGTAGATTTTCTATTTTGCAACTTCATGAAATAAATAATGGCATAAAACGTAATTAAATAAATTTTTAATTTTTTTTTAATTTTTTATCTAATAACATTCTTGTAAATATTGAAAAAAAAACTACTTCATGGAAATAAAAATTTTTTTTAGCAATTCCCTCTCCGTTTTCCCTTTCAAGTCATTTCTCGTGAGAGTAGATTTACTGAATATTATATAATTATTTTTGTATATTCGTTTCAACTCTTATCCTTTAGTCGAACATTTAATCACTCGTGAAAAACAATATAACAATATGTCATCCTTTCAAGTTTATCTCATGTCATTAAGATCAGTTAAAAGAGTTTCCTTAAGATAATCCGGTCACTAAAAGTCTATGCTGCGGTGAAATTGAGTTTTTTTTTTCTTTTTTAGGTTGTCAATTTGATTTCGTATGATTATTCGATTCAACTTCATAATAAAATATTATTCAACTATTATTTTTGTAAATGCTTAGAGAATATATATATATTATTTGATTTGTTGGGAGATTATCCATATTACACTTGATAAACAGATGACTCAATTCTCGTATATAATCGTACTGGAGGACTTTTTTTTTTCAATCATCCAATCCAATGCATCTTACTTAAATCCAGATCACAAAATCAAATGAAAAAGACAAAAAAAATCATCTTTTACCATTAAGTTTATGCATTCCACCAACACTACCACCTGTTTGGTGTTTCATGACATCAATCTCATCACCATCTTCCGATCCGACCGCATCTGGAGTTTCATATTCATGAAGACGGTGACCATCAAACAAAAAAACAAGGGTCTTCAACTCCTCCTCACTCGCTCCCGCTTCGTAACAATACTTTTGTATGAGCTTTTTTCATCGTAGCGTTTCTTTTCATCTTGAAATAATGTTTGCTCCCTTTCCGGCTTCACACCATCACAATAATATGATCACCTTCTGACATTTTCACAGTAGCAGCTAGAGTCTAAGATCTTGTATCTTGAACTCTTATAGATAAGTTGAGTTTAATATAGATAACTCAACTCAACTGAAATTTTGGTGTGTTAATTCCAGTGTTGTTACCTATATTAACTCAACACATATATTAGAGTTCGATATTCAAGATCTTAGACTCTAGTTGACTGTGAGAAGGTGATCATATTATTGTGACGGTGAAAAGCCAGAAAGTGAGCAAATTTTATTTCAAGATGAAAAGAAGCGATGCAATGAAGAAGCTCATGCAAAAATATTGTTATGAAGCGGGTGAGGGTGAGGATGAATTGAACACCCTTGTCTTTTTGTTTGATGCTCATCGTCTTAGACACCAGATGAAGTCGGATTGGGAGATGGTGATGAGATTGCTGTCACGAAACACCAGACAGGTAGTGGAATACATAAAATTAATAGTTAAGATAATTTTGTCTTTTTTCATTTGATTTTGTTAACTGGATTTAGGTAAGATGCATTGGGTTTGATGATTCAAATTGTTTGTTATAGCTACTCAAAAATTAAATCTTGTTTTTAGTAAATTAATATGAGTTTTCACTTATTGGATGATGAATTTGGATGTATTAAAATTCTTAGTTTTAAAAAATACCTGTTGATTTGGTTTTAATGTTATATGAAAGGACCTTCATTAAATAAAATATATAATAAAGTTTTTATAATAGATTTTACTTTCAAATTTACGCTAATGTCTGATTTAGGACTTTTTTTTTGCATATGGTTAATTTTATCGTTTTGAAGTAAATTTTTAGAGCCAAGTTGGTTAAGTAAACCTGTTTTAAATTTTTTGAAACCTGTTTGTGATAAAACGTTATGAGTTCTTCTACATACATTTTCTCGACCGAACCTGTCATCTTGTGTGGTTTACCTTGTGGCGTTGGTTTGCAAGCTATTGCGTCAAACTAAAGGTTTATCCTAAATACACTCATTGGACTCGAAGTAGCGGTTGCGGATTCCCTCCGGAAAAAAAAACTTTAGATCAACTTTATTAGATTATCTACCATGTTAATTTATAAAGATATTTTTGTAGAATTTCATTTTCCCTATGTGGGATAAGATTACATAGATAGCTAGTCCACCAAATCCTTTTATAATACTTTGCTAACAATGCTATTGTTCTCTACGACGTGGCATAGGATCGCAAGTCAACTGACTAGTCACTGGAAGAGTATATGTAACTTAATCTATGTTTTCCTTAGTGTTTTAAATACTGTGTGGTTAT
This sequence comes from Limnanthes douglasii subsp. nivea, assembly GCA_036936605.1. Taxonomy (NCBI): domain Eukaryota; kingdom Viridiplantae; phylum Streptophyta; class Magnoliopsida; order Brassicales; family Limnanthaceae; genus Limnanthes; species Limnanthes douglasii. Next base: position 170,301,625 of record JAUPFV010000005.1, read on the forward strand.
TTTGAACTGACTTGTGTTTTCTTTCAGTTTTTCTGAAGAAGTTTTCAGACCATCTAGAGGCTGGCTAAAGCACATGTGCTAAGTTAAACGCACGGGCTTTGGAGAAATGGGGGAATGGTTTCCACAACTGTTTTACCTCAGGGAACTTCGTGAGGTCTCACCTGTGGAATAATACAGGGAGAAGAGACCTCACCTGGGAACAACAAGATGAAAAACAAGAGAAAGAAGAAAACCATAATAGACCCACCTCAGCCAATTACCGAAGGGGTCAGTTCGGAGAATCAAGGAGGAATCAATACTGCTCTGCTGAAGGAAGTCAAAGTTACAGTCAAAGAGGCCGGTGGATTAGATGATCCACCACAGATCACAAAGAAGGATGATAAGCGCAAGACAAGCAGTGATGAAAAAGCTACAAACAAGAAGAAAGTTATTGTAGGATCAGAGATAATTCTACGTCCTTCTAAACTTCCTCCTGCGGCTCCTGTTGATCCTACTTTTCAAGAAGAAATTCCATCCAACCTTTATTCTGAACATGACACTACCATTGGAGAGGTAAATCTTGATGCATTTCAGAATATTAATATATATTTTAATGATCTGGACAAGGATGACTTCACAGGGCATTATCGTCCTGCTAATTCGTTCAATGCTGTAACCCATAGTGGTGAGACTTATGTGATATCAAGTGAACAAGACACCTTGACTCATTCCTTCTTAGGTTACATCCGTCCGATAGTTGACTTGGAAAGGCAAGTGAGGGAAGAAACAACTACTATAACTTTCCTGACCACAACAAACCAAGGCTTGACGAATAGCCCTCTACCGCTCAACAAAGCATAAAATCTTTGAAGAAGAAAAAAGAGGATTTAGCTGCCAACTGCTCAAGTCAAAAGAGAAAAAAGATCTCAAGAACAAGTATTCTGTATTGAAAACTTCTTCATCCGATGAAATCAAAGCTCTAAAGGAGCTAGAGACAAAACTGTCAAGACTTTATCCGAAGACAAACCCAACTTGAAGGATCTTGTTAAGAAGAATACAGAGGAGAATACATCTCTAGTAAAAAAGCAAGCCGAATAGATGGCTGCTGGAATATATAAGTATGCCTCTGGAATGGTGGACTCTTCGAAGAGAAGAGATGATGGAATTAAATCTGATATGGTCTTACTATTTCATGAAACTTTTCCTAAGAGGACTCTTGGTCCTTTGTGGAGATTTGTGGTATATGATGACCTTCCTTTCCATATAATGGTCGATGGTGATAAACACAACTACTCAAGTGGAGAAGATTCTGAAGATACCGAAGGAGTTGGTGAGAGTTTAAGTGGTGAACTCAAAAGTCCAAAGAAAGGCGAAGGTGATGAAATACCGAAGAGAACAAGCCCTAAGGTTATATTGTTATGCTGCATGTTTTTTGTTAAAAAATTAAAGCCCTTGGATGGCCAAGGCATTTTGTTGTGATATTTGTTTAATTTATGTTCATAAAACTCAAAGCCCTTGAATAGTCAAGGCATTTGTGAATCATGGATCGGGTCTATTTCGAACGGACTTCAATATCATATTTCCCTTTGTATGAATTTTGTTTAACTCTTCATTACTAATGTTTACATAGCCTTTTATATTTCAGACCTGTTAAGTAAGTGTATTAAATGATTCCGATCAAATATGTTTGATAAATGTGATCAAATGTTTAACATATCTGATTAACCTAAAAATGTTTGAGAGCCATGTGTTTAATAAGTATTTAATATCCGACCACCTCACACTATGGTTAAGTCAAGAATAATTTAGCATCAAACTTTTAAAGAAGGCATAAGATATTATTGAAAAACTCAGAAACCTCGTTAAAACCTCCCCGCACCACCAGGGTAGGAAAGAGTATGCCCATATAATATTTACATTGACATTGACATTCAAAAGGTAAATATTTACAAGAGAGTTCTATTATAGGTATAACATGAGGTGTTCAATCTTCCATGGGTGCTTTAATTTTCTCTCTTCCTTGTCTTGTAGCCTGTATGTTCATGGTTTAACTTTACCACATACCATATAAGGACCTTCCCTATTCGGAGCCAGTTTTCCGAACTATTTTTCCTTGGTTTGTAAAATGACTTTTCTTAAGACTTTGTCCCCCAATTGAAAATATCTTCTTTTAACTTTGGAGGGAAATCTGCTCCTCATCAAACCCTGGTAATGTCCCGTTCTTAAATGCGTTTTAACTCTTCTTTCTTCAATCAAATCCAACTGATTCCTGATTGCCATATCATTTGCCTGTTCGGAACAGTTTTGGATTCTGTAAGATGATAAAGTAGCTTTTGTGGGAGTGATTACATCCATCCCATAAACAAGGGCAAAATGAGATTCTTGTGTAGCAGCCCGATGAGTAGTTCGGTAAGTCCACAATACTTCTTGTAGATAACTTGGCCACTTTCATGCGGTTCCCTTTAAATTTTTATTCAGACCGGACAAGATTGTCCGGTTAACAACTTCAAGTTGGCAATTTTCTTGAAGGTGGAAAGGAGAAGAAAAATAGTGTTGAATTCCTCTAGAGGTGCAAAATATTTACATATCTTTATTATCAAATTGTGGCCCATTGTTTGTGGTGATGTTTCGGGAAACTACAAATCTACAACATATATTAGATAAAATGAATTGAATAATTGCAGCTAAGAACCTTCATTAGTCACCAGAGTTAGTCACTTGTTTCACTAGCGGTGACTACAAATACAAAAAAAAGACCAACACTAGTGACCACTGGTGAAACAAAGTGAATGTTTTGATACAAAAATTGAATAAGTGGTTGTTTTGAAACAAATGACCAACTCCAGTGACTAACCATGATTTTTAGCCGAATGATTGCCTTAGAAGTGGTTCCAGCTATGGGAGCTGCCTCTATCCACTTAGAGAAATAGTCAATAGCAACTATGATTGTTCGACATGTACCGGATGCCATGTGAAGAGGCCCAACCAAATCCAACCCCCATCGGGTATTGGTTTGGATATGGATTCCATAGGAATTGTTGGCACATAAACTTCATTTCCATATCTCTGGCAAAGATCACACTTCTTTATCATATCTTTAGTATCCGCCATTATGGTTGGCCAGTAGTACCCTGCTAATAAGACTCTCATGGTTAAGGCTTTTTAGCCACAGTGTGCAGAACCTTCACCATCATGCAGTTCAGATAACCCAACTTGGGATTCTTCAAATCCTAAGCAACGCAAGAGGGGTCTGCTGAAAGATTTCTTGTAAAGAATTTCCCTTAATACCAAGAAACCACGAGCCTTATATTTAATTTTCTTAGCTATGGCTTTATCCTGAGCCAAAATCCCATCAGGAATAAACTGAAGAATATCATACCTCCAGACCTTAGACTGAATAACGAGTATGCTCATACTTTCTTCATTCTCATTGACTTTTTCTTAGCCTGTCTTTATTGATAGAAATTCTTGCATAAGAATCCATGGGTAAGATTCAGAATAAGCTATGGTTGCCAAAGAGTCCGCCACAGTATTCTCCGATCTAGGGATGTTTTCATAGTGAATACTCTTGAAGTTTGCAGCGAATTCCCTCAACATAAGCAAGTATTTTATCAATTGTTATTTCTTTGCTTCAGATTGTCCTTGAGCACGGTGAATAAGTAATTGGGAGTCATTCATTGATCAGACTCTTCTGGACCCACATATAAGGGCTAACTTAAGACCAGTTATAAATTCTTCATATTCAGATTCATTGTTAAAAGCCTTGAAACCAAAATATATAGCTTGGTACATAATATCACCATAAGGAGAAGTTAAACAAATTCCAGCCTCACATCCCATAGTACTAGATCCGCCATCAGCTCAAACTACCCATTCTTTCTTAGACTGGTTTTCCGGCATCTGTCCGGGGGATCTATCAACATGAAATTCTACCAAGAAATCGGCCACTGACTGGGCTTTAATTGTTGTTCGGTATCATAATCACCCAACTCAATTGACCACTTCGTCATCCTGCTTGATACATCAGATTTTTGAAGAACACTTTTCAAGGGAAAAGATGTTCGAATGATAATGGAATTAACTTGAAAGTATGGTCTCAATTTTCTTTCAACATCCAACAAACTTTTTCTAATGTAATATACCGGACGAGGGTAATTATCCACCTCTCTTACTAGCACGACACTTATTTCATACTCTGACATAACTAAGTATATTTAGAGCTTTTCCCCCTAACAGGTTTAAAGAGAGTCTTAGGTGAAGACAAATGCATCTGGATTTTAAGAAATGCTTGATCACATTGTGGAGACCAATTAACGTCTTTGTCATTCCTTAACACCTCAAAAAATGGAGCACATTTGTGTGATGATCTTGAAATAAACCTGTGCAATGCAGCCAATTGTCCGGTGAGTCTTTGAACTTCTTTGGTGCTCCGAGGAGGATCCATAGCTAATAGATCATTGAGTTGATCCAGATCAGGTTAAATTCCTTTTTCACTTATTATATAGCCCAAGAAATTTCTAGACCGGACCCCAAAAACACGTTTTTCAGGGTTTAGCTTCAAGTTCACTACCTCTAAGTTAGAAAATGTTTCTTAAAGGTCAGATATATACGCATCTTCCTGAAATATTTTTACCATCATGTCATCTATAAAAACGTCCATATTTCTGCCAATATGATTAGCAAAGGCTTTATTTACTAACCTTTGATAGGTGGCCCCAACATTTTTTCAATTAAAACGACATTACTTTATAATAATGAAGACCTTTGTCCGTAATAAAAGTGGTGTGGTCTTGATCCTCCAAATCTACTTGTATCTGGTTGTAACCCAAAAATGCATCCATGAAAGACAACAACTTTTTTCCAGAAGTAGAATCCACTAGATGATCTATCCGAGGAATAGGATAAGGATCTTTGGGGCATGCCCTATTAAGATCAGTAAAGTCGATACACATGCGCCATTTGCCATTCTTTTTCTTGACCAGAACAGGGTTGGCAGTCCATAAAGGGTACCGAGATTCTTTTATATGACCTATCTTAGTCAGACGATCAACTTCTTGAACAATCACATCTACTTTTTCTTTAGAGAAAGACCTTTTTCTTTGTAAAACTGGCACAATATCAGTTCATATAGAATTTTTTTTACAAATTATATCAGCTGGCACTCCGGTAGCATCATCATTACACCATGCAAATACATGTTGATACTTTTTAAAAAAGACAAAAGACTGTGTTTCAAACTTGGTGCCAACTTGGTACCAATTTTAATATTTTTTCCCTCGACGAGGGAATGGATTTTAACCTCCTGTATGGGTATTATGACACTCAGAGCCTGCCTGGGATCATCAATTTTATTCTCATCGGTGAAAGGCTCCAATATCCGCTAATCTCTATTAATCTTGATTGCCTTTACAGACTTAGAGGAAAAGGCCGTTGCATAACACTCCATGGCTACCTTTTGACTACTCCGGACAACACCTACTTGTCCATGGATAGCGTATTTCAAACATTGATGGACCCTAGAGGCCACAACATGCATTCTGGAGAGCCAAAAACTCCCATATATTTCATTATAAGATGTTGGGCAATCTACCAAAACAAACAATACTCTCACCATTTTCTTAAAAGGTATTTTGCCTAGCAATACTTCTTCTTTAAATTCCCTAATCACATCTGCAGAAGTCCTTGTGAAGCCCACGATGGTTCTGTTCGAACGTTGTATAACCGAAGGGTTTCTCATTTGTTTGTAGGAGCTTAAAAACAAATTGTTTACCGAACTGCATATGTTAATCAGGATTCAATGTATATCATTTCCCCTTATTGATGCCCCTATTATCACATTGTCTTCATGAGGCCCTGTAATGTCTCTTAGGTCATCTTCATCGAAAACTATGAAATGAGCTGGATTTTTGGTACAAATGTGTGGATATTCCTCCATCCAATTACGTGGCCAAACTGTGAACATGCCTATTCTGTGAAGAACTAGAACGTGCAGGCACAATGTCCCCTCCAAAGATAGTTAGAGATTCAAAGTATTTAACCAAACCAGAAACAATAGTAGTCTTGTGTGTTATTCCCCCACCCAATTCTGACTCGGATCCGGATCAAGGTACTCAGAGTCTATATCAAACCTTTGAGTAATCACTATAGCATCTTCCTGTGTAGATGTTCCAGGATTTCGTGAAGGAGTAGTCCGGGGAGTGTTGGCATTGGATTGTGTATTATCTGGTCTGCTTCCCCTCGTTTTTTGACATAGTCCCCCCATCTTACCCTTCTCAATGAAGGTCTAGACCTCTTGTTTTAAAGGTATACAATCATAGGTATCATTACCTATGTCATTATGGTATTGGCAGAAACAGGTACTCTGGTTTTCTATAGGGGACTGCAATGCTGTTGGATTTCTAAAGTATACTTCGTTTTTAGTTTTGTTATGTATTGTAGCCACACTTTCCCCCACTTCAGCAAACCACTCAGGTTGAACATTGATTTATTTCACCACCCGGTATTTTTAGTCTTCTCAAAATTGATTTGTTCCCCACTTGATTTAACAACCCCCCAAAAGTCATGGCCTTCTTCCGGGTTACCGAATCAGCCAAGTTCCCCGGATTCAAACCCTGCCTGAGGGAAGCAATTGCAACTTGTTCAAAAAAATCTGCTAGCCCATTCTTTGTATTCACAAACCGACTTATGTACTCCTTTGGAGACTCATTTGGATTATGAGCACAAATTATGATGGTATCCCCATTACCTTTAAGCTCCTTGCTTCCAACGAACTACCTCCGGAAGGTAACCCAAAATATATCACATTTTTAATAGACCCCTGAGGGAGACTATTATATTATTTGAGGCTACTTCTTGTGAACTTTTGGGAGACGACCCTACACAACAGTTTGTCGTCGTCATCGAAGTTCATCATAAAGTTTTTAAACTGCTCCAGATGAGTTTCATGATATTTTCTCCCATCATATTTCTCTATCTTAGAGTTGTTAAACCTCTTGGGAAGGTGTCCGGAGAGTATTTTCGCAGATAAAGGCCATTGCCTCCAGTTCTTGTTACGGCTAAAAACAATATCTTCATTTGGAGTAGCAAAAATACCTGGTTCAGACTGGAAAGCAAAGGGATCAATCACTAAACGGTCAATATGCTGATCAGCTGAACCCTTTACCTTCCCATGGTATTTTTTAAGCCTGTCATGCATATCCTTTTTTCTTGAATGGTTTTTAGTCAGTCTCATTTTCTTTTTTGACCGCCTTTCATCAGTGCTTGATCACACTTATTCTTCAAGTTCTGCCTCATTAGATGAACTCCTGTAGGATTCTGATGTAGAACTATCCACATGTTTAGATCGATGCATTTTTTTGGAGATGAGATGAGTCTTTCGGGACTGCTCTTCTCTCCGGGATTGTCAGTATGGTGAAGCACCAACGCAACACATTTTTCTTTAACCCCTTTCTCTTCTTGTTTTAGCGCTCTCAATGCCTCTATCTCAGCCCTCAACTGATCGCGCTCCTCAATAGTCTATTCATTGTTTTCCTTTGCAACCTCAACCTTAGGAGGTGGAACATTCTGCGCATTCAGACCTATCCGAACTACCTTGTATACTGGTTTTGAATATGAAATTCAGGGACCGTCATGCTCCCACCGTGGTCGCCAATTTAGTGTGGATTATTTCTGATTGAGGGTAATTTTGTAAAGTGTTTTGAGAATTTAAGGTTTAAGATGAAATGCAGAGTGATAATTAAGGTGTATACTTGTTTTAAATTCTGATCACCCTCATTAATCAAATTAGTTGGGTTATTTATACTTAATTAATGACCCATTGCCCTTTGTGTTGGATTGTGGGCTTAAATTAAGTTTAAGAACCCATTAGCCCAAGATATGAAATGACCATCACATAGCTTAGTCACGTTCCACTAAATTTATCATGTTTGGTTTCTCATAATAATAGTTTAGTCCGAACTTCCCTTCAGATAGAGGTAATTAGAAGTGTCAAAAATATCCGACCTTATCAAGCTTTAGTAACTAGAATAGAGATAGTGTCAAAAATTATATCTTGCATTCTGACCAGCTCCTCATCATTTTTGTTGTAAGGATATCTTGTGAAGTACGTTTTAAATTAGTTCTCAGCTTATTTGCAAATATCATCAGGTTCATATATCAAGTTGTTGTCTTCTTTGATGGCTCTGATTCTGTTTTTTTCTTCTTTTTTTTGAGACGTAAGCATGAAATGTTTTAGTGTTTCTATCACCATTATTTAACCAAGTATTGTAGCAAATTTGTTTCCAAAAGTCTTCTTCAATTCTCAGAGTGTGAAGATATAAACTGTTAGTTATGTTAAGGTCAGCTTTAGTGTCTTGATTATTTTCCCTTAAGTGATGTAACTCTATCCTTTTAACGTTTTCTTCTGCTTATTTTACTTTGCTGAAAATGTTGCCAAAATGGTTAATATTCCAGGTCTTTAAACATTTTTTGAGTCTCTTGAACTTGAACCAAAAGATCTCATTAGGAGGACCTCTAATTTGAAGCTTCCAATTTTGTTCAACCACACTTTGAAAAGTATCATCATTAATCCACATATTCATGAATTTGAAACTTTTATTTTTTTCATTTAAAATTATTAGAATTGTTAGAGTAAGCAGAGATAAAAAGAGGGGCATGGCAGAACAAGTTCTCATCATGTGAAGAAGCTGAGTAGTATTGAAGATATTACTCCAGTTATTGTTGATCATAGCTCGATCTAATCTTTATTACTTCATGTTTTTGTTCTAGGTAAATTTAAAGCCAGCAAAACCAACGTCTTCCAGACAACAATCTCTAATGGTGTCTACAAAATCATCAATGTTATTCTGACACAATGTAGAGCATCCAATTTTCTCTTCAGAAGAGGTAATAACATTGTAGTCCCCCACCGTAATCCAACCTTTCTCTATACATGAAAAAACTCTAAGAAGATCCCATAATTCAAGTCTTTGAAGTCTGATGCATTTAGCGTAAAGTATAGTTAAATGAAAACTGTTGACCAGCTCAGTGAGATCGATCTCTATGTGAAGACATTGCTCATGATTAACAAGAGTGTTAATACAAATCTCTTCACTCGAGAACACCCAAATCTTACTAGCAGTATTAGAAGAGTAATGGGTAAAAAACACCAGTCATCCTCCACGTTTGCCGATTGTAACAAGTTAGTCCATGTCCTTTGAGGCCGTAATAAAGGGGTCCTTGTCGTTGTATTGGGTAGAATAAAACCATCCTTTTCGAGTCCAGCCCAACATTTCTCCCCATAATACCCTTTGACCAGCCACATCAGCGATCCACATAGGACGCTGATGTGGCAACAGTAAAAAAAGTAAAATCAGTTTTTACTTTAACCCACTTCTTTTACCCTTCTTCCAACCCTTAAACCCGACCCATTTAGAAATTATAACCCGGTTAGCCCTAAACCCATCTATAACCCAGCCCAGCCCAACCTCTAACCCTAGATCGACATCAAGGTCTGTCTCCTTCTCATTCCCACCTAAACCCCTTCCATCAACCCTAAATTTCTCTCCTTCTCTATCGTTCCAACCTAAACCAGAAGACTAACAGTATATCAAAATCTCCTTCTCTATCGTTCCAGCCCAGCCTCTAACCCCTAGATCGACATCTCCTTCTCTATTGTTCCCTCTTCCTTCTCATCTCTCATCTCTCATCGAAATCCACACTCGTAATAATGTCTCACAGTACATCCAAAGTTTCTATCAATTCGATGGGGGAAGGTCTCAGTTATTGTGGGCAGGGCAGAGCTCAGAGCCCGAGCCCCTAGTTAGGTCGTGGTGGGGGCTTTAGAAGAGGAGGGGGTGGAAGAGAGCGAAATTTTCGTTTGCAGGATTTTGAAGCCGGCAGAAATTCGGGTGGGGAATGTTATTGCGACCGATCAATAAAGGAAGATCCGTGGAAAGACTTAAAACCAGTTTTGTGGAAAGGATCTGGTAATGGCTCTTCTTCGTCTTCATTTTCTTCAGAACCAGTTAGCTCGAAATAATCTAAATCGTCAGAAGCTTTCAATAAACCAAATGCTAAACAAAACCTAGCTGAATTCCTGGCTTCGTCTTTGAGTGAAACCATCAATGATACACTGACTTGAGATGCTAGTATACTTGATTGTGGCATGTACCTTAGTTTTTTTTGTACACACTTTTTATATAAGGAGTTGATAGGTAGAGCAGAAATCCTACTTTATGAACTTGGTATTCCTTGTTTTGTTACAAGCTAACTTGAATATATTGAATCTTTCCGAGGTTTTGGTTTCAGGTTTATGTTAGAACCCTCACATTACTCGACTGGCTGGTCGGAATCTTATTATTGAAATAGACAATACTGAATTATTGATATGCATCTGTCTTTAATAATTAGCATTCAAAGCTCCTGTGTATGACTAAGGATTGTTTGGTAGTGAGTTTATAAGCCAAAAAATTGAGTTTAAGGTAAGCAAACAAAAAATGTTTAGAAAAAGTCGAATCAAAATAGAAAAAACTAAACTCTCATAGCCTGTTTTGCTTAAAACCTAGAGTGGCACCAAACAACTCCTAAAGTGGTAACATTCAGCTTGGAAATAAAAATTATGAACAAGATCTACTGCATCAACAGTGCAACCATGAATTTCACTGATTTCACTTCTGCTGCAACCTACTGAGTGAAAAGAGGGTTTCGATTTGGGGAAGAAATTAGGGTTTCGTTAGGAGAATTGGGAAAAAGAGAAGGGATTAGGGATTTGGAGTAAAATGAGGGTTTCGATTTGATTTCGGGTTATTAGTTAGGGCTGGGCTGGGTTATTGGGTCAGGGTTGGTTCTTGGGTTAGAAACTGGGCTGAGTTATTCGGTTAGGGTTGGTTGTTCGGCCGGGTTTAAGTTTTAGTGTTGCCACATCAACGTCCTATGTGGATCGCTGATGTGGCTGGTCAAAGGGTATTATGGGGAGAAATGTTGGGCTGGACTCGAAAATGATGGTTTTATTCTACCCAATACAACGACAAGGACCCCTTTATTACGGCCTCAAAAGACAGGGACTAACTTGTTACAATCGGAAAACGTGGAGGATGACTGGTGTTTTTTACCCGAAGAGTAATTGATGAAACCAAGTATAGTAGTAATCTCACTAATCCTTTCAGATTTAGCCAAAGGTTCTTAAATGGAAAGGATATTAATTTTCTTCTTGAAGATAATAAATTTAAGTCTACTAACTGTTGATTTGTTGTTTATGCCACACACATTCCAACTAAGAATCTTTATCATTATCAGATAATGATTTATATTTTTTGTTGTTCTCTGTGTATTTCAGAGATTTGATAATATTTTTGCTTGGTTTTCTCAATTTCTTAACAGATTTGAGCTTCCTGTTTAGTATGTTGTTGAAGTCCTGATCTGGTGAAGTTCCTTTCCTGATTGGAGTATTCTGGATGCTACCAATATTTTCTTATATTGGAGAGTTCCTTCCAGTGAAGATGTCTTCATTTTCTTGAGTATCATTTTGGTAAAAGTTCTTATCCAACAATTTAATGGCTTCAATAATCTCTATGTCTTCTGGTGAGAGATCTCATGACTTCTGGCTATTAACAGAGTAGCAGCATTTACATCACTGGTTTTTTGAAGTCTCTTATTTATTTCCATCTTTGTCATTTATGAATATTTTCTTTTTCATGTTGTTATGAACAACTATAGATTTGATATTTGGTATATATATCTGGCTGGCTCCTGTAGATTTCTATATGTTTACTTCAGAATTCTTGATTTTTTTTTGGAGAATGAATAACAACTTAATTGTTATCTTTCTCTTCCTCAATATCTTTAGCATTATTGATCTTCTGCACTTTCTTGCATTCAGTAAAATTATGTCACATATGATGGCATGTATTGTAGTAAAAAGGAAGGTTTTTGTAACTAACAGTTAACCAACATTCTTCATTCATTCGAAAACCAATCCATATACTGTTGTGCAATTTTTTTGAATTATCGATCTCGATCAGAGCAAAAACAACATTTGCATATGCTCTGTTTATGCTTGCAACTTTAATTTTCTAAGGAGTTCCTAATGTAGCAACAATACCACAAATGATTTTCGAGTTGTACATGAACTCAGGTATTTTTTCAATTCTGACCCAAACAAGAGCAATTGGACTCTCAATCTTTATGTTGAATTCTAGTGTCCAACGAAGAATTCTCATGGTTGACTCACCCACTTTCCAATCTTTATGTTAAATTATGGACTCTCAATCTTTATGTTAAATTATGGTGCCCATATTCTACTGATGTCTTCTTTCAGATCAAATTCCATTAGTATGTGACGAGAGTCCCAGATAACCATGCTATAGTTTCCTTTGAATTTTAGAGAATTCAAGAACTTGTCGATCACTGTTTTGTTTGGAAAACCCATAGAGAATTTTCCAATTAGCGTAGTTTTCATGTACTGCTTTAAGTTTTCCTTGACCTCCAAAAACTACTGGATAGAGATATGGTCTAGTTTTTCCTGAATTCTTTCAGGTTGAAGCCCACAGTTAGTTTGATTAACAATTTATTTTACAGAGTCTGCGTAAGATTTCATCCTCAGTTTTTCTTCATTTTTCCCGATTCTGTTTTCCATTGAAAGGGTTAGGAATTCATCTTCTTTGAAAATCGAATTATTGTTTATCTCCATGATAGAGATGGACAGAGAACTAGACCAGGAATAAACTTTAATCTTCATTAATTACGGCTGGTGAAAGAGTCTTTCAGAAATTTCCATTCTTGGAGCATCCATCTCCAGATTATTAAATTTTTTTTATTTCCATTATTATTCCTTTTATAATAAACTTTGTTAACAATGATTTTTTCTCTCTACAATGCGAGAAGGGTTGCAACAAAAAAATTCCTTTACTTCTTTCTCTCTTATTGCCTTCTTATTTTTTATTTATCTTTTGCACTAGGAATGAAAACATTTTTTCACCACTTAACGCTTTCCATCAATCTTCAAACTTTTGTCATATTTTACATTACTTCCCCTCTCTTTAGGAATTTTAGGGGTTGGTGAACAAAAAATCAGGATAGTTTGGACAATAAATATGATTTATAAAATAAGAAGGGAGGTAAAGTTTATGTCTCACACCACATAACTTACACCTAGGTTGCATGTATGAATAATCTATGAAATATTTAAGAAGCAACCAAAACTTCAAATATATTATCTTTGTTGTTACATTGTTTCATAAGAAAGGCACATCTTTAATTTATTTTATTCTCATTTTTATTTTATATTGTCATTCATTTTAATTTTAATTTCAATGTCATTTAAGGAGGTATAGAGAAACCAAATAACACAGTGATTTCCGGTAGTCAGTTTTATGTGAAATTAACATCCAATTTCGGAAAAAATAATTTGAACTATATTTTAAAACTTTAAAAACTATCACATTTATCGGTTCAGTTTTATCATTTTGGTTTTTTATCGGTTTCGGTTCTTAAAATGGAACCGTGAACCGGACCGCTAAGATTTGGTCTAGTTCTTGATTCAGTTTTGGTTTGGTTCCCGGTTCTTTAGAACCATTAACAACCCTACTCAAATTAGTAAATTATGTATTTCATTGTAATTCAACCTACTCACGTTTTCATTTGTGTAATACAAATTTGTACATTGTTATATTTCAGAATTTATTGTTAGGTTTTTCTTTTACACCTTAGCATACATTTATATTTGATACCATATGTTTTGAATATATTCTTTTTTCAAAATTTATTTTAGGGTGGATCGTCATAATTTTTATTAGGGAAAATTATTAGTATTAATGTATCAAATTTATGTATGCTGCAAAGAGCGTATAAAGTTATCAAATCAACGTAGAGAACATTATTTCAAACCTTGTTATGACAGCTCTTTTAGGTAAAACAATGGTTTCCGTAGAAAGGGTATTTGTAAAGAGGAAGTACCACACGATTACAGATATGTACGACGTTGTGATAGTGTTATATGAGCCATGTGATGTTGGCAATATATCGTTGTTGGAGGAGATGGTTACAAAATATGATATCCCTGTAACAGTGGGATGAGATTTTCTAACGAAGTTAGTATGATAACATACTGCTATAACGATGAGTTCGTATTCTTTCTCAGTGTGCTTGATGCGAGAGTGTATCTTCCTTTATATCCAACGTTGTGTAACTTCTTTCAACTTTTAGATATGTTTCCAAGTCGGCTCATGATAAATGGTAATAGGCTGCCAACAAGTAGTCAAAATGCGGTTGCCAAGTTGAGGAAAGTTCCAAATTGCAAACGTATGGAATATCTCGAGTGATGAGTCTATATTTCGTGTAGTACTTCGGATGAAGTTAGCTAATGGAGCGGGGGTCGGAGGTAAGTCATTTGGAGCTCGATTAGGTGCTCCTGACTAACATGGGTCTAATTCACCAAAATCTTATGGGATAGGATTAAAAGGTTTTTCTAGAGAGATAAAGTAATTGACAACATATGAACAATAAATGTAAGTTGGTCCCCTTAAAGTGAAATGACATGTGCTATCTATATTTTCCCTTATGGGCCTAGGTGGTTCTATTTGTCCAACAATACATAAAGACCATTTTCCTATACTTGATGAGGTCAAAATTCTTCAACGACACTAAAACCCTTTTTTGTTATCTATTTTAATTATTATTTTTTATAAAAAATTATTTATTTATTTATTTTAGATTTATCTTAATAATGATTAATAGACCAAATGGACTTTTCAAACTTTGCGTTTGGCCCATGTATGTTTTTTGGCACATTAAGACTAAAGTTATCATATAAATACTTTATGACAACGCATTTAATATGGTGGAACTTTATCTCTCTAAATAATAACTAAAGCAGCTCAATTATATGTATATTATCTATTTTAAATTTATTACACTTTCTTATATTACCAAAATATCATTCGAATAAGATTTACCAATATCAAATTGGCAACCACAGTGGGATCGATTGAGTAAGGTACTCAGATAGAAAAATATAAAACCTGACATACGAAGTTCATCTTCGGATCTTTACGAAGGATAGATCGTGAAATGCAGGTAGATCATCTAAAAATTATTAAAGACAGTAAAGTCAATCACTTTTTTATATTCATCCGATATCGTTAAATGATAGAAGGGGTAAAAGTTGCACAGGTTTATCTGGATCTCTAATAAGAACTCTTCAACATGGAATTGAGTGCTAGAAAGACCAATATCTATAATGATTTCCAATATATTCTTCAAAACAACCGGTGTAGCTTGACTATGATAACACTTCAAAGAACCTCACTAGGTGAGGATGAATAGAATGTTGCAATCCCTAATCAAATATATCATGGTAGATCATAAACTTATATATTATGATCAAGGTATGCGTTTCATCAGGAACATAAAGCTGCACGATAGCTATAGGAGACACATTATAGATGGTATTTGATAAAGGGACAAAACTATGGTGAAGAATAAGATTTAATGTAATGAACAAAAGGTTTAAATTGATATGATTAAATATCAAGGAATAAACTAAAGCAAACATAAGGATTGAGGGGGTCATATGTAATAACTAGTAAAATTGTTTACAAATAGTAAAAGAGTAAGTCGAGAAGATCCAAGACGAGAGAGTAAACATGTAAATTCAGACTCTACCCCATGTACTATACAAAGGATAATCTCTTTTTGGGAAAAGGGTCCAATGGTTAGTCAATGATTGATACATTTATTCTTTTGTTCTCTTTCTCTCTCTACTGATTCAGTTTCTCTCTCTAAAACCACCTCATACGAACATTTCTTTGACATATACTCTCATACGAAGATAGTTTTAACAAGATTAATAACTAAGAAATATCTAAAAGCATTAGTGGCGCCATCCGTAGGAAGGCGATTGGTACCCCGAATCGTTGTTACAATAATAATAATATTAATCTTAAAACATTGTAAGGGTAATGGATAGTGAATTCCATATAGAGCTAGAGGTTGATCTAAAAAACCATGTGATCGGAGATTCATCTGGAGATATCATGATTTAGGAACAAGTAATAAACGAAGGAAACAATAATGATCGATATACTGAAGAGCTACTCGAAGAATATGTCTTGGTAGCCCGACGAAAATAATTATTGGAAGATATTTAGAGGTTGAATGCGGAAAATGAAGTGATAATTAGTTCATGGAGAATTAAGTTTGAGGTCCGATAAGAATGAACAATAGTAACAGACCCAATGAAAGACGTTTCTCAGTCCAAGGAGAATTATTAGAGAAAAAAATCATCGTTCTTCTAAAAGACAAGCAAGATCTGGACAACACTATTAATCAACATAATCCAATGAATATTCATCTTTTAGCTCAGATGAATCTTTGTCCTTGAAAATGGATACACGATATAAAACAAATTATATGCAAAGAAATTTGAGGGGACGGAAAGGTGCTCAGAGAACAAAAGGTTTGAGGAAGGAAAAGTACGATCATGGAAATAAATTTTTTTATTCTAAAGATCCCGATAAAGTGACGAATGTAACTCGACGCGAACAACTAACTCCTTGTATGCAAATTCAGTCTGTTAGCCATGACCATAAGTATCGTGTGAGTAATCAATATACGTTACCATCCGAGGAAGGTTTGTATGCGGTATTAAATGAATTTCCGAGGGGAAGTGTGCATAAGATGGGTTATAATTGGAGATCATCCCCACTCTCCTTGGTTTGATATCTCTAAACTGGAAAAGTTCAACAAAACACAAGACCCGGATAACCACATCGAACAATTCAAAAATTTCATGATTAATTATGACGATGATGATAAACTATTGTGTAGGGATTTCTCTCAAACTTTCAAGAATGTTGCATCAAAATGGTATCATCGTTTGCCTTAAGGTTGTATCAAGAATTTTGACATGTTCTAGAGCATGTTTCGCCAGCATTTTGTTGGAAGCAAAACGTTCCGTGCGAATGGAGATACGATAATCTATTGAAGGAAAAAGGTGGGGGAAAGTCTCAAAGAATATACGAGAAGATTTATTCAAGTCAAAACAAACATGGAACTCTACGAGGACAAATTGACTATGTGTGCCTTTCAAATGGGTCTAATCCCTCGAGTAATAAAAGATAATGCTATGAAAACACATGTTATAACGTTTGGATCATCAGAGTTAGAGTCCATGCCACAATTTAATCCAAATCAATTTTACCAAGATCCAACAATGATAAGAAGTTGTGCACCACCAACAAATATCCAACAACAGGTGTCACAACCAACGAGTGTGGTCCGACCTCGAGAACCTGTTCAAGACATAAGTCAGGCACCTTCAAGAGTTAAAGAATATGCACCAATGGTCAACGCTCATCAATATTTCTGACCCATGCCAAACAAATGGATATGACCTGCTCATTTTACTGAATTGATTGAGTGTATAGTGATTATCTTCGAGAAAGTACGACCACATGCCCATTTTTGTAAACCATTTCTCGTGCAGACTCCGAAGAAGAACATAAAAAATAAATATTTTCAGTGTCACAAGGATATAAAGCACGATACAAAGGACTGCGTGGCATTAAAAAAATACACAATACTTGATAAAAAATAGGAAGTTAACTACATTTATGAAGAATGATTATCCAGTTGCTCAAAGCAAGAAGTTGTTACAAAGCAAGAAGATGCTTTAATGATATTTAGAAAAAATGATGAAGAGTCTATTGATGTGTTCGACATCTCCACTGAGTATTAAGATCCAAAACTGGACAGAAACAACATAGATATAGTAAAAGAGCTGATTGTGGGAGAAAATGTTCGTAAATTATGTGCTTTCTTTGAATCACTAACAATTTTTGGAGGAGATACTGTTGTAGGAACATCAAACTATTCTCAGAGGAGATATATTGTTAGTCTAGCAACACAATTAAAAGAAAATGATTCACTATATTTGTATAAGTTCATCTCTAATACTATGTTTTGAAGATAATGATATGAGAGATGTAGCTAGTCGACATGAGGATGTGGTAGTTATCGTGGCAGAGATAGTTGGGAATAAGATACGAAAAATTCTGATCGATACTGGAAGTTCGGCCAACATTTTATTTATGACTACTTATATCTAGATCAAAAACCCACCAAAGATTATATGATCAAATCAGATGATAGTAGGATTTACCGGGGCTATAACTAAGGTCATCGAAGAATTCGTGGGAAGAGTTAGAAGCAGTCAGAAGATGGGAATAGAACGTTATCGAACACTTTTGGCTCCTAAACAGATTAAGGGGGTTGAATCAAAGAAAGAATAGCAGTCAGTTAGGTTTTCCTCAGGGTCTGATCCCGTAGATGATGTGAGGGAATCCCCCGGGTTCATGGTCCCAGACGACAGCTTCGAGGACCATGTCTTTTCTCCGCGTAAAAACCTCAAAATCGGCATAAAGCTATCTATGGAGTTAAAATAATTTTTAATAAATTTTTATTAACGAAATTGCATTTGTTTACATGGTGTACAGAGGATTCCACATAAGTCCATACATATATTATTTATCATAAGCTGGCAGTGCGAAGTACTGTTCGTCCTATAATCCAAAAGAGAAGATCTTTCTCTGCAAGAAATATTTGAAACTATTATGGCATAGTTAGATCGTTTCACTAATGTGGGTCGCATACACGAGTCACAATATCCTTTATGGACCGCTCATCTGGCCCTACTAAAGAAGAAGAATGACAAATGACAAATGTGTTTGAACTTCACTAATTTAAACAGAGCTTTCCCTAGAGATCCTTTCCCTGTACCCAGAATAAATCGGTTAATTGATTCAACCTCTGAAAATCGCCTACTGTCTTTCATGGATGCTTACGCCAGGTATAATCAGATCTAAATGGACCCAAAATATTATATATTACTACTTTCATCACCGGAAGAGGTTTACATTGCTATAAGGTAATGCCATTCGGGTTAAAGAATACTGGAGCAACTTACCAGCACTTAGTAAACAAGGCTTTTGAGGCTCAAATCGGGAGAAACGTTGAAATATATATTGATGACATGTTAGTCAAGAGTGTGAGGGTTGAAAACCATTTGACAGACTTAGAATAAACTTTTGCTAACTTGAGAAAGATAAATTTGAAGTTGAATCCAGAAAAAGTGTACATTTGGGGTAAGATCCCGAACGTTTTTATGGTATATAGTCAGTGAGCATTGTATAGAAGTTGATCCGATACAACTAAAGGCTCTGAGAACTATGGCACTACCCAGAACGATCAAAGAGGTACATATCATAACAAGAATATTGACAGCTTTAAACAAATTCATATCTCGATCATCAGATAAGTGCGCCTCTTTTTTCCAAGTGGTAAGAAGAGAAAATTATTTTGACTGGACCCAAGAATGCTTAGAGGCTTTTCATTAAATCAAAGAGTATCTTTCTTTGCTATAAATCTTGATAAAGCCAAATCCGGGAGAGAAACTGTATATCTACTTGGTAGTGTCAAATTATATTGTAAGTGTTGTTTTGATCTGAGAAGAAGATAACTCTCCAAAACCAGTGTAATATGTGAGTAAACGTCTTTTAGATGCCAAGAAACGATATTTAAAGTTAGAAAAACTAGCTCCTGCATTAGTCACCGTTGCGTGCAAAAATTTACCTTCTTTTCAGGCCCAATATATCACCGTACGAACATATTTTCCATTGAACAATATGCTACAAAGGCTCGATGTGTCATGAAGAATGACTAAGTGGTATTTTGAGTTGTGAGATTTCGATATCGAGTTTGAGCCAAGAACCGCCATCACAACACAAGTGTTAGCAGATTTTTTAGTTGAATTTCATTCCGAATGGACATATATGAAAGTTGATGAGGAAAGCATTGGAGTAGAGTGGGCCCTTCAAACAGATGAAGATTCCAGCTCGTCAAGATGTGGAGCGTAAGTGGAGCTGGTTTCTGTAGAGGGAATTGCAATGTATCAAGCTATCCGTTTCGGATTTAAAGCATCAAATAATGAGGCTGAGTAGGAAGCTTCCTTATCAGGTTTGAGACTCACTAAAATTTGTGGGGCTAAGAAAGTAAGGCTGGTGAGTGACTCACAAAACCATGCATCTGGGAAATCTGAGGCAAGAAAAGATCATTTAGTGAGTATTTGGGGGATTTAAAGGCTTTAACATTGGGTTCGAAGGAATCAGGTACAAACATGTTCATAGGATTGGAACTTCAACGGCTAATTCTTTAGCTAAGGCTTCTTATTTAGAGGAGTACCCTTCGATTATTACATAAGATTAGAGGAGTTAGATTAAAGAATTTTTGGTGAACGATGTGTTACCAGTTGATAAGGTGATGACTAAAAGAATATGAGATATATTGTATAAAAAATCTTTTAGTCGGCATCTACATTGATGCTTAGGAGAGAATGAATCGCAGATGATACTGTCAGAATTATACGATGGGTACGAATCAGCGCACTGCAGGTACAAAATGCTGATACGAAGAGTTCTTCTTGTAGGATACTATTGGCCTACACTCTCCTCAGATGCTAATGAATTAGTTCAGAAATGTGGCACCTGCCAGAGATTTGCCAATACAATCCATACACTAGGTGTGACTCTCAAGTCAATATCTGAATCCCTACCATTTTACCGATGAGGTATTGACTTGGTCGACCATTACCAATGGCAACCGGAGGACGACATGCGATAATTGTTGAAGTTGATTATTTTTCTAAATGGGTGGAAGCTGAACCTTTAGCATGAACAAAAGTTAAGGACGTGATCAAATTTATTTTTTTTCCAACATTTGTTGCCGTTTTGGGGTTCCGAGTAAAATAACAATAGACAATGGACCACCGCTTTGATAACAAATAAATGAAATATTTTTATGCTTCTAAAGGGATACATCATTGCTATTCAGCACCTTTCTATTCCCAAGCGAATGGCCAAGTCGAGGTCACCAATCAGAAAATTTTGGATGGCTTAAAAAAGAACTTGGAAGGTAAGGTTGGAAAATGGTCGGATTATTTACAAGAATTTTTATGGGCTTACATTACCACTCTCCGGATCGCAAACAAGAATCACTATTTGCGCTAGTTTATGATATGGATGCATTAGTTCCGTCCGAGACAATCCTTCCCTTGAGTAGGCTCAATGAATACTCAGAGGAGAAATCCCTACAATATCAGAATTTGATGAGAAGTCGCTACGCTTCAAATCTTAGGCAACCAGAATTTGAAACAGGGGACAAAGTGTTGAGGAAGGTGTTCCTTTATACGAAAGAAAACCATCTTGGTAAGTTAGCTCCCAATTGGGAAGTTCCATACACGGTAACGAAGAACGTCAACCCAGGACAGGACATAAAGATAAGGAATGAAATGATCTTCTTCACCCCTAAAATATTGAACATCTCAAGATTTATTTGGAATGAATATGTAAACTTAATTTTTTTTGTGAACTTATGTAAGTATCGATGACATACTATTTCCTACCCTGGTAGCGCCTGAAGGTTTTAATGAGCTGCTGTAATAACCGGCTTATATATAAAACTTATTTGCCATTTTAAAATAACTTCTATAATATCCATCTTTTTGAACTAAAGATACCTTTCAACGAATATTGGATGGAAATTTTCATCTTTTTGAACAAAAGATACCTTCCAACGACTGTTGGATGACAATGTTCATCTTTTTGAACTAAAGATACCTTCCAAAGAATGTTTGATGACAATGGTTATCTTTTTAAACTAAGAAGACCATCCAACAAATTTTGGACAACAACGTTCATCTTTTTTAATAGAAAGATCCCTTAACAAATGTTGATCAACAATACTTTCTCATGTGAAAAACTTTGGAAGAAGAATATAAGTGTTTATGAAAAAGATAAGGGTAAAATAGTTTCATATAAAAAACTTTGGAAAAAGAAATATGAGTATCTTTTATAAATTCCTGATTAAAAAATTTCACATAAAAAAGTTTGGAGTAAGATCAAGCTTCATGGGATAGTATAGAACCAAAAAGCTTACTCTTTAAAAACTTTCACATAAAAAAGTTTGGAGTAAGATCAAGCTTCAGGTGATAGTATATAACCAAAAATCTTACTCATTAATAACTTTCACAATACAAAGCATATTATCTGTATATAAAAGTTCAACAAAAGTTCGAGAAAGGGTACCAAAAGATGAGTAGGAAGCAAGAGTTACACAAAAAGATGAAATTTAACACGAAAAGTGATAAACACCAATATTATTCAGAACCGGCATCTTCTTTATTGTCTTCTGAGGAACCGGAGCTGGATGAAGAACTTTCTGAATCGGTGGGAGTCACTTCACCTTCCAAATAAAATCTTATTGGGAGATGTCTTTCTATAACACGCCGCCAGAGACTTCCTAACTTTAAATCAAGAAAGAGCTCATGCATCTCTAAAACTAAAACAGACTTTATGTTGGCGTCCCTCTTTTCGAGGTGAGAGATGCAATCAGCAACATATTCGTAAATACATTTCTTCTTATTAGTCTCGAAGTTTTTCTTCAAAAAGTCATTCTCTCCAGAGAGCTTTTCAATCTCTTTAACAACACTCTCAAAGTACTTCTAGGTTTTATCACAAGAATCAAGGAGACCGTCGATGAGAGTATTCCGTTCGACGTCCCTAGCAATGAATCTTTCCCTTTCATCATCGAATTTTTATTTCTCTTCAAAAATTTTAGTTTCTGATTCAATAATCTTTTTCAAGTGCTCAACAGATGTATCCTTCTCAATGGCGAGTAGATCTTCTAACCTCTTCATCTCGGTTTTTCTTTGGTCAGTAGATATTTTTTTCTCACATGCGAGCTCTTCTTTGAATGACTTTGCTTTTATAACGATCTTTTCAGTTGGAATTCCTTTTAAGGATAGCACCAACACGAAGCAACCTATTAAGCTCATTCACAATAAAGTCATTCTCGTAAACGTCGAAATAAACCGAGGCAGTGGAAACATTTTCTCCTTCTTTTGGAATCTCTTCCTGGTTTCCTTGGTTAGCAACTTGCTTTCTTTTGGAACAAACTCTTTGGTAGAATCTCAGTAAAAAACAACAACCCTTTTGATAGGAGGAAAACTTGGACTAGTGGTGTTATCATCCTCCTCTTCACTATTAACTATTTTCTTCTTCTTTTCTTGGGAAGAATATATCCTTACTTGCATTACGACAACTTTTCTCCTAGTTGGTCTCACTTCGACAACAACTTCAGGGTTGACATAAATTTGATGTTCTTCTTGGACATCAGTTTTGTTTTCTTCTCAGACATTAGTTTGTTCTTCTTCTCGGACTTCAACTTGTTATCCTTCTCAAAATTCAGTTTGTTGACCTTCTCAGACTTCAGACTCTGAATCAGTGTCACCTTCAGTATCGTTCTCCTCACCATCGGATTTTTCAGCAACTTGTGAATGTGAACCCTAGCTCTGGTGGAAAGATAAACTAGGTTGTCGAAGCCTTCCAAACACTTCTGTACTGTGTCTTCCGGGGGGTACCATAAACTCCTTTAGTGATTTCACTTGACCTGGATCACATCTCCAAATTTGGCTCCTAACCAAGTTCGAGAAAGTCAAACATCTGTGGAACTTATAGCTCTAGTTGGTACTTACTCAAAGGCTTAGTTGGGTAAAGATTGTACCTGCAGATTTAACATAGTCTGCGAACGGTTTGGCAATCCCTTTCAAACCTGCTGAGAAGAAAATGTTTAGTTTGAGTGATTGAACAAATAAGATAAAATTAGTTTTATTTTAAGGACAGTCTCTAAGAAATCATTTATGACTTCGTTTTATCTCCCAAAAACCTAGAAAATAAAAAGGATAATGAGAGTTGTTAGCTGCACCTAAGATTCCAATCAGCTGCTCCATTGAGAATTTGATCTGAGCAATCCTTGAAGCAAAAATGCATGACATAAGGGTGTACCACTTGTTGGGACCAACTTAGGACGGATAGAGTTCAATCAGATGGAAATATTCAACCAAGACAGGGTCAAGAGGCAAGCGAAAACCTCAGTTGATAAATTCCATGTATAGGATCAATTCGTGACCACAGACAAACAGCGGGGTTTCTCCGACAGTAGGGAACCGAATCGTGATATTGTCAGGAATTTCCCACCAATCCCTAATTTTCACCTTCTCGGATGGGTAAAAATATTTGTACTTTATACGATAGAGCGTGAGCAAATGTTTGGCCTCAACTTCACGAATATTATCTTCTAAGATATATTTTATGTTTGAAGGAAAATTTGAAGCCTTTTTCCTTTTCTTGCTTTTTTTCACCAGGGAAGTTTTCTCTTGGTGAGCAGGAGAAACGGTCATAATATTTAGGGGAGGAGAAGAGGGTTCCTGACCTGGTACATAATTTCCCGGGGGGGGGGGGGGGGGCTTAACGTAGCCTGAATGAGTTCAGCTTCTACTAGATTCATATTATTTACCCTTTGATCACTATCTGATTCATCACCCATCTTTTTCTCTTGTATCTCATGAATGAACTTTAAGACTTTATCTGGTTTGAATAATATTTGAAGTGGGCTTCCAAGTACTAACCTCAGGGGTAGTTTGAGGGTTTTCTTGTGGGGTTACTTGAGGAGTCGTAATAGAAGGGGGGATTTTTATTTTAGTTGACCGCTTAGCTGGCTCTCAAACCTTATTTCTTTTAGAACGATCTCTTTTACTCGCTTCATTAAGATTTTATTTAACACCACCCATCAGAAGAAATGTGGAAACTTTCTGAGAGTCTTCGGAAATTGGAGGGTCACCCTTGTTATATTCAAAACAAGATTGACCGAGGGGGCTAAGTAATAAGAAGAGCATATAAAACGTGTCTACCTGAAGCTCCTGATATGTCAAAGTGTGTTTGGAGAGGTGACCAATTATCGCGAAATGTTGTTTGATATGTCTCTAAAGGAGAGGGATGATCTCTCATACCGAAATCTCGTTGTTCTTCAACTCTATTTGAGATATTGAACCACTTCTAGAGTTTATATATGTCAAGATTGATAAACTCTCTAGGCATGAAAGGTCAGTCAAGAAATTTAGTGGTAGAAATTATTAATCTCTCTAAAAAACAAGATCTTCTTAGCTTTGTTGAGCTAAGAAAATATGTACAAAACTTGACACTATGAGTGAATGCAGGTATACATAGAGAGGTATGGGCTTCAAAAGGTGTGAGGGCCCTAGTAAGTTGAAGAGTCTTTTTGTCCACACGTATAAGTTTTGGGGAGTATGAAAATATCTTCGACACGTCTTTTACCTCACAAAGAGATCTCTAAGGCACGTTGGCGTGTGTCAGGAAGTAACTGATACATGTTAGTAATGATGTTATCAGTCTAAAACATTTCTGACACGTTAACGAATATAAAGGTGCACACCAATTAAAGTGAATAATGGGGGAGAATGAGGTCAACATTTCCAGTGGTGAAGTCATGAATTAGAAGAAATACCCATTATAAAGGATAAGCAAAGGAAGCTTCGTAAAGAGACCCACCTAGGAAATATGAGTGACAAAGTTATCTGAGAAAGGCGTAAAGAAAGAATAATCCAGGGAGGGTCACAAAGATGTCATGTTAGGCTACTTAAAGAAATAACCCGAGGACACTAGGAGAACAACTTAAACCAACAGAGAAATAATTCGACGAAAAGCAACGCTGGTAGAGTAATCCGACCAGGAGACCCAGAGGAAGAAAAATCCGAGGGGGCTCAAAAAGAAGAAAGGTTTCACTCGGCAAATCAGTCCTAATTCAAATAGTTTCACAAGGACTATGGGGCTACTCATAAGGGGAGAAAATTAGGGTGAATATACTGAACAAAAGGTTTAAATTGATATGATGAAATATCAATGACTAAACTAAAGCAAACATAAGGATTTATGGGGTCATATGTAATAACTAGTAAACTTGTTTACAAATAGTAAAAGTATAAGGTGAGAAGATCCA
Organism: Limnanthes douglasii subsp. nivea; assembly: GCA_036936605.1. Taxonomy (NCBI): domain Eukaryota; kingdom Viridiplantae; phylum Streptophyta; class Magnoliopsida; order Brassicales; family Limnanthaceae; genus Limnanthes; species Limnanthes douglasii. The sequence continues at coordinate 170,327,488 of JAUPFV010000005.1, forward strand.
TTTATGACAGGGTAAACATGTAAATTCAGAATCTACCCATTTACTATATAAAGAAAATTTTCTTTTTGGGAAAAAAGGTCCAATGATTAGTCAATGGTTGGTACATTTATTCTTTTGTTTTCCTCTTTCTACTGATTTAGTTTTTTTCTTTAAAAACAACTCATACAAACATTTTTTCGACATATACTCTCATACGAACATAGTTTTAACAAGATTAACAACTAAGAACTATCTGAAATCATCAGTATTAAATCGATGAAGAGAATCTAGTTCATGCTAAATATACTTAATTTCTATCATATTATCGTGGGGATTTTGGCTAATTTTCATCAAAACGGTGGAAAACACTAAATGGCGTAATGAGCTAGATTGGGCTTGTTGGGCTTTTTTTTCTTTACAAAGTTTACGACAACGATATATTGGCATAATAGATTGGTCATGTTAAACTTTTTTTATAGTGAAATCAGATCGGGTAACAAAACATAAAGGAATATATTCTGGCATAGGATCGTCTGAAATATAGACATCTAATGAGCAAAGGTTAGAAGAACGTGTCAAGGAGGTCAGAGTCTTAGGATTGATCTTAATAATGGTGGGTTCTAATTTTGATCGGACAAATTTATTAAATGTATTGAAGATTAGGAGGATTCTCCGAACAAAAATTTGATAGCTAATAATGACATAATTAAAAATTTGATTCTTCAAATGTTGTAGAAATGTCGGAAAAATACTACTTCATACAATCTAAGGTTAAAAAAACTCTATATTTTGGAAATATATATAATTCTTATATGTGTGACTCTTTTTAGCGTCCAAGAAATGCTAGGGGTGGTGATAGTTAATATAAACTATAAATAGACTAAAAACCATGATTAGTCACCAGAATTGTTCTGGTGTACAAAAAAAGTCAATGTTACATTTGTATTAAAACAGTAATTTTTGTTACATATTTGGTCACTTATATTAGTTTTTTTTGCATCTGTGGTCACCGCGAGTGACCACAGATGCAAAAAAAAACCCAACAAAAGTGACCATTTTAATACAAATGTAACACCAATGATATTTTTGATACATGTGACGAATTCTGATGACTAATCATGTCTTTTAACCAATGTAAATACCTACATCTTCTAAAGTATTCTATTATAATGGAACAAAGATAAAAAACTTGATCAAAATATTATGAACTAATATTACGTGACCATTAGTTGCGATCAACAAAAATCCAAAAATAAACGAGTCTAATAGTTAAAATATCAAGAGGTAAGAAATCTAAAAATAAGCAACATAATATATTTTATTTAGAACCTATTTACATATAATTATATTATTAATATAATATTTTTGGCTTAAACCATATATTTTTTTCGTTATCTTATTTGTACCATTGTTTTTTTTTTACATGGGATACATGTGCCATTATAAGATAAAAATAAAATATTTATGTCATCATTAAATAAAATTGTTTCATTTCTTAAATCATATATATATTTTTTACGTGGGATACATGATAAAAATAAAATATTTGTGTCAATAAATAAAATGGTTTCATTTCTTAAATCATATATCATATTTTTGTCTTCATTAATAAAAAATATATCATATTTTGGTATTTCTTAGATAAAAAAACTAGATGTTCAACTACTCAAACATTTCAATTCACGAACTAAAAGCAAAATGACCAATTAATTGTTCTATCTTTTCGTTTTGGTGTACATTTCTAAGATCTAAACTGTCTTATTTCTATCAAGATATAAATTGCCCTATTTGTATCAAGATATAAACTGTCATATATGTATCTTATCAAATAAAAAATATTGTATCCTTATTAGATAAAAACTATCATTTTTGTGCGTTTATCGATTTTTAATCAATAAAACATATTCAGACAATCATACATGTTTAATCACTAAAAGAAATTTTTATAATCAACCAATGTGCCAAAAAAGTTAGATTTGATAGTTTATTGACGAAAACGAATAAGATAATGAATATAAAACAATTTATATCCAAGAATGACATAGAACACACCGAAAACAAGGTCACGAATAAAATAAACGCCAAAAAAACAATAAAATAATTGTATGCTTTAAGTGTATATCTTTTGAGATGTTATGAGATATGTTGTTATAAATAATTTATCATATATTGGATGTTTCAACATTCACATATTATATGATAAACTAATTTAAAAATAAAAGATAATTTTTTAAAGCTTAAAAATATTCTACAAAATATTTGATCAATATAATTTTAACGATCAAATTCTAACATATCAATAGTATTTTTATTTAGTTTGAATGTATAAATTATGTTATTAACCTTCCTTCATATTTTATTTTTTTCATGCGAAATTCGATATATATATATATATATATATATATTTGAATTCGGTAAGGAAGGATTAGTCTGGTTTAGCATACCCGACCCATAGAATTATTAAGTGTGAGATAATAAATTACTAGGCCCACGACCTATATAATGATACTCTTATCAAATGGCCGTACTTTCCCATGAACCTCCTGTCATAGTTTATAAATAAAAGCTCAAATCTCAGTCAATCTTTTCATATTCATCTCTTATTTTTTATTTAGTATTTATAGAAAAATCTAATCTCACTTAAAATTTAGTTTGTAATTGTCTCACTAAAATTTGGTTTTTCTTCTCGAAATCGTGAAGGTTTAATAAATTCACAATTAATTGACGAGATTAATCGGTGTGATATGTATCATTCTCGTTTTATATTTCTCTCTTACTTTCATATAGTATTGAGACAAAACTCTAATCTCACTTAAAATCTTATATTCATATTCAAATATGTTTAGTCGGTATTTGTTTCACTAGAATTTTTAGATATCGTGTACTTAGAAGATTAGATTTGTAGACATATGAGGCTACTAGAAACCAAAGTTCGAGGATATGAAAGTAAGATTAGTGATGGTTGAATCAAAATTCAAAATCCTGTATCAATTACATCCATTACTCTCATTAGACCATTTATAGCACCTTGACTATTTCCTAATAATTGTTTTACTTCACGAATCATATTACAAAGTTGACTGAGAGTATCTCGTCCCTTAACCACCAGAGAATTGTAAATATTATACATCTTGTCGATGAAAAATCTACATATAGTACCCGACCAATAATTTGAGTGATACGTACCTGTGTTTTTTTGAAACGCAAAAATCTCACGATCAGAAGATGATGATTTTTCTCTTTTCATATTCACCTCATCAGTTAGTAAAAGCACTGATGAACTATTAAAGCAACAGGATGCATCCTTGATAACCAATATCTACCAAAAATGACATTATAAGGAGTCGGACAATCAACTACTACAAAAACAAATTTACAATCTTTTTGGATGGTCATTTACCAATTATAATTTCTCTTTCACATTATCCAATGACATCAGTAAAGTTTCCTATAAATCCCATTGTGGTTATATTAGATCGGAGAATAACACATAGGTTTTTTATTAATTTGTAAATGGAAAAATATAAGATATTAGCGGAGCTGCTAGTATCTATTAGAATTCTCCAGATTTTTGTTCTTACAATAGCAGCTCAAATCACCACTACAACCTCATGTGGCCCAATTTTTTTTCTTAAGTCATCCTCATCGAATACAATGAAAGGAACTTAATTCCAATATCAATGACTAGACATTTTTCCTCTAATTGTATACCACATGCCTCTTTCGGGAAAAACTTGAGGGAGCTATCACAACTATCACATATTTCATTTCTCTTGGTCTCTTATACCGTGATTTGTTTTCCTACTTTGTTTAAAAAAATAACCTAAATCATTGCCTTCTTACAGGTAACTGTATCAGCCAACTCGCCTACTAACAATCATTGTTTAAACGAAGTTATGACTACTTGTTCAAAGAAATCTGTCAAGCCAAATTTGGTATCCCAAAATGTTTGGTATATTCTTTCAAGGTTTCACTAGGATGGTGCCAACAATGGATTATAGTATCTTTATTTTCTCAGAACTCTTTACTTCCTAATCGAGTAAGCAAGATTCTTCAGGAAAGAAGAGGTATCGTAAGAGTAAAGATAAAAAGAATGCGTACCAGAAAAAGGGAAAAGATCGGCTGAACATAGCATAAAGCATATATTGAGTGATCAATTACCTATTTAGTTCGAGTCAGTTATTTTCGCCACTTCTAATGAAGATCATTTGTTTAATCAAGGGCCCAATTAGAGGCAATCGCCTTTGTCTACAAAAATCATATCCGGATATTTGCCTAAGCACTTTGATGTTTAAAAAATAGAGAAATATGATGGGAACAAAGATCGGGATAACCATCTTGAGCAATTCAAGAATTTTATAATGAGTTTTGATAACGATGATAAGTTATTATGCAGTGTTTTTTCTCAAACCTTCGAGGATAGTGCCTTGAAGTGATATAATAGACTTGTAGAGGTCGATAAAAAATGTTGACATATTATGGATAGCTTTCTGAAGACGATTTGTATTCTGAGTACAAAGCGTACCTCCTACTGTGGTCGCCAATATTATATGGATCAAATTAATGAGAACGACTATTTGATAAAGTTTTTAGAAGTAATTAATATTTACTCTTGATTAGGGAGATAATAGACGTGCTTTAACCAAAGTTCAGAGATAGAAAGTCTTGTTTTTGTAATAAATGCATCGTACCCATTAAATGTGCCTAAGAGCCTTTGTATAGGCTAAAACAATCTGATGGGCCTAATAGGCCGAAACAACATCATGGGCAAGGCCTACATTTTGAAATCTCATTAGCACAATATATATATATATATATATATATAAATTAGATTAAAAATTTGTTTTAAATAACTATAAGTAAAAACAATATTGTCTTTAGTCAAAATTTCTCTTAGAATATATTTAGTCTTCATCGCCCACGAGGACACGCTAATGATTCATTTGGATATCAATGGGGTGATGATAACCCAAGTGTTGGTTGACGGAGGCAGCTCGATAAATATAATATTCAAGGAAAGTTAGGACAAAATACTGGAAGTCTCCCATATAATTCCACGTACTGATCCCTGGTAGGCTATAAAGGTAAGTCGTCACATCACGTATCAGATGTCGAGCTCATGGTAAAATTTGACCATCGAAACGCCAAGAAGGAACCTAATACACTTTTTATGATCTCCGATGCCCCAAGTTCTTAACACGCCATCATTAGCAGACCATGGTTACACCGAATGAAAGCTACCGAGTGCACCTTTCAATAATGCGTCAAGTATTTCATCGGCAACACAATAAGGATCATCAGGGGGAGCCAGCGGACCACCGAACCTGCTATGTTGTAACTATCGACCCTTCCAAACCGTTGCGATAGCAATTAGCTGGTTATGGGGTGAGGGATAGGCCTACAAACACTATCTCGTCACCCGATGCGGTAAACGATCCTGTGAAACTGATTTGGCGGTCAGCATTTCTGAGAACACGAGTGAATAAGTTATGACAGAGGGTTGAATTTTCCAAATCGGTAATGAACTAGATCCTATTTTTCAATGTTCCCTAATTACTATGTTAGAAATATATTTGGATATTTTTACGTGGAGTGCTAGCGATGTGTTGGGGGTAAACCCATTCGGTTATTTGTCATGAGTTGTCATACGAGCTAAGCTGATCCACAAGAAAGAAGATCATAAGATAGTTAGGTACTTCAATCTAGTTAGCCTATGTAGGATCCAAGCCATCCCAAACTCATATTTCACCTTGACGTCATGCTTCATGACATCGAGACTATCAAAGATTGAAATACTAATGGATAAATGTGTTGCTATTGCGGGGGTGTCAGGGAATCCTTCGATCCCCTTCTACTTTCTTGCTGAAAGTGATGAGTACAAAGTAGTAAGTGACTTATTGGAGGTTGATAACATGTGGAAGATTCAATTCTTCTTTATTAGTGGCTACTGGGAGAATAGTAACAATATCTAATCAAAGGATTGTATTCAAAGGGTTTGGAAAAATACAAAAAACTTCTCAGGTCTTGTTTTTAATTTTTAACTTCTTGTATCATTCCTCACTCGTAACTTACTTCTAATTCTTTTTGCACGTATGGCAGAATTCTCAACATTAGCACTTGGAAGTTTATAAATTTACCTTTAAAAAACTGCACTAATTGGTTGCGGAGAACTAAAACAATGTTTTTCATAATTATTTCACTCCAAAAAACCTAGTTTTGAGTCATCGTCGGGTATTACCAAACTGGGACTCTCCCTCGGATCTTCCATAGTCTCTGATTTTGAAGTGGACCTGGATAATTTTTATTCTTTTTTGGGTTACACATTTTGAAGTGCCTTAAGAGCCAAAGTGGTAACATCATACTCTCCAACTACCATATGTCTACTACGGAAAACCCCAACTTGACCCGTAATAACATGTGTTCTTGATAAATAGGATCTTCCGAAGATAGTATTGTACGAAATTTGGACATGCACGACTATAAATAGTACTCTAACTATGTTTTTGAAGGGTCATTTTCTAAGCAGAAAATCATATTCAATTACCCTGATTACATTTGTAGTAATCCCCATGAACTCCACTATTGTTCCATTTAACCAAGGTATAATGAGACGATTTTTTCATATATTTGTAAGTAGACATAAACAACATATTGGCTCAACTACCTATATCAATTAAATAATTCGGATTATGGTCACCTCGATTGTCATTCCGATTACCACAACATCTTTATGTATTCCAATAACATCTCGTAAATTATCACCATTAAACACAATGAATGGCATCAAATCTTGGTAAAGTTGCGCATATAGTTTTCTTTCTAACTGAATTGTCAAGCTCACAATATGCCTCTTTCGAGAGCAATCCAAAGGCCCTGATATTGTATCCCCACTAAAAATAGTCAACAATTCGAAGAATTCACACAAATCTTTATCATTTGTTACCTTTTCAAGCTCATCAATCACCATAATACTTCTTCGGTCAGGACCAGGATCAAGATATTACGAATTTACATCAAAATCATTATGAGGTCCAATTATAACCATCATATTTTCTTGCTTGGGGCAATTTCTATCACTTATTTTCGGATTATAGCTTGATTAACAATGGGAGTTTACAATTACCCCCTGATTGTATTTGGACAAATGTAGTCAGATTTCCTTTTGATAATAACGCTTGGATCTCTTTCTTCAATGCGATACAATCCTTTGTATCATGACCCATATTATTTTTATACTTATAAAATCGGGTATTTTGCCTCTCCCTCAGAGTCTGGATTGCGAGTGGCTTTCTGAATTGATCAAAATTTCTTGTCTTGTGAAAGATGGTAGTATCACTCTCTGTTAGCTCCGCAAAATTCTCTCATTGGCATATTGGATTGCTCTAGGTTGGTATTTCTGACCTTGTAAAGGTTGGTTTGCCTTAGGCCGATGAGCATTTTAATCATTATCCTTTGGCCGACTGGTTGGGCTTCTTGATGGTGAAAGCCCGAAGGGATAATCTGTGGAACCTGCTTCTGCAAAGGGATCAACTTTGAATTTCTTCGTCTCTTCTACCTTAATTTATTTCTCAACCTGTAACAATGAACCCCCCCGAAGGACATTGCTTTTCATAGTCACATTATCAGCTAATTCTCTGGGAAGAAGCCCTTGTATAAAATAACCTATAGCCATTTGTTCGAAGCAATCTTCCAAGCCATTCTTAGTTTGTATGAAACATTTAGTATAATACTTTAAAGTTTCCCCAATCAACTAGCGGTGCTGAATTATTGTGTTTTTATTTCCTCACATTTATTTTCTTCTCAGAAACTGCATTCAGAAAACAATCCAAAACATATCAAAATTCTTGATAGATCCATATAGAAGGCGATTATACCATTTCAAAATTTGGGAAAAAGCCTAGCACAAAAAAACTTATCATTATCATTGTAATATATCATAAAGTTATTAAAATACCAGATGTGGTTATCCGGATCTTTACTCCCATCAAATTTCTTCATCTTAGAGATGTCGAACCTCCTATGCATATGGTCAGACAGAATTTCTGCATAGACAAGCAATTGTCTTCAATTATGTCTTTAACTATATTAGTGATTCTCATTATTTGTTTCATAAATTTCCTATTTGGATTGTATAACAGACTGATCATTATCTTGATAATCAACACCGTGATTTCCTGAATTTTTTATTTTTTCCTCAGTTTATGGTCTTTCTTTACCATAATTCTCATTATTTCTTAACCTTTGCTTCCGCTCTCGATTTTGATTCTAATAGGTATATCTTTTTAAATAGTGATGACTATCATGATTTCTTCTCTTTTTACGACAATGATCAGTATTCGGAGAGGACAAAGAGACACCAAATATTCATTAGACTCTAAAAGACTATACTGATATCTAGTCTTACATTTCGTTTTCGAGGAATTATGACTTTTTTTATCTACCTCTTCAGGTACTTTTCTTGATTATATTGAGCATCTAAGTCTACCACTTCCTCCTCAAAGCCCTCTTGTCCTTCCGGCTTTGGGACTTCCTATCAGAACTTAGTTAGTGGTGCTATTATTGTTCATTTTTGGGACCTTAAGGCCTCGATCGCGCCTCAAAATTGGTCACGTTCATCATGCGTGAGGGATCATTCTAGTTCATTATTTACATGCGGTGTGTGGCCCAATCCTTCTCTGACCATAAATCTATCGATCATATTCACAAGATCCAACTGCATCTCAAAATCCATCATTCGTTAAAGTACGAAGGGAAACTTAGACATGTAAGGTTTTGGATGTTGTTATATGAGTATCTTTGTATCCTCCCACTACGGTCACCACTGATAGTGTCAACGATTTTTGGAGGATAGTTTGGTAACAAAGTAATAAATAACTAATTTTGGATGAGTTGTAGAGAGATAATTGAGCTATTTGGTTATATTTTATTGAGAGCTGCTCTGGCAGGTTTAGTTAGAAGTATCAATTTTTTCTCAAGATCTCATTTAATGGTATTTAATGTTATTTATAGCAACATGGGCCTAGTAGGCTTACATGGTCAGGGGGTATTTTGGTAACCCAATCCCAAATACCCACAAATCTCATTACTACATAAATACCTATAATTATTACACTTAATTACACTATAAAATAAACTTTGGTTTGATATCCCATTCTTCCGATTTTCACTTCAGATAATACAATTATCATCGCCACCAGTTCTGGTAGTCCGAACAGATTGTGGGTCATGTTCCTCAGGTTTTGGTGTTGGTGCTCACTTGACCACTTCCTATGGGGGGACTATGTATCAGGCCATTACATTTTGTATTTCAGGCCACCAACAATGATATTGAATATGAGGCAATGATCTCATGGCTTGAACATGATCAGATATTTGGCACTAAAAAGGGTAAGATTATTAAGAGATTTGCAACTCATCATTAACCATGATCTTGGGCAAGAGAAGCCATGAAAGACACCGCTGTAAGGTATTTGGAAGAGGTGTAAAACCTATCTAACAAGTTTAATTAAGTACAAAGTAAGTAGACTTAGAGGGTTGAAAACTATTTGTTCAGTTCCCTAACATCAATAGTTTTGACTCGGAAACTTGGTTAAAATTACAAGTAAGACGGTTTATTCTTAAATAATATGATTCATACGATAATATTAAGATTAAAGTCAACGTATTTTACACTAATGAGGATCAGATGGTCCTGATTCTAAACTACCTCATGCGGGGGGTTTCCAACCAACAAAATTGAGATTCTTAAATTAAAATAGAAAATAAACAAGTACATCGTGATAGGAGGAAAAATAAACTTTCAAGGATTTTTAAAACCCCTTCTATGGTATATGGGTTCGAACTATGATTTATATGTACTAGATGAACTTGACAGCAGTGTGGGTTCGGCCGATTGTTCTTATCAAACATTAGCAAAAAGTGCTCTTATAATATAATACGTTTGGTTGATCCTCATTACTTAAGCTAAAGAAATAGTGAAAATATGTGCTACCAGTCAACACTTTTCCAACAAGCAACACATGCCGAATATTCTACTAGAATCTATATCTGAGCCTCTTCCATTTAACCGGTAAAGACTAGATCTAGTCGACCATCTTCTTAAGAACTTGGGATGCCAATAATACATTTTAGTTGGGGTAGATTAATTTTCCAAGTGGGTCGATCGGAATCCTAACTAATATCAGATTCCACGGCGTAATAGTGTTTATTAGAAATACCATTTGTTGTAGGTTTGATATGTCGAGGTTAATTACCACTAACAATATGAACGGGTTCTACAACATAAAAATGACTTCGTATTGCTTCGTCAGAGGTATCCAACAAAATGTCTTGACTACATTTCATCGTCACACCAACGGGCAGGTCGAGGTAACTAATCACAATATAATAGATGGCTTAAATAATATGTTAGGACGCTCAACCACCAAATGGTTGAGTTCCTTCAAGAAGTATTTTAGGCTTCAATAACTACTCCTCTGAAAATGATCGATGAAACACCTTTCTATTTGGTCTATTGCATGGACACAATAGTCCCAACCTACATATTACTCCCTTATAAAAAAATAGTCAACTCTACCAAAACCTGTTATACCAAAGGAAGAAAAGCAAGTCAAGATGTGATAAAATTAAAAAGAACCATAGTGTATCTAAGGTTACAACATTATCAAATCTTGAAGAAAAGAAAGTACAATTCAAAGGTGTTTGAACAAAGATTCCAAGTGGTCGATGAATTAATAAATAAGTTTTTTTACCTTAGTGAGGACCCTAAGGACCGCAAGCTCGCACTTAACTAGAAATATCTTAACACAATAGTGGAAACAAATCAAGGCTAGAACGTACAAGGTAATTGATGAACAAGACAAACCCCTTCCACGTCCGTGGAACGTAGAGCATTTAAAGCGCTATCTAGTTGAATACTATCCTACTTTTATGTAAATACATATCTTTATTAATATTCGGATTTCTTGTTTGTGCACTCTTTCATACTACGGTGTTGGAGGAAGGTATAATGAGGCGCATATATAGTCGTACCATTAACAAAACTTTTATACAAAATCTTACATGTTGAATAAGTATAGGCTGAGATGCAAGGGCCTAAGCCTCAACCCGATGGCAAGGTCCCATCGATTCGAGTTAATAAGCTACCAAGGGAGTTTGACAGTAAGCGACTCCTAACTCTTGAACAATAAAAGATGTTTTATCATTCAAACACTAGAGGAGGTCAATATGGGAGTCAATCCCGTCAAAATTAACTTTATCATTGCAAATTTAAGTATTAAGTCATCCTTAAATATAAAAGTAAGAGAGAGAGTGAGGTCCAACCTCCATAAAAAATAACCTCTAAAGGATGACAAGACTTCACAACAAAAAGTAACTATGTGCATATAAATATAAGTATTAATGAGATTGACTCGTCTTGGTATCTAATTATACAATAAAATATCAAAACATACATATATTATTTACGACTACCAAGGACTTTGATTCAAAGAAACAGAGAACTTAATTGAACACATGTATATATTTATTTGTACTACCAAATTATTTGGTTTAAAATATAAAAACAAAATAAAAACTAAGTAAAAAGAGGAAAGGTTTAGGTATCAACACCATCAACTATCTTAGCTCTTTCTTTTTTAATATTATGACTATCTTCTCTATATGAAGACTCATCAATGGTGTTTAGTACTTTCAATTCCGCAACAGAGGTTTCATGAATGGAGAACCAAAGTAAAAGTAAGATGATTTGTCTCTTATTATTCTACTTTTTAATAATATATTATAACCTCCCCCCGACCAAACTTCCTCACAAACCAAACTTTATAATTGCGCGTCATGAAAATCGATTACTGTTTGTTTTACGATCTCTATATTTTTCTCGTGATATATCCCTCCGGTGAAATCATGAGACTTCTTGAAAAATTTAGCTTTGTTAACATTATCTTTTAAATTTTTTTATTCAAGAAGATCACATTATCATCCAAGAGACACTTTCTATCTTCCAAAAGCAGGACCTTCTCACCGTGAGTATTGTTTTTAGCTTTTTGGTAGCCTCATCCCAATCTTACCTCCTTTTCTGATGTTGGTTCCTAACAACAAACACTCCAATCCGGATCTTGGTCAGTCAAGCATCGGAATCGACCATGTTCTTAGGTTTCTTTAATGGAATTTTAAGGAGAGTAATGAAGTCTAGAAATGTCACATGGTTTTTTATGTAATACTTTGGATGGCCTCAGACATGTTAGTCATTATCTGAAAAATAAAAATAAAATATTAAAAAAAATCTAACTTTACAAAAAATCAAATATTAAAGCATTTACCTCAACTTTTAACATAACCTGTCGTATACATGTATAAACTAGACCCATCTTGGTAGGTACAACCGGAAACCTCTTGGTAGCATGTACGTACTGGGAAATCATATGACCAAGGTCCTAAATTCTTATATGGATGACCTTAGCGTCAGATTTCTTCTTCTGGCTCCTCCCGGCCCATTAACTGTATCCTAAGCCTGTTGCACCTCCAACAATAGTCTTTTCCCTAGAATTATCTAAGGTCTCCGATACAGTTCCTTTGGCATAGGGTACCATTACCTTGGTGGCATTCTCTTGACTAGTGTTAAGGTCAATCACTATTAGATCCCCTTGATTATTCTCTCCCTTTGCATTTTTCTTTGCCTCTGGTCTCTCAATCTTATGGCACTTCAAGGTCGGAGGGACCTCAACAACATTTGTACGCTTTAAGTACTTGGTATGGACAGGAAGGCATACTTTAGATGAGGGTCGGGTCATAGATGCCAGAATCTAAGCTTTTTTCTATTATGGAGTAAATTGGATTTGGTCCGAACCTCCTCGAGGTCTCTATGCACCAGAATTTTGTTCAAAATAGAATTTTAGCGTTGAAGAGGTTGTGGTACTTCTTTTCCTGTTGTTCTACAGCGTACTATTATATTTCCTCATTGACCTTATTACCTTCAAAATAAGCAAACAAGGAAAAACGACCGTACTCTGCCCCATAAACCAAGTTAAACCTTCAAATAAATACAAATATTGACACGTATTAGACATATATACAACCTACAACAAAAGTAAACTAAATATTAACATACGTGGAACAAAATAGAGGGTTATTGTTGTCATCATCTATAAAGAACAAGTCATTAATTTTATCTTGTCAACTACTTCTAGTTTGACACCAACCATTTTGGCAATCATTCTCACACTCCCCACTAAAAAAACAAAGATTTCTTTCCAAAACTTGTTAAACTCAAGAAAGTCAATCACTGTATTACAAGTATTTTGGACCGTTAAAATGAAGAGGGTACAAATTAAACGGTTTTATCCAACTCTCTGATGCCAACTCTTTAACATATAAGGGAGTATAAACAATACCGGAAGCTATGATTATTTCCATTACATTGTTCAAGGAATTAAACAAATCTTAACTAGGTAAGGGGTATAACACTTCAAAAAACCTCAGTACCTGAGGGTGCAGAGATAACTACAGTCCTCAATCAAAGAGATCACGGTGGATCACAACCTCATCTATTCTGTGTGAGACGTGAATTTTGAATGAAACATGAAGTCGAATGATAATGATAGGAGGGATTCCATATATGAACTTAAATAGGTGAAGATAATCAGGGTTAAGGTAATTATAATCAATGTCCAACATATTATCCTTGAGATATCGACTAATTTGTATTAAGATGTTGGGAAGAGTTTCAAGGTGTACCGAGCTAGACTGGGCTTGTTGGACTCTTTTTTCCTTAATAAAGCTTATAGTGGTGATAGGTTGATGTAGTAGATTTGTAATGTTGATCTTCTTTTTATAAGGATATTGGATTAGGTAGGATAAGATAAAGAAACACCTCGAGTGATAAGATCATCAGAACTATGGGCCTCAAACGAACACAGATTAAAACTTGATCTTAACAGTATCGTGTCATGATTTTGATTGAATGACATCACCAGGACAACTAACTATCTGAACGCACGTTCCATTTTTCTCTTCCATAAGAGAATTAATACTATTGAGATCACCGGTCTAGGAATCCTAGAAGACCACTACCTCCATACCACAATAAAAGGCCAGAATATTAATCACGTCCTTACATTTTCCCATAAGTGAATATCCCAAATTTTAAATAAAAAAGAATTTATTACCTACATTTGAGACGAGTCTGAGAAATGTGATTAACAGAAGAGTGTAAGATTCTGGATGATTTGGACGTATACAGGTTACCTCAAAGACCAACATAGTAAACCTAATGGTATTGTGAGCAATATAATTTTTACCAAAAATAGATTCATGGCGGAGGTGTCGTCGAATTTGCTAAAGGATTAAGTTTATCTATAAAGATAAATGAATAAAAATATGAAGTGAAGAAGGATGTTGGTTTATATAGCGGGCTCTGATCTACCCTTATACTAATTTTAATCACTCCTACCTACTGACAATATTGAGAGTCTCACGCTAGTGTCATCTGTCGATCATAATTTATAAAAACAAAGCCTAGTTTTAACATGTGTCAATAAGCTACTAACGCCAGTTCACGAGTGTATCGAAATCAGCTGAGCTTCACTTATGCTTAGACCCTAAGGAAGACCAAACAAGCTAACATCTACAGTAAATATCGGCCGACGGGTTCATGAGTAATTAAATTCATGGTCGTCTCCTCCGGCACACTAACAAGTAACTTGAAAAATTGGCTAACGCACCAGAACAATAAAGATTCAAGCAGCCGGTCCATCTAGTGGTTTATGTTTCCTCTTACAAATTCACCATTATCTCGAGTGCATCATGTTCGGAAAGCTCAGACTCTTCTTCTCAACATATTCATCCCATAAACCATTTGCAAGAAGTAGTGGGCTACTAACAAGAGAATTATTAATCAAGTTATTATCCGGGTCTTGACCATGTATTAAAACAACATTTGCTCATAAACAAATAGCACATGTATTAGTTGGTTCATTAGTGATCCTAATTAAAAGCTGGATTCATGTGCTAAAAACACTGACTCAAATACATATAAACACACTCTTCATCTATCTTGGCAATTGGTGAACAATGAATATAATAATCATTGGCATAATAATTTCTTTTTTCTTTAAAATATATTAATCTAGCATTAATTACATATGTGTGATACTTTAACTGATTTGAACATATTATTAAAGTTGAAACTTATCCGAAGATCATCACATATATTTAAAATTTAGAAGATTATCATATGATAAATAGTATTTAAAAGCTGAAATTAAGATAATAAAAAAATTGATTTTTCCAAATTTTATAGGAAATGTAGAATACGAATGTAAAGGGTAGAATAAGAACTCCAAAATTTGAAAACATAAATAATTTTTATAAGTGTGACACCTTTTAGCTTTCAACAAATATTAAGGAGTGGTGATAGTTGATATGAACTATAATAACATACATCGTTTAAAACTATCCATTGTTATGTATTAAACATAAACAAAACCCGACGTTGGAGAGCTGTTTTTGAAAAAAAAAAGATTCTAGAGAGAGGAAGGCTATTTTCTCTCCAAAAACCCACTAGAATTTTTATGGTTGTCCACTCTCCCATTCTTCTCTATCTTTCTTCTCTTTTTGTGCAAACCATTTGGTTCAACATGTCGATCATTTTTTTTTTATTCTAGAGATGGATTTCAGTTTGCTTTCCTTTTCTCTCCAAAATTTTTATGTATCAGCGGAGGCTATCCTATTGGAGCTCCAAATGTTCGTCTTTCCTGCAAATCGGTTCTTCTTTTAAGAGTCATTTTTTGCGACTTCTTTTATTGGAAGGTATGATCTCAAATCCTCTTGTTAGTTAGATGTTGGTTTTCTGTTCTAGATCTATGGATTCTCTTCCTAGATTTAATTTTTTTGGATTTTTTTCAAGGATTTTTGGGTTCTAGATCTTAGATTTTCAAATCTAGATTTGTGTTTTTTTATGTATTACCAACTCCGGTTGTGCTGTTCTGATTGTAATGGTGGTTTGGTTGTAGTAGTTTGGTCCGATAATATAACCTGGTTGTTGTAATTGTTGCTTGATGTTGTATTGTCAATCAGACATTGCTAGTTTAGTGTGGTTGTCACACTTCATGTTGTTTATTGACATGTTGTTTTATTTTTCGACCTATACAGGAATACAGACTTCAGTCATGTTTTTGATGTTGGGTCTTTATGTTGAACTAGATTGTTATGATCTCCTTTAGATTATCTTTTTGTTTATTTAATTATTCAGGATGTTACGAGATATTTTTTATGTACTGGTATTGTTGCATATAGTTTTGAGACTCGTAGCCCATCTCAAGGTATGCCACGTGAATTTTTAAAAACATTATTTTTTATATATCTAATAAACAAAATCTTAAAATAAATTGGTATAATAATTTAAAACGCAATAAATTACAATCAATCATCACAAAATCTAAAAATAAATAGTATAATATACATTTTTTTCAACAAGAATTGAATTTATTGAGCTTAGGAAAAAGACAATATGGGGCTTATAAGTATCACTCGACGATTATATTCGACAATTACAGTGAGACCCAAATTTTCTAAAACTTGGAAATGCGACAAATAGTTGGATTCTAAATTTCAAACACGCCAACAAATATAGAATTTTGCCTTTTGTCTTCACTCTTTAACTTTGGAAAGAAATGACTTCATGCTTTGAGTTTAACAAGTATAGCAAAGTTGCATCATCTTCTTTTCATTCAACTTCCACGTAGCTTTTGTGTTCTCCGCGAAGAGCTATTCTCATATAACTTTAGCTTGAGCGTTGAGCTGATATTTGCTGAGTAAAATGTTCGATGAAAGTGATTTATGGATGGTGAATCTTAATTTAAGAATGTAGACATACTAATGATCCTTAAGCCAAGGATTTCACTTTATATAAAAGATCGATAGACTCTTTTCTAATGTATTTGTTTTCTTTGCAGTATTTCAGCTTTATTGGTATCGGCACCTTCCGAGATAGTCTCTATAGTATCCTTTTGGAAGTTATTTGAGGAGGCGATAATCTATTACTGCAAAAGTCAGAGCTCTAAAAGTACAATGGAAGTCTGATTCGGATAACGGCTTAGGAAGCATGTTAGGAACACCTTCTTAGGAAGTACGTTAGGAACAAATAATAAGTTGATGACAGTTTATATTGTATCCTGCGTAACTTAAAATATTGAGTTAGTTGTTGGTGAGATTTTGTGAGCAACTTAGGGAATTCCTTATTTTTTAAGAAAACTTTGAGATTGTAACACTCGGAATATGAATCTAGTCTCTTCAAGCTTTAAATATCAAACATCAAAGCTTTTCCGTAATATAATGGTCATTGATTCGGCAGGATAAACATTAGAATATATTTTATTAACTATATAATTAAAAATAATTAAATTTTATATATAATAATTTTTGGTTTAAACCGTAAGTCTACTAATTTTTTGTGTACTATTCTTTTAGCATGCCCTATATTTATTTATTTTGAATAAAAATATGATATTTGTATTAATTTTAGATAACATTGTACTATTTTAGAATAATATCATTATATTTATCCACATGAATTAAAAACTATTATATTTATATTTTTAAATTAATAAAAAATTAACACATTCATTTTTTTCTTTTAATTAATAAGATATGTGTAAACACTCAACAAATATCCATTCACCAATGTATAGGTGTATTTTCAAGAGTTAAACGTCTTATTTGTATCAATTTTATCAGTTTTTGACAAAATATTATATATGTGTTTCATTAATTAACAAAAAGCATAATTGTGTCCTTTTAAAATAAAAACTATAATGTTTGTGATTTTTTTATTGTTTTTAATCAATAAAACATGTTCAGTCATTTATACATGTTTAATTACTAAAATAAAATTTCATTATCAATTAATGTGCTAGTAAAAAATTGAATTAATATTTTCATTAAAGAATACGGACGAGATGATATAAATATAACATTTTTTTCCATTTTCGGAGTGAACCTACAGCCGCTATTCAGAGTGCAATGAGTGCGCACAGGGTAAACCCTCAGTCTGATGCAATAGCCTGCAAACCAACGCCAGAAGGTAAACCACACAAGGTGACAGTCTTAACCGAGAAAGCGTATGTAGAGAAACTCGAACTCATGACCTTTGGTCACAAACATGCCTTACTCAACCAACTCGACTATCCCATTGGAGGCTAAATATAACCTTTGATTTTAAAAATATCATGAGTACAACCCACCATGAACACCAAAAAAACCATAAACAATTGCAAGGTTTGAACCCATATCTTCAAAGATGTTATGAAATCCGTCATAAATAACTTATCATAATTGGAAATATTAAAATTCAGATTATATAACACAATTCTTATTATAAATACACTAATTCATAAATGAAAAATAATTTTTTCGACTACAAAATATTTTATCAATATAATTCTAACGATCAAGTTGTGACATATCAAATAATGTTTTCATTCAACTCCAATCTATAAATAATGCAATTAGCATTCATTTATATTGTATTCTTCTATGTGAAATCAAGTCTTTGAATATTTTATCCATAAAATTATTAAGGGTAAGGAATTTTTAATAAATTACTAGACCGACCATGTATGTAATCATACTCTTGTAAAAAATGGGCTTTCTTCACGAGTATGATTATTAAGGGTAAGGAATTTTTATTTATATTGTAAAAAATCTTAGTATTGAAGGTTGATTTTTTTTCTTCATATTCGAATCTTTTTATTTTTCTTATCTAGTATTTTCACAAAATCTTAATCTCACTTAAAACTCTAAATTGATATTTACATCTGCTTATTCTCTTCACCAAAATCGATAAATCATTTATACTATACTTAAAATCAAAGTTTAACAAAATAAAAATTGGAATTGTGATGGTCAAATACAAATTCAAAATTAACCCGCGACTGATCGGTAACACATATTAATCAAAACTCATTTATTATTAATAAAGTATATACATACTAAAATAATATTATAATTTATAAAATAAAATTTTAATCTAAGATTTGTTTAGTATATATTTGCATCGCTAAAATGAATTCATAATTTATAATTCAAAAATTATTTACGAAGTTATTTGAAACCAAAACTCTAAAAAAATAAAAATCATAATCGTTAAATAAAAATTCAAAATAATCGTCAAAACTATTCCATGAGATATGTGTTACTCAAAACTTAATTATTTTAAATAAAATATATAATTATCAAAATAATATCAAGATTTAAATAAAAATAATAATTCTTTTATTAACCAAATAATTTTGTACTATGTTATATGTATGATACGTAAAATTGATAAATAAGATGCTTTTTTATAATATAATAATAAAGATCGATTTTACTTTAAACGATGATTAATCAAACATGATTAATGTTTGATGCTATTTTAATCAGTTAAAATAAAAATAAATAATTATAATTTCACAATACGAAATATACGCTATGCTAATTATAGAAATGTGTTTATATATTATATGTTTTTAAGATTTTTTTACTAATACTGAGATGGGTCCGGACAACAATTAAAAAAAACAAATGAGGCATTGGGTTTCATTTCTAGACTTATAACAAAGCCCAATTACATTTATACCTAGCTGTTTGTTTAGTTTGACGGGAGTTGTATTTACCTTCACAATTGGGAGTAAAATTGATTTGCGAGCAAACCCTAGGTTGCATTGGTTAATATCATACGCTTTGATTCATCAACAATCTTCATTGGAGATCTCTATCAGATCTAATATAGTTGATGAACTAAGTTGAGGTGTTTTTCTTTCTCCCTTTTAGATTTAGATGTTTAGTTTCTTTCTCACTCGAAGATCGAAGTTTTAAACAATTTTCTTTTTTCTCATGTTCAAAGCTTGAACTAACTTAGATAATTTCTTCTTTTCAGATGCTTCTTTAGCTCGAGCATCCTTTATCATACCTAGAATCAACCTGAAATACTTGAAGGAAGGACACCTGCAGCTACTTCAGATCTAAGAACATCAAGTCAGGTATTTCTCATGTTTACAAATCTCGTTAATACTTATAGATCTAAATATCTTGTAATATGCAGTCCTAATATAAGACCATACAATCGTTTTAGTTCTAATATTCGTAAACTGACAGCAAATTAAAAAATAATTGAAAATCTCAGTTATGAAATACACCGAGTTGTATTTACATTCACAATTGGGAGTAAAATTGATTTGCGAGCAAACCCTAGGTTGCATTGGTTTAGATCCTGCCCTTTGATGCATCAAAAATATTCATTGGAGATCTCTAATGGATCTAATATAGTTGATGAACTAAGTTGAGTAATTTTTATTTCTCACTTTTAGATTTAAATGTTCTAGTTTCTTTCTCACTCAAAGATCGAAGTTTTAAACAATTTTCCTTTTTCTGATGTTCAAAGCTTGAACTAACTTGGATAATTTCTTCTTTTCAGATTGTTCTTGAGCTCGAGCATCCGTTATCATACCTAGAGTCAACCTGAAATACTTGAAGGAAGGACACTTGCAGCTACTTTAGATCTAAGAACATCAAGTCAGGTATTTCTCATGTTTACAAATCTCGTTAATACTTATAGATCTAAATATGTTGTAATATGCAGTTCTAATATAAGACCATACACTTTTTCTAGTTCAAATATTCTTAAATTGACAGCAAATTAAAAAATAATTGAAAATCTCAGTTATAAAATACACAGAGTTGATTAGCTAATCCTTAGAGAAGCAAATAAAATATAATTGATTTGAATATATATTACAAACTAATCTGTATTAAGAACTTAGTATTTTGATGGTAAATATAACTATCTACTAGTCACCAATTCTTAGATATCCTACATCCAGGCTCTCCATGAGATTGACTGATCTAAATTGAGCAAGAGCCTATGTGCAAGTATAATATAATTTTTACTTTTGAGTGACCATTTTCTCATATGATCCGCTGTATAATTTCGTTATATATATATATATATATATATATATGAATTATGGTCATCCTAGTACCTATAAACTTTATAAGACAAGATATTAATTGACTTAAGTAGCAAGGATATTTATTTTTTGTTATCTCTTCAAGTGAAGTTAAAATATATATTGTAATGTCTAATTGGGATATTTTTTTATCTATACAAAGTATTAAACCATTTAAAAGAGCCATACATTTAGCAATTATTTAGCAATTAATGTGGCCTTTTTTCATATATCGTACCATAAACGGCTATAATATTTCTTCTAGAGTTCCTAAGTATACCCCCACCACTAGACTCATCAGATAGGCAACAAGAGCCATTAAAGTTGAGCTTGATTATTTTCTTCCCTGGAGGTTTTGATTTTAGATTTAGGACAGTTGAGTTTACGGAGGTTCTGGAAACATCACGTGGCATTACTATTCCAATATGATTTCTTAATCAGTTTATTATAGTCTAGATTGGAAATAATATACATAATATATCCAGTCATATATTTAACTGTAATTTTAACAACTTTGTGATTTGCTTTATTTCTAGATCTCTAAATCACCGAACATATTATTGGAGGCAGATAATCCCTATGTGAACCTTCTTATTTTTTGACCAAAACCAACTACTAATTATATATTTTATACTCGTATGTTTTCCTAAAAGAATACCAAAGAAACCTGCAAAGTATTTCCATACTTCCCATGTTAAATCGCATTGAACAAAGATGTGATTAAGTAACTCAATATTATCACCGATAATACATTTAGAAGCTATTTAGAAGTTTATGGTCTGAATAATAGTATCTATAAGGATCCAATTGTGAAGTAAACTCTAAAAAATGAATGAACATTTCTTTGGAGTATTATTGTTATTTATTCTTCTAAACATATTAGACTTATTGCCCTTAATTTTATTCTCATTAAAACTTTCTTTAGTTTTAAAATCACCAAAATTCGATAATTACCATCAAAATTAAACCCACTAAAGTTTCTTTATATTAAACATTTGAATCTTCTCTATATCAGAAGTAACTACCACAAAATCTAACTTATCTAAGTGTTATCCATCCTATGAACAATAGTTATTTATCCTACCCTTTTTATAACCATCATATGATAGTAATGATGAATGGATAAGAGAATGATTGTGACACCATTTCTCTATCTAAAATTCTATATATCATTTATGTATTTTCCAGAAAATAAATGACTCAGCCACTTCCCTTATGCTTAACAATCTTTTCCATGTTATTTGAACATGGAAAGGATGAGACTAAAAACAGTATTTAGCCAACATAAATCTAGACCAAAGAGACTTTTTCTCTTTGAAATTATATTAAAGCTTATATGAAAATGTATTTTGCATATCTTCAATATTTCTTAAATTTAGGTCACACTCCTCATAAGGCTTGCATAAATTAGCCCATTTGATCCATATAATTGTCTACTCAATATCTTTTGAGCCCCATATAAATTTATTACATAATTGTTTTATTCTCAACATTATAGTTTTATGTAAAATACAACTTTGAATATAGTAATTTGGTAAAGTCAATAAGACTGACTTAGTAGTAATTAATATACCCCCCAAAGGATAATAGCTTGTTATCCCATTCCATAATTCTTTCTCTTATTTTTGATACCAAGTCATCATAATACATAATAACATACTTTCTTACTTATATATATATATATATATATATGAATACCAAGATATTGTAAATGCAATCTTCCATGTTTGAAACCATAATACATTTCCATTTCATTTATCCTTGTTTGACTCATTTTATTAGTAGTAATAAAGTTGGTTTTGCCTTTATTTATTAATTGACCAGATTTTTCTTGATATATTTGCAGGAATGATAAATACTTCTTATATTATTCATAGAGTCATTCACAAAGATTAAGAAGTTATCAACGAAAGCTAAACAAGGTATGGTTATAGGACTAATAGATTTATATTTCATTTCTATATTGTTTCCAAAAAGATTTTTTAGCCCCCTAATTAAAAATCCCTAAGCTATCATAAAAAGACTATGGATAATATGATCACCTTATCTTATTCTATAACTATCATAAAAAGACTAAGGGATAATATGATCCCCTTCTCTTATTCTATTATTAGATTTAAAAAATCCATGAAGTTCTCCATTAGCTATAATGGAGAACCAAACAGAATTAATAAATATTTTAACCAAATTTAGAAACTATTTTCCAAATCCAAAAGCATCCATAATTCCAATTATGAAATTAAAGGAGAGCATATCAACGACCTTAGATATATCAGTTCACCTCCTAACTCTCTTGTTTAGCTTATTAGAAAGTTATTGAGTCAACATGATATTATCCTAAATAGTTATACCTTTTACAAATCTCACTTGCTCTTCTGAAATGATTTTAGGAAGAAACAATGACATCCTATCATTTATAATCTTTGATATCAACCTATTAAATATATTACATATACCTATTGGTTTCGTATTCACTCCAAGATTAGGGATAAGTAACTTTAGGAATAAGGCATATCGATCTTGTATATATACCTTGAGGCACTTGATAACCTTTGAAAAATGCCTCAATAATCACACATAAATCATTTACAATTATAGTCCAACACACTTGATAAAACTTAGCATTAAAGTCAACTTTTATTGCAACATTATTAGGGTTCATAGATTTTATATCAATATATATTATTTCTTTTGTAGATAAATCCACCAATGTCTTATTATCAGGCTCTATAATAAGCTTAGTTGTAATGTACTGTAGATTATTTAAAGTATTTAGGTTGTTATTGGCTGTTAGGTTGAAACACTTAGTGTTCTTATCACCATTTTTAATCGAGTTATAGTGACTTTTATGTTTTCAAAAAGCTTCATCCTTTGCTGATAGTTGAAGTAGGATGAATTTAGCTTTGTTTAGTTTAACCTTATCTTTAATTTGCTGGATTTCCCCAAAACAGTTTTCTAAGAGCCTAACTTCCTCCTCTTTTAGAGCTATTTCATCAAAAATATTTCCAAATATATCAATATTCAAAGTTTTTAATTTTTTCTTACGTCTTTTTAACTTATTTCAGGAAACATGTATAAGGAGGTCATTCACATTCATTAGTTTTCTTCAACTATTTTAGAAATTTATGATGCAAGATGCACATATTTTAAAATTTTAAAAGATGTTTTGATTTTATTTTGGTCTGAAGATATCTTAATACAAAGAGGAGAATAGTTTGACCTAGTTCTTGATACATGTGTAACTCCATTCTTTTCAAAATAATTAAGACAAAATGAATTATATAGGATCTTATCAAATCTTTTCCACTTATGGTTATTAATCCTAGTATATTTAAATCCCAAAAAACCAACATCCTCAATACTAAAATCAAGTATAACATGGTTAAAATCTTTATGGGATTCCTTAGTTTTATATTCATTAAATGGTGAACCTAGCTCTCAACTACAGTCATAACTGGAGGACTAATAATCCACATTAAATATTCAATATCTATTTGTGAATTGCTAAAAAAACTAATTTTACTCCGCAAAGTCGTTTGTTTTGGATTTTAAAAATTACTCGGTGAAGTTATTTTTAGTGAGTTTTAGTGAGTTATTTTAAAAAGCTACTTTGCAATTGCGTCAAAACCTTCGTGTCTGGCATGACATGGCGTCAGGTTCATTGTGTCCGTCGTTTTCATGGCGGAAAGTATCATCTTCTTCGACAAGACGATGACGAAGAACACCACATGGACGCCATCGTCTAGCGGAATTGAGTATTTTTTTTAAATCAGTTTTTCAAAGAAGCAGAAGGATAGAATGGTTCTTGTCCATGCTGGTTTGTAGAAAAACAAGTTTTGAAATGATTTTTAAATTTCTTAAAATTAAAAAAGGAGAGTTTTGGCTAGTTTAGGTTTTGAGTTAATATGATTTTAGTAAGTTTTAAGAAGTAAAATGTTATGTTACGGTAGATTTTCTATTTTGCAACTTCATGAAATAAATAATGACGTAAAACGTAATTAAATAAATTTTTAAATTTTTTTTAAAATTTTTTATCTAATAACATTCTTGTAAATATTGAAAAAGAAAAACTACTTCATGGAATAAAAAAAATTTAGCAATTCCCTGTCCATTTTCGTTTCAAGTCATTTCTCCTAAGAGTAGATTTACTGAATATTATATAATTATTTTTTTATATTTGTTTCAACTCTTATCCTTTAGTTGAACCTTTCAACCACTCCTGAAAAACAATATCTGATCCTTTCAAGTTTATCTCATGTCATTAAGATCAGTTAAAAGAGTTTCCTTAAGATAATTCGGTCACTAAAAGTCTATGCTGCGGTGAAATTGAGTTTTTTTCTTTTTTAGGTTGTCAATTTGATTTTGTATGATTAGTCGATTCAACTTCATAATAAAATATTATCTTATTCATCTATTATTTTTGTAAATAATAAAATAAATAACATTTATATATATTATTTGATTGGTTGGGAGATTATTCATGTTACATTTGAAAAACAGAGGACTCCATTCTCGTATATAATCGTACTGGAGGATTTTTTTTTTCAATCATCCAATCTAATGCATCTTACTTATATCCAGTGTGAAAGATAACAAGCCCTTGAAGCTTGGACATGGTGAAGCTTCAAGGGCTGTGTTAATGGATTCTGTGATTGTGGATAAAGAAGACAAGAAGAAGAGAAGAAAGGCTGGAGAAGGAAGAGAAGAGAAAGAATAAAGGACTTAGGGATTCATGTCTGAATCCTAAGTCGATCCGGGTCAAGTTATGTTGGGCCGGATCTTGTGCTGAAGCCCAACAGAATGGATTGAAGCCCAATCAAAGGTTTAGTGAGGCCCTTTGGATTTGTTGCTGGTCCAAACTCTATCACACAAAAGAAGTCTAGTGGTCTAAATGTGACTACTTTTATTAAGTGTAACAAGATGTAACAATGTAACAAATTGTGTAACTAACTAACAGCTTATTGTTAGTAACTCTACTATAAAGTGTAACTCTGTATTCTTGATTCAATAATGAAATACAAATCCTAATTCTCTCTCTCTATTTTTCTTGAATCTAATTTGGTATCAGAGCACCTTGCAAGCCTTTAATGGCGAACTCTGATTCCCCTACCCATAGCAATGAGTCTCTTGGCTCTGTGTTCCCCAGCAATCTTTCTGGTGCTACCAAGAGTGTACACCTGCAAATAATGAACAATAGCAATCAGATAAGGCTTGACATAAGCAATTACTTGTTGTGGAAAACTATGGTACTGCCTATCATCAAAGGCAACAAGCTTAGAGGCTTTGTTACAGGGGATAAGCCCTGTCCTCCTAAGCTGATCAATGATTCAGAAGGTAATACTGTCGACAATCCAGATTATGAGGATTGGACTGCCAAGGACCAACTTCTCCTTGGTTGGTTGTACTCTACAATAAGTACAGAGGTTGCTGCTCAGTTAATGGAAGAGAGCACCTCGAGAGAGCTGTGGGATGCAGCTAGTAAACTCTCAGGCTCACACACAAGGGCCAGGATAACATACTACAAGTCAGAATTTCAAAGAACAAGAAAAGGTAATCTAACTATGATTGAATACCTAAGCAAAATGAAGAACATTGCTGACAATCTAGTGTTAGCTGGCTGTGGAGTTTCAATTGATGACCTGATTACTCAGGTTCTTGCTGGTTTAGATTCTGAGTATACTCCTATTGTGGTCAGTTTAACTGACAAGGATTCTATGGGGTGGCTAGACCTTCAAACTAGTCTACTCACCTTTGAGAGTAGACTAGACCAACTGGTTAATATTCAAAACAACCTAGCAAACTTAAACCTAGCTACAACAAATCTCACTCAGAAAGCAGATTACAAAACACAGAGTAACAATGGGAATCAGAAGAGCTACTCTGGTCAGTATAAAAGCTCTTATAAAAACAACAGAGGAAGAAACAACTCTCCTAACTACTCAAGAGGAAGAAACAACTATTATAGAGGGAGAGGGGGACGCTTCTCTCAAAACAAACCCACATGTCAAATCTGTAATAGATATGGACATGCTGCACCAGTGTGTTACTACAGGGATGATCCATCTGTTATGGGATCATCTTCTACTGAACAACCTAAGGGAGACAATGATCATGCTGCATATGTAACTACTCAGGACTCTACTGGTGATTCTACTTGGTATGCTGACAGTGGTGCTAGTCACCATGTCACAGGGAATCCTAACATGCTTGCTCAGAAGGGAGAGTACACAGGTAACAAAAGTGTTCTTGTTGGGAATGGTCACAGACTACCTATACATAATATAGGGGATTTTAGTTTACAATCTCTCAATCACACTCATATTTCTCTCAAAAATATCCTACATGTGCCTCAGATTAATAAGAACCTACTATCTGTTTCCCAACTTACAAATCATAATAATGTTTTTATTGAATTTCATCATAATTTTTGTCTTGTGAAGGACAAATTAACAGGGACAGTGCTTCTCAAAGGGACTACTGAGGGAGGACTATACAGGTTGAAGGATGTTCCTAAGTCACAAGCTATTGGGGGTCTGTCTACTAGTGTCAAACACAGTCCTCTTACTTTTAGTACTTTACTACCTTGTGTCATGTCTGTCTGTTTACCTAATTCCCTAAAAGATGGATGGCATAGGAAGCTTGGCCATCCATCCCTACATGTTCTTAATTCTGTTCTAAGACAATGTAACCTCACTTCTGTTATGAATGAAAGAGTTACCTTTTGTGAAGCTTGTCAGTTTGGGAAGTCACATGCATTACCATCCTCTTTGTCTCAGTCTCATGCCAGTGGTGTCTTGGACCTCATACATACAGATGTATGGGGTCCCTCTCCTGTGGCTTCCACTCAAGGTCACAAATATTATGTGATCTTTGTGGATGACCACACCAGGTATACCTGGCTGTATCCTGTCAAACAGAAAAGTGAAGTCTTCAGTATGTTTAAACAGTTCAAGTGCCTTGTTGAAAAACAGTTTGAAAGAAATATTAAAGTTATTCAGTGTGATGGTGGAGGAGAGTTTCTGCCTATATCCACTATGGCTAAGGAACAAGGGTTTATTGTGCGGAAATCATGCCCTCACACTTCAACTCAAAATGGTAGAGCTGAACGTAAACACAGGCACATAGTTGAGACTGGTTTAACCCTTCTGTCTCAAGCTAATTTACCCTACAGATTCTGGGTTCAAGCTTTTCAAACATCTGTCTATCTTATCAATAGGCTACCTACACCCATTCTATCAAACAGTTCACCTTTTGAAGTCTTGTTTCACAAGAAACCTAACTATCTATCTCTAAAAACTTTTGGGTGTGCATGTTTTCCATGTCTCAGGTCTTATTAATCACATAAATTTCAATTTCATACAGTTAAGTGTGTTTGCTTGGGGGTAAGTCAGTTCCACAAGGGGTATGTGTGTCTCAGTCCTAAAGGCAGGGTCTATATATCTAAAAATGTCATCTTTAATGAAACTGATTTCCCTTTTAAACATCAGTTTCTTCACACTTCTATTCCTGAGTCCTCTACTAAAGTGGTTCTAGAGTCTTGGCTACCCTATTTACCTCAGTCTCTTGTGAACTATGAACACTCAGTGTCACCTGCTACAACTCTCAGGGTCTCTCAAGAGAACACTACCTTGCAAACTATGTCTCCACAAGGTAAATCTCACAACTCCCTTGCTAATACTGATCATATTATGCCTGACATTTCTATTCCTTCTCAAACATATTCTGAATCACCTAATCATAGTCCTAGATACATTCAAACCCCCAACAACTCTCTAAATCATACCACTGATACTCATCCAAGTCATCTGAATCAATTATATCCTAATCTTTCTATCTGTCTCCATCTTGACTACACTAATAATCAAACTACTTTACCTTCTAAACCTACCCCTCATCCTATGGTAACCAGAAATCAAGATGGAACTAGAATACCTAAACATCCTTATATTGGTTCTGTGATCAAGACTGACTTGGATACTATTGAACCTAGCACCTATTCTAAGGCTGTGAAGTGTGCTCATTGGGTAACTGCTATGGACACATAATATAAAGCTCTAATGCTCAACAAGACTTGGTCCTTAGTTCCCTCGAATCCTAAACTCAGTGTTGTGGGCTGTAAATGGGTTTACAAGGTGAAGTATAACAGAGATGGGTCAGTTCAACGACACAAGGCAAGAATAGTAGCCAAGGGGTTTCATCAAACCCCTGGCATTGACTACTCTGAGACATTTAGTCCTGTGGTAAAGCCTTCTACAGTCAGATTGGTTTTAAGACTGGGAAGTAAGGCAATTAGACATCAAAAATGCCTTCCTAAATGGTTATTTGACTGAAGACGTATACATGGTTCAACCACAAGGGTTTCAAGATCCTCAGAAGCCTACACATGTGTGTAAGCTCCATAAGGCCTTGTATGGTCTTAAACGAGCCCCGAGGGCCTGGTACTCTAGGCTGAAAGACACTCTTATCCAATGGGTTTTTGTCAATTCTAAGTCAGACTGCTCCTTGTTCTATCTGGTCTCTAACACTACTATCTTACTCATTCTGGTTTATGTTGATGACATTATTGTCACAGGGAATCAAACAGCATGTTTGAAGGAGTTTATTCAAAAACTCAACAAAGTGTTCTCCCTAAAGGATATAGGACCACTCCATATATTCCTGGGAATAGAAGTTCATCGTGATCCTACTGGGTTCTACTTAACACAGCAACAATATATTAAAAACTTACTCAGTTCGCAGGGTCTCTCACTAGCCAAACCGTGTCCTACTCCAATGGCTGCTGGTCTTCATCTCTCTCGTGATACTGGTACACCACTTGGTGACCCTACACAATATCGCAGCTTATTAGGTGCATTACAGTATCTAATACATACGAGGCCTGATATTGCCTTTGCTGTTAACAAGCTCAGCCAATATCAGCAAGCCCCAACAACAATACATTGGCAAAATCTGAAAAGAATTTTGAGATACTTAGCTGGATCGTGCTGGGTTGGGTTACATCTGAAGCCATCCTTCAACTTTCAGCTTCAGGGATTCACAGACGCTGACTGGGCCTCGTCTTCTGATGATCGAAAAAGTGTTGGCGCCTACTGTGTGTACTTTGGAGACTCCCTCATATCCTGGTCTTCGAAGAAACAGAATGTGGTTGCTCGATCCTCCACTGAGTCGGAGTATCGAGCTCTAGCAAATCTGTCAGCAGAGCTAATGTGGTTGCGATCTCTGCTGACAGAAATTCGATTTCCAATCGAAACTCCCTCTGTTATCTGGTGTGATAACTTGGGAGCGAGCTCCCTTGCCTCCAACCCAGTTTTCCATGCCCGAACAAAGCACATAGAAATTGATGTGCACTTTGTTCGGGATCAGGTGATGAAAGATCTTCTTCAAGTCAGATTTGTGCCGTCTCATGACCAATTAGCTGACTGCCTCACAAAGCCTCTCACACACCATCGATTTCATTTTCTGAGAGACAAACTCGGACTGATGCTATCACCCCTTCGTTTGAGGGGGGATGTGAAAGATAACAAGCCCTTGAAGCTTGGACATGGTGAAGCTTCAAGGGCTGTGTTAATGGATTCTGTGATTGTGGATAAAGAAGACAAGAAGAAGAGAAGAAAGGCTGGAGAAGGAAGAGAAGAGAAAGAAGAAAGGACTTAGGGATTCATGTCTGAATCCTAAGTCGATCCGGGTCAAGTTATGTTGGGCCGGATCTTGTGTTGAAGCCCAACAGAATGGATTGAAGCCCAATCAAAGGTTTAGTGAGGCCCTTTGGATTTGTTGCTGGTCCAAACTCTATCACACGAAAGAAGTCTAGTGGTCTAAATGTGACTACTTTTATTAAGTGTAACAAGATGTAACAATGTAACAAATTGTGTAACTAACTAACAGCTTATTGTTAGTAACTCTACTATAAAGTGTAACTCTGTATTTTTGATTCAATAATGAAATACAAATCCTAATTCTCTCTATTTTTCTTGAATCTAATTTCCAGATCGCAAAATCAAATGAAAAAGACAAAAAAAATCATCTTTTACCATTAAGTTTATGCATTCCACCAACACTACCACCTCTTAGGTGTTTTATGATATCAATCTCATCACCATCTTCCAATCCGACCGCATATGGAGTTTCATATTCATGAAGAAGATGACCATCAAACAAAAAAACAAGGGTCTTCAACTCCTCCTCACTCTCTCTCCCGCTTCGTAACAATACTTTTGTATGAGCTTTTTTCATCGTAGCGTTGTTTTTCATCTTGAAATAATCTTTGCTCCCTTTCCGGCTATACACCATCACAATAATATGATCACCTTCTGACATTTTCACAGTAGCAGCTAGAGTCTAAGATATTGTATCTTGAACTCTTATAGATAAGTTGAGTTTAATATAGATAACTCAACTCAACTGAAATTTTGGTGTGTTAATTCCAGTGCTGTTACCTATATTAACTCAACACATATATTAGAGTTCGATATTCAAGATCTTAGTCTCTAGTTGACTGTGAGAAGGTGATCATATTATTGTGATGGTGAAAAGCCAGAAAGTGAGCAAATTTTATTTCAAGATGAAAAGAAGCGATGCAATGAAGAAGCTCATGCAAAAATATTGTTACGAAGCGGGTGAGGGTGAGGGTGAGGGTGAGGGTGAGGGTGAGGGTGAATTGAACACCCTTGTCTTTTTGTTTGATGCTCATCGTCTTAGACACGAGATGAAGTCGGATTGGGAGATGGTGATGAGATTGCTGTCACGAAATACGAGACAGGTGGTGGAATACATAACATTAATAGTTAAGATAATTTTTTGTCTTTTTTCATTTGATTTTGTTAACTGGATTTAGGTAAGATATGCATTGGGTTTGATGATTCAAATTGTTTGTTATAGCTACTCAAAAATTAAATCTTGTTTTTAGTAAATTAATATGAGTTTTCACTTATTGGATGATGAATTTGGATGTATTAAAATTCTTAGTTTTAAAAAATACCTGTTGATTTGGTTTTAATGTTATATGAAAGGACCTTCATTAAATAAAATATATAATAAAGTTTTTATAATAGATTTTACTTTCAAATTTACGCTAATGTCTGATTTAGGACTTTTTTTTTTTTGCATATGGTTAATTTTATCGTTTTGAAGTAAATTTTTAGAGCCAAGTTGGTTAAGTAAACCTGTTTTAAATTTTTTGAAACCTGTTTGTGATAAAAAGTTATGAGTTCTTCTACATACATTTTCTCGACCGAACCTGTCATCTTGTGTGGTTTACCTTGTGGCGTTGGTTTGCAAGCTATTGCGTCAAACTAAAGGTTTATCCTAAATACACTCATTGGACTCGAAGTAGCGGTTGCGGATTCCCTCCGGAAAAAAAACTTTAGATCAACTTTATTAGATTATCTACCATGTTAATTTATAAAGATATTTTTGTAGAATTTCATTTTCCCTATGTGGGATAAGATTACATAGATAGCTAGTCCACCAAATCCTTTTATAATACTTTGCTAACAATGCTATTGTTCTCTACGACGTGGCATAGGATCGCAACAAAAGAAATCCTCTATTTCTTTCTCTTAGGCTATATGCAGCAACGCATATTTCTTTAGAAATATGCGCTGCATCTTGAGCAGCCAGCGTGTATTTGTACACGCTGACTGCTCAAGATGGTTTGGGGTTCAAAAGATGAACCTCAAACCATCTTTTAAAGAACCAATTACATGCTGCAGTCTACTTTTTTTTTTAGAAAAACGGTTTTTTAAAAAAAAATTGTTGGTCAAAAAATTAAAAAAGTATACCATTATTTATAATCTTTCGATATCTACGAGTAGAGACTTGGTTCGTTTCATTCCGACAACGAAATTTTTTAAGTTTTTATTTATTTAGTATTTCCGAAACAATTTTCGGAACATTTTTGTAAGTTAAAAAAATAAATAAATTATACCATGATTTATAATTTCTTGAGATCTATAAATAGAGATTTGGTTTGATTGATTCGGACAACGAAATTTTTTAAGTTTTTATTTATTTAGTATTTCCGAAACAATTTTCGGAACATTTTTGTAAGTTAAAAAAATAAATAAATTATACCATGATTTATAATTTCTTGAGATCTATAAATAGAGATTTGGTTTGATTGATTCGGACAACGAAAGTTTTTAAGTTTTTATTTATTTAGTATTTCCGAAACAATTTTCGGAACATTTTTGTAAGTTAAAAAAAAAAAAAATTATACCATGATTTATAATTTCTTGAGATCTATAAATAGAGACTTGGTTTGATTGATTCGGACAACGAATATTATTAACTTTATAATATTATGTATTATATTTTTAATTATTTCAATTTTAATTATTTCGGACAACGATATATTTTTAATTATTTTGGAAATCAAACCAATTTTATTTTTAACTTTGATTTTTAAATATACTATATATTATGTGTTATATTTTTAATTATTTCAATTTTATAGTTTTTATTTGTAAAGAAAATATATTATGTTAATTTAAAAAAATTATTTATTTTAATATATATAATTTTAATGTAAATATATAGTAAATAATAAGAAAGATAAATAAAAATATATGGTAGGATATTGTATGGTAGAATGATGTGGAGGAGAGAGAAATATGGTGGGGTATGCTGAAAGATGAAATATGCACTGCAGTGGGGAATGAGAATTTTTGTAGAATTATTTAGAGAGTATGCTGATGTGGCGCTGATGTGGCGCGCTTTTAGGAGATGAAATATCCCCACTGCTGTGGATGGTCTTAGACCACCCACAGCAGCGCATACAGATACAGGGTGACAGAAAAAGATGGATTGGGGTTCAAAAGATGAACCCCAATTCATCTTTGAAAGGCCCAATTGCAGCATGTCATTTGGTATGCTGCAGTTGTAACTTTTTTTTTAGAAAAACGTTTTTAAAAAGAAATGGTTGGTCAAAAAATTAAAAAAAAGTATACTATTATTATTGATTTTTCGATATCTACGAGTAGAGACTTGGTTTGTTTGATTTCCGACACCGAATGTTTTTGAATTTTTTATTTATTTAGTATTTTCAAAATGATTTTTGGAATATTTTTGTAAGTTCAAAACATAAATAAATTATACCATGATTTATAATTTCTTGAGATCTATAAATAGAGTTTTGGTTTGTTTGATTCGGACAACAAAATTTTTTAATTTTTTTTATTAAGTATTTCCGAAACAATTTTCGGAACATTTTTGTAAGTTAAAAAAAATAAATAAATTATACCATGATTTATAATTTCTTGAGATCTATAAATAGAGACTTGGTTTGTTTGATTCGGACAACAAAAGTTTTTAAGTTTTTTTTATTAAGTATTTCCGAAACAATTTTCGGAACATTTTTGTAAGTTAAAAAAATAAATAAATTATATCATAATCTATAATTTTTTGAGATCTATAAATAGAGACTTGCTGGGAGAAACACGTGAGCGTCGGGCGCGTCCGTCTTCGCGACCAAATCCACCAAGCTGGGTGGTTGGCGCAGCTGCTCAATAGTGAGCGGTTCAGACGAGCAACGCTAGAGGTTACTCGTGATCAGGTTTGTATTCTTGAGAGCGTGATGGAACGCCCGACCCCAGTGTTTCCTGGCATAGTCCTTCAAAATTTGGAAGGTCACTTTGCCAGGTTTGAAGTAATCCTTCTTCAACTCCTGGATAAACTCCTTTGACACTGCACAAAGGATCGGTCCATTATGTGTATATATATATATATATATATACCATCAGGAACCCAGGTCCGCAGCAATTGCCTCGGGTTCTCCTTGCTATATGGGCGGCCATTTTCCCAGCAGCCACTGAGGAAGACGAACTGATCCTTCCAACCTTTGTCGCCTTCGAGGAAGTCATTCACAATCTTCCAAGTATTGGCCAAGGATGAAATAGAAGAAGGGGGACTTGGGAGATTTCGAGATCCCTAACATGGCTATGTACTCAGTCATCGGCATAACCCGACCCGATAGGCGTGAGGCCATTATGCATGGCATCAACATATACCACGCGTTGGCCGTTAGCTGTGAGGGACAGATGTTAAGGGTCTTGAAATACAGAGCAATCTCAGGATCCAGAGGAAACCTGAGGCCCAATTTGAAGAGCTCTGTGAAAATGACGATCTCTCGTAACCGAACATGCACTGGCGTCTCCCTAGGAGCGGGGAATTAGACAGTGACGCACTCCGGGATACCCCGCCGGATCAGAAGCTCCGCCTTCTCCGTGGCAGAGAATTAAAGGTACTTTCCCTCAAAGAGGGAAATGACGTTGTCCCTAGGCAACCGGCGGTGGTAGGTTGTAGTTATGACCGCCTAAATCTCCGTGGGAAGAGGCTCTTCGGGAGGAGCAGTGTTGCCAACAGCGGAAATACCTTCCCCAACAGCCAAAACATTTGCTTCTGGCTCCTCGATATTTTCTACTGGGACCGCATCGGGTCTAGGGGGCTGTCCACAGGAGGATCAGCCGATTGGGCAAGAGGTTTTGTGAAACTAGAGCTACTTCCGGTGCGGGCGAGTTGTGATTCTATTGGTGTTGACGAGCACGCTCGATATCCAGTTCTTGGCGGTCCAAATCTTGTTGGGTAACGCCCAAATGGGTACGCGCGGTATTAACGCCGGTCTGGTACCCTTGTATGTTGGGTGTAAGCTGGATTATTTCTGGAGAATTACCCCCCGCTGCGAAGTCGAAGTATTTGAGTCTCCCATGGAAAGAAACATGGCTTTGCCTTGACGTCGAGGAGGAAAAAGGGTCGGAACAGAATAGGAATTCACCGACGAAGGCATCGGGCAGTTGAGTTGAGTAATCGGTGAAGGTGGAGAGTTACTGATATAGGTAATAATAATGGCTTCGGGGGTTTGAGCGTCAGACGGTTCGGGTACAATAAAGGATTCAGCATGGATTGGATGAGGAAGGACAGGGTCGTGGGGAAGCGGCACGGGCGTAAAGGGCTTTGTGTTAGAACTCCATATAAGTCCCGCAGCTCGGTACTCTTCAGCACAGTCACCAATACTAGCCTAGTCGATAAATCCAAATGCAGGCTCTTTCTTCTTCTTCACTTTTTGTTTTAGCTTCGGGTTCCTACTTTTCATAAACCTTGCTCTCTCTCTCTCTCTAGAATAGTCCGGATAGCACTTTCTCTCTTTAGAACTCCTCTGAGAGTGATTCTTGCGAATGAGGTATTTATACCCTTACTTAACCGCTTCACGTATGGGGGAGTCCAAACGACGAAAAGCAGCGGGAAGTCGAAGGGCCTTTTGGAAAGATGTGCAGACGAGCACGCTTCGAATACTCGGATGACACGTGTAGCATTTGCTCAGGCTAGCATCATAGGTCTACACCGACTAGCTCTGATGGGTATGTTATTTGGGCTTCATATACCCGGTTTGCTTGCTAAAAAGTCTGATTACCCTTTTAAGCCCATGGGGAACCACGGGGCAATCGATACCGAGGCTGCCCGGTCGTTCGGTACCGGGGCGTAGGGGACAAAGTCGTTTCGAACCAACTCGGTACCGGGGCATAGGGGACAGAGGCGTTTCGAATTAATTTATTTTACGAGTCTTCATTCCCGACACTCTTGAAGACTGGGGGCGACTAATAAGGGAGTAATTCACTGATCTTATTAGAAAAAGAGTTAATTGTAAACAGGAGAAGGGAAATATGTCCATTATTGTATTTATTGTTTATTGGGAAACTATTTGTAAACAAAGTAATTTGTAAAGGAATAATAGTGAAATAATACAAGACCACTAAGGATATAAACGGGACCCACCTTCCCCACTATAAAAGAGAGCCCATTTATTCTTGGTAGGGGGACAATTGAATATTATATTCTCTTTCTACTTTCGCTCTACACTTTGAGTTTTAGTCACATCAAGTCCAAGATCCAAGATTCTTTATCCTAGTCATTTATTCACTCATCAATGGCAACTAAAACTCAATGAATGATTCTCTCAACCAAGATTCTTTATCCTAGTCATTTGTGAAATATATTTGAATTATTGATGTTTTTTAAATGTTGCTAAATTATGTAGTTTTTGTTTGAATAATTTAAAATAAACACCATAATCATTTCTAAATAATTAGTGTATATTTATAGATATATAGCAACGTTTTTTATGAGGTCGAATAAGTAACACATATAGTATATATGTACCGGTTTATTACCGATTTATCGGTTTGGTTATGTATCGGTTTTATCGGTTCTACGGTTTGGTTTCATTTAAATCTTTTATCAATCTCGGTGTTTAAAATGGAACCGTAAGATTCGGTTCGGTTTCAATCTAATTCCCGGTTATTTGGAATCATTAACAGCCATACTCAGATTAGTATATTATACATTTAATTGTAATTCATTCTACTCAGGTTTTCATTTGTGTAATATAAATTTTTAAATTATTATATTTTAGAATTTATTGTTAGTTTTTTTCTTTTACACGTTAGCGTATATTTATATTTGATACCATATCTTTCGAATATATGTTTTTGGAAATTTGTTTTAGGGTGTGTCATCATAATTTTTATTAGGTAAAATTATTGGTATTAATGTATCAAATTCATGTATCCTGTAAAGAGAGTATAAAGTTATCAAATAATCATAGATAGAGCATAATATTACAAACCATGTTATGGCAGATCTTCTTACTAAAACAATGGTTTCTGTAGAAAGGGTACTAGTAAAAAGGAAGTTCCAAACGATGACAGATATGAGCCATGTGATGTTGGCAACATATCGTTATTGGAGGAGATGGTTACAAAAGATGATATCCCTACAACTGTGGGATGAGATTTTCCAAAGAAGTTAATATGATAACATACTGCTACAACGATGGGGTCGCATTCTTTCTCAGTGTGCTTCATTGCGAGAGTGCGTCTTCCCTTGCATCCAATATTATGTAACTTCTTTCAACTTTCCGATATTTTTCCAAGTCGGCTAATGACAAGTGGTTATTGGATGGCGATAGTCTCGATGAATGTTGGTCATGTGTCCCTAGAGATGTCTAACTGATCTGAGGCGGGTGGTAGTCCAAATTGAAGGATGATACTTATTAGGTATTTAGAACGTGTAATACCCAGGGAAACGAGGCTATTTTGCGTTCCAAGAAAAGGAAAGTGGAGGATGACCATGAAACAATGGGTCAGGACAAGATCTCGATCAAAAGGTTGCATTTATACAAAGCTTTATGTTTTCCCACGAAATCCAAGTGAGGCAAGCTCAGTCGTAGGGTTTGAACACGGTAAGCAATGAATGTTTAAGTGGTATAATGATGATTATTTTCAAGTACAGTCGGGAAGAAAAGTGTTCTTCCGGTAGAAGATATAATACTTTCTACAAGGTTGCGAACAAGTAGTCATAGGGGAGTTGCATAGGTGAGGAAAGTTCCAAATTTCAAACGTTCGTGTATTAATTTGGATAAACTTGGCTAATGGAGCGGGGGTCGCAGATAAGTGCTTTGTAGGTCGGTTGGGTGCTTCTGACTAACACAGGTCTCATTCACCAAAATTTGATGGGGTAGGCTTAAAAAGTTTTTGTAGAGAGATAAACTAATTAACAACATATGAATAGTAAAAAAAAAGTTGGTCCCCTGAAACTGAAGTGACATATGCTATCTATATTGATCTTTATGGTCTAAGTGGTTTTATTGCTCCAATAATTAGGGGTGAGAAATGGTTCAGGAACCGCGGTTTAAAGCTGAAAATCTGTTTATGAACCGGTGGTTTAACTGCGAAGCTGGCTCATTAGGACCGCAAACCGTTAGGACCGCAAACCGTCAGGACCGCAAACCGTCAGGACCGCATAAGGAGTAAACCGGCAGGACCGCAAACCGGCCGAACCGTAAACCATTAGGACGGCAAACCGCCACGACGGCAAAACCACAGTTTATTTGTAAAAAACCACGGTTTATTTGTATATTATAAATGTTTTAATTATTTTATAACCAAAATCATATGTTGTTAAGTTATATTGAAAAAATATTGAGATATGGCATATTATTATAAAATTATTAGTAGATTTTGGTTAATATTAATTTGTTTTAGTTATTAATATTACAAACCAAAACTATATCTCTTACCATGCTAAAATATTACAAATTCTATAGTTATAATTTTAATATTACATTTTGATTACTATTGTGATTTGGTTTTAAATATTAGAAGTGTTTGTTATTATTTTTTAAACCAAAATTATATTTTAATTATGCAAAAATATTACAAGTTATATTGTTATAATTTTAATATGACATTTTGAATTTTATTATTGTGATTAGGTTTTAAATATTACAAGTGTTATTTATTATTTTTAAGTTATATTGTTATAATTTTAATATTACATTTTGAATTTTATTATTGTGATTTGGTTTTAAATATAACAAGTGTTATTTATTATTTTTAAGTTATATTGTTATAATTTTAATATTACATTTTGAATTTTATTATTGTTATTTGGTTTTAAATATAACAAATGTTATTTATTATTTTTAAGTTATATTGTTATAATTTTAATATTACATTTTGAATTTTATTATTGTGATTTGGTTTTAAATATAACAAGTGGTATTTTATTATTTTTAAGTTATATTGTTATAATTTTAATATTACATTTTGAATTTTATTATTGTGATTTGGTTTTAAATATAACAA
This sequence comes from Limnanthes douglasii subsp. nivea, assembly GCA_036936605.1. Lineage (NCBI taxonomy): Eukaryota > Viridiplantae > Streptophyta > Magnoliopsida > Brassicales > Limnanthaceae > Limnanthes > Limnanthes douglasii. The sequence goes on from JAUPFV010000005.1 coordinate 170,367,089, forward strand.
ATATTATTTATTATTTTTAAGTTATATTGTTATAATTTTAATATTACATTTTGAATTTTATTATTGTGATTTGGTTTTAAATATTACAAATGTTATTTATTATTTTTTAAACCAATATCATATTTTATCATGCTAAAATATTTAATATTACAAATGCTAAAATATTACAAGTCATATTAAAATATTTAATATTACAAATGCTAAAATATTACAAGTTATATTAAAATATTTAATATTACAATTGCGAAAATACATTTTTTAGTCTCTTGTCGCTAACCACTTTTTTAAGTCACAAAACTTTCTCAAGAGTAACTGCAATTTGTAATGGATATCCTAAAACTTGTCCTCGAGTCTCACGATTAACCTTACTTAACGCAGCAGCAATCAAATCGACCATCTTAATCTTCGTACTAAGACTTTGTTTAGGAACAACGGTCTTACTCTTAGTTATAGTTTGGTGTTTGACACTTCGTGTCACCTTGTCGACCATTTTAGAACTAAAAGTTGGTTTGCCGGTCTTACTCAAAGTCATACGTGTAGTACTAGGAGGTTTGACGCTTCGCCTCTCCTTATCGGAAATTTTCAAACTAAAAGTTTGTTTGACGGTCTTACTCATATTCGTAGGTTCAGTGGCACATTTGACGCGTCGTGTGATCGGATCCCTCTCGGGTGGAGGAGACATCATAAAAGAAGAAAATTCCGAAAAATCAGTTTTCGGAGTTGATTGTCCTAACCTGTTGTTGAAGCCACAAAACGTCATTTGAAATTTGAGATAATCACAAATAATAACTAATAAAAACTAATAACAATTTTTTTTCGAAAAAAAAAATCTACTATTTTGAAAACAGAACTACGATATGTAAAATGACAAAGTTAAGTTTAATAAAAAATATAGAACAGGTAGAGAAATTTAGAGAGTTTATAGTAGATTTAGAGAGTGTGTGAGGTTGGAGTTTGGGTCTCCTCTATTTATAGGGGAGACCCAAACAAAAACATTTGAAAATTCTGAAAAAATAAAAATGTTCGGACCATCCGGAGATTCGCCCGGATGGTCCGGACAGTCGGTCCGGGGCATCCGGACGAAATGTCCGGACGCCCGGATTGGGAATTCGGGCCATCCGGACATTCGTCTGGTCCGGATGCCCAGGACCTGCTAGGGCTAGTTAGATTTAACTAGCCATAGCAGGTTTGAACGTGCGGACCATCCGCACGCCTGAACGGATTGTCCGCACGGGTGACGTCACGGGTGACGTCACGGATGACGTCATCCGTGACTGATTTTTTTTTTAAAAATATATTTTTATATAAAAAATTATTTTTTTTATAAGTGTATGCACTTTAAACTATTTAAAAAAAATCAAAACTTTATATATAGGATTTTGTACTAATATTTTAAAAAAATAAAAAAAATTATATAAATAAGAAATTCGAACTATTATTTAAAAAAAATTATAACTCTATAAATAGATTTTTTGAACTATTAGTTTTTTAATAATTTTAGTACTTTTATGAAAAAGAAAATATTAAATTCTCTAGATTATTGAAAGAAATTTTATATTATTAACCCTTCATTTTTTCTAGTTTATTGAAAGAAATTTTATATTATCAACAAGTTAATTTGGACATTTGTCGGGATGCCCTGGAGCGCCGTTATTTTCATATAATGGTACATGCAATTATTTTTTCTATTCATTTTCGATCAGAATAGATAGTTTATATTGTTGATAATGTTAATCTCCTAAATAAATACATTTAATTAATTATATTTAATTATGCCATCGGAATATAATTCGTTTTTAGGAACCAAATTACACTTAGTTAATTGAAACACAGTTGATATTTTAAAATTTATTTCACAACCAAATTACGTGTATTTACGCAATTGAACATAATCCAAATTTATATAATTTAAAAACATTAAATTTATACTTCAAATATTGAATAGTTTGAAAAAATAACCGCAATATTAAATAAAACATCGTAATTACATAAACATCATAAATATCTAATAATATTAAATATTGAAAGTTGTAATCGAAATACAATTAGATGTATATATTTTATTTAATATCTACCTAATATTAAATAAAATATCTTAAATAGATAAATATAATCAAACATATCAAAATCAAATTACAATTACTTTTTTAGAATATAATTGCTTGATTATAAAATTTCGATCAAAATGATAACATATTTAAATTAAAATACATTAAATAGCACAATTAACTCGTTTATATGTTACATATCTCAATTATTGAAATTAGATTCAATTAACACTTACAAATTAATTTTAAATAACATTATAAAATATTTTGATAAACGGTTCCTAAATGGTTTGTCTGGTGGTTTGAAGTGGTGGTTTAACTGCGAAACTGACCCATTAGGACCGCAAACCGGCAGGACCGCATAAGGAGTAAACCGGCAGGACCGCAACCCGCGGTTCTCTGTTAAACGGTTCCGATGATTCGCGGTTCAAACTGTTTGACACCTCTACCAATAATACATAAAGACCATTTTTCATTTGAGACCAAATGTTAAAACCCTTTTTTGTTATTTATTTTTAAGTATTATTTTTTATAAAAAATTATTTACTTATTTATTTATTTTAGATTTATTTTAATATTGATTAATGGGCCAAATGGGCTTTTTGAACTTTAGGCTTGACCCATGAATGTGGTTTGGCCCATTACACCCATTAAAGCTAAAAATAACCTATAAATACTTTATGAGAATGAATTTAATAGGATGAAACTTTCTCTCTCCAAATAATAACTAAAACAACTCAATTATCTCTCTACTCTCTACTTTCAAATTATTACACTTTCTTACTATACCAAAATATCATTCGAATAAGATTTACCATTATCAAATTGGCGATTGTGTAAGGTGCTCTGATAGAAAAATAAAAAACATGACATACAAAATTCACCTTTGGAGCTTTACGAAGGATGGATCATGAAATGCAGGTAGATCCCCCCTAGAGAATAAGGGAGTCTCGATCGAAGAAGAGCATGTGTGAACTCCACCTGTAAGAAGAGTGTGACCAGTTGCAAAGAGAATTTGTGGCTTTGAGATCCCAAATATAAGGTGAGAGTGATCTTGTGGTAAAGATTACATCATAACATCAAAAATCTGATGGGCCAAATGATAATCCCCAACATAGCCCGAAGAGGCACCAAGGGGACCAATCTCTTAAAACCCATCAAGCCTCTAAACATCGAATTAAAGATTATTCTAGCTCTTCGAATTCCAATAAAGGTTCTACTTCATAGTCTAAAATATCATCATCGTCTTCGAGTAATGATCATTATCATAAGAAAATAAAGGAAATCGACCGGAAAAAAATATATATCTAAAAAACATTTGAATATACACTACAAATCGAGTAAGCAAGATTATTCTGGAAAGAAAAGGTACCAAAAGGGTAAATATAAGAATAAAGAGTAGCAAGAAAATGTGAAAGGATCAACTGACCATAACATAGACCACATGTTGAGTGATCAATTTGTTATTCAATCCAAACTAGATATATTCGCATCTCTAATGAAGATCATTTGTGATGTAGCGAAGACTGCGGACAGACTGGTTTCTCTCTCAGGTATCAGAATTGGGTCAAACAGGTGCTCAAATCGAAGATTTTGACAAGCCCGTCAGATTTCAAAACTGTGAATTTTTCACAAAGTTTGATACCCAAATTTGACTTGTAAATCCTTCGAAAACTATTTTTAAATTTTAGTGTTAATTTTATTTTTTTTATTTTAAAACATTTAAGTAGTTTCCTTTATTTGGAATTAGGGCTTTGGTTAATGTTATATAAAGCATCATATACCTTATTTTCTCGTCAGACTTTGATTAATTAAATTTTGGAAATTATTTCTCTGACTCTGCTTATTTCTCTAACCTATTGTTAGGTTTTTATCGTTGCTTTCTCTTCTAATCTTCCGCCACGCCATCATTTGGTATCAGAGACCAGTAATTCCTGCTAGGAAGATACAAGAATCATGTTCCGGGTACCTCTTGATTTGAAGGCTAGAAAAGAGAACGACATCTTCCAGTCTACCTGCACTATTGAACGAATAATTTGCAAGTTTGTAATTGATTCAGATATCTATGAGAATCTGATTTCAGAGGAGGCTGTTCAGAAACTGACGCTGAAGACTGAAGCTCTTCCATACCCGTACATACTGTCAAGACTGATAGAGTACACTTAGGTAACAGTTTCTAAACGTTGTCAATTTGCATTTTATGTTTGTAATTACAAAGATACAACATGGTGTGACGTAGTTCCTATTGTTTTTCCATCTAGTTTTAGGACGTCCATGGAGATTTAAGAGGAATTCTACTTATGATGGTAGAACAAATTGATACAGTTTTGTGAACACATGGTATCAAGTTTATATCAGTGCCATCTAGAGTAGTGTCTCCAAAACCACCACCAGTTAAGAAGTTTCATGCTCAAATTGCACCACCTGCCGATCTTAGCTGTGATGCTAAAATTGTATCTGAGTCCGTGTTTGACAAGCCAGTCTATGATAAAAATATTTTTGAAGATGTATCTGTGTCGGTTTTTTACAAACCAGTGTATGATGAGTATGATGATGACTGGGATGATAAAGATCTAATTAATGTTGAGGAGAAACTTGTAGATTGAGATATTGTCTCAGGCTTCAGTACACTAGACTACATCACTTCTGAAGCTTTTATTGTGGAGATGCATCTTTGCGGTATTTAATGTTATCCTAAAATCAAACCTTTGATTCGGTTTTCTGTGGATACATGTTATCGTGTTGGAAAAATAGAAGATGGTATTTTTATGTTTGAAATTATGAATAGATTGATAGAAGAAAAGAATAATAGAACCTGTAGGAGTTTTGGGTGATGGCTGGGGAAATAAAAGAAAGAATAAAAAGTTAAAAGTAGAGGATTGCAGTGTTTTGAATCTGGCAGAAATATACTATTAAGAACTTGAGAAGCCATCTAATATTCAACAAAAAAGAATTGTTCATTTCTGCAAGGGTCTTGATGTGATACAACAAGCACAATGTGGAACTCGAAAGATAATAAATTTTTACACGCGCAAGGGTGTTTCTGTGCTTAATAAGTGGGTTGATAAAGTTGGCATAGATCAACTTATTACTGCTGATCACAATAATGTCGATGACATGATAAAAATGGACAAAGCTAGGAAACCACTTCTTGACAAGAGCGACAATATTCAGATTATCACCTCTCACAGACTTATGCCTATACCAGTTGCAATCGGAGGTGAAAACATCAATGTTTTTGTAGTGCTTTCAATTTTTCAATGTTTTGAATTCGAGGTCGAATTCTTCCCCACCGGGAAAGGATGATGTAGCGGAATTGGGTCAAACAGGTACTCAAATCGAAGATTTCGAAGAGCCCCTAAGATTTCGAAACTGTGATTTTGTCACAAAGTTTAATACCCAAATTCGACATGTAAAGCCTTTGAAAACCATTTTTAATATTTTAGTGTAAAATATTTATGTAATTTCCCTTATCTGGAATTAGGGTTTTGGGTACCGCTATATAAAGCATCTTATACCCTATTTTCCTATCAGACTTTGATTAATTAAATTTTAGGAATTATTTCTCTAAGTCTCCTTATTTCTCTAACCTAGGGTTATGGTCCTATCGTTGCTTTCTCTTTTAATCTTCCGCCACGCCATCAATTTGTTTAGCCAACGGAATAATTGAAGGCAGTCGCCTTTATTTGTGAAGATAATGTCTGGACATATACTTAGGCGTTTTGTTTTTTAAAAATTGGAGAAATATGATGGTAGCAAAGATTCAGATAACCATCTTGAGCAATTCAAGAATTTTATGATGATTTTTTATGATGATAATAAGTTATTATGTAGAGATTTTTCTTAGACCTTCAAGTATAGTGCCTTAAAATGGTAAAATAGACTACTGCATGGGTCAATAAAAAACTTTGACATGTTTTGGATGAATTTCCGAAGATAATTTATGTGAAGCAAAGAGCTAAGAGAAAATGTAAATACTATAAACCATTTTTGGCAGCACCTCACTGAAACCTTGAAAGAATATACCAAATGTTTTTTAGATACCAAGGATGTCTTGGAAGATTGCTTCAAACAAGTATATATAACTTCGTTTAGAAAACGGTTGTTAGCCGACGAATTGGTTGATACTACAGTTACTCGTAAGGAGGAAATTACGTATGATGGTTTGTTAAACCAAATGGGAAAACATATCATGGTAGAAGAAACCAAGAGACTGCGAAAACCTCATCAACACAAACTTGGTCATTTTATCTCTCTTCAACAAGCTAGTGTCCAACCACAAGCTACTGTTAGCAATCGTTATAAATACTTCGGACAGAGTTCTCCTTAACCGAGATCAAACCAGTTTACTCAGGGGAAATAATTTAGGCTCAGATGAAATCAATAGGCTCAATCTAACTATTTCACAGAGTTGATTTAAAATGTTACGACTACTTACGATAGGTTAAAAAATCATGTGCAATTTTGAAGGCCCTCACTCATCCAAACTCCAAGGTAAAATTAAAATAGTCGATTCTAGGAGGTACTACAAGTGATATAAGACGTGATACTAAAGATTTCATTACTTTGAAGCATAAAATATAGTCGTTGATTGAGAATGGGAAGCTAACTACCTTTTTAAAGCATAAATGAGAAATAGGTCACTGCCAAGTGCAAGTGGGGTACAAACAACATTACTTGTTGTTCGAAGGCAAGCCATAGAAGCTCCCAAACATGAAAATAAGATGGTAATTACAGAATAGTTTGATGAAGATTTGGAGTTTTGGATCCCGATACGGATTGTGGTTTGGTGAATAGTTAAATACACTGCTTGTTATAGATGCTTATAGATCCACAAAAGAACTTCAGGTACTGACTGTAAGGCTCCACAAAAGAACTTCAGGTACTGACTGTAAGGCTGGTAAGGAATTTAATTGGTGCCCACCGAGGAATTTCATTGGTCTCTGAATTGTGATGGGGAATTCCTTAAGATCAAGAAGCATCTATCTTCACCCATAACTTTGTCTAAACCGGCAATGGGAGAAAAGCTCTACGTTTACTTGGCGGTATTCGACTATGCAGTAAGTATGGTGCTAGTTTGGGAAGTTGATAATTACCCTCGCCCCATTTATTATGGTAGCAATATTCTATTGGATGTTGAAAAGAGATATCTAAAGTTGGAAAATTAACATTATCTATGGTGATAGCAGCAAGAAAAATAAGACCTTATTTTTAGGCACATGTTATTATTGTTCGAACTTTATTTCCGCTCAAAAGTATGCTGCAAAAACCCTGATGTATTGGGCTGGATGACCAAATGGCCTGTGGTAATGGGGGATTATGACATCGATTTCGCTCCTCAGAATACGATTAAAGCACAAACTATTGCACATTTCCTGGTTGATTTTCATACAGAAAGACCATATGTGGAATCTTTTATTGATAAGCATATGAAAGAATGGGTAGTCCAAACACATGGAGGATCTAGTATGATAGGCTGTCAAGTAGCAATTTATTTACTCTCCCCTGTCAGAGACTCAATGTACAAAGCAATACGTTTTAGTTTCAGGGCGTCAAACAACAAAGCTGACTATGAGGCAGAAATAGATAGGCTAAGACTGGCCCAGATATGGGGTGCCACAAGAGTTCAGTTGATAAGTGACTCGTAATTTCTCATAACTCAAGCTCAAGTTCAATCCAAAGCAAGAAATATATAGTTTGTTAAATATCTACAAGTGTTGAAAGAAACATCTGTTTTCTTAAAATATGTGGAGTATAAACATGTGTCGAGGATATAAAATCTAATGGATTATTCTCTAGCTACTGTTGCATACACTGAGGTGTATCCATAGATTTTGATATATGAGTACCCTTCAATAACAACAACCATAGAAGTGGGATCGATCATTAAGGAAATTTTCCAAGCATCAACAATAACAAGTCAGGATTGGCGGCATGAAGTCAAAACGTTTATTAATAAATGAAGTCTTCCTTTAGACATAGTATTAACTAAGAAATTGAAGTTTAGAGCACATAGATTTTCGGTCCTAAGAGATGTTCTCTACAAGAAATATTTTTAGCAGGCCTCTTGTACGATACCTTGGATCTCAGGAGTCTCAGTTAAATTTTTATGCATTATATGATGGGGAGGGCTCTGTCCATTGTTGTTATAAAGCTTTAACTAGAAGAGTTTTATTACCAGGATATTACTGGCTTTCCATCATGACAAATGCTAAAGTTTTAGTTAAACGATGTGATTTATGCCAAAGGTTTAAATGTAATACACGTGCCAGCAGTCCCTATAGAATCAATATCTGAAGCAGTATTATTCGATACATTGGGGCTCGATCTAGTGGGACCCTTACCAATGGCATTCAGAGAGTGTCGAACTATTATATTAGCAGTGGATTATTTCTCTAAGTGGGTAGAAGTTGTGCCTCTCTCTGAACCTACCTCTAAGGCAGTGATCAAGTTTATCCTCTTCAATATATGTTGCAAATTTGGAATCTTTAGAAGTATTATGACAGATAATGGTCTTCAGTTTGATAATAGGGACATTAATATTTTATGTACTTCCAGAGGAATTCAACATTATTTTTCTTCACCATTTCACCCTCAAGCTAATAGGAAAACAGAGGTTGTTAACAGAACTATTCTTATGGGTCTAAAAAATAATTTAGAAAGAGAGGCATGCGAATTCCCAGATTACTTGTAAGGACTATTGTAGGCTTATCGAACTACTTTTCAAACTGCCACTCATGAGTCTCATTTTTCTTCAGTCTATGGGATAGATGCATTAACACCAATAACATATACTCTTCCTTCTTTTCGAATTCAAAATTATTCCTGAAGAGGTTAGTTATACGACGATAATAGCTCAATTAGACTTCGTTGAAGAAAAAAGAATCAAAGCTCACTTGAGAGCGGTGCACTATTAAGTCTTTATGAGAAACAAGTATGTATCTAAAATTTGAAGAATAGAGTTCGAAGTAAGGGACAGAGTTTTGAGGAAAGTATTTTTACACACCAAAGATAGAAATTTTAGAAATCTAGAGCCAATTTGGAAAGTATCATATATTGTGAGTGAAAGGATCAAAAGTGGAACGTATCGACTAGTTGATCAAGAATACAGCTATGTAAGGCATACATGGATCATCAAACACTTAAGGCTTAATATTGAGTAAACGTGTAAAATATTTACTTTATTTTTGTTTAATGTAAATATTTGGAGGCTCGGGGAGATTTTAACGAGGTGTCTAGATAATTATTAATATATTATTTTTTCTTTAAAAAAAAATTATCGTAGTATATTTGTATATTTGATTTGTGTACCTTCGAATCGATTACATTCGAATGATTTGTGTATTAAACTTAGGTTCTTTCGAATAACTTTCATATTTGGTTTGTGTACCTCTAAATTGATTATCTTAGATAGGATTGTGTATTAAATTTGTGTGTCTTCGAATGGATTACATTCGAATGTCTTGTATATTAAATTTGTGTGCCTTTGAATGGATTACCTTTGAGTGGCTTGTAAATTACATTTGTGTGCCTTCGAATGGATTACCTTTAAATGACTTGTATATTTGGTTTGTGTGGTTTTGAATAGATTACCTTCAAATGGCTTGTATATTTGATTCGTGTACCTTTGAATGGTTAAAATGGATTACTCTCGAATAAGTTGGATTGAGATATATAAATAAGAAGCTGTAAGGAAAAAAGGTAAAAGCGTTGGATTAATAACAAGTACAAAATTCCTTGGGTGAACCAATTACTTAATAAAATATAAATTAAACATTACAAAATGCATTGGCCATTCCAAGGACATATACAATAACATCCAAATAATATCACAAAATTCTTTGTATACAACAAAGGCTTACATAAAATAACATGATATAAATATATTGGCATTTGGGCTCGTTCCCATCGGTATTTTTTTCTTCTTCTTCTTCTGAACTCCCATTTCTAGAGTCCTCTACGTCACTTTTATCCGAACCATCATTGGAAAAATTCATTGATATGCTTAACTGATCAACTATTGGCATATCGTTTAGCCACAATCGTTCTGAAACTAGCTCCCACAAATACCTAAGGACTAATGTATGAAATGACTAATGAAATTTCAAAACCATGTCAGATTTGATTGAGGAATCCTATTTTTATGGGGACTCTAAAATCACATCGTCATATGCGTCTAATATTCCCTCGGTGTCTTGTGTTTCTTGAGCCTTAAGAGAAGCTACCTTGCCATCGTATTTTTTAACAAGGGTCTCATGATCCATTTTATTCTTGGATAAACTCTATATGGTATCCATATTGGTAGTCTGCTGATTTTTTAGTAATGTGATCTCTCCGAAGATGGAGGACTTCAATCCTTCATAAGAGGCCTTTTCCTGAGCAAGTTCCTCTTTAATTTACTTGACTTCATCAGCTAGACGATCAGCTTGTGTTTTTTCCTCTTCAAGATAGGTCTTTTGATTATTGGTTTCCTCTTGAAGAAAAGCAATAGTCTCTTTATGGGACCTCACCTCCTTTTCCAACTCAAAAACGGACCTCACAAAACTCAACACCAAATACCCTAATGTGTAAGTCCTTTTTGATAATTCCCAAATGTAAGTTTAGTGCCTGATATAAAACACCATATGCACATACAGACAAATGTGGAAATGTAACTTTCATTTCTTCTTTAAACATCAATACAGGATCTCTTATATAGAGAAGAAAATAACGGTTTGATGTTATCTTACTAACTACTTTAATAACTGAATATTAACACGTGTTCAAGTTCAATGTTTATCTAACATTCTCCCCCTTAACATTGAACTTGATTGTTGTTTTCTTCGTCTTCTGTATCCATCTGCAACATTAATTTCTTTGGTGGTGGTTTTTTAAGATGTATTATTTCTATATGTGTACCATTATATATCGAAGGACTCACCATAAAAAACCATATTTGTAGCATTACTTGTTGATTCGGGAAAGTCTTTTTGAAAATCCTCGAAGTCGAACCCCCCAATAGCCCCATCAAATTGTCATCTCCATATGCATGCCCCTCAAGAATTAGGAGAAATGAAAAAGAAGGGTCAGATATTGGATCTAGTGGAGGATCAACGGTTGGGGATTATAGGAGGGATAATATTCGAACGGAAGAAATATCTGAACGGGTTAAGGTTTTCTTTCTATTCTTGTCTCTTTTGTCACTGTTATTTTGGATTCTCTTATGTTTCTTCTTCTTCTTAGACACATGAAGTGTTGTGGGTGTGCCCTCTTCGAAATTAGAAGCAACAACAACCAACAATGATTCATCAATTTCATATGGCTGCTCCTCTGTTCCAGTTTTGATGATACCCTTTGTTATGTCCTTCTTATTTTTCTTATCTTTCTTGTTCCAATGGTATGAGGCTCTTGTCCTGGTTAGAAGAAATACATTTCCATCTGTAGCTTCTAGTCTCTTCAAGATAGCCGATCGTCGGGGAGGAGTAGTCAACTGTTCCAATGTTAACTATATTTCGGAGTTAGTCTTCTAGAGAGGACATCGAACCAAGTTGGTGGAAGTGAAACACTTATGGAAGACATTAGACTATTTCTCCTTGACCTCTTGATTTAGCTTCTTGATAGTAAACTTTTCATCTTCTAGATGATGCAAATAAAGCTTCGATATAGGTGTAAAAATAGAGGTTAGAGACAAACTATAAAAATATACATATAAAAAGAGGTAGGAGTTTGAAGGACTACTTGTACTATTCTAAAACTTGGTAAGACGACTCGGATTATCTTGAGAGGTAATTTTCTTACCATTCTCCCACCATCCACTGATGACGATAAATTGCGTCTTTTATTCCCTATGTTGAAGAAGTAAAAGGGAATTCGGAAATTGCAAGACAATCCCGTGGTAGCACCAAATGGCTCCATTGGAATCAGAATTATATAGATAACTTAGCTGCCATAATACATGACATCAAGGTAAACTAAGCATTCAGACTCGCCTAACTTGGTTACAGTCTTACCAAGCTGAAATAGTTCACAATATTAAGGTACAAGAGAAATTGAAGGCCCTAGTTTAACACGTTCGGATAAATAACTAGCTCCTTAGGATCACAGCTCATTGAAGTCTCTCCTGGTGTAGGAAGTCTAACCTTAACTTCTTGAGGGAATCCCCAATTTGCACGAATAACCTGTAATTCGTTTTCAACAGAGCGTAACTAATGAAAGAGATAGAGAGGAAGATTCAAACAATGATGGAAGAACTCTGGAACCTCGGGTAGTATCTGATTTATCTTTGATGCTTCTAGTCTTTAGTGTGCATAAGACTTTAAGAAAGAGGAATCCTAATTTATAACCTTCGACTGGTTTTTAGAGATCTTCTTTATATTTATCAAGAAAATATATCTATGAGAGACTCTTTCGTATCGAATCGATTCCAACGAACTTCCATGGCTCTTAAAGCAGTTTCACTTATTTTAGAAAAATTGAAACATATATTTTATAAGAAAAAAAAGAAGAAGAAAAATCATTCAGCTACTAACAAACCTAGAAATGATAGAACTCTTGAAAAAAACAACTCGTTCAGGGTTGAAATATGATAATCCATGAATATCAGTCTCAATCTTCAAAATTCAGCTTAAAAAATTATAATCTATGTTGGGTTTATGATTACGCTTCTTTATAAGATTATATGGTTGCAATTTCAAGTGCCAGATGAAAAATATTCTCAATTTTTCTTAAAATTTTTGAAAACTATTAAAATCTTATCTTAACTTAATTATGCTTATTTGCAAAAAAAATATAGTATTCCTCTGTTGTAGATATAATTCTTAGGAGAAAAATATTTTGAAATCGCCTTACCTCAACTAAAATGGTATTAAATTTTTAATGATTATACTAAAATTATACACTCAATTATTTTATTTTTAGGTTCGACTCTATTTTGTTAGAAAAATTTCATGGCTGCTGGATCAAAATCCATTTTTGTTAAAATAAAATTTTATTATTAAAATATTTATAAAATAAAATTATTTTAAATAATTCAACTTTTTAAAAAGATCTATAGAGATCCGGTTCTTACAACCAAATTTTATTTTAGTAGTCTTTTTTTTCTTCGTTTTCTATCAAAGCTGTAAAGTAAATTGAGTTATTTATGCAAGCATTAAGATTAACTTAATAAATGGATGTGGACGTTTCTACCTAAATGAGACCATGTTGACTTGTGGTGACCTAAAAATAAACTATGGTTGGAATATTGCGTTGGAAATGTTTATACATGTGCTCACTTGTCGAGTAAATTTAGGGTTTTCTCTATTGAATAGAAATGATCTATAAATAACTTATATAAAATGTTTTTATAAAGTTGAAGACCCCAGCCCACGTAGGATAGTAGAATATGAGAACAAAAGGTAAGTTTAATTTAGTGAAGTTATTTAAAACAAATGTTATCCCTCTATACTTTACTTTTGTAATCTAAGACAAAAAATGTTAGGTTGATTTGTTGAGTATACGTACCATTATCTCAACCTATTCGTATAGGAATTTAATTAGACTAGTGGGCGATTCATTAAATGTATTTGGCTCTATTAATAATTTTTATTTCTGTTATTCCTAGTGGGCGAATGTAGTCCTTATACCGAATATACTTTGCCTAGTCAAAACATATGCTCGGTTCTTTTTGAACTGGCCATCGCTCTGCTCAGCCGCGTTTCGATTATGCTCGGACTGAGCCTGGTTCTGCTCTGTCCGACCTCGGATATGCTCGGCCTTATTCACTTTATTCAGTCGGTATCTCCAAGGGTTGTATCGACTTTAATCATGTCATCCTTGTTTCTATATGCTCTTGATCGCCTCGTCTTTGTTTATGTCTGCTCATATTTAAACTCGGTCAGACTTGTCCAGCTCGCTTTGGGCCTTATCCATGTCTTTCTTTATGATAGTGGTATGGATATTACCAACCTTATCAGGGCTCCCCTAGTTCATTGACCAACTAAGTAAAAGTTGGTAAATGGAATAACAATTGTGAGTGGATTGGATATATAGAAAGATGTGTTCGGTTGACGTGGCAGGTTGATATGACAACACGTGATCTCACGCGCGTATTAAATAATTTGATAGTCTAATAGATATGGAGAATCTTATCATGGCATTTAATCTCTCGATAAATGACTTGTTATTTTAAACTAGTAAATTTTGACGGTTGAGTGGTTGGTGCACGTGGCAAGCCCATATGGTTGGAATTTGAAGGGAGATAAAAGAAGGAATGTCATAAGGTGTTTTTTAACCGTTTCCTTCTAAAACTTGGTGTTCTCTTGTTTTTTATCTTTGAATAGAACCTCAAAAGGCTTCAATTTTTGCTAGTACATTCCTGCATATTTCACTTTCAAGGAGTATCCATGGAATTTTTGCTTTATAGGTACGTTTTCTGCATTTTAATTTATTGATTTTGTTCTTATGTCCTTTTAAGCGTAAAATGCTCTATAACATTTAGGGTGTGCAAAACATATATGTGGGTACGATCTTAAGATGTTTGCTATAGGGGGCTTCATTCACAATGAAACTAAACCAACTTAGGATAGGATAATACATTGATTCTTATTAGTGCTCTTAGGTCATTGCAGTCTCTCAAACCATGGCGCCCAAGAAAACTATGAAGAAGATGATTGGTGTAGTTGGCAACTCTGATTACAAAATCTTTTAATTTCTGGAGGAGTATTTCGCTAAAATAACCCATAAATATGGGTATTTAATCGTGGGGTCCCTTGATGAGTTTAAGGTTAGATACGGAATACCCGATGATGTGATAGTTAGAGCGCCTCGTGCAGGAGATCAGCCTTACACCACCGAGGAGGGCGAGACTTATCTTTACACCACTATCTTCGACTGGGGATTGTGCCTCCCCTTTCCCCTTTGATCAGAGATTTCTTTAGTTTCGTTGGTATATGTCCTACTTAGTTGACAGTAAATGATTGGAGGATACTGTTAAGTATAATGATTAGTTCACAGTTCTTTAATATACTCATTTTTCTAGCTGACCATTTAGCAGCAGTAAATATTTCAAAGTTAGCGCGTTCGCCTTTCTTCTACCTGCAACTAACAGGGGCTAGGCATATTGTTGAACTGCTGACCTCTGTAAAGAATTAGAAGCATAGGTTTATGTATGTTTCTGAGAACTACGAGTACGAAAGTGATTCCATGAATTTATAACTAGAGAAACGTTGGAAGGTTAAATGTAAGATGAATTGTAGTGGCTTATATTTTATGTTGCGTTGTGGAAATGTGTGGGCTATTTTTTAAAGTGAAAGTAAATATCAGGAGTGGTGTAAGTACGGACGACCCAAAGGTTCAGTGAATCCTCTAACAAAATTGGTTGCTGCTCCCAACAGTTCTTGGGGACTGGAGCCTACGTAAGTGTTCTGTCCCATAAATTACCTGAAATCTGGGTTTTGAGAGTGCTTGAGTTGAAGATTTCATGGGACGAAAAGATGATTATGGCTGGAACTGGGGATGGAGTGACATTAGAGAGACTGTGAGCTCTTATGGAGAAAAGATATAAAGAGCAGAGTTATATTGGGATTGGACTGGCGGTGCCTCAATAGAAAATGGTGCGAAAGGCTAGTGGATCATCATTTACCCTTGAGGGCAGGGATATTACTGATGAACTTACAGGTCAGGAACCAGTGGTAGCCTTGACTGGGACTGCAGAGAGGGTGGAGCAAAAGGAAGGGGGGTGCGCCCCCGTTAAGAAGATGTAGAGGATGTGGATGATTGTCATTTAACAAAGAAAAGCAAGATAGTGATTAATGCAGTGCCATTTTCCCAATGGAAGATAGTGCTAGTAGATGAGGAGGAGGTTGATAGCTTGTTGGGGGATAACACAGGTGGGCAACCCTTAGTGTTCGAAAGTCTTATAGATTCATCTAAAGGCCCTGAGGTTGAAGTGGCTAGAGAGGGTCCAAAGGTCTCAAAGCCAAAGGGGGGCCTTCTTCAGGCCGAGGGGAATGAAAAGAAGAATGTGATTCTAGAGGAGGTTACGCAGTGAATAAAGCATTTTGTAAACGGGTCAAGATCAGGGTCCTCCTTCGTTAACATTGTGGTGCCTGATAATCTGCACCCGAAAAGGCAGAATAGTGAAGCTGAAAGTGGTTGGCAAGGCATCCGAGGAGGTTCCCTCACTGAAGATGTTCATACCGAGAGCTTCTTAGATTATGATGGACCAAATCTGCCATAGTGGTGACTTGTCTTTTTACGATACGATGCTGATGTCTGAGATCTTACGACAACAGATGGAGTAAGCTATTGACATTATTTTCTTTTTTTTTTTTCATTTTGTTTGAGTATGATTGGTAAAACTATATGGTGAGAGCAGGTTCAGTATAATTCACATTCCCTTGCCTATCGACGGATGTCCTCGTTCGACTGTTCTTTGATAGAGAAGTGCAAGTCAGACCCACTATTCTTCGGTTCGGTTCAAAGTTTGACAATCAATGTGGCTCGTTTTAAGAATGTGTATGGGTCGGCAAAGCAACGATTAGATAAGGTTGTCAATGAGATCGATGATCTGCATCATCAATTGCTAGGGACTTGTGACGAGAGATAAGTTATTCATAAACGAAGCTTGGAGGACGTGAATGGAAATGCTTTGTTATCCGCATAAAATAGTGAGATGGTGAAGAAGAACGATACGCTAATAACCCAAAATTCAAGCTTTTAGACCAGATTGTAAAATAAGTTGGAAGCATGGAAGAACATGATGAGAAGATTGTTGGTCTGACCATGGAGGTAGCAGAGATGAAAGTGCAGTTGGCGAGCGTGCGGAGGGAAAATGAGGGCGAATGCGCTGCTCTAAAGAGACAAGGAACAAGTATAAACATTATGGCCTTTTACATAGCCTTCAAAAAGCGTAGCCTCTATTGCGTAGCCCTTAGGTGTGGTCTGTGACCTTTTCGCGGAGTTACAAGGAACAAGTATAAACAGATACATTTGAATGGAAAAAGCAATAAAATTTCATTAATTGGAGAAATAAGTATATGTCTTATTAAAAACCCCTCCGCACCATCAGAACGGAAAAAGAGCGCATTTGTTCATTACATAGTTGGAGGATATAGATTAAGATGACTAATATTCCAATTATACTTAAGGACAAGGCCCTCCTGGTCGGCGAGATGAAATGCACCTTGGTGTTTTTTGGAGATGAATGTGTAGGGTCCCTCCCATCTGGGCCCTAATATTTTGGCCATTGCGTTTCCCACTCCTTGAAATACTTTCTTCTTAACAAGGTCCCCGATTTTCAGCGTCTGAGGTCGAATTTTGGAATTAAAATGCCCACGAATTAAGCTTTTATAATGCTCTGATTTCACCCGTGCTTGATCATGTCGTTCTTCAGCTAGTTCGACTTCTACAGCTCGATTCACCTCGTTAGATTCCTCTGAGTAATTCGCGATTTGGTGATTCAGGATTATAACTTCTGCATGAACCACGAACGCGGTACCATAAACGAGGACAAACGACGTTTCACCTGTTGCGCTACGAGGAGTGGTACGATAAGCCCATAGTAACTCGGATAACTTGTCCGGCCACTTACCTTTTACTCCCTCAAGTTTCTTCTTTATATTATCAAGAATGGTACGTTTGGTGACCTCAACTTGACCATTTTATTGGGGGTAGTACGGAATGGAGATGTGTTTTGTGATTCCAAAATGCTTGCCGAAGATGGAAAGTATCAAATTCTGGAATCGGGGTCCGTTATCTGTCATCGGTACTTGGGGGATCCCAAAATAGGTTAGAATCTGATGATGTAAGAAGTCACATATATCTTGATATTTGGTCCTATGCGGTGCCTTAGCTCCTGCCCATTGGGTGCTATAGTTAACTGCGACCATGAGGAACTGCTTTTCGGTGCAGCCATCAGCACAGGTCCTACTAGGTCGATGCCTTATTTGTCGAGCAAACATGGAATAGGGTTGGTGACCATGGGCTCACTGGATAGATGGCCAGTGTTAGCATATGGCTAATAAGCATGGCATTATTGTACGACTTTTCTACATCAGCAGCCAATTCTGGCCAATAGTATCCAGCGAGTAGGAATTTGTGGATAAGACTTCTATGACCGCAGTGTGCTCCACCCTCGCTGGAGTGTAAGTCATAGAGAAATGTGGTAGCTTCTTCCTGATCCAAATAGTTTAGTAATGGTCGGGTCACGCTTTTATGGTAGATGACATTATCGAGTATACAATACTTAGTTGCTTGCAGTTATAGTGCTCGAGCGAGCGTTTTGTCGGATAATAATGTTCCAAGGTTGATGTAAAGTAAATACGAATATCTCTGATCGGTGGAATTGTTGACCGAACAGACTGTGGTTGGTTGGAGATAAGTGGCGGTACTAGGATATTCTTGCGTAATTATCAGTAGGTGTTCTGATATCGGGACCGGCTTAGCCAAAGAGTTTGTAATGGAGTTGTTAAGGTGAAGTACTCTCTCATAGTGCACGACGTCGAATTCGGCCTCACATTATTTTAGGATGGTTAGAGTGGTGCGCGTACCTTCCTATTTTGCATCATAAGAGCCCGTAACTTGGTTAATAACTAATTGTGAGTTCGAGCGTACCTGGAGTGTAGTAACCTCACAGATACTAGCCAATCACATGCTGCCTATGAATGATTCATACTCCGCCACATTGTTAGTTATTGGGAAGCCAAATCGGAAAGCATGCTTGATCTATTCGCATGTTGGTGATTTAAGAATGATTCCATCTCCTTCACCTGAGCCGCTTGATACCCCATCGGCCTCTAATATCCACATGTGCTCTTCTTCGGTAGTGTTGGTGCCGTCATATGTTAGTCGAGGTGTTGAAAATTCGGTTAGGAAGTCTGTTATAGCTTATCCTTCGATCGTCGTACGGGGTTTGAATTTGTGGTCATATTCTCCGATCTTGATTGACCACTTAGTGAGACGTCTCGAAACGTTTGATTATTTGAGTACATTGCACAAAAAGAAGGACGTTCAGATAATGATAGTATGACCATTTTAATACGATCGCATCTCTCGCGCCGCAATTACTAACCCTATGGTGAGATTTTCTAAGTTCATATATCGAGTTTCGGTGTCTAACAAGGTTTTTCTTGTATTGTGGATGGAATACTGGAGATATTATGTTTCCCTAATGAGGACTACGCTAACAGCAAAGCTGAATACTGATATGTAAAGGTATAATGGTTCTCCTAGTGTGGGAGCTAATAAGATTTCGGGGCAAGTAAGGTACAACTTTAAAGCGAAGAAGGCCGCATCACAATCTGTTTTCCATTTGAATTTATTTGCTCCCCTCAAGACCTCAAAGAAGGGGTGACTCTTATCATAGGTTTTTGATATAAAGCGGGAAAGAGTCATGAGGCACCCCATGAGGCATTGAATCTCCCTTATGATCTTAGATCGTTCCATCTGAATAAGCGCCTGCAACTGGATTGGGTCCGCCTCTATTCCCTTGTTTCTAACCATGTAGCATAGACATTTTCATGTTCGGACACCACAAGAATAATTTAACGGCATCAAATTCAAGTTATATTTACGTAGGACTGCAAAAACATTGATCAGCACTTCCAAGTGTTGCGTTGGGGCATTGGTTTTGACAATCATTTCGTCTATATCAGCCTTCATACAGTGCCTTAGCTGGTCCTTGAAGATCTGATTGATTAAACGCTGGTAGGTCGAACCTGTATTTTTCAATCCAAAGGGTATGACAGTGTAACAGTGTAGCCTGCGTTCGCTTTGGAACACCGTGTGTTCCTCATCATTCTGATGCATGCGGATTTGGTTGTAACTATAAACGACATATATTCACAACCCGGGGCGTAGGACACCAAATGGTAAATTCGAGGTAAATAGGAGGCGTCTTTAGAGAAACCTTGGTTCAGGTCAGTAAAATCAACACACCTGCAACACTGCCCCTCCTTTCTTCTTAACTATAACCGGGTTTTCAATCCACATCGGATATCTAGCTCGTCGGATATGCCCGAGCTCGGAAATTTTGGTTACTTCTTTGTTTATTACTTCTTGTTTCTCGATGGAAAATGTTCTATTCTTTTTCCAAATGGGCTTGGCATACCTATCTATTGCTAATTCGTGACATATTACTCAGGGGTCGAACCCGATTGCATCATTGGCTATGCATGCAAAAATATTTAAGTTCTGTTTTAGTAACTCAATCAGAGAAAATTTAAAAGCTGGATCCAGAGAGGCTTCATGAGTAGGGTACGCCCTGATGCTAGTATTTCTGTAAGAGCGTCCTCGATGTTGTTATCCTGTGGCTCAACGTTTTTGGGATCGTCTATCGGGTCAGGCAAGGATGGAATCATTAATTGCTAGCTCGGTTCCCCCTCGCCTTTTAATTATTATCTTACCCTTTTGCTATGATCCACAATAACGGAGTAAGAGGTTCGGGCCATGCGTTGGCTTCCTCGTATAATCCTTACAGCGTTACCGACGGTGTACTTAATGCACTGACAAAATGTGGAATAGGTTGCTTCCAACCTCTGCAACCAAGGTCTCCCTATAATGGCGTGTTATGAGTTGAGAGCGTCCGAGATCGTAAAGACGGTCTTGACTTTTTTTTTCGTAGCGTCATGTCCCACCGTAACCATGAGTTTCAATATGCCCACACATTGAGACAGGTTTCCTTCATACCCAGTCAAAGTGCGTAGTGTTGGTTTGTACAGGGGGGATCTCCAGTATTTTGATCATAGCTAGTTTTAAAAATAATATTGGTTGAGCTGCCCCCATCAAGGTTTACGGTCAATGCATCTTCATGTGGGGTGACAATCCCCCTCAGGTTGTCGTCGTTGAATACCATGTCGGCTACTGGATATCGATAAGTGTTGTAAGAAGAACCACCCACAGAGAGTACCTGTTGGTCCTCTCTTACCCGTTTCCTGGATGGCTGGTCTGCTTCAGTTAGAGTGCCTCCTCCAAATATCGCAAAGAACCATTGTTGTTTCCCAATGTCTACTCTTTTATCCTCCTAGCGAGGGTCCTGTTCATCTCAGTGGGCCTCTTCTGTCTTGCATTGCTGCTGGTTACGCTCTAATTGGCGTACGAATTGGATCAACTCGCTGTTGTCTACTAACATTTGGATATCTTCTTTTAGTGGCCATCAATCGTTTGTGACGTGGCCGTGGTCGTGGTCGTTATGGTAGATGCCAAAGTGCATGGTCGATCTCTTGTGACTCAAGAGCCGACATAACTCACGAGGATTGGTATCGAACTATATCTTTAGTCCGGTCGTAGATGGCAGAGATTGTTTCCGTAACCGGAGGGAATTTTCGAGCGGGGTTCTCATATGTTGTAGGGCGTTGGGTGACCGAGCTTCTTTGGGTTTATTTTCTGTGGCCCATCATCGACCCTTTTTCCAATCATAGGTAGACGCTCTAGTTTCTGATATAATTTTGTATGGGGAGTTGATTTTGGTTGCATCGTTCATTTTAATAAACTGGTCGGCTCAGGCCAGGAGATCTCTCATCTTATCACATGGGAAAATTACCAGCTCAACATAGAGTTTGGCTTGCCTATCGATCCCCATTTTTAGAGATGTCAGTGTCATGTTTTCTGCCATCGGGAAGCTTGTTCGTAGCATGGACGAATCGTTTGACATGACCTTTCAAAGACTCTCCTCTTCTCTGGTATAGGTCCATGATAGAGTCAGAGTCCAAGCGCAACTCTTTGTTGCCTACAAATCTGTTTCTAAACACGCTCCAAAACCCTAAAAAATTGTAGATACAACCTTTGGTTAAGCTACTGAACTATTACATTGTGTTACCTTTGGTGTGGATAATAATCGCCTGAGGGTAGGCTGGTAATTTCAGTTGGCGTTTTATGGTGGTGTGTGGGTGTTTTAAGTATTTAGAGAGTAGAGAGATAATTAAGCAGCTTGGTAGCAGTTAATTTTCATTACCCATAGTTAATGCAGGTGGTTGGGTATTTATAGTGTGATGTTTGGGCCCTTATGGGCTTTCGGGTCATGTTTAATGGACCCGGGTCATGTTCAAAGACCCATGAGCTCTAAGTAGGAGAGCAAGCTGCTTAGTCAAGAAGTGTTTAGGGTTTTTAGTACTTTTGTCATAGTTCAAACAGTCCTATGGTCATCGTGTTCGAAGTGATCTGTCTGGTCCACGTGATCTGTCCGATTTGTCCGGTCCGGAGGCCTTGGACTGATCTGTCCCTGTCCGGGGAGCATGCTGAATTCGGACTCATCAGGAGCCCCTTTTTTAGGTGTTTGAGCAAGTATTCTTGTCACAGACCTGAAAAACAGTCCGACGTTAGAAGTAGTTTTCAATCCGGACAGGTTTATGGGTTTACCCGGACAGATAAAGCTTCATAAATTCAAAACGGTTTTTGCCAGAGTTCGTGGGACACGTGTCACACCCTGATTGGTTGCTTTAGCCGTTTTTTCACCTTGAATTTCGAACCCACCTTCTTCGAAAAGCAACCTCTTTAATTACAAATGATGACATCAGCGCTGTCTTTTAATCATTGCCAAACTTTTCGAATTCTCCTAGGAATCAACTGCTTTTTCCGATTTACTATAAATTTAGACTCACTTTCTACTGTTTTACTATCTCTTTTATATTTACTCTGCATATTTACTTAGAGCTTTCTCTCTCTAAAGCAAAGATTTTCTCGGTAGTTTATGTTTACAGCAAGGACTGCATTGATCAAAGGCGGGTGGCTCAACCTTTCTGAATTGGAGAAGGCACAAAAAGTTGAGAAGGAAAGACGAATCGCAGCAGGGTTACCTACCTCGCCTGTCGACAGACTAATCTCCTCTGTTATAGAGTCAGATCGAGGCTCGTCCTCTTCCAAACGTACTAAGCCCAAAAAACTATTTCAATCCACTCTCTCCCCCATAGTCTCTGGTTCCTCAGTTCAGGAGTCAGTGCCTACTGTCGAGCCAGGAGTTACAGTCAAAAGTTTTAGGAAACCTTCTCCTTTCCTCGCAATGGGATCAGACACAGAGCACTTTCCGGAGAAACTGGTTGTTAAGAGGACAAGCTGACTGGTTAAGGGGCAAGCCTCCAAGAACACTCCCTCAAAATCGGGGGCAAAAAATAGTAGCTCTGGGTCTGGAGTGCCTATTAGAGCTCCCTGGGAAAATCCATCCGGTCCGGAGGCTAGCAGCCCAGCACTCCAAAGAGAGACTTCTGCCTCTGAGCCCCAACCTGAGACTAGAAGTCAAGAAAACACAGAAAAACAGCAGTCCGGAAGCCATGCTGAGCCAAGTTTAAATTCTCCCCGGGCCACTGCCACTGATATTCCTCCTACGATCATGGAGGAAAGAATGGAGGACTCTGTTGAAGAAGTCCTTTTTGAGTCTGAGCCATCCGGTCAGACTAGTAACACTGCTGCTGCCAAAAAAGATAAGGGCAAAGAAAAACTGTGCTTGAGGCATCCGGATCTGCCGGAGTGTCTCGAAGGGAAGGTAGGGCCTTGTTTTCACAGGGTCGAACTTAAATATCTCTTGGCCTTACAGAAGACCAAGTATGCTTTCATCCACACGGCTGAACTAGGTCGAATGCGCACAAAATGGGGGATCCCAGAAAATGTGAAGATAAGGATTCCCATAGATCCTAAAACTCCTTTGGACTGTAAGCTGAATGAAATAGTCTTCTTCACGGAGCTATTTAATTGGGGACTCAGATTCCCATTGAACCTAGAGATTGTCAGATATTTCCATCTGATCAAACTCTGTCCGAGCCAGCTGAGCTCCAATGGTTGGTATACTCTGATTACATGCATCAAGGCATCAAGGCTGTCTGGAATCCCTCTTCCTATGGAAGAATTTGCAGCAGTGGCCAATCTTTGCAAACATCACCAATTCCCCTTCTACCACTTCAATATGGGGAATGATCTCAAAGCTGTTGATGATCTGCTGGAGTCTGAGAGCAAATGGAGGAGCCAGTTTTTGTTTGTCAGTGGTGCTTGGGAAAACGGACAGAAGATCAAGTCCGGAGTGAACCTAAGCCTCCTCAGAAGCAGGTGGAGGAGTGACCGTAAGTTTCCCACTTTAAATCTTTGTCTACTTTTTCCTTCTTATGGCTGGTTTTAAATTAATTGATCTTTCTCTTGTCTTTAACAGAACTGCCTAAGGAGTTCGGTGATTACTTGAAGGCCGGACAGGTCACTTGTGGCAAAATCAATGCCTGGGCCGCAGAGAACTGGGGGAACCGATTCCACAATGCCTTCACTAGTGGAAATCTGGCAAGGTCTCATCTGTGGAACACCACAGGTCGGAGAGACCTGACTTGGGAGGAGCTCACCACCCAACCTTCTCCGGACACAGTGCTCAAGAGGTCCCATGAAGCAGATGGGACACTCTTCTTGCCAGGCCGGGCCAAAGCCCCAAGCAAAATGAAGGGCAAGAAGAAAGGAAAAAAGGTGGTGAGCAATGATAATCCTGCTGATGCTGAGAATGATGCTCCAACAGACCCGGAGGGGCCGGCTCAGAGCCAAATTGATGCTGCTTTTTTGCAGGTTGTGGAGCAAGAAACCGAAAGGCATGAAGCAGACCTCCCAAAATCTCCAAGGGCTTCCAAGAGGAATCGCAAGCAGGGGAGTGAAGGGGCAGACCGGGCAGCCAAGAAGAAAAAGACTGCTAAGGGAGATGAGCTTGCTCTCCGGGATCCGGAGCCTTCTGTTCAGGCTGACCCTTCTGACCCAACACATGCTGAAGAGATCCCAAGGGACTTTCATACTGATGAAGTTGAGGGAGGAGAGCTTAACATTCATGAAATAGACATCGCCGGTCTTAATGACCTTGGCGAATACTTCCTCAACCTCCCCAGAGACGACTTCGCAGGGCCTTACATTCCTCCGAGCAGCTCTAACACTGTCAACTTCAATGGTAAGACTTTCATCGTCTCTAGTGAAAAGGACACCATAGCCCACTCCTTGCTAAGCAATGTGCAGCCGGTACTTACACTGGAGAGACAAGTTCGGAGTCAAGCAGACACCATCAAAGACCTTAAGTCTGAGAAGGAAAAGCTGTCCGAAGACCTATGCACTGTTACTGCCAATGCTGAGATGCTAAAGGAAGCAAATGAGGAGTTGAAGAAGAATCAGGAGGAAAACAACACAAAAGTTGCTCCTCTAGAGGAAACCATCAGAGGCCTCCGGGAGAAGCTGTCCGGAGTGGAGAAAGACCTTACTGCCTCAAAAGAAGAGACCAAGGTAAAGGACAAGATCATCACCAACCTAACTACTGATAAGATTTCCCTTAAGAATGCAGCGTCCAAGGCTGCCAAAGAGAAAAATACGTTGCTAAGGGATCAAGAGGCTACGATTAATGCCAAGATTAATGCCTATGCCAGCCAGATAATTAAAAGCGAAGAGCTATTTCTTGAGAAGGTGAGGTCCGACATGGTTCTACTCTTCCATGAAAAGTTTCCACAGAAGAATCTAGGGGACTTGTGGCTTTATATTGAGCCCGAAGACCTCCCATACCACACGATGGCTGAAGGTGACAGGTATGGCTACTCTAGTGGCTCCTCGGATGATGAGGAACATACTGGGGAGAGCCCAGATGACAAGAAAGACGATCCCAAAGGCAAGAAGGTAGATGAAGGGAAGGATGACCCTACGGGTAAGAAGGTAGTCGAAGGTGAGCCATCCTCAAAGGCTCAACCTTAACTCATGATCCACTTAGTTTATTTTTAATTCAGACTAAAGTCCTTGGAAGGCCAAGGCACTCTTTTTTGTAATGGTGTCCGGAATTTGACCGGACAGGTTTTTTATGTTCTACTTTGAATGTTTAAAAGTCCTTGGAGGGCCAAGGCAAGTTTAAGTTATTTCATTCAATGAATATCTCTGTTTTGTACAACCATCATCTTCTTTCATTGTTCATTTTAATTTTGATAGCCAAAGTTTAAGTAGCCTTTAGTTGTTGCATTGTGAGAGTGTTTAAGTTCTCCGACTAGAATTTAAATAGCCCTTAGATATTTTAGTCCGGACAGTATGACAAGGGACAAAACTTTAAAAAAACTTAGAAAATTTTTAAGAAGGCATCAAATTTTATTTAACAGCCCAGACACCTCATTAAAACCTCTCCGTGCCACCGGGGAGGAAAGAGTATGCCCCCAAATATTTACATGGATGTTTAAACAAGTAAATATTTACACAAGTGCTATTCCAAGTACATCCGGAGATGCTCAATATTCCAAGGATGAGTTAAAACTCTGCCATCTTTGTCTTCCAACCAATAAGTTCCAGGCTTAATTCTTTCAACAACCATATACGGACCCTCCCAAGTTGGGGCCAGTTTTCCGAAGAGCTTTTCTTTAGTGTGTAAGAAGACCTTCCTTAATACTTTGTCCCCTGGTTGGAAATCTCTTCTTTTGACTTTGGAAGCAAACCTGCTCCTCATTAAGCCTTGATAGTGTGCAAATCTAAGGTGAGCTTTAACTCGCCTTTCTTCTATCAAATCAAGTTGACCTCTGATTGCCATTTCATTAGCATGTTCGGAGAAGTTATGAACACGAAAAGAGGGGAGAGTTGGTTCTATGGGAGCTACTGCATCCATCCCATAGACCAGGGCAAAAGTTGATTCTTGTGTTGCAGCCCCAGGTTTTGTTTGGTAGGCCCATAAGACCTCTTGTAAATAGCTAGGCCACTTCCCAGCAGCCCCTTCCAAATTCTTCTTTAAACCGGACAGAATAGTTCTATTGGCCACTTCAACTTGCCCATTTTCTTGTGGGTGGAAAGGTGAAGAGAAACAATGATGTATACCCCTTGAGGCACAGAAACTCTCCATTTCTCTATTGTCGAACTGTGGCCCGTTGTCTGTTGTTATTTTATGTGGAACACCAAATCTGCAACATATGTTGGATAGAATGAATTTTATAACAGCTTTTGATGTTGTCCCTGCTAGAGGGGTTGATTCTATCCACTTCGAGAAGTAGTCAATGGCCACAATTATAGTTTTGCGCCCTCCGGACGCCACAGGGAGAGGGCCCACTAAGTCCAATCCCCATCGAGCAAAAGGAATAGGCTCAGAAATTAATTTTAAAGGGATGGCTGGTACATGAATTTCATTGATGTACCTCTGGCATGGGTCACACCTCCTCACAAATTCCTTAGCATCTTTCATGATTGATGGCCAATAATAACCGGAGAGTAAAACTCTTCTTGTCAAAGCTCTAAACCCACAATGGGCTTACCCCTCACCATCGTGCAATTCGGAGAGGACCATTTGTGATTCTTCATCCCCCAAACAGCGTAGGAGAGGTTTACTGTAAGACTTCTTGTATAACATTTCTCTCAATATGATGAAACCATGGGCCTTGTGTTTCAATGTTCTGGCTTGTGACTTATCCGGAGGCACAACACCATCGGAGAGATATTGTATGAGAGGAAACCTCCAGTCTTGAGGTTGTTTCACTTGTATTTCAAAAATCTCCTCTTCTTTACCCTTACAAAGTTGAATGGAGGAGCTTTCAAGCACATGGATCCATGGATATGACTCCGTATATGCTATGGTTGCCAGTGAGTCTGCTAGCTCATTTTCTGCCCGGGGGATGTGTTCATAGACAACACTTTTAAACTTAAGCGCTTCATTTTTTGAGAGGAGTAAATATTTCACAAGTTGCTCCTTCTTAGCCTCAGACTGGCCTTGGGCATGGTGGATAATCAGTTGGGAGTCGCTTAGTAGCTTGACCCTCTTAGCCCCACAAATGTAGGCCAATTTTAGCCCAGCTATAGCTGCTTCGTATTCGGACTCGTTATTAGATGCCCTGAAAGCAAAACAAATAGCCTGGTACATTTTGTCTCCATATGGGGAAGTTAAGCATACCCCTGCACCACACCCCATTGTGCTAGATCCACCATCTGTTCGAACGACCCATACTTTTTTATCTTTTATATCAGTAGCTTGCTCTGAATCCCTGTCGGAGTGGAATTCGACCAGAAAATCAGCCACAGCTTGGGCTTTGACTGCTGTTCGGGGAGCAAAGTCTATGTCAAAGTCCCCCAACTTTACTGACCACTTAGTCATTCTGCTCGAAATGTCTGCTTTTTGAAGGACATTCTTCAAGGGAAAAGAAGTCCGGACGATGATGGGATGAGCCTGGAAATAAGGCCTCATCTTCCTGGTTGTTATCACCAAGGCCAATGCTAACTTTTCAAGTTTCAAGTAACGCTTCTCTGCATCTATCAAGCTTTTGCTGATGTAGTATACCGGATGGGATGTCCACCAACCTCTCTTACCAACACAGCACTGATGGCACAACTTGAAACTACCAAATATACAAAGAGAGTCTCCCCATCGACTAGCTTGAACAAAGTTTTGGGGGAGGACATGTGTTTCTTGATCTCATTGAAAGCCTCATCACACTGCAGGGTCCAATCAAAGCCCTTTGCACCCTTCAAAGTTTGAAAGAAAGGAGCACACCTGTCCGAAGACCTTGAGATAAATCTGTTTAAGGCAGCTAATCTCCCCGTTAACCGCTATACTTCTTTGATGTTTCGAGGAGGTTCCATCTGAAAAAGAGCATTCAGCTGGTCCGGATCGGGCTGTATTCCATGCTCACTTATGATATAGCCTAGAAACTTCCCGGACTGCACTCCGAAGACACACTTTTCAGGGTTTAACTTTAAATCCACTTTCATCAAGTTGGCAAACGTTTCTTGGAGATCGGACAAGTGCAACTGTTCATCCACACTTTTCACCATCATATCGTCAATGTATACCTCCATATTTCTTCCAATTTGATCAGCAAATGCCTTGTTGACTAATCTCTGATAAGTAGCCCCAGCATTTTTCAAACCAAATGGCATCACCTTGTAGCAATGAAGCCCTCTGTCAGTTACAAATGTGGTATGCTCTTGATCCTTTGGATCCACTTGAATCTGATTGTATCCGGAGAAAGCATCCATAAAGGAAAGCAGCTTGTTCCCAGAGGTGGAGTCTACTAACTGATCAATCCGAGGAACCGGATACAAGTCTTTTGGGCAAGCTCTATTGAGGTCTGTGAAGTCTATGCACATGCGCCACTTGCCATTCTTCTTTTTCACCAAGACAGGATTGACAGTCCACAAAGGATATTGAGATTCCTTGATGTGCCCCATCTTTGTGAGCCTGTCAACCTCTTGCACAATGACATCAGCCTTTTCTTTGGAAAAAGCTCTTCTTTTTTGAACCACTGGAGCTACATCTCTCCGGACGGATAGGTGGTGTGAAATTACTTCTGATGGAACTCCAGTAACATCAGCATTGCACCAAGCAAAGACATGCTGATGGTTCTTCAAAAACTCTAACATTTGATCTTTCAAAACAGGGGGCATTTTAGACCCTATCTTGACACATTTTCCATCTTCCAACCAGTGCGTTTCTACCTCTTCAACCGGTATCAACACTCCGGGGGTCTCTCTGGGGTCATCAATTTCACCCTCACCCCCAGAAAGGCCCTCAAACTGCTATTGTTCATCAATACGGACTACCCCCAGCGTTCGAGGAGCCAAGGCAGTGGCATAGCATTCTCTTGCAATCTTTTGGCTGCTCCGGAAAAACTCCAACCTGCCCCTGAACAGCATACTTCAAGCATTGGTGGACTGTTGAAGCCACTGCATGCATCCTAGAGAGCCAAGACCTCCCTAGAATAGCATTATAGCAAGTTGGACAATCCACCACAATAAAGAGTATTCTGACCATTTTCTTGAAAGGGCCCTTGCCCAATAACACCTCTTCTTCGAACTCCCCGATCACATCTGCTGAGCTGCCTGTGAAGCCCACGATTGACCTGTCCGAATTCTGAATTACAGCTGGATTTTTCATTTTCTTGTAAGTGGTTAGGAAAAGGATATTGGCTGAGCTTTCAGTATCCACCAAGATTCGTCGTATGTTATTGCCCCCTATAGATGCTCCTATGACAACAGCATCCTCATGAGGGCCAGCAATGTTTCTTAAATCATCCTCATCAAACACAATGAAGGGAAATGAGTTTGGTGACCGATAAGATATCATGCCTCCTTCTAGCTGGGAGGCCAAAGTATGAACATGCCTCTTCCTCGAAGAAGCAGTAGGAGCTGTCATAGTGTCCCCTTCGAAAATTGTAAGCGACTCGAAAAACTTAATGAGCCCGGAGACCGACCTAGAATATTCCTCTATAGCACCCACTCTATTCCGAGTTGGATCAGGATCAAAGTATTCAGATTCCACATCAAACCTTTCAACTATAACCATGGCCCCCTCCGGATCAGCATTACTTGGACCAACCCGGTGAGTGTTGTCAGGCCTGTTGCCTCCTCTTCTTTTAACGTAAGCTCCCAGCTTGCCCCTTTCAATCAAGTTTTGAACTTCTTGCTTCAATGTTATGCAATCATCAGTGGTATGACCAATATCATTGTGATATTGGCAAAAAGAGTTGTTGCGATGCTCCCTAGGAGACTGCAATGTTGCCGGTCTCTGGTAATGCACCTCATCCTTTGTTTTATCAAAGATAGTGGCCACGCTTTCTTTTAACTCTGCGAACCACTCCGGTTGGACCCATGGCCCTCTCTTGTTTCTGGATTGTTGACTTTGAGCAGGAGCAACTGGCTGAGACTGAGCTTTTTCCCTACCATGCCCCTGTCCGGTCTCTCTTGCTTTGTTCCCGGACTGATTCTGATTGGGATTAGGTGTCACCGGGGTAGACCTCACCTGCCTGTGCACCATGGTTTTCTTTGTTTCATCGACGTTTATTTGTTTGCCAACCTGATTCAGCAACCCTCCCCAGGTCATGACCTTCTTCCTGGTTACTGAATCAGCTAGATTGCCTGGATTCAAACCTTGCCTGAGGGATGCTATTGCCACCTGTTCGAAGCAATCAGCCAACTCATTCTTGGTGTTCACAAAACGACTTATATATTGTTTCAACGATTCATTTGGTTCCTGGGCACAATGGATTATGGTGTCTCCATTTCCCTTCAGCTCTTTACTCCCTACGAACTGCCTTCGAAAGGCCACCCAAAATGTATCAAAATCTTTAATACAACCCTGAGGCAGGTTGTTGTACCATTTCAAAGCACTCCCCGTGAAAGATTGGGAGAATGACCTACAGAGTAGTTTATCATCGTCGTCAAAGTTCATCATGAAGTTTTTAAATTGCTCCAGATGGTTGTCCAGATCAGTACTGCCATCGTACTTCTCTATTTTGGTGTTGTCAAACCTCTTGGGGAGGTTTCCGGACATAATTTTAGAAGACAATGGAGATTGCCTCCAATTCCTCCCACGACTGAACACAGTATCCTCATTGGGAGTTGCAAAGATACCTGGTTCATCGTGGAAGGCAAAGGGATCCATCAGCATCTTGTCCATATGCCTCCGGTTATGAGATGACCCCTTGCCAATATGCTTCTTAATTTTTCCATGTCTATCTCTTTTTCTTGAATATTTTTTAATTTGCTTTTGCTTTTTCCTGGTTCGACCCTCATCGCTGCTAGAGGATAAGGATTTTTCAACTCCATCACTGTTCGAAGAGCTATCAGAAGATTCTGAGCTTGAGTCAGAACTCTCCACAGGCTTGGACCGGTGAGACTTTTTAGAACTGGCATGAGTCTTTTTGGTGCTCACATGAGTCTTCGAAGACTCACGCTCTCTGGGGTTATCGGTGGGATGAGCAACCGATGCTTTGGATTTTTCTTTCACGCCCATCTTGGCCTTTTCAGCCCTCAGAGCTTCTATTTCACCCCTGAGCCTATCACGCTCTTCGATAGTATACTCATAGTTCTCTCCCACCACTTCGAGCAGAGCTGGTGGTACTTCTGGATTGTCCGGATTCATACGTACAGATTTTCTTAGCTGGTTTTGAATGCTTGATTCAGGCACCTTCGTGCTCCCACTGTGGTCGCCAATTTGGTGTGGATAATAATCGCCTGAGGGTAGGCTGGTAATTTCAGTTGGCGTTTTATGGTGGTGTGTGGGTCTTTTAAGTATTTAGAGAGTAGAGAGATAATTAAGCAGCTTGGTAGCAGTTAATTTTCATTACCCATAGTTAATGCAGGTGGTTGGGTATTTATAGTGTGATGTTTGGGCCCTTATGGGCTTTCGGGTCATGTTTAATGGACCCGGGTCATGTTCAAAGACCCATGAGCTCTAAGTAGGAGAGCAAGCTGCTTAGTCAAGAAGTGTTTAGGTTTTTTAGTACTTTTGTCATAGTTCGAACAGTCATATGGTCATCGTGTTCGAAGTGATCTATCCGGTCCACGTGATTGTCCGATCTGTCCGGTCCGGAGGCCTTGGACTGATCTGTCCCTATCCGGGGAGCATGCTGAATTCAGACTCATCAACCTTTAAGGGTCACGGAAATCGCTCGGTATAGCATAACGTCGTCCGGGTTGAAGACCATCATCATATTTATGAACTGCTCCAAGTGCCTTTCTGGATCGCATGTGCCATCATATGCCTCCAATCAGAAATGATCGAATTTTCTAGGGAGCTTTGCAGCTAATATCTTTTCTACTAAAGGTAATTTAGTGACATACGCCACTATTTTCGGGCACACATGATCGTATTTCTCTGCTGCACCTTCTTTGTTTGCTTTTGGGGATGCCTGTTTGTCCTCCTAGCAATGCTCTTTTACCTTTTGGCCGCTACTTCCCATTGTTCCTTCACCATATTTTTCGCGTTTGGATGATCCTTCGAGCCTGCCTCCTCGGCTAGCCTCGATAGTTGACCTTGGTCGCGGATGTGTGGTTAAAGCGTTGATTGCATTGTTCATTTTTGCCACAGCCGCTTTGGCAGTCTATTCCTTCACTTCCTGGTCCCGATCGACTTTGTGTTGGGGCTGCGGAATTGCGTGGATCTGTTGTTCGAGACGCTTAACCTCTATTACTTCATCCATTTTATTGGTTATAGAGGGAAACTTGGTCAGATTAGCTATAATTTCTAGGATGATCGGCGTCAGCGGCGGATCGACGGTTATTAGGAGGATTTCTGACGGAGTTTCCACCCCTCAATGGGGTTGGATTTCTCGAACATTAGTCGCATGGATGACGTTTGGCCCCATAACCTGTTTCACTGTGTGGTTTGGGATATTCAAAGTATGCTCTATTTCAATCCCGGATCAAATAAAGGCTCAAAGTGGTTCCCACAAACGACGCCAAAAATGTTAACGTGAAAACCTTAACAAGTATTTTCCAAAATAGTAACTTTATTGATTCAAGAAGAAGATAAAATTATATGTCATCAATCTAATATTTATACTTCTCATAGCAGTTACATCACGTTTATTTATTACGTGTCCCTATTAGTCTTGCACATAGACCTCTAATAATGATAATGGTCCTAAATTTGACGGCCATTACTCTGGGAGTTACAGGCTTAGTGGGTTGACTCATTAAATGTAGTTGACTTTATTAATAATTTTCATTTCTGTTACTCCTAGTGGGCTAATTAAATGAGCGCATAGTCCTTATACCGAATATCATTTACCTACTTAAAACATCTGCTCGGTTTACTTGAACTGGACCTCGCTTTGCTCAGTTACGTTTCGATTATGCTCGGACTGAGCCCAGTTCTGCTTTGCCCGACTTCGGTTATGCTTAGACTTACGTATGTTCAGCTCGGCCTTATTCACTTTATTCGTCTGGGATCTCGAAGGGTTCTATCCACTTTGATCGTCTCATCCTTGTTTATGTATACTTTTGATCGCCTCGTCCTTGTTTATGTCTGCTTAGATTTATACTCGGTTGGACTTGTCCAGTTCACTTTGGGCCTTATTCACGTCTTTCTTTATGTGCCGGTATGGATATTACCAACCTTATCAAATTTGAACCGTCTAATATTTAATAAAAAATTATAAAATTTTAATTGTTTTTAAAATCTCTAGAATTTAAAAACAAAATACATATTTTTTTCATATATGGAACGGGTTTTATAGACTTCTCTTTTTAAATGAAATACTTGAACAATGTAATAGTAAAAGACATGGAATCGTTATTTTGTTTATAAAAAAGGACACCTCGTTATTTCATCCATCTCTGAATGGACAAATTATACCAGTCTTTTGTTTGAAAATCAATGAATGGAAATATGTCGTCATTGAACAAAACTTTACGATACCTACTATATTTGATACCAAAAACGGGAAACAAACAGAGTCTCTGATGGTCTTTGATAACTATTCATCCAATCCTACGAACTACGGAAGAAAAACTAAAAAATATATGAGTCTAGCATAATAGTGTCGTGATGCGGTTCCTTAGATATGTGATTAAAGTTAGATACATGCTCACAAAACTACAACAAATATAGAGGATAAAAGAGCCGACATTGGTCACAACTAATTCATGGTAAAATTTACCTTCAGAAATGATTATTTATTTTTACTCAAAATCGGTTTGTAGATTGTCATTGTCAGGTAATTGGTGGTGCAAGATTATGAAGATTACATAAGGTCACAAATACGATTAGATTTATGTTTAAGATTGATCCCTTCATTAAAGTAGAGAGAAAATGTAATATTTTTATAGCAGTTGAATTAGATTTAGACAAAGCGTTGCTTCCAATGATCATTGTAAAAATGACAAATATAAGGTAGAATATGATTAAATATACTTGATTTGTTTTTAACTCAAAAAACTTAGTCATAAAAATAATATTCTCTCTTTAAATTGGTCGAGGAAGGAGATCTTATAGTTATATAAGACTTTTCTCACTATAGCGATACAGAATGTTGCGAAAGCATAACCAAAATATGATGAATGGATGATCGTGAAACATTATATGGTGCATTCAAGGGGATCGTGCAGGTGGTTTCAATGACACAGGTGGCATAAAAATGTGTCAGACAAGGATTATGAATCTTATTTTAAAGCACCTCGTATTGCAGATAGGTGTTCATATCAAACCTTCCCTGAGGTATCAACAATTGTTCGGGTCCGAGAAACCATAAAAATGGCCATATTAATTAATTATCGATAAAATTTATCATATATCCTCTATCGAGAGACAACACATGATGTTTTTTGTTGGATAAATAACACATAGAGGTAACTGATCCTAAGACAACTAATAGATTTTGTCTAATAGATCTTATCAATATTCGTTGTAAATTTATTATGAAGGTAATTATAAACAAGACGAGACCATTGTTGGTGAAGTGCATCGACCCCTAGCAGGGCAGCTTCTGGTTGGGTCAGTCTACTACACATGAGGTTGTTTTTGGTTCCAGAAGTAGATCAATAAATATGTAAAATTTTAGGATTACGCGAGTTCATGCCAATTAAGATTGACTTGGAAAAATATTATGATAAATTGATATGTGAATTCATCGAGAATATAATTGTACATTTTAGGCTCCTCTCATTTTGATAGTTTTTTATTTATGTTTTCTATGGATTATAGATATTTAAAGGAACATGAAATGGAGAACCTCTCTTTACTTTTACCTCTCATTAGGGTATTTTTTAGCTTAACCCTTTAGTTATGTATTTTTTATGTTATATACGTAACGGTTGACATTGCAAATTTTAGAACTTTGCATGATGGGTGATAAGTTTGTGGAAACCATACGTCTCCGCCATCATGGTACTCTTATATCACATATTTAGTTTTTAGATCATATGATTTTATTTAGGATATTACTGAGTCTCAAATTAACTTATTATAAAAGACTTTACATGTGTTCTACGATGAGGCTAGTTGAGAATTCACTCGTTTACTTTTGTAGGAATGGCATCTTTGGAAAATTGAAGCCATTTGTTTCTTAATGAGACCTTGGAGTTGTACTCTCTTTTCCTCAGTTTCCTCGAAGAAGGATTTTTTAGAAAGATCAACACCTCTATAAGAAAATGACTTATCATATAGAAATCACAACATATCTCTCTCTCTTTCTCTTTCATACAATATTACGCTAACATGGTTTGTTTAAGGTGTTATCCTAAATTATATCACGCAGTATGAAACTATTGTTTCATGTTTGCAATAATATTCATCGTATTATTCAGAATGTTATTTGAGTATCTTCGAATAGATTAGATGGCATGATAATTACTGTATATTCTAAAATTAAAAGGTGATTTTAGATTGAAAGATGCACTTACATACAATAAAGCATTATTGAGTAAGTTATGATGAAATGTTCTTAAACTTAAGCAGTTCTTTGAGTCTCGGAATTATAACAAAAACAAATTGTGATGGTGATCTACATTTTATCATAAAAGCCTAGAACTTGTGGACGTGCAAAACTATAATGGAAGACGTAACAGTATTGCACCCTAGGAAGTTTGGGACTCATATCAAAATTGGGATAAGATATAGGTGACACTTTAAGCTATCTTGTAAATTCACTGTAAAGTCGAGATTCAATAGCTTGGTTATGTGATTTGGAAACTTTAATGTCCATAAAACCTTAATGTATAACTTTAGAGAGCTGTCTACGAGTGACTACTGACAATACATAACCTTAATTTAAAGAGATTTATGTCTCTTGGTTAAATACGGTACACTTGTTCAAACATTACAATAGTTGCATCGATATATAGAATATTTGGGCTAAAAAAAAATTCCAGGTCTTGAAAACATTAGGTTAGACATTTGGACAAAAATTAATGTGCGAGATCCAACCAGGAAAAACTTCATAAAATAACTCAACATCTTCATTCCATGTTGTAGATTCCACGAGAAACGATCGATGGCTTTCTAACTTTTTCAACACTATTTTAGTCGTTGACTTCGAATGACGCCTTTTGTTTGAGGCTATAATGTCGATATATTAGACAAACATAAGAAACTGAATATTTAAGTCAACTCTTAGGCCATAAAATCTAGTTACAAGAAATATCCATATATTAAACCAAACTTACGAGTTTGTTTGGATATAAGGTAAGGAAGTGAATTATGGTTTGATTGACTTAACGAAGAAAAAATTAGTAAAATAAGTTACACTAATATCAGGGATTAAATTTAATATCGACGGTAGCTACAGGTTTAACCTTGGCACAACTGGAATTTGAAAACTATTTTGAGACAATGATAGGGCTTTCATAAGTGGCATTAGGGTTTTGCCGATTGGAATCTTCCCTAGTACCTAAACTATATGCATTGCGCTTTGAATTTGGAATAACGTAGAAATAAATTATATATAATGTAGGTATTGAGACAGCCTCAAATGAGTTGTATGCGCTAATGAATGACGATAGTACTACACTTTTATTGGGATGTCTTTTAAAATAATGAAATTTTGATATGCGTTCTATTTATAAATAAATAAAAATTGTGTGGATTTGTTGGCAAAACGTGATGCAGGCTAAAACAATAGTGCAATACATCTATACGATAATTTATGACAAATTATAACAAAATATATGGAAAGTTAGTTAGACCATACTTCATATAATTTTGAACACCACCTAAAAATTTACTGATTTTATGAACAATATTATTGTTAGCTTTATGGAAAAAAAATACAATCCATGTTATTCTTTTTGAAATCTAATTTTTTTTTATTCAAGTTGTAATCTAATTTAATTTTTTTTAAATATATTGAATTTATTTGGAATCTATAGAAAACCTTAATATTATACTATAATAATATAACAAGGCTAGTTTATAACTATTTTAGAAAAGAACTCTCCTCTCTTTCTAGTTTTGAATTCAAAATTATAACCTAAATTTAAAATTTTGATGAAAAAATAAGATTGATTTATAAACATAAATCATGATGATATATAAAACCGGACTAAATTAAATATATTCAAAAAATTATTATATATTTTATAATTTTATAATTTTTCATTGAGTTTTTTTTTACATAAATTACATTAAAAAACATAATCCATTTGCCTTTTTAAAAAAAAATAATATTTTGATTTGATTATAAAAATATTAAATAAATTAAACTAAAATTATTAAAAATAATAATTGAATATCATATTTTCTTCCTTTAATTGATTTTTTTTTAAATATATTTGATTGATTACGTAAAAAATAAATTAAATTAATTGTAATTTTTTTTTAAAAAAATGTCATCACTTTTAAATTCTAGTTATTCAATTTTGAAGGTATAGTTTATTTATTTATTTCTCAAACATAAGAGGAAAAACACCATACAACAACTCAACATATCTATTTTTGCGCTACAAATTGTGTGATAAACTATTTGTGGCCTAACATCTCAAACACTTTTTAGTTGATGGTTTTAAATCTGTTTGGTGTTATTTTATATAACGGATAAACATAAACAACATAGTAATTGAGTCAAATGTTAGGCCATAAAATCTAAATACGATCAACGCCAATGTATTAAAAAGAGCGTTTGGACGTGTTACATAAATGGACTGCAGTTTGGACGTGTGTTACATAAATGGACTGCAGTTTGATTGTTTTAAAGAAAATTATTATGGTAAAATGTGTTAAACAATATCGGGGATTAAACTCAATATAAATGGTAATTACATGCCTGATCTTAGTACTAATGAGTTTGAAATGTTGGAATTTCTCTATTACGATGGATCATCACATCTTATTAATGCACTGGATATTATAAAAAATGGTCCAATTAAGATGTAATTAGATAAATATGCATAAATAAGAATTTTGTTAATACGTAACTATTAGGTAATTGTGGATATTAGGTCAAATTTAGATTTATTGAATGAGTGAATCCAAATATATAATCTTAAGTCTAAACTATTAAGATGAAAGAATAATTTGTAAACATACAATTAGTTATGGTTAAAGTCCTTGATAATATCAATGCAACTTAGAGATGAGATTGCAATTAGACTTAACTTAAAACCATATTTGATAATATTACGTAAAGATGAAGGAAGTGAAATATTATTTAATTTCACTTACATCTGAATTTCCACGTTGCTGATTATTGGAAGCTCATGGTATGGAAAAAATATTTTAATATTTTGTATGGAAACAATATTTTGTATTTAAACATAAAATATCATTGTCCTGAAAATATTTTGTATTTAAAAAATATGATTGTTATTTTTTCGCTTATAATAAATTAGGAAACATCAGGTGTTTCCTTTTTTTTCTTGAAAATATCATTGTCCGGCTCGATTTGGAATAACAATAGCATATATAAGAGTAGCCTATATAACACGTATATATAAACTCAAATTCTTAAAACGATTTGGAATAACAATAGCATATATAAGAGTAGCCTATATAACACGTATATATAAACTCAAATTCTTAAAATTATTTGTTTATTTTTTAACGGTAAAAATTTAAAATTAATTTAATGAATTTTTAAACTTAAAAGAATACTAATAAATTTCAAGCGGTTGTATATACGACATTTGGTATAGAATTCTAATACTATATAAAATATAAGTCACGCTTTAAATATAATATGGATAGCCCAAAAGGCTATATTTGAAACAAGAATTTAATTTAGGTAAATTAATAATAACAAATTAAAAATCTTCTTTAGACTTAGTCATAAAATCCATATCTTATTCTTCTCCTACTTATTAGAAATAATATCTATATTAAAAAGATAATGCGCTTACCATAAATTGAAACATACCGAGTTTCCTCTTTTGTTATCTGGGAAATATTATATTCTTGCTCCAATGGAGGAGATTTAGAATAACAGTAGCATATAGGGGATAATCTCAAATTCTTATTCTTCTCCTGCTTGAAAATCTTACTCTTTTTTTCTATTTTAACGATAATAACCATTGAATACTCCTTTCCCATTGTATTTCTTTCTGAATTCTCTATTTGTTCAACGAGCCATGACAACTTATCTTTCAGAAGATATATTGATTGAGATACTGTCCAGGTTACCAGTTCAATCACTCTTGCGGTTCCGGTCAGTCTCTAAATCATGGCGTTCTCTCATATTTTCCACTGAATTTGCTAAGTTACAGTCTCATAGAGCCTCTTCAAACTCTGAAATCGGTTTTCATAGAGTCATTCTTCCAGATACAGACAACAGCATCATATCGGTAGACTGCGAATCATCAAGTAGTTTTGATGATCTATCTTCTTGTAGATTGTTTAAATTGCCATTTTTTATAGGCTTAGGGTTCAGAGTCTTAGGTTCTGCCAATGGCCTGATCTGTGTTTGTAGTGGTAGATATAAGATGTTCCATTTATGGAATCCATGTACTAATGACTACAGAAAAATACCTCCTCTTAAATATCCTCAAAATATAAAAATAGCTAAATATGGATTTGGGTACGACTCGACTACAGACGATTACA
Organism: Limnanthes douglasii subsp. nivea; assembly: GCA_036936605.1. Taxonomy (NCBI): domain Eukaryota; kingdom Viridiplantae; phylum Streptophyta; class Magnoliopsida; order Brassicales; family Limnanthaceae; genus Limnanthes; species Limnanthes douglasii. The sequence continues at coordinate 170,407,292 of JAUPFV010000005.1, forward strand.
AGCTTTTGATTGCCACCATTCCTAAAAATGCCACGAGTAATTGGTATCTCAGTGGGATGTATAGTGAGACCACTATCAACATTTTCTCACTCAAAAGAGGTATTTGGAGAAGCTTTCAAGATAACAAATACCTTAGTAAATGCGTCTATTTCTCTACGGGTATTTTTGGGGTTTATTCCCGTGTTTCCGGGATTTTTTCGAATAATGCTATTCATTGGACTGATGATATGGAGAATATGAATAGGAATAAGACTTCTGCAAATGTAATAGTGTCTTTTCTGTTAGCCGAAGAGAATTTTAGTATACTCCATTTTCCAGATGTTTCTGCAATGAGATTGATGGGCAATTCTCTGAGTGTTCTACATGGCCGCCTCTGTTTAACTACTACTACTAATGATCCTAGTCGTTGTTGTAATGACACTATATGGATGATGAAGCAATTCGGAGTACATTCCTCTTGGATCAAATTTATCAGTATTGGGGAGTTTTACCCTATTAACTATCACATCTTTTTTAAGTGTTATCCATTGTGCTTAACAAGATGGGGTGAAATCTTATTAACAAACGGTACTTATTTGGCATCTTATGATACTGAAACTAAGTCTTTCAAGGTACTTGCTAGTACTGCCTATACTAGTCTGCACGATACTAATCTGCACGTTTATGTGGAAACTCTCATCTCTCCAAATATTTCAACTAAGACTACAAACAAAAGGAAAAGAAGCGGCATGAAAACTTTTCCTGAAATCTAATATAAAGTGTTGATCTATACTCTGTTTATGAATTCAAATGGTTATATACAATATTTTTAAGACAAAAGTTGTCTGGCTTTTCCTTTAGTCAATTTTGTTTTTGTTTATGGTGATAACCAACAGTTATATACATTTATTTACTTTATAAGGCATGCAGTGTAATGATGATGGAAAATGTTGGTTCATGTGCGGTCATCCAAACTCCTATTTTAACACATTTATTTACTTACCAAACTCCTATTTTAACACATTTATTTACTTTATAAGGCATGCAGTGTAATGATGATGGAAAATGTTGGTTCATGTGCGGTCATCCAAACTCCTATTTTAACTCCTATTTTAACGTGTTTAAGTAAAAAACGAGTGTTTAAGTAAAAAACGACCAAACTCCTATTTTAACGTGTTTAAGTAAAAAACGACCAAACTCCTATTTTATTTTAACGACTGATATGCGAATGATATTTAAAAAATTAAAACTAAATTTTTTTAGAAAAATATATAAAGTTTAAATATAATTATATTTTAAATATTGTTTATATATATATTATATATAATTATTGAATTTTAATCAAATTTTATTAATTAAAGTTCAAATATAATTATATTCTAGATATTATATATACGATATTTATTTAATTTGTATGAGATTTTATTAATTAAAGTTTTAATATAATTATATTACAGATATTATATATATATATATATATATATATATATATATATATATATATATATATACAAAATTAGGTATCTTACTATATATTTTTAATAAATTTATATGAGATTTTATTTATTAAACTTTAAATATAGTTATATTTTAGATAATTTAATATATATATATATATATATATTACTATATATATTTATTAAAAAAAGTTATGAGATTTTATTCAGTGTTTAATTTTTTTTTTAAACTTACTCAATTATTATTGAGTGTATTTATTCATTTTTAATGTAGGAGGATATACAAATAATTAAGTTAAAATTCAATTTAAAAAGAAAATCACATTAATTAATTTTTTAATACATAAACTGTTAATAAATAATTGAATTCAAATTATAAATTATATTCATAAATAAATATTTAGAAAAAAAACTCTTGGAATGCGGGGTAGAATGTTTGATTAAATACCTAAAATAAACAAAAAAAATTAAAGTTAGTCACAAAAATTATAAAAACAATTAACATAAATTATTATAACCATTAAATATAAACTAAAACAATTTTTTTGAAAAAATTAATAAATTTAGGGAGCTTAGTTTTAAAAAAATTAAAGACTTAATTGTAAAAAAATATTGAGAATGAAAAAAAAAGGCCTCGGTACGATGCAGACCCTGGTGGGCTGCGCCAGGTGCCCCATTCGGTGGGCTGCGCCAGGTGCCAAATCGGTGCGTATGCCCACTACGGTACTGGGTCCGAAAATGGCCAAAAAAAATATCTTTTTTTCTAATTTAATCTTAAATTTAATTTTTAAATTAAACCTAATTCTAATCTTTGATTTTCACTAAAAAAACTTAACAAAATCATAGAAATTAAGTCTAAACAATAAAAAATCTTTAATCAAACAAAAAATTAAATCTAAAAAATATTTACTTCGTCCCAAAAATTAGAGAGAAATAAGATATATGTTAGAGAAGTAAGAGTGAATATGGAATGTTAGAGAAAAAAAATGAAGTAGAAGGATTTAGTAAAAAAGAAAAGACCTTATATACCTCTAAAATGGTATATTTGTCAAAAATTAGATATACTTATACCATTTGAATATATATATAGCTTGACCCAATTAATAATGATCATTAAAGAAATCTTAAAATCTTACTCCTTTTACAATAGTAGTCTATGTAACTAGGGATGGCAATTTTTCCCAAACCCGCGGGTACCCGAGCCGAGCCGACCCGATGGGATGGGTTATGGGTTTAAAAAAAATTTCGCGGATGGGTCATGGGTTTGAAAATTTACTACCCGCCGGGTTTAGGATGGGTTATGGGTTTAAGAAATTTCCCGCGGGTACCCAACCCGAACCCGACCCATTGGGTAATACCCGATGGTTACCCGCTAAATTAATATTATATAAAAAATTAAATTATCTAATATTATTTAACAAACTTGAAAATAAAATTACTGATATTATTATTTGTATTATGTAATGCAAAAACAATTTATTATTTATTAATATATATATATATATATATATATATATATAATATTTTGAAAAATATTATTCTAAATTTAAACATTTAATTTAGTTTTTTCAAATATTTTGTTTTTTATCTCTACAAAACTCCGAATAATGAGTATATTTTGAAAAATATCATCCTAAATTTGTTAATTAAACAAAATATCATTCTACATTTAAAAAAAATATTTGTTAATTATAATTATTATAGTATATTTTGACAAATATCATTATTCTACATTTAAATATTGAATTTGATTTTTCAAAATCTCTTTTGAATTTTATTTTATTTTTGTATCCAATAATAATATTATTAATTAAATTAAAAGAAATATTTACTGACATATACCAAAACCATATATTAATTATTAAAAAATATTTACTAACATGTTTAAATTTAAATATTATATTTGAATTTTTAAAACTTCAATGGGTACCCGCGGATGGGTACCCGAACCCGACGGGTTTGGGTGTGGGAAAAAAATATTACTACCCGACGGGTACGGGTTAGGGTATGGATTTGAAAAAATATAGACGGGATGGGTTACGGGTTTAGCTATACCCGCACCCATCCCGACCCATTGCCATCCCTATGTAACCTGCTCTAGACTAAGTAATAAACTCAAAATCTTATTTTCTCCTATTTATTAAGAATAATATCTATATTAAAAATAATCCGCTTATAATAAATTAGGAAACATTAGGCGTTTCCTTTTTTTTCTTGGAAAATAACAGTAGCTTATATAACACGTCTGTATAAACTCAAATTCTTAAAATTTATTTGTTTACTTTTTAATAAAAATTTAAAAGTAATTTAATGAATTTTAAACTTAAAAGAATACTAATAAATTTCAAACGGTAGTATATACGACATTTGGTATAGAATTCTAATATTATATAAAATATAGGTCACGCGTTAAATATAATATGGATAGGCCAAAATGCTATATTTGAAACCAGAATTTAATTTAGGTAAATTAATAATAACATATTAAGAATCTTCTTTAGACTTAGTTATAAAATCGATATCTTATTCTTCTCCTACTTATTACGAATAATATCTATATTAAAAAGATAATGCGCTTACCATAAATTGAAACATACGGATTTTCCTCTTTGGTTATTTTAGAAAATATTATATTCTTGCTCCAATTGAGATTTAGAATAACAAATTCTTATTCTTCTCCTGCCTGAAAATCTTACTCTTTTTTTCTATCTTAACAATAATAACCATTGAATACTCTTTTCCCTCTTTTTTCTAGTGTATTTCTTTCTAAATTCTCTATTTGTTCCCCGAGCTATGAATGCTTATCTTTCAGAAGATATATTGATTGAGATATTGTCGAGGTTACCAATTCAATCACTTTTGTGGTTCCGGTCGGTCTCTAAATCATGGCGTTCTCTCATATTTTCCACTGAATTTGCTAAGTTACGGTTTCATAGAGCCTCTTCAAACTCTGAAATCGGTTTTCATAGAGTCATTCTTCCAGAAAAAGACAACAACATCATATCGGTAGACTACGAATCATCAAGTAGTTTTGATGATCTATCTTCATGTAGATTGTTTTAATTGCCATTTTTTATAGGCTTAGGGTTCAGAGTCTTAGGTTCTGTCAATGGCCTGATCTGTGTTTGTAGTGGTAGATATAAGATGTTCCATTTATGGAATCCATGTATTAATGACTACAGAAAAATTGTTGATTTCAGATGAATAAATCTTAGACAAAAGCTATGAAAAGCTTCGATGATTTTATTAGGTAATATAAATGACTATTAAATAGTCAGTAAACTGACACCTAAGAAGAGAAACTGAAAGGGAAACACAATTAAATGACACAAACTTGAAGTGGAGTCTAACTCCTATCTTGACCAACATTAAAGTCCTAACACTTATTAGATACCTCTGCTGGTAGATGCATCTCCCCTGTCTCCTTTGCTAGTAGATGCGCTATTGGATCCCTCAAATAAAACATTAAATTCCTAACATTGCTTCCCCTAAACTGAAAGCAATAGCTTCAGTTTATCTTCTCGTAAACTCCAATTTTCTCTTAATCGAACAAAAGCTTCCAACTTCAATTGTTTAGTCAATATGTCTGCAACCCGATCATTGGTACCACAATGAACCAATTTCACAATTTCATCTTTGACAAGATCCCTCAAAAAATAGAACATAACATCAATATGCTTGCTACGACCATGAAGAACAGGGTTCTTTGATAGTTTAATTGTTGAGTTGTTATCACACATAATCGTAGTGCAATCTGACTGCATCATACCAATTTCTTCTAAAATCCTTCTCATCCAAATACATTGACAAGCACAAAATGATGCAGCTATGAACTCAGCTTCAGTGGTGGATAGAGTGACTACCGGTTGTTTCTTTGAAGCCCAAGAAACTGCTCCTCCACTCAATAAGAAAGCATATCCACTTGTGATTCGTCTATTATCAATGTCTCCAGCATAATCACTATCAGTATAGACACTCAACCCCTCCAAGATTCCCTTTTTGTAAAACACATCGAATCCAGTCGTTCCTCTTATGTACCTTAGCACACGCTTTGCTGCTTGCATATGTTCCTCTCTAGGATCAGACATGTATCTGCTCAATAGACAAACAACAAACATCAGATCAGGCCTTGTCGTCGTGATATACATTAAACTTCCAATGAGTTGTTTATATATTGTGCAATCAACTCTCTTAGCATCACTATCTTTTGATAACTTCACTCCGGGCACAATAGGATTCTTGACATCATTTCCGTTATGCAGATTAAACCTTTTAAGAATCTCTCCAGCATATTTCTTTTGATGGATGAAGATTCCATCACCATCCTGTGTCACCTCAACACCCAAAAAATACTTCATTTTCCCCAAATCAGTCATCTCAAAATGCTTTTTCATCGATAATTTAAACTCCTCAAGCATATTTTCATCATTTCCTGTGAAGATTAAATCATCTACATAAAGACTAATAATAATCTTGTTACCTCCATCAGTTTTCATGAATAGTGTCTACTCATGCTCACACCTTTGAAATCCTTCTCTAACAAAGTATGCCTTAATTTTACTCTACCAAGCTCTTGGGGCTTGTTTTAAACCATATAAAGCCTTCACCAACTTGTAAACCTTGTGCTCTTCTCCTTCCTTTATGTATCCTTGCGGTTGATCTACAAACACATCTTCTGTTAGTTCGCCGTAAAGAAACGCACTCTTTACGTCTAACTGATAAACACACCAATTCTTTTGAGCTGCTACAGCTAGCATCGTACGAATAATATCCCAACGCGCCACAGGAGCAAAGATTTCACTGTAATCTACTCCTTCTTCTTGCGCATAGCCTTTGACCACCAATCGAGCTTTGTATTTTTCAACCTCTCCATTCTCGTTGAGCTTGGTTTTATAAAGCCATTTAACACCAATTCTCTTTGCTCCACTTGGAAGATTTGTGAGAAACCAAGTTCTGTTCTTTTCTATTGACTCCAACTCTGTTTTCATAGCATTAACCCATTTTTCTTCCTTAATAGCTTCATTGAATGTTACAGGATCATCGCTTGACATAAACATTACAAGACCCGAAACTTCTTCTTTTTCCTCCCATCTGGTCTCGTAATCCTGCAAATAAGTTGGTCTTCTTCTGATTCTCTGAGGCCTAAGAGATTCTGCTGGATTCAAAACTTCTTCTTCTTCATTTATTTGCTCTGTTTCAGGCTCATGAGTCACTTCTTCAACATTCTCCTCAGCTTTGGTTTCTCTATCCTCCCAGATTAATTGCTCAGCCTCTAATTCTTTTGTTTTATGTCCCCAATCCCAGCTTTTCTCTTCTTCGAAAATCGCATCCCTACTTGTAATGACCTTTTTTGTTTTTGGGTTGTATAGGCGATAACCCTTGGATTCGCTTCTTACTCCAATAAGCACACATATGTTGCTTTTATCATCAAGTTTTTTTCTTTTCTGATCTGGAACATGGACATGAGCGATACAACCAAAAATTCTAAAGTAATCAACTCTAGGCTTTATTCCACTCCACATTTCTTCAGGTGTTTTTCCTTGTGTCACGGAAGTTGGACTTCGATTCAAGACATGTATAGCCCATTTTGATGCTTCCGCCCAAAAATGTTTAGGAACTCCTTTATCATTCAAAATACACCGCACCATATTCATTATTGTCCGGTTCTTGCGCTCAACAATTCCGTTTTGTTGCGCAGTGAAAGTTGTAGTGAGTTGTCTGCTAATTCCGGCTTCCTCACAAAAATCAGTGAACTCATTTGAAGTGAATTCACCGCCTCTATCCGTTCGTAGACATGCTAGCGTTTCTCCACTCTCTTTCTCTACCTGGATCTTGAATCGAGTAAAGAATATAAAAGCTTTTGACTTTAATGACAAAAAATATATCCATACCTTTCTGCTAAAGTCATCGATGAAAGTAAGAATATATCTCTTGTCGGAGTTCGATGCTGGAGAAATTGGCCCACATATATCAGAATGTACCAGCTGCAACCTCCTTGACGAACGCCACAAACTTTGTTTAGGGATACTCTCACGATGTTGTTTACCAACAAAACAGCTAACACATTTCTCAGCTTCGTTGGTGCTCAGATGTGGTATCCCTTTGACCATATTCTCATATTTGAGAGTTCTTAAACCTTTGTAACTTAAGTGCCCATACCTTAGATGCCAAAGTTTAAGCTCATCCATTGCTGTTATTTTCAAACATTTCTCAGCTGTAAACAAGTTACCTTTTGAGGTCAAAATCTTGAACAATTTATTTTCCGTCATTTTCGCTTGCATAACCAGCCCTAACTCTGGGTGATAAAGCTTGCATACTTCATGATGTATCAAAATCTTGCACCCTTTTTGTACAAGTTGTCCCAAGCTTACCAAGTTACTTGTTAATTCTGGTACTAGATATACATCTGAAATGACATGAGTCCTTCCATTGACACGTAAAGTTACATCACCTTTTCCAATTACCGAAAGAATAGAATTGTTACCGATTTTTAAGGAGGATTGAAACTCTTCATCAAGCTTTGAAAACCATGATTTGTCTCCTGTCATGTGGTTGGAACAGCCTGAATCAAGATACCACACAAATTTTATTTCTTTTGGAACTGGTGTACGCCATTAACAAAACATCACCTTTCTCTTCTCCAATCTCTACATAGTTCGTCTTCTCTTCCATAGGACATTCGTATGAAAAATGTCCAAGTTTGTGACAACGATAGCATTCCACCGTTTCCTTGTTAAATCTACCTCTTCCTCTTCCTCGGCCAAATTGTCTTCCTCTGCCTCTTCCATTTCGATACTCGTATGAAACTTTGAGTACTTGTTCTTCTTATACTATTCTTGGCTTTCTCATTTTCTGCTCATGAACAAGTAATGAGCTTTGCAAGGTATCGACTGATAAACTGTCAATATCTTTCGATTCTTCAATTGAACACACAATGTAGTTGAAGTTTTCAGTCAGAGTTCGCAAGATCGTTTCCACAATTTTGACATCTTGCATATCATCCCCACAGTTTCTCATGTCGTTTGCTACCACCATCACCCTTGTGAAGTAATTGGAGATGGATTCTCCATTTTTCATCTCCAGCAATTCAAACGTTCTCCTCAAAGTTTGTAACTGCGCACGCTTCACTCTTGCATTTCCGTGATATTTGGTCTTCATAGAATCCCACAACTGCTTTGACGTCTCTTTCAAAGTTATCGTCTTAAGAATTGATTTGTCAATCGCATTGAAAAAATAATTCTTTTCCTTCAAATCCTTTAACCTTGCATCGGCAAGGATCTTCTTCTCTGCTTCGGTCAATCCTTCTTTGTTAATTGGTTCATCAATTCCATCTTCCACAACATCAAAATACTCCTTTGACCGAAGAAGATTTTCCATAAGGAGACTCCAATGGTCATAATCTCCATCAAATTTTGGTATACAAGGTTGCCCAAAATTACTCGATTCTCCCATCTTTTCTATGTGTTTGCTCTCTTTCTCTTTTAATTTAATGGCTCTGATACCAAATTTGTTGATTTCAGATGAATAAATCTCAAACAAAAGTTATGAAAAGCTTCGATAATTTTATTAGGTAATATAAATGACTATTAAATAGTCAGTACACAAAATGAAACTGACACCTAAGAAGAGAAACTGAAAGGACAATAAAAAAACGGAAACACAATTAAATGACACAAACTTGAAGTGAAGTGTAACTCCTATCTTGACCAAATAAAGCATTAAAGTCCTAACACTTATTAGATACCTCTGATGGTAGATGCATCTCCGCTGTGTCCTTTGCTATTAGATGCACTATTGGATCCCTCAAATAAAACATTAAATTCCTGACTAATCGCCCAAAGCGGACAATATCACATTAGTTGGTGGAGATATTTCTAACATGGTATCAGAGCAAGGTTGAAACTTGTATTCTAAGCGATGCAATGGGTGTATTAAGTGAGCCGGAATGCATAGAGTGTATATGATATTCCGCGGATCAAGTTTAAGGGAGAGTGTTAAGAGTGAGTAAACTTGATCCTTTATCCCACATCGCTTAGACTAAACAAGTACTTACAATATATAAGTGAATGAAATATCTCAACGAATGAGAGGTCTTTTGGCAGTGTAATATCGTTTTTCTTCGGATGCATAAGACATATAATTGGATGGATAACCCAAATCTGACGATAGAAAATGATTGGTTCATATGATGGATAACCCAAATCTGACGATAGAAAATGATTGGTTCATATTGATTATCACTTCTCTCAACAAATTCATCATGTGGTTTCATCTTGTGGACTCATCGAAGTTCCGAAGTAAATCCGCTGAAATACTCAGCAGCTATCCGTCTAGCTCAATTATGTTTATGCCAAACGACGATGAGAGATACCAGGCCTGTGAAGTGTTGATTATAACTTGCCCAAGCTGCTCTGCTAGTTTCAATTGTCCTTTTGTTTTAAGTTCCATTTGCACAGGAAATAATGACGGTACAACAGAGTCAGAAGAAGAGGAGTTTAAAGGCAAATGATCTAGCACCAACTTTGTTCCATTTTCGATTTATTCTAATATTTTGTGTGGAAACAATATTTTGTATTTAAAAAAATATTTTATTGATTTTTTTAAAGCAAATTAGTGTACTATTTCAATGAATATTTTGACAAAAATTATAATTTTTTAACATATTTTATATGGATAATGGATGGATTTGTATTAATGAATTTTAATATTTTTTTATTTTTTATTAATTGATTTTTTATTCTGTATCGTATTTTGTAATCTTGTATATGGAAACAAAAAAATTTATTTAAGAAAATTATTGTATTCATTCTTTTTAAACAAATTAATATCTTAATTGTATGTAATCAAATTATTGTATAAATATTTTTTCTCAATGAATATTTTCTACCGCTGATGATTTAGATATTATTAAAGGCTTTCCATGTATGAGTAAGAGAATGCATTTAAGTTTGGACTAGACTATATTTTCATTTTGAGTTGTAATCGAAATATTTACATATTCTTAATATGCGATATAAGATATTTATCTTTTATATATTTTTTTCCATAACATTTTTTCGGCATACCCTAAATTTTGGTCTTGAATCCGCTCCTGCTATGAAGGATGAGTATAAGTGAATGTAAGATAATGCAATTTTGGAGTTGTCCTATTACATACATAATAAGTTGATTGGTCGTAAGTTAATTTTAAAAACCAAATGAAATTCCAAGGGTGATGTGGAGAGACATAAAGTGTGACTTGTGATAATATAGTATACTTAGCGCGAAGGGATTTACTTTGAAGAGGCCTTCTTTCTAGTTTCATTAATGACACTTTTAGAACACTTGTAGTACTAGTTGCAAATTTTGACCGAAAGCTCCATCATTAATACCTTTTTTTTTAATGATGACATTATTAATAAAATGATATACATGGTGAAACCTGAAAACCTTGTAATTTGCGATTCAAAATCAATGGTATACAAACTTTATAAATCCATTTATGGGTAAGCTTCTCGAATGTGGTACCATAAGTTCCTTGAGGTAATAGTCTCATTTAGTTTTGAGATGAAATCAGTTGAGGACTATGCGTATCAAAGGTTGAATGGGAGTAAGTTTATATTTTGGTGATATATGTTGATGATATATTACAAGTAAGGAATTTACGTATTTTTAATAGATTTACATCATATAAATTCTATATGGATTTTTCTTGTCATACGATTTTTGTATTATGAATCTAAATTTATCAGGATAGTTCTAGTGGAATCCTATGGTTATCACAAAAAAAACATATATAGAAAGTATGTTATAATTGATGAGTCCGGATTCTGTCACCACACTTTATGGGAACCGGACAAGGTCAATTCGGACAATGTCCACTTCACCGGACAGGGGCGGTTCGGACAGCTATCATCCACTGAACTATCCCAACAGAACTAAAGTACTTAAAACCTAATCACTTTTTGACTAAGCTGCCCACTTACTTACTTAAAACTAATGGGTCTTTAACTCGACCTGAATCCATTAAACATGACCCGAAAGCCCATATGGCCCAAATGTAAGGGTATAAATACCCCACCATCAACATTAAATGAGGGTAATGAAAATTAAATACAATCAAGCAGCTCAATTCTCCCTCTACATTCTACCCAAACATTAAATACTCTCAAAATTCCACAAAACTCTAAACAAAAATTACAAACTTACCCTCAGACAAAAATAAACCACATCAATAATGTTACAAAATGAAAAAATAATACTTTAACTACATCTATTACAAAGGGAGATAAGTTAAGTCTAACTTAATGTCCAAATATAAATTTGAGATTAAGGAAATCATAAGATTATATATGCTTCGGTAGTGGGGAGTTTGATGTATGCTCAAGTTTATACAAAGTCGGATACTGCCTTTGTTGTCAGGGTATTAGGGAAGGTATGTAACTAATTCGGGGATAGACAATATAAACGATAAACAAAAGAATACATGTTGACATAAACAACGTTTGATAATCTAGAGATCATTTGGTATTTCAATTCATATCTAGGTATGATGTATGGGCATAGTTTATACCACTTTGGGCAACATATTCTTATTAGGTGGAGGTAGAACATGTTAGACAAGTCTAATGAAACATATCCTCCACTATGACAATTGAATTTTGTTGCATGTTTAAAAGCATCCAACCATTGGTTGCGGAATTTTCTCATTATAAAAGAGATATAAAAAATACCCTAAGGTCCTAATGTGATAACAATTCTACAGTTAAGTATTCAAAACGTAGTAGAAGTTTAGATAAGTCCAAGTGTATAGATATAAAGTTCTTGTACATTAAAGAGAAAGTATACAATCTTCAAATCAACATAAAGTGTATCATCACAACCCCTATGGTAACAAATCCTCTTACTAAAATAATGGTACGTATATTTTTTTAGAAACACAATATTAGGATTGATATTAATTGTTTAGAGGATCATTAATTTCAGTGGGAGTTTGTAATAGGTCTCGTGGTATGTTATCCAATTGGATGTGTACAATTAAGTTTTAGAAGAAAATATATATAATAAATATGTTCATTTAAGTTTTATTTATCTCTTTCTCCTTAAGAAGATCTCTACTTAATTTAGGGTCACTTAAGAATAGATATGTGCAACTACATTTCATATTATTTATCGTACACACCATAATACATCTATGTAATTCATTGATGATGATAATATGATTATTGTTTTATCTACTTGCACATATTAATGCACTCGAGAGATCTTGAGTCATTTTTGTTCAACATCATTTAAAAATTTCATTTCATCTATTAATACTAAAAGTATAGTAATTTATTAAGTGGATGCATCTTTTGGAAACATATGATGATCCAAGTGGGAGATTGTCAGATTTTCTCTATTAGGATGATTTGTCACATGTCATGGATGCATTTACTATTATCAATAAATGGTCAAATTTATAAGTAATAATAAAAATATGAATAAGAGGAATTGAACTAATAGATTGAAATCCGTTATAGAGATACTTATGTAGATATCAGGTCAAATTCAGACTCAGTGAATGAGTGAATCTAAATGTTGACATTTAAGTCTAAACTATACAGGTTTAGGGACTAATCAGTAAAGAAACAACTAGTCATATTTATAATTTCAGATCACATCACATGAAACTTACACATGATATTAAAATTAGAATTAAGTTAAAAATTATAATTTTAAATCTTATATAACGAGGAAGGAAGTGAAATATTTTCTCACGTCACTTACTTATAAATTTTCGTTTTTGTTGTTGATTGGAAACCGATAGAATGTAAGAGTATAAAAAACTTTATTTTGAGATCTTCATCGAGAAATAAAATATATATTGAATCAGGAGCAATAATACAACGACTCTAAAGCCAAAGAAATATCAAGAAGAAAATAAAAGAGACACGATAGTTACATTTTCATGTAAGTATTTTATTTCACATCTAGTGAAAAGTGCATACTCTTAAGAGATTACATATTTAGATTTAATTTAGGATTTGTGAGATATAAAATCTAACATGAAATATTATTTTGAGACGATGACGAGGATTTCATAAGAGGTTTCAAGGGGTTTCGTCAAATGAAATTTACATTAGTCTCTAAACTCCGTGTCTTATGTATTGGATCCAGAAAGACAATGAAACGAGTAATGGATAGTTTATATATTGAGATAGACTTAAATGAGTTGTATTCACTAGTGAATGATGATAAAAATTCGAAATTCAGAAACAACACAACATAACATTTGTTTGGATATTTTTAAAGAATAAAAACTATTATGTACATCTTATCTACGAAGAATTATATGTGTTTGAATGACATTGTATTTTTCATTTTTCAATAAACTAGAAGAAACAAGTGTATGGTCATATCCATCGCACGTGATTCCCAATGAACTTCATCGTCATCGCGCGAATTCCAATGAGTTAAATGTAAAAAAAAACCATTTATCAAAAATTATGTTTTTTGTTATTGTCAAAAAAATGTTGGTGAAAATTTGTGAAGTCCAATAATGATTTATCAGAAAGATACCATTCGTTTTATAAAATAATTCTAGATTGATGTTTGGATGGGATGAAGATAATCAGGCATTAGAGAGAAATAAAAATTTAGTGGTTTGGGTAATTGTCTTTTTAACATTAATTTTAAAAATAAAAAATAAAATTTATTTTTTTAAAGATCAACAAAACTATAAAATTTTAAGGTGAAAATTTATCAAAACGATATATAAAATATAGTCCAGCCATATTCAAAATTGAAGTTTAAATAAAAAATTTAACCTTTTGAGATGATTTGTAATCTACTGACAACCTTAAAAATTAATATAATTCAACCGAGCTAATTTAGATTTATTTGGAAAAAAAATTGATATTTGTTGGATTTTTAGCTTTTAGTTCAAAATTGCTTAAGATTATTATGTTATTTCTTTTCAAAATTAGGTTGATTTGTAATTTATAAATAACTTTATATATATATATTAAGTAAAAAACTAATTGTTATTGAAATAAAAAATGGTACATAGTTTGATGAAATACAAATGGCCTTAAAACAAAAATGAGCGTGAAATCTAAAAATAGAGAGTCTGCAATCCAAACATCTAAGGAGCGCAAAAGATCTGCAAGAAGGATACCATAGTGGACTAGCTGAAAAAAGAGGAAGTCTAAAAAACCATGATTCTAGGGCAAAAGAAATGAACGGAGTAATTGAAATAGACTTGGAAGAAGAAAATGAGTGCTTCTCAAATGGGAGAGTCCAAAGATAACTATATGAATCAGGATCAATTGAGGGGATCAGCGAAATCTTCAATGGGTGATACAATTAGACATAGAAAGGCTAACTAGAAGGAACTTCGAACAAAAACCATTCAGCTTGAGAATAGAGCATAAACGACGAGCTTGACGAAAGAAGACTTGATATAGACTGGACCAACATCAGGAATGAAGTCAAACTATTCGATAAAATGTCTCAATTAAAAAGACTAGAAAATACCATAAATGAAGCTTGGATCGCCGAGAGCAGAGAAAAAATTTATAAGGTATGTCAGTTTTGATTCCTTAGACCATAGGTATATTGGAGCTACATGATTTAAAAATATGTATAGAACTATAAATCTGCAATCTAGAAATGCTAGTCAGGATAAAACTTGTTATGCTAAAAGGAGAGTTAAGGTTAAAGAAATATAGATAAATCAGAAATTTGACTAGCAGCAAAACAGACTTGATATATCAATATATAATGGGGGAAATAATTATAAAGAATTATGGGTTACTACTTATGTAGTCAAGACCCGTCATTTCTAAAACAAATAGCACTCAATTGAGAGGGAGCATGAAACTGAGAGAATTCAACTTTCATTTTGTATTTCAGAGTCCACTTAGCAAGTCAATCGACTCCTTTGTTTTGGTCTCTGAAAATGTGAAAAATAACCATTGATGGAGTAATGATATTTCTGCAGCATTTAAGAATGGGATCAATATGCCAATGATATTTTCCATTAGAAAAAAGATTAACAATTATTTGAGAGTTAGATTCAACATATACATTTAACCAACCCTTTTTTTTGCAGATTAGGAGACCATCTAATATAGCTAACATCTACATTTAACCAACCTTTTTTTTTGCAGATTAGAAGACCATCTAATATAGTTATGGTTTCAGCCATAATTGGAGACAGCTTACCATATAAGTTGTTGGAGCCAAAAACAATGTCCTCATAACTGTAACAAATGATAACTCCACCGTTTGAGTCACCATTGCAGAGGCAGGAGCATTAGTATTCAGCTTGAGTTTACCTAGATTTGGAGGAGTCCATTTTAAGTAGGTATGCTTGCTTTTGAATTTAAGATCATTTAAACAACCAATCTCTATTACTGCTTTTGCGTCATTTCTTTACTAATTAATATTAAAAAGGTTAGAGTGATCCACACAGAATATAATATAATTTATGTAATTAACAGAGGACGTTGTTGAGTAGGATTTTCCTTTGAACTTAGCTTTATTCGTTATTTTCCAAATGACCTAGTAGATTATTGTAGGAATGAGATTTCTAGCATGAACCTCCTTTTCAGTAGAACATAACCAATTCCTCTATAAATAACTTTATCTTGACTAAAAAATAAAATTACAAAATGAGAATTATTTAAATATGTTGTCCCTCTTTTAATTGTCTAGTTTTCCATCGCAATTTGTAACATAACTTTCTTTATAAAACATTAAATTTACGTGATCTATAAATAACTCTATCTCAAACTAACCTATATACAAATTTAACTAAACTAAACTAAAATTATTTTTAAAATGCTATATTATATATAGAATTTACATTAATTAAATCCAATCATTTAAAAACAGAATGTCATCATTCAAAAATTATGGTTTTCCATTCGAAGATGTAGTTTAATTTATCTTCTTCTTTTTCCATAAAAATAAAATAAAATATTAGGTTAATTTGTAGTTATTATAAATCTAATATCAGCTCAGTTATATTATTATTTTAATTGGAATTAAAATAGACTTAAAAGGGTATGTTATGAATAACAAGATCTAAAGAAGGAATGTTATTTAAGAAAATTTAGCGACTCCTATCTAAACCTAATAAGCATCAACACCATATTTTCCAAAACAAAAATCACTTTATTAGATGTGTATATCAATATCTAATTAAGCATGTGTAGAGCCTAATAGTAGTGTGACTAAGTGAGAGTATACGGTTCTCATATTTGACCAGAAGACGAGAACATAAAAGTCGTATAAATGACATGGTCAATGATCTCACGCTCTATCAACAAATCAAACTGCATTCATGGTCACCATCTATATATAACCTTAGGGAGATAAAAGACCTAAGTTATAAATTAAGTCCAATGTGCGTTGGACCCTAACAATCTCCCCTCCAGCCCATCACGGGGAGAATACACTCATGAGGTAATCACTTGAACTTCATCCTAGTGAGCTTACTGCAAAGCTCAATCTTGCTTCTCGAAACGACACTCAAACTTGTGCATCATCCACATGAGGGGTAAATTTCTCCCCATGCTTATGAACTTCTCATCATGAAGTTTTTCCTCAAGTAAGGTCTCATTAGTAATGGACTCAAAGAAAATAAAGCTCTATGTTTCTTTCTTACCAAAATATTATCACAATGGTCAATAATGATATATTTTATTAATAGAAATGAGTGAATTATCGGCTAAGGTTTTCATTTTCTTGTCACTCATGCATCCTAATCTTCGATGCCACATGTTAGGAGAATTATTTTTCTCAATTTCATTTAGCTCACCATGATATATACCCAATGTGTCCTATAGCCATGATATCCTCTATTAATATAAATATTGTTAAGCATTTCGCCATTTATATGGACCAAAATATTAACCAGCCCGAAGTCTATAATATTTATATAGCCTATAATATTTATAGGCCCATACACCACTTGTTTTAAGGTGGCAACACGTGTATATATTGGTGAGGTTTATTTTCGTCTGAGGGTAAGTTTGTAATTTTGCTTAGAGTTTTGTGGAAGTTTATAAGTATTTAATGTTTGAGTAGAGAGTAGAGGGAGAATTAAGAAGCCTGGTTGTATATAATTTTCATTACCTTCATTTAATGTTGGTGGTTGGGTATTTATATCCTTACATATGGGCCTTATGGGCTTTCGGGTCATGTTTAATGGACTCGGGTCAAGTTTAAGGACCCATGAGCTCTTAGTAGGACAGCAGGCAGCTTAGTCAAGAAGTGATTAGGTTTTTAAGTACTTTAGTTCTTGTTCGAACAGTCCAATGGATGAGGTGTTCGAACTGCCCTGTCCGGTTAGGTGGTCTCTGTCCGAACTGTCCCTGTCCGTAGAGGTAACAGAATCCGGACTCATCAGTAGCCCCTTTTTAGGTGTTTGTTCAAAAACCTTTGTCAAAACCTGAAAAACAGCCAGTTATCAGTAGCAGCTTCATCCGGACAGGTCTTTCAAATTGTGTTATGGTTTTATCCGGACTGAAAAAAGTTCTTTGAATCTAAAAGGTTTTTTGCCAAAGTTCATGGGACACGTGTCTCTCTTTGGTTCGTTGCTTTAGCCGTTTTTTCACCTTGAATTTCGCACCCACCTTCTCTGAAAAGCAACCTCTTCATTAATGAAGGTGACATCAACGCCGTCTTTTAATCATTGTTAATCCTTTCGAATTATCCTAGGAATCAAGACTTGTTTTTTAGGTTTACTATAAATTAAAACACTTTTCCACTGTTTTACTATCACTATCATTTTCACTTTGCTAATTTTCAGAGCTTTCTCTCTCAAAGACAAGTTCTTTACTTTGGTTGTTTATGTTCACGGCTAGGAAAGCTTTAATCAGAGGCGGGTGGCTCAATCTATCTGAACTAGAAAAAGCACAAAAATTCGATAGGGAAAGGCACATCGCAGCAGGCTTACCCACTTCCCCCATCGACAAACCAGCAATCTCTGCTACAGAGCCTGACCAGGGTTCTTCCTCCACAAAGGGTGTCAAACCGAAGAGATTGTTTCAAACCAGTCTTTCCCCTATCATCTCAGGTTCTTCGATTCAAGAGTCAGAACCCACTGTTGCGCCAGGTTTAACAGTTACCAGTTTTAAAAAACCTTCCCCGTTCTTAGCCATGGGGTCAGATGCTGATACTTCTCCTAACAAGCTGGTTGATCGAAGAAAAGGCCGACTTGTCAAAGGGCAGGCTTCCAAAGGCACCCTTTCGAAATCGGGCGCCAAGGGCAGCAGTGCAGGGTCAGAAACACCCATAAAAATACCCAAGGACAGGTTGTCCGGTCCGGAGGCTACTGGTTCGAGCCCCCAAAGAGAAACGTCCACATCAGAGCCCCAACCGGAGGCTAGAGTCCAAGAGAGTACTGAAGCTCATCAGTCCGGAAGTCAGGCTGAACTAACTCCAAACCTCCCCCTCACAACGACAACTGAAAACCCTTCCTCAATAATGGAGGAAATAATGGAGGACACTTTCGAAGAGGCTCCATTCGAGTCCGAACCCTCCGGACATACTAGTGGTGATGTTGCTTCTCAGAAGGATAAAGGCAATGAGAAGCTATGCTTAAGGCATCCGGATCTGCCGGAGTGCCTTGAAGGAAAAGTGGGACCTTGTTTCCACAAGATCAATGTTAAATATATTCTTGCCTTACAAAAGATCAATTATGCTTTCATTCATACAGCTGAGTTAGGCCGGATGCGTACGAAGTGGGGGATCCGGAGAACGTAAAAATAAGAATCCCCAACCCCGAAACCCCAATGGACTGCAAACTCAGTGAAATAGTCATCTTCACTGAGCTTTTTAACTGGGGTCTAAGGTTTCCTTTAGATCCGGAGATAGTTAGGTACTTCCACCTCATCAGGCTCTGCCCTAGTCAACTGAGCCCTAACGCCTGGTACACTCTTATGGCTTGCATTATGGCCTCCGGGCTCTCCGGGATTCCTCTACCAATGGATAGGGGTGAGATTCGGTCGGTTCGGTCGGTTTTTTGATAAATATTTAAACCGAACCGAAATAATTTGGTTTATAAATTATTAAACCGATCTATTAAAAAAAAAATCGGTTTTTTTCAGTTTCGGTTTTTTCGGTTTCGGTCGGTTTCGGTTCGGTTTGTCGGTTTCAACATCGGTGCGGTTCGGTGCGGTTCGGTGCGTTTCGGTGTTAATTTTTTAATTTTTTTAAAGGGCAGTTTCCAATAGAGTGACCCTCATTGAAAACCCAAGAAAACAAACAGAAGACAACGAGACTCAAAGAAACGAAGAAATTACACTGCTGCTCTTTGCCTCTCTCACGATTCCAGATCGATAAGAAAAGAAACCCAGAGAAAATGGGTTTAATCGGTGGAGCTGTTGATTCTATTAAATCCATTCAGATCCGTCAATTGCTCACTCAGGCGATCAGTCTAGGTATGATAGTGACCTCTGCGCTTATGATATGGAAGGTTTTGATGTGTTTTACAGGCAGTGAATCTCCTGTTGTTGTTGTTCTTTCTGGAAGTATGGAACCCGGATTCAATAGGGGAGATATTATGTTCCTTCAAATGAAGAAAGACCCTATTCGAGCAGGAGAGATTGTTGTCTTTAATGTTGATGGTCGTGAAATACCGATTATCCATCATGTGATCAAGGTTCACCAGTGTGAAGGCACTGGCGAAGTTGATGTCCTAACAAAAGGTGACAACAATTACGGTGATGACCGGCTGTTGTACGCCAAAGGTCAACAGTGGCTTCAAAGACACCATATTATGGGACGGGCAGTCGGCTTCTTACCTTATGTTGGTTGGGTGACCATTGTAATGACCGAAAATCCTATCATTAAGTATCTTCTTATAGGTACACTGGGGTTGCTAGTGATAACTTCAAAGGATTAATACGGATGAGTGAAAGCCTTATTATTTACTTTCCGGTTAATTGAACATATAATGTAGCTTTTAAGCAGATATTTTGTGTCAAAATATTACAACTTGTTTGTGTTATAGGTTATAACAGTCTTCCTGTGATAATCAGAATTTAAGAGGAATAGGCTTGCGATTTAAAAAAAAACCCCAGCTTTTATAAAAAAAAAGTGTTATACACATCCTTGGGTTAGAACCCCCGTCGAGGATAGTGGAAAGTATTTTAAGGAATTGGGTTAACCACTCGGCCAACAGAATGGGTTGTATATGATATAATTTGTAAACTATTTACTGATTCGGTCGGTTTCGGTTCAATTCGGTTTCAAAAACGAACAAACCGAAAATCGACCGAGTATAGTTCGGTTCGGAAAATAAAAACCGAAACCAATATTTATTTATTTTAAACTGACCAAACTGACTTATTTCGGTTTGGTTCGGTCGGTCAGTTCGGATTTTTTCGGTTTTTGCTCACCCCTACCAATGGAGGAGTTTGCAGCTGTGGCCAGTCTCTGCAGAAACCACCACATTCCCTTCTATCACTTCAACATGGGTGATAATTATAAAGCAGTGGATGATCTGCTTGAGTCAGAGAAATTGGAGGACTCAATTCCTGTTCGTAAGTGGTGCTTGGGAGAACGGGAGGAAAATCAAAGCCAGAGTCAATCCAAGTCTTCTCACCAGCAGATGGAGGAGTGATCGTAAGGCTCCCACTTTATTTTCTTTTTTCTACTTTTATTGAATTTTCTTAAACTGACTGGTCTTGTCTTTTTTCTTAGCAGTGCTGCCGAAAGACTTTAGTGATTACTTAAAGGCCGGGCAGATTACTTGCACCAAGATCAACACTTAGGCTGCTGAAAAGTGGGGAAACCGGTTTCACGATGCTTTCACAGGAGGCAACTTTGCAAGGTCTCACCTCTGGAACACTAATGGCCGGAGGGACTTGACCTGGGAAGAACTCACCACTCCACCTCCTTCGGATGTAGTCCTCAAGAGAACACACGAACCGGATGGGTCACTTTACTTTCTAGGCCGGGCCAAGGCCCCGAGTAAGATGAAAGGCAAGAAAAAGAAGGGCAAGAAGGTGGTAGGTAAAGCTAACCCTGCTGAGGTAGAGGAGGCTGCTCCAACAAATCCAGAGGGGCCAGCCCCAAGCCAGATCGATGCTGCTCTCTTAGAAGTGGTGGAGCAGGAGAGTGTTAGGGAAGAGGTTCGATCCCCAAAACCCTCAAGGGCTCCCAAGAGAGACCGAAAACGGGGAGCAGAAAGCAAGGACAGGGAGGCTAAGAAGAAAAAGACCTCCAGGGGTGATGAACTTTCTCTCCGGCCTCCGGAGCCTCTCCCCCTGTAGATCCTACTGATTCAATGCGAGCAGAGGAGATCCCTTGTGATTTTCAAACCAACGAGGTCGGAGGAGGAGACCTTAGCATTGATGGGGTTGACATCACCGGGCTTGATGGGCTTGGTGACTATTTTGCCAACCTCCCCAGAGACGATTTTGTTGGGCCTTACCTCCCTCCGAGTACTTCGAACACCGTCACTTTTAATGGTAAGGCTTTTACTGTTTCAAGTGAAACGGATATTATAGCTCACTCCATATTAAGTAGTGTTCAGCCAGTGCTTGTGTTGGAGAAACAAGTTCGAAGTCAGACAGATACTATCAAAGATCTCAAATCTGACAAAGAGAGACTGTCCGATGATCTTCTTACTGCCACTCAACATGCTCACATTATGAAGGGAGAAAACGAGGAGCTGAAGAAGAGCCAAGAGGGGTGGACCACAAAGGTTTCCACTCTAGAAGATACTATCAAAGAGCTCCGAGAGAAGTTTTCCAGATTAGAGAAAGATCTCACCTCTTCAAAAGAGGAGGCAAAGGCCAAGGATCAAGTCATCCACAACTTGACAAATGACAAGATTGCGCTCGAGAACACAGTGTCCAAGGCTGCAGAGGAGAAATCTGATCTGCTAAGGGACAAGGAGGCCAAAATTCAGGCCAAGATCGATGCTTATGCCAACAACGTAATAGATACTCAAGAGCAAATGTATGCCAAGGTGAAGTCGGACATGGCCCTCTTCTTTCATGAGAAGTTCCCGAAGAGGAACCTGGGATATTTGTGGCTTCATGTAGAGTACGAAGACCTTCCCTTCCATACCATGGCTGATGGAGACTTGCATGATTATTCCAGTGCTTCCTCCTTTGACGAAGAAGAAAACACCAGGGAGGCCAAGGCATTTTTGTAATTGTGTCCGGTATTTGACCGGATAGATCCTTTGTTTTGTCTGACAATTTAAAAGTCCTTGAAAGGCCAAGGCACTTAGGTTATTTTAATGAATATCTTTGTTTTGCACAACTCTTGTATCCTTTCATAGTTTGTTTCAATTTTGGTGGCTAGTGTTTAAATAGCCCTTAGTTATTTCATAAGCATTCCAAAGTGAGAGTGTTTAAATTCTCCGATGACAAATATTTAAGTAGTCGTCATTCCCTTAATTCAATCCGGATGGTATGACAAAAAACAAAGTAAGAACACTTCAAAAAAAATTAAGAAGGCATCAAATTTTATTAAAAAACCCGGACACCTCCCCGTGCCACCAGGGTAGGAAAGAGTATGCCCCCAAATATTTACATGGATTTTTAAACAAGTAAAGATTTACATAGCTTCTATTCCAAGTACATTCGGAGATGCTCAATATTCCAAGGGTGATTTAAAACCCTTCCATCTTTGTCTTCTAGCCAATATGTTCCAGGTTTAAGCCTTTCAATGACCATATAAGGTCCTTCCCAAGTTGGGGCCCGTTTGCCGAGGAGCTTCTCTTTAGTATGTAAGAAGATTTTCCTCAATACCTTGTCCCCCGGCTGTAAATCTCTTCTTTTAACTCTAGAAGAAAACTTGCTTCTCATCAAACCTTGATAGTGTGCAGCTCTAAGGTGAGCCTTAACTCGTTTTTCCTCTATTAGGTCAAGCTGACCTCTGATTGCCACTTCGTTAGCGTGTTCGGAGAAGTTGTGAACCCGAAATGAAGGGAGAGTTGCTTCTATGGGGGCTATTGCATCCATCCCATATACCAAGGCAAAAGGTGACTCTTGTGTTGCGGCCCCAGGTGTAGTCCGGTAGGCCCACAAAACCTCTTGTAAATAGCTAGGCCACTTCCCAGCAGCCCCTTCCAAATTCTTCTTTAAACCGCACAGTATAGTTCTGTTAGCCACTTCGACCTGACCATTTGCTTGTGGGTGGAAAGGTGAAGAGAAGAAATGCTGTATACCCCTTGAGGCACAGAAACTCTCCATTTCCTTGTTGTCGAACTCTGGCCCATTATCTGTCGTTATCTTTTGTGGAGCACCAAATCTGCAACAGATGTTAGATAAAATGAATTTTATGACAGCTTTGATGTTGTTCCTGCCAGAGGGGCTGCTTCAGTCCACTTCGAAAAGTAATCTATAGCAACAATTATAGTTCTTCGTCCTCCGGACGCCATAGGAAGAGGTCCCACCAAATCCAACCCCCATCGAGCAAAAGGTATAGGCTCAGAAATTTACTCTAAAGGGATGGCTGGGACATGAATTTCATTGCTATATCTCTGGCATGGATCACACTTTCTCACCAGTTCCTTAACATCCTGCATTATAGAGGGCCAATAATAGTCAGCCAGTAAAACTCTGCGTGTTAGAGCCCTGAATCAACAGTGAGTTGATCCCTCACCATCATGCAATTCGGAGAGGACTACTTGAGACTCATCATCTCCCAAACATCGCAAAAGAGGTTTACTGTAAGATTTTTTACACAGAACGTCTCTTAGTATAATAAAACCACGAGCCTTGTGCTTCATTTTTCTTGCTAGTGATTTATCCGGAGGCAAGATGCCATCGGAGAGGTACTGCAGGAGAGGGGATCTCCAATCTTGAGGTTATTTCATCTGTACTTCGAAAATTTCTTCCTCTTTACCCATATTAAGTTGAATGGAAGGGCTCTCCAGTATATGGATCCAAGGATATGACTCAGTGTATGTTATGGTTGCCAATGAATCTGCTAGTTCATTCTCTGCCCGAGGTATATGCTCATAAACAACACTTTTGAACTTAAGAGCCTCATTTTTTAAGAAGAAGTAAGTACTTCACTAGTTGCTCCTTTTTTGCCTCAGATTGATCTTGTGCATGGTGGATAAGAAGCTGGGAATCACTCATCAGCTTGACCCTTTTGGCCCCACAAATATAAGCTAACTTTAAACCAGCTATAGCTGCTTTGTATTCGGACTCATTGTTGGAAGCCCTAAAAGCAAAACATATAGCCTGGTACATTTTGTCACCATATGGAGAAGTCAAGCACACCCCTGCACCACATCCCATAGTGCTGGATCCACCATCCGTCCGGACAACCTAGACCTTTTTGTCTTTCATCTCAGTAGTCTGCTCCGTATCCCTATCAGAATGGAATTCAACTAAAAAATCAGCCACAGCTTGGGCTTTGACTGCTGTTCGAGGAGAAAAATCAATATCGAAGTCCCCTAATTCCACTGACCACTTAGTCATTCTACTTGAAATGTCTGCCTTTTGGAGAAAAATTTTCAAGGGAAAAGATTCTGGACGATAATAGGATGAGCCTGAAAATAAGGCCTCATCTTCCTTGCAGTAATTACCAAGGCCGACGCTAACTTTTCGAGTTTCAAATAACGATTTTCTGCATCTATCAAGCTCTTGCTGATGCATTACACCGGATGGGGTAATTATCCACCTCTCTTACTAATACAGCACTGATGGCACAACTTGAAACTGCCAAGTATACGAAGAGTGTCTCTTCATCAACAGGTTTAAATAAATTCTTGGGGGAGGACAGATGTTTCTTAATTTCATTGAAGGCCTCATCGCACTGTGAAGTCCAGTCAAATCCCTTTGCACCCTTTAGAGTTTGAAAAAATGGGGCACATCTGTCTGAATACCTTGAGATGAATGGATTTAAAGCAGCCAACCTCCCAGTCAACCGTTGTACTTCTTTAACATTCCGAGGAGGCTCCATCTGGAACAAAGCATTAAGCTGGTCTGGATCCGGCTGTATCCATTGTTCACTTATTATATAACCCAAAAATTTCCCGGACTGCACTCCGAATACACATTTTTTTGGATTTAGCTTTAAATTCACTTTTATTAAGCTAGTAAAAGCTTCTTGGAGGTCTGCCAGGTGTAGTTGTTCATCTACACTTTTTACCATCATGTCATCAATGTATACTTCCATATTTCTTCCAATTTGATCAGCAAAGGCCTTGTTCACCAATCACTGATAAGTAGCCCCAACATTTTTCAATCCGAATGGCATCACCTTGTAGCAATAAAGACCACTGTCAGTGACAAATGTGGTATGCTCCTGATCCTTCGGATCTACTTGAATCTGATTGTACTCGGAGAAAGTATCCATAAAGGATAGTAGCTTATTCCCCGAAGTGGAATCTACTAGCTGATCAATTCGAGGAACTGGATATAAATCTTTTGGGCAAGCCCTGTTGAGATCTGTGAAGTCAATGCACATGCGCCACTTGCCATTTTTCTTTTTCACCAAGACTGGATTGGCAGTCCACAAAGGATATTGAGACTCCTTTATATGCCCCATTTTTGTGAGCCTGTCAACTTCTTGGACAATAACATCAGCCTTTTCCTTGGAAAAATCCCTTCTTTTTTGTACCACGGGTGCTATGTCTCTCCGGATGGATAGGTGATGTGATATAATATCTGTTGGAACCCTGGTAACACCAGCGTTGCACCAGGCAAAAACATGCTGATGGTCTTTCAAAACTTTAACATCTTAATCTTCAGTTCGGACGACATTTTGGACCCTATCTTAACATTTTTTCCTTCTTCTAAAGAATGTGTTTCAACTTCTTCAACCGGTATCAATACTCCAGGGGTCTCTTTAGGGTCATCAATTTCACCCTCACCCCCAGAAATCCCCTCAAACTGCTATTCCTCGTTGATACAAACCGCCCCCAACATTCATGGAGCTAGTGCTGTAGCATAACACTCTCTTGCAACCTTTTGACTGCTTCGGACAACTCCCACTTGTCCTTGAACAGCATATTTCAAACACTGGTGGACTGTCGAGGCCACTGCATGCATCCTAGAGAGCCAAGACCTCCCTAGAATAGCGTTATAACAACTGGGACAATCCACCACAATAATAAGTATCCTGACCATCTTCTTGAAAGGGCCCTTGCCCAACAAAACTTCCTCTTCGAACTCCCCGATCACATCTGCTAAGCTCCCAGTGAAGCCCACAATTGATCTGTCCGAACGCTGAATTACGGCTGGATTTTTCATCTTTTTGTAAGTGGTTAAGAAGAGGATATTGGCTGAGCTTCCAGTATCTACCAAGATTCTTCTTATGTCATTGCCCCCAATGGATGCTCCTATGACAACAGCATCTTCATGAGGGCCAACTATATCCCTTAAGTCATCTTCATCGAAAACAATGAAGGGAAATGGAATTTGTGATTGATAAGAGGTCATGCCTCCTTCTAGCTGGGTGGCTAAAGTATGAGCATGCCTCTTCCTCGAAGAAGCAGTAGGAGCTGTCATAGTATCCCCTCCGAAAATTGTAAGTGACTCAAAAAACTTAATGAGCCCGGAAACCATTTTACAACATTCCTCAATGGCACCCACTCTATTTCGAGTTGGATCGGGATCCAAGTATTCTGATTCTACATCAAATCTTTCGATTATAACCACAGCTCCCTCCGGAGCAGTATTGCTTGGACCAACCCGCTGAGCATTATCAGGCCTATCTCCTCCTCTTCTTTTGATATATGCCCCCAGCTTTCCTCTTTCAATCAAATTCTGAACTTCTTGTTTCAAAGCTATACAATCGTCAGTGGTATGGCCAGTATCATTATGGTACTGGCAGTAAGAGTTGTTACGATGTTCCTTAGGAGATTGAAGTGCGGCCGGTCTTCTATAGTGCACTTTTTCCTTTGTCTTATCATAAATGGTGGCCACACTTTTTTTTAATTCTGCAAACCATTCTAGTTGAATCTAAGGCCCTCTCATTGTATGCTATGGTTGCTAATGAATCTGCTAGTTCATTCTCTGCCCGGGGTATATGCTCATAAACAACACTTTTGAACTTAAGAGCCTCATTTTTAAGAAGAAGTAAGTACTTCACTAGTTGCTCCTTTTTTGCCTCAGATTGACCTTGCGCATGGTGGATAAGAAGGTGGGAATCACTCATCATCTTGACCCTTTTGGCCCCACAAATATAAGCTAACTTTAAACCAGCTATAGCTGCTTCGTATTCGGACTCATTGTTGGAAGCCCTAAAAGAAAAACATATAGCCTGGTACATTTTGTCACCATATGGAGAAGTCAAGCACACCCCTGCACCACATCCCATAGTACTGGATCCACCATCTGTCCGGACGACCCAGACCTTTTTGTCTTTCATCTCAGCGGTCTGCTCTGTATCCCTATCATAGTGGAATTCAACTAAAAAATCAGCCACAACTTGGGCTTTGATTGTTGTTCGAGGAGCAAAATCAATATCGAAGTCCCCCAATTCCACTGACCACTTAGTCATTCTACTTGAAATGTCTGCCTTTTGGAGGACATTCTTCAAGGGAAAAGATGTCCGGACGATAATATGATGAGCCTGAAAATAAGGCCTCATCTTCCTTGCAACAATTACCAAGGCTAACGCTAATTTTTCGAGTTTCAAATAACGATTTTCTGCATCTATCAAGCTCTTGCTGATGTAGTATACTGGATGGGGGTAGTTATCCACCTCTCTTACCAATACAGCACTGATGGCACAACTTGAAACTGCCAAGTATACGAAGAGTGTCTCTCCATCAATATGTTTAAATAAAGTCTTGGGGGAGGACAGATGTTTCTTAATCTCATTGAAGGCCTCATCGCACTGTGAAGTTCAGTCAAATCCCTTTGCACCCTTTAGAGTTTGAAAAAACGGGGCACATCTGTCCGAAGACCTTGAGTTGAATCGATTTAAAGCAGCCAACCTCGTAGTCAACCGTTGTACTTCTTTAACATTCCGAGGAGGCTCCATCTGGAACAAAGCATTAAGCTGGTCCGGATCGAGCTGTATCCTTTGCTCACTTATTATATAACGTAGGAATTTCCCGGACTGCACTCCGAACACACATTTTTTCTGGATTTAACTTTAAATTCACTTTTACTAAATTAGCAAAAGTTTCTTGGAGGTCTGCCAAGTGTAGTTGTTCATCCACACTTTTCACCATCATGTCATCAATGTATACTTCCATATTTCTTCCAATTTGATCAACAAAGGCTTTATTCACTAATCTCTGATAAGTAACCCCAATATTTTTCAATCCAAATGGCATCACCTTGTAGCAATAAAGACCTCTGTCAGTGACAAATGTAGTATACTTCTGATCCTCCGGATCTACTTGAATCTGATTGTACCCGGAGAAAGCATCCATGAAGGATAGTAGCTTATTCCCATAAGTGGAATCTACTAGCTGATCAATCCGGGGGACTGGATATAAATCTTTTGGGCAAGCCCTATTGAGATCAGTGAAGTCAATGCATATACGCCACTTACCATTTTTATTTTTCACCAAGACCGGATTGGCAGTCCACAAAGGATATTGAGACTCCTTTATATGCTCCATTTTTGTGAGCATGTCAACTTCTTGAACAATAACTTCAGCCTTTTCCTTGGAAAAAGCCCTTCTCTTTTGTACCACAAGTGCTATGTCTGTCTGAATGGATAGGTGATGTGATATAATATCTGCTGGAACCCCAGTTACATCAGTATTGCACCAAGCAAAAACATGCTGATGGTCTTTTAGAAACTTCAACATTCTATTCTTCAGTTCGGACGGCATTTTGGACCCTATCTTAACATTTTTTCCTTCTTCTAAAGAATGTGTTTCAACTTCTTCAACCGGTATCAATACTCCATGGGTCTCTCTAGGGTCATCAATTTCACCCTCACCCCCAGAAATCCCCTCAAACTGCTATTCCTCGTTGATACAAACCGCCCCCAACATTCATGGAGCTAGTGCTGTAGCATAACACTCTCTTGCAACCTTTTGACTGCTTCGGACAACTCCCACTTGTCCTTGAACAGCATATTTCAAACACTGGTGGACTGTCGAGGCCACTGCATGCATCCTAGAGAGCCAAGACCTCCCTAGAATAGCGTTATAACAACTGGGACAATCCACCACAATAATAAGTATCCTGACCATCTTCTTGAAAGGGCCCTTGCCCAACAAAACTTCCTCTTCGAACTCCCCGATCACATCTGCTAAGCTCCCAGTGAAGCCCACAATTGATCTGTCCGAACGCTGAATTACGGCTGGATTTTTCATCTTTTTGTAAGTGGTTAAGAAGAGGATATTGGCTGAGCTTCCAGTATGTACCAAGATTCTTCTTATGTCATTGCCCCCAATAGATGCTCCTATGACAACAGCATCTTCATGAGGGCCAACTATATCCCTTAAGTCATCTTCATCGAAAACAATGAAGGGAAATGGAATTTGTGATTGATAAGAGGTCATGCCTCCTTCTAGCTGGGTGGCTAAAGTATGAGCATGCCTCTTCCTCGAAGAAGCAGTAGGAGCTGTCATAGTATCCCCTCCGAAAATTGTAAGTGACTCAAAAAACTTAATGAGCTCGGAAACCATTTTACAACATTCCTCAATGGCACCCACTCTATTTCGAGTTGGATCGGGATCCAAGTATTCTGATTCTACATCAAATCTTTCGATTATAACCACAGCTCCCTCCGGAGCAGTATTGCTTGGACCAACCCGATGAGCATTATCAGGCCTATTTCCTCCTCTTCTTTTGACATATGCCCCCAGCTTTCCTCTTTCAATCAAGTTCTGAACTTCTTGTTTCAAGGCTATACAATCGTCAGTGGTATGGCCAGTATCATTATGGTACTGGCATAAAGAGTTTTACGATGTTCCCTAGGAGATTGCAGTGCGGCCGGTCTTCTATAGTGCACTTCTTCCTTTGTTTTATCATATATGGTGGCCACACTTTCTTTTAATTCTGCAAACCACTCCGGTTGAACCCAAGGCCCTCTCTTATTTCAAGATTATTGACTCTGGGCAGGTGCAGCTGGCTGAGATTGAACTTTAACCATGTTATGCCCCTGTCCGGTCTCCCTTGCCTTGTTCCCGGACTGATTTTGATTGGGGTTTGGTGCAACCGGGGCAGACCTCACCTGCCTGTACACCCTAGTTTTCGTTTTTTCATCAACATTGATTTGCTTTCCAACTTGATTCAGCAAACCTCCCCAAGTCATGGCTTTCTTTCTGGTCACTGAATCAGCCAAATTTCCAGGGTTTAAGCCCTGTCTCAAGGATGCTATTGCTAGTTGCTCGAAGCAATCAGCCAACCCATTTTTGGTGTTTACAAAACGACTTATGTATTCTTTCAATGATTTGTTTGGTTCTTGGGCACAATGGATTATTGTGTCCCATTGCCCTTCAACTCTTTACTCCCAACAAACTGCCTTCAAAAGGCCACCCAAAAGGTATCAAAATTCTTGATGCAGCCTTGAGGTAAGCTGTTATACCACTTTAGAGCACTCTCCGTAAAGGATTGGGAGAATTCTCTACAGAGTAATTTGTCGTCATCATCAAAATTCATCATTAAGTTTTTAAATTGCTCCAAGTGGTTGTCCGGATCAGTACTGTCATCGTATTTCTCCATTTTGGTGCCATCGAACCTCTTAGGGAGGTTTCGGGACAGAATCTTGGAAGACAATGGAGATTGTCTCCAATTCCGGCACGACTGAACACAGTATCCTCATTGGGAGTTGCAAAGATACCTGGTTCATCGTGGAAGGCAAAAGGATCCATCAGCATCCGGTCTTCGTGCCTCCGGCTGTGAGATGATCCTTTGCCTATATTCTTCTTCAATTTCCCATGTCTGTCCCTTTTTCTTGAATATTTTTTAATCAACCTTTGCTTCTTTTTGGATCGTCCCTCATCACTGCTGGAGGACAAGGACTCTTCAACTCCTTCCTCATCCGAGGAGCTACTAGAAGACTCAGAGTCTGAGTCTGAACTCTCCACTGGTTTAGACCGGTGAGACTTTTTGGAGCTAGTATGAGTCTTCTTGGTACTCACATGAGTCTTCGAAGGCTCATGCTATCTAGGGTTGTCGGTATGATGAGCGACTGATGCTTTTGACTTCTCTTTAATGCCCATCTTAGCCTTCTCTGCCCTCAGAGCTTCTATCTCGCCCTTTAATCTATCACGCTCCTCGATGGTATATTCATCATTTTCACCCACCACTTCAAGCAAAGCTGGTGGTACTCCCGGGGCGTCCCGATCCATTCGGACTGATTTTTCCTGATGGTTTCGAATGCTTGATTCAGGAACCGTCGTGCTCCCACTGTGGTCGCCAATTTGGTGAGGTTTATTTTTGTCTGAGGGTATGTTTGTAATTTTTGCTTAGAGTTTTGTGGAATTTTGTAAGTATTTAATGTTTGAGTAGAGATTAGAGGGAGAATTAAGCAGCCTCGTTGTATTTAATTTTCATTACCCTCATTTAATGTTGGTGGTTTGGTATTTATACCCTTACATTTGGGCATTATGGGCTTTCGGGTCATGTTTAATGGACCCAGGTCAAGTTTAAGGACCCATGAGCTCTTAGTAGGAGAGCAGGCAGCTTAGTCAAGAAGTGATTAGGTTTTTAAGTACTTTAGTTCTTGTTCGAACAGTCCAATTGATGAGGTGTTCGAATTGCCCTGTCCGGTTAGGTGGTCTCTGTCTGAACTGTCCCTGTCCGTAGAGGTAACAGAATCCGGACTCATCATATATAATATTTTCAAGATTGACAAGTGTATATTTTGCATGCCTCACAGAACTTAATTCTTAATAGAACTTCATCTTCTTTCTTTCTCACACTTTTTCTTACTATATTTTATCTACAATTTTTGTTTCAGATTTAGATTTCATAAATCAAACATTTTGGTTTCGGCATATGCAAGGTAACTTTCCACTAAGTAATTTTGTTTATATTCTGGATTTTTTTTATGTTCATATTTGTGTTTTTTTACTTTCTTTTATATTGTTTATTTTAAAAACTGAATTCATATTCGTTCTTCTATTCTTCTTCTTTTTCTATTCATTAATTCAAAATAATCTTATTAGAGGTAAGTGTCTGTTTGTTTAGCTAATATGTGGGTTCTAATTTGTTTTCCTTCCTATCCTTATATTTAAATTAGCTGAGTTTGTAAGAATTTTTTTTATTGTTCAACGCATTTTTGGTGAGAAGAAAAATCCATTGGAAGAAGAATTAGGGCACGTTTGAAGTATGTTATTTTTAAATTTATATTAATAAAAATATTGTTTTTAATTAGATTAATATAAATTTCACATTAGATTCTTCCAAATAAAAAAAATTATTTTTAATAATAACATAAATTTTCAAAACAAATAATAATTAATACAAAATATTATATTTTTAATTTTTCATTAATAAAAAACTTATTTTTAATAAAGCATTGTAAACCTGTTTTACTGCTTTGTCCCCTCTATTAATATAGAAATTTTTAATCTTTTATCCTCTATTGATATAAATATTGTTAAGCCTTTCGCTATTTATTTGGACCAAAATATTAACCAGCCCAAAATCCATAATATTTATATAGCCTACAATATTTATATAGCCTACGATATTTATAGGTCAATAAGCAACTAAACGGTGCTTTTTTATCAACTGTTTTAAGGTGACAACATGCTTCATTTATTTAAGAAGAGAACTCAATAGAACTTTAACCTCCTGTCTTTCTCACGCTTTCTTTTACTAAATTTTATGTACAAATTTTGTTTCAGATTTAGATTTCATAAATCAAACATTTTGGTTTCGGCATATGCTCATATTCTTTTATGTTCATATTTATTTTTTGGCCAAAGCTATTTCCTCCATGTTATTTTTTATTTCCTCCATCTTTCAAACTTTCAAAAACACTAGTGACTTGTTTTTACCAAATTATCCTTATTTTTATTTCAAATTTATCACTAGATGTCATTTATCTAATAGATAGTCTTATATGAAAAAACACAGCATTAACCTAACTTTAATCCAAGATATATGATTCTACCTCTAAAATTAACCCTAAAACAAAGAACTTCAATTTTATTGAAGATTAATCATGGAAAATGAAGAAACCCAAACAAAGCCGGAGAACAGCACTCAATCGACAAACAGGATAATTTAAACTTGTTTTTACGTTTTACAACTTCGTAGCTTGAAAATACCTATTTCGAAACTTATTTTTTTCAGCTAAACCCGATTTTTACAGTTCTGAAAGAAAAACAACTGCTTCCGAGAGGGCCACTCGGAATCAGTTGCAAGTTTTTTTAAAAAAAGTGCAACTGATTCCGAGAGGGCCACTCGGAATCAGTTGCAAGTTTTCAAAAAAAATGTGCAATTGATTCCGAGAGGGCCACTCGGAATCAGTTGCAAGTTTTCAAAAAAAATGTGCAACTGATTCCGAGAGGGCCACTCGGAATCAGTTGCAAACTTTCTGTCCCATTAAAAACATCATTCGATAAACAAAAAACATCATCGGAATAACAAAAAACATCATCCGATAAACAAAAAACATAATTCGATTAAAAAAAACATCATCCGATAAAGAAGCAACAACATCCGATAAACTAGTATGATCATCCGATAAAATCTCGAAAAAAAATTATAGCATCAAGTATTCTGAAATTTTTTGTATGCATCGAGCATGTGATTCCGAGTGGGCAACTCGGAATCACATGCTCGATGCATTTAAAAAATTGCAGAAAATTTTTCCAAACCAAACCCTAATCGAAAATGAAAAAGCAAAGAAAAATGAAGAAATCCTACCTTTTCCAAGCCTTCTATCTTCTCTCTTCGAATGGTTTTGTGAAGAATGGGTTTTCTTCACCAAGCATCTCTCTTTTGTGAAGAATGAATTCTCTTCTCCAAGTTTTTTCCCTCTCTTCAATTGGTAAGGTACTGGTTTTGTTGTTTTGTGAAGAATGGATTTAGTTGTAGTTAATGTGTATAAGGGCAAATGTGTATTTTCCTTTATGGAGGAAATAACAACATGAAGATTTTTTCAAATTATGGGAGAAATAATAATTTTGATGGAGGAAATAGATTTAGCCTTATTTTTTTGCTTTCTTTTATTCTGTTGTTTGTTTTAAAAACCAAATTCATATTGGTTCTTTTATTTTTCTTTTTATTAATTTAAAATAATCTTATTAGGTAACCGTCTGTTTGTTTATGTAATCGTTGGGTTTTAAAAAAAATTCCTTCATATCATTCTATTTAAATTAGATTTTATTGCTTTAGTTTTTATAATTAAGAGTTTGTAAGAGATTTTTTTCATTGTTCACATTTGAGATATGTTATCTTTAAATTTATATTAATAAAAAAAATTAAAAAATTATTTTGCATCTGTCTTGCTCACTCATTTCTTTTACTAAATCCTTTCAAAATTCATTCAGTCTCTAAAGTAGTTTTGAACTTTTCGAAAATACTTTTGTTTATATTCTGAATTTTGTTTATGTTCATATTCGTTTTTTAGATCCTTTTATTTTAAAAACTAAATTCATATTGGTTCTTCTGATGATCTTTTCTTTTTCTATTATTGTATAGATTATTTTTCTTATTTGTTTTACAAAAATTATAAAAAAATTTATTAGTTCAAAAAATTCTTTGTTTATCTAATAAGTGGGTTTTATTTTTTAATTAATCTTATCCTGCTATTTTAATTAGATTTTATTGCTTGAGTTTTTGTAATTGAGTGTTTGTAAGAAACTGTTTTATTGTAAAAATATTTTTAACAATAACATAAATTTCCAAAAAAAAATAATGCAAAATATGATATTTTTAATTTTACATTAATAAAAAAACTTATTTTTAATAATAAAGCACAGTGAACAGTGAACCCTGTTTTACTATTTTGTCTCCTCTATTAATATAGAAATTTATGAATGCTTTATCCTCTATTGATATAAATATTGTTAAGCCATTCGCCATTTATATGGATCAAAATATTAACCAGCCCAAAATCCATAATATTTATATAGCCTGTGTGTACTTTTTATGAGTTTGCTTCAATATATAACCTATCTTCTTTTTAATTCTCATGTTAGCAAAAATGTTATTTCCTTACAAAATTGTGAGATTAATGAGAGAAATAGACGCCTTAGAAAAGGTATGTTCTTATACATACATAACGTTGTAATATATTGGTTTTAATAAACAATTATTCTTCTTTTTATTCTATTATCATAAATTAAAATCTAAATGTTAGAATACATCTTATCTCTAATTAATTGTGATATTTAAAAAAATAAGATTTTTTCTTTTGATTCTCGAAAAGAAGTAGTGGAAAGAAAGAAACTAAGACACAATATTTTTAAAAGAGAATAATAATAAAATTATGTTTAGATTTGAATTTTTTTATATGCTCCATAATTAAACTCTTCAAAACTAACCAAAGTGGATGAATGGAAAATATTGAGAAAAAAGACCCAAGCTTTTAGACAACAATTTTTTATTGCATGTTTATTTTAATGATGTTTACTATGAAATTTTAGATTTGAGTTTGAGTGATTTCGTTTTGGTTTTAATTGATGTTTTTGTTTTTCAATTGATTGCAGAAAGACGATAGAAACTCAAGTTTTAATTGATGTTTTTGTTTTTCAATTGATTGCAAATTTGGTAGAAATATGATAGAAATCAAGTTAAAGCAAAAATGACGGGATGAAGAGGTAAATATAAAATTGGTAAATATAAAATTGGATCTTTGTTTAATGATTTTTTTTTCTTTAATCCATGGTATGAATTGTTAGATTGTTTTTCTCTTCCTTCTTAATTTGAAAACAGTTACATAAAAATATTATTTTGGATATTATTATTTTTTAATTTTCAGTTATCATTCAAGCTCTTTCTTTTTATTAAGAGCACTTAAGCTTTCTAATATTTTTAATGATAGGCTTAATTTTATTTGAAGATAGGGTTTTTTTTAAATAATTGCTTTAGATTTTAATAGATATTTTTTAATTGTATAATTAAGTTAGTTAAATTAAATATGAAACTGATTAAAATTAGGAAATTATTGATTAAATGAAATAATCTAAGAATGAAAGAAAAACTTGATTTATATACAATATAAAAGATATTTAACTAATTTTTTTAAATTTGTTGAATCTTTTTGTCTTTTTATATTCATAGCATGTTTTTTATAAATTATTTATATTTAATCGTCATTAATAAATTATTATAACTTTTGTTGTTTGATATGTTTAATAGAACCTATCAATTTGTATCTCCGAATTTATTTTACTAAACGGCAACTTAGGAGGAAAAGAACAATAAAAGGATAAGTGACACGATTAAGGTATGCTTTTTTTCAATTTGATATGAAAGTTTTTGGGCTAGGCTAAAATGAGACCCCAAATCTTTATAGTGAGACCCTATATTCAAAAAATTTCTGAAATTGTGAAATTACCAAATTGCCCCCACATATAAAAACACTAATTTTTCCACCCACTCACTTCTCTCTCTTTTCCTCCTCTTTTTCCTACCAAAACTCTCTCCAAAATTCAAACAAACACCCAGAAATATTAATTTCCGCAAACACCCACAAACATTTAATACACATTAATTATATAAAGTTAAACCCAACTACTCCGAGCATGGATTTAAGCGACTTAAATGACGATTGGAGCTGCAACGCTGATGATTTTCTTTCGTCGGAGGAGGAGCCGCTTACTGATCACTTGGAGAGCGTTGCGGAGGTAAAAATCAAGTTTTTTTCAACACAGAACAAATTTTCGCAAGTTCGTGCCTTCAAATGTACACTTCCACGCAAGAACATGCGTGGAAGATGACAAAACTTCGCATGAACATGCGAAGATTTGGCGAAATCTTTGCATAAAAATTCGAATATTTGGCAAAATTGGTTTTACATGCCTTTTTGGTTAAATTTTGGGTTCTTCTTGGTTTTACATGTTTTTTTGGTTCAATATTGGGTTTGTCTTGGTTTTACATGCCTTTTTTTTGTTGAATATTGGGTTTGTCTTTATTATTTGACTAGTAAATACATGTTTGTGTTTGGGTAGGAAGCGCCCGAAGCACCATGTCACATGGCGGATTATAGTCAAATATTTAAGACGGATAAATTCTTAACCAAGGCGGAATTGATCGAATGGGTTGACAAAGAGAGCAAGAGTATAGGGTTTATTGTCGTGGTAGATAAAGATGACGATGGTAGTAAAAACGGCAAAACACCGCGGTTATATTTTAAGTGCGAGAGGCACGGTGTTTACAAGCCGAGGCCTAAACCGGGGATTGTGAAGAAACGACGAGATTGTTCATCCAAAAAATGCGGATGTCCGTTCATGCCTAGGGGCAATCCGGTGTTAGAAGAACCCGGCTATTGGAAATTGGTAGTTATAATTGGAAAACACAACCACCAACCCTTCTTGCATTTGGATGGTCATTCACGGGCCGCGAGGTTAAAGGCGGAAGAGGAGGAGTATGTTCGCAAACTCACAACAATCGGTTCTCGGCCAAGAGATATATACCGTGGATTGAAGCTAAGAGATCCGGAAAATGTATCTAGTATGCGTACCATCTACAACATGCGGCACAAACACAAATTGGTTGATAAAGCGGGCAAATCCCAAATGCAATACTTGTTTGGTAAGTTAAAGGAGCACGAGTACTATGTTTGGGAGCGCACAAACAAAGAAACCGACGAAATCCTAGAATTGTTTTTCGCACATCCCACGAGCATCGATTTGTTGCGCACTTTTCCTCAAGTGCTTATAATGGATAGCACGTACAAGACTACAAGGTATAAACTTCCTTTGCTAGAAATAGTTGGCCAAACTTCGACGAAAAAGACCTTTTGTATAGCTTTTGTTTTTATGAGCTCGGAGAAAGAAGAGAACTACACGTGGGCAATGAGCGTTCTAAGGAGAGTGATGGTGAACAACATGTGCGCATTACCAAATATTATCGTCACGGATAGGGAGTTGGCTTTAATGAACGCTATCGATGAGGTATTCCTGGATGCAACTCATTTGTTATGCACTTGGCATATAAACATGAACATTTGCTCATACTCTAAGAAAGTGTTGCCCAAAGCGGACATGGGGGAGGAGTTCTTAGAGTTTTATGTCGCGGTTCAACATTCGGCGACGATCGAAGAGTATAAAAAAAACCTTACCGACCTTCACAAAGCCTACGCATATTGTCCTAAGGTTCTCGAGTACTTGATGAAACAATGGATAGACCCTTACGGACACAAATTCCTTAATGTCTACACTAACAAGATTAAACATTTGGGGAACCACACTAGCAACCGGTGAGTTATATTATCATATTTTTACATTACTATGTTTAACTAGTTGTTAGACTTGTAATTAATCTAAGTTTATGGTTTAGGGCGGAGAGTGCTCACTCTAGTCTAAAACGGGCTATCGGCACAAGCCTATGCACTTTTGAGCAATTTTGGGATAAAGTTCATGCGTTGCTTCGCATTCAACACTCTACCATCTTCGAAACGTTCGAACGGAGTTTGTTTCGTCCTAGACAAGCATCTAGGGGAGCTATCTTTCGCGACATCAAAGGTAAGCTTTCATGTACGGCCATTCAAATATTAGAAGAAACTATTAGAAAGGCCGGGGATTTGTGGTTCACTCCCGC
The DNA here is from genome assembly GCA_036936605.1 of Limnanthes douglasii subsp. nivea. NCBI lineage: Eukaryota > Viridiplantae > Streptophyta > Magnoliopsida > Brassicales > Limnanthaceae > Limnanthes > Limnanthes douglasii. The sequence goes on from JAUPFV010000005.1 coordinate 170,446,314, forward strand.
AAAGTGTGGTTGTGTAATTAGGACAACACGCAATTTTCCTTGTGCGTGTGAGTGTGATGTGATCGCGAAAGAAGGTCGGTCGATTCAAACGAGTGAATGTGATGTTTATTGGAGTACTTTAGCGATCAAGCCTAGGGAAAACGTTGGTACCGAAGATGAGCTTACAAGAAAGCTATCCTTAATTGATAGTACCATACGCGGTTACGGTCCACAAGTGCAAGATCACATCATAAATAAGATGATGCAAATCCTAGATCCCGCTACAAGCCATGTGTTGGAACCTAAGGAACCGGTTGTCACGAAAGGTCGGAAAAAAGCCGGTGTCGACAAGTCAACTAAGCGGAACCCATCCGGGTTTGAATACCCTAGTGTAGGCGCTAGTAGTACTCCCGCCACGATAGGTAGCACGGCCGTGTCGGCGGTTAAGGCATTTATAATACGCAAATGCAAAGATAAAGCACCACCACCGAAAAAAGAGAAAGCGACTCGATCTAGAAAATCGAATAAAGGAAAAGGATTGAGCGCCTACGGGAGTTGTTTTCCCGAGTACTTGCACGAGTACTTAGCTACCGTTGAAGACGTTGCTCCGGACGGTAATTGCGGATTTAGGGCGGTAGCTTTGACGATTAAAGGCAATGCGGACGCATGGGAGGAAGTGAGAAGGGATTTGATGTTTGAACTTTCAAGTCAACGTGATCTTTGGGAAAGGGTTTTTGACGGTGGAGAACGTGTTGACAATCTATTGTGGAGATTGGATTGTTTCAAAATGTACGAGAGCGGAACTAGGCACTGGATGACATTACCCGACTATGGGTTGGTGATAGCCACCCGGTATCAATGTATAGTATACCATGTCTCTCTCCAACTATCATACACGTATCTTCCTTTGCGTGGTGTGCCTCCAAGATCATGTCCTATTGTCGAAGTTGGCATTGGTTTCGTCCACGGTAATCATTTCGTGAAAGTAAGTAAACTAGTACATTCTTGATACTTAGATTTCATTTTATCAAATAATCTGCGACGTATCTAATGTTTCTATATAATTGAAATTTTCAGATTGTATTAGACGGACCGTTGCCGGATATATACCCAATGTGGTTTGCGTTCCGCACTTGCGCTGAAGTTACAAATTGGGCCATACCAATAGGCGCACGTCTCAACAAGTATCACCAAATTAAACCAGCACAACCTCCGACATTAAACGATGGGGATCATGAATGCTACGATTTGACCGGGGATGCATAATGCTTTGTTGTATTGTAATATTTTGTGTTACTTCTTTTTTTTTAATCCTTTCGAGACACATTTCGCCACCTCCTACTACTAGACTTGTGTTGTTTTGCTTGATAATAATTATGACTTTTACTTGTGCTTTGTAGATGTTCCAGCAAAAAAATTGTTTTTTAAGCGGCCGTATGATTTTTTTTACCAAAACAGAGCCTTAATAGGTACCCTTTGGCCATGATTTTTGGTGGAAGGCCAAAAATATTTTTTTTTAATTTTTGATTTTCAACCTCAAATGTTGTTAAAACCATGTTTTGAAACAATTGGCAAGCATGAAAGTTCCAAAAAAAATTTAAACATTCCCCAAAGCCCTTATTTCATTTCTGGGCAGTGCCTTTTTTGGCACACGTATTCAAATAACTGAAGACAAATGACAGGTGGGCTAACCCTCTTTTAACATCTCACACTTAGATTTATGGAGTCGGATAGTTCATTCCGCTCCCGACCTTATAATCATCGGAATCATAACTTCCTTCGGGGGTTGAACACGTTTCAACGGCGCTTGCAATTGCGTCGGCCATTTCTTGCTCCCTTTGCTGCGTCGCATGTGACACCATATCCGGCGTAACTGGACCGTGGGAGCCCATGTTGAGCAATTTTGGGATAAAGTTCATGCGTTGCTTCGCATTCAACACTCTACCATCTTCGAAACGTTCGAACGGAGTTTGTTTCGTCCTAGACAAGCATCTAGGGGAGCTATCTTTCGCGACATCAAAGGTAAGCTTTCATGTACGGCCATTCAAATATTAGAAGAAACTATTAGAAAGGCCGGGGATTTGTGGTTCACTCCCGCAAAGTGTGGTTGTGTAATTAGGACAACACGCAATTTTCCTTGTGCGTGTGAGTGTGATGTGATCGCGAAAGAAGGTCGGTCGATTCAAACGAGTGAATGTGATGTTTATTGGAGTACTTTAGCGATCAAGCCTAGGGAAAACGTTGGTACCGAAGATGAGCTTACAAGAAAGCTATCCTTAATTGATAGTACCATACGCGGTTACGGTCCACAAGTGCAAGATCACATCATAAATAAGATGATGCAAATCCTAGATCCCGCTACAAGCCATGTGTTGGAACCTAAGGAACCGGTTGTCACGAAAGGTCGGAAAAAAGCCGGTGTCGACAAGTCAACTAAGCGGAACCCATCCGGGTTTGAATACCCTAGTGTAGGCGCTAGTAGTACTCCCGCCACGATAGGTAGCACGGCCGTGTCGGCGGTTAAGGCATTTATAATACGCAAATGCAAAGATAAAGCACCACCACCGAAAAAAGAGAAAGCGACTCGATCTAGAAAATCGAATAAAGGAAAAGGATTGAGCGCCTACGGGAGTTGTTTTCCCGAGTACTTGCACGAGTACTTAGCTACCGTTGAAGACGTTGCTCCGGACGGTAATTGCGGATTTAGGGCGGTAGCTTTGACGATTAAAGGCAATGCGGACGCATGGGAGGAAGTGAGAAGGGATTTGATGTTTGAACTTTCAAGTCAACGTGATCTTTGGGAAAGGGTTTTTGACGGTGGAGAACGTGTTGACAATCTATTGTGGAGATTGGATTGTTTCAAAATGTACGAGAGCGGAACTAGGCACTGGATGACATTACCCGACTATGGGTTGGTGATAGCCACCCGGTATCAATGTATAGTATACCATGTCTCTCTCCAACTATCATACACGTATCTTCCTTTGCGTGGTGTGCCTCCAAGATCATGTCCTATTGTCGAAGTTGGCATTGGTTTCGTCCACGGTAATCATTTCGTGAAAGTAAGTAAACTAGTACATTCTTGATACTTAGATTTCATTTTATCAAATAATCTGCGACGTATCTAATGTTTCTATATAATTGAAATTTTCAGATTGTATTAGACGGACCGTTGCCGGATATATACCCAATGTGGTTTGCGTTCCGCACTTGCGCTGAAGTTACAAATTGGGCCATACCAATAGGCGCACGTCTCAACAAGTATCACCAAATTAAACCAGCACAACCTCCGACATTAAACGATGGGGATCATGAATGCTACGATTTGACCGGGGATGCATAATGCTTTGTTGTATTGTAATATTTTGTGTTACTTCTTTTTTTTTAATCCTTTCGAGACACATTTCGCCACCTCCTACTACTAGACTTGTGTTGTTTTGCTTGATAATAATTATGACTTTTACTTGTGCTTTGTAGATGTTCCAGCAAAAAAATTGTTTTTTAAGCGGCCGTATGATTTTTTTTACCAAAACAGAGCCTTAATAGGTACCCTTTGGCCATGATTTTTGGTGGAAGGCCAAAAATATTTTTTTTTAATTTTTGATTTTCAACCTCAAATGTTGTTAAAACCATGTTTTGAAACAATTGGCAAGCATGAAAGTTCCAAAAAAAATTTAAACATTCCCCAAAGCCCTTATTTCATTTCTGGGCAGTGCCTTTTTTGGCACACGTATTCAAATAACTGAAGACAAATGACAGGTGGGCTAACCCTCTTTTAACATCTCACACTTAGATTTATGGAGTCGGATAGTTCATTCCGCTCCCGACCTTATAATCATCGGAATCATAACTTCCTTCGGGGGTTGAACACGTTTCAACGGCGCTTGCAATTGCGTCGGCCATTTCTTGCTCCCTTTGCTGCGTCGCATGTGACACCATATCCGGCGTAACTGGACCGTGGGAGCCCATGTTGAATACGTATTGGACATGTAAACGGGTCTCGTAATCCAATGACTCAATCTGCACAGTCCTTGGCTTAAGATAAGCTAACCTTTCGAACACTTCTTCGCGTCTGCGTGGTCGGGGCATCATACATCCTGGACACGATGCCTCCCTACCGTGGTTGAAGAACATCCTGCACAAAACCGCATCGATGAAACCAAGAATCTCCTCTTGCATCGTACATCTGACGAAGTCAAATGCGACCAAGAGGCTTGCATCTTCGTGCACGCTCCACTCTGAATCACCCATTGTTGTAACTTAAGATATTTTGTTTCATAGTCAAATTATAGTATTTATAGACTCGAAGTCGGTGTGTCAGTTCTAAAAAAAATAAGCGGGAAGCGAGGTTTTTGTTCCCGCGTTAATTAACTAGCGGAAAAGTATGGGCAGGAAGGGCATTAAACGCGGGTGTTTATGGCGGCAATATTTTCACGTGTCTCGTTATAGTGAGACGTCTAATAATGGAAGTTGCGCTATAATGAGACCCCTATTACTGCACTGCTGCATTTGTGTAATTTTTTTAATGTAAACCTTGGGTTGTTTTAAGAATGATAAATTGGATAGACTGGATACATTGGATACAAGAAAATGAAAACAAAATAAAACGGGCAGTCAAATAAGAAACAGTACTACATGGTAAACGTAAAATACAAACCATTCAAACATTAACTTAAACAAACAGTACAGAAACTCCAATAAGCAAACAAATAAAAACATAAGTAATGCCGATTAGTCGAAGTCGTATCCCAAGTTATCGTCAGAGTCAGTCCCCTCTTCCCTTTCAGCAATCCTTTTCTCAAGATACAGAACCATGTCACTAGTGATGTAATCTACCACAGTCATGTTCCATACGGCGGCCGCTTCTTGCTTAATTTTAAATGGTTGGAAAAGCAAACGATCCATTGGTTTGCAATTAATGTACCTCTGTTTGATTTGTTCACAGTTACGCACAGCAAAATCTTCAGTTCCTAAGCGGCCGTAGTTGTAGTACATGTTACACAAGACTAGCTCGAAAAACGCATCGCTACTATCTTCGCCCAACTCACGCACGACAAGTTTCACTGCCTGAAGCAAATGGTAGTCTTCATGAGGGGTAAACTCCATTTTTGCACTGTTTATGTTTGAGGAGTGATAAGCATCCGCTTATAAGCTCGTGGATGTTTGGGCGGGAAGTGCAATAAATGCGTGTGTGTTTTGCGGCAATATTTTCAAGTGTCTCGTTATAGCGATACGTCTAATAATGGAACTTACGCTATAATGAGACCCCTATCTTAAAAGTGTTAGGTGTCGCACAATCATTCGTCAACATGGATTACGCTATCCTTATCTTACAAGTGTTTATAATTGATACAAGGTTCAAAAAGACGTTTTATAGGCAGTAACAATTATAGCAAATATAACAATTGCAAAATATGTGCCCATGGACTGAGTTGGAAGATCAATATCTGATGATGGCAGCTGCTGAAGTTGGTAACCTTAACATGATGAAGGGGGGTAATAAGTACTGGTGGGCATTGCTATGCAAGATGTACTTTCTGTATGGAAGGGATGGTGTTCAGCCGCCAAAAATTTCTAGGCGTGTCGATGAGGTGAAAGCTAGGTGGTCTAGCTTAGTGACATTCAGTCAACATCCAGTTTCTAGCCTCACCGAATTGGAACGTCGTGTTGCGTGTAACCGGTTCAACTGTCAACCCACGGATTTTTTAACAGAGGATCAGCTAGATTCGGTCCGCGCTGTCATTATTGACATCCGCCTAGACGAAATGCGTGACTAACAAGAATGCGAAAGATCTTTGGAGTCTATGTTTTACAATGGGTTTACGTTATCTTTGATATTTTCGTTTGAGTTTATGTTTACGTGTCTGATTCGGTTTATGTTCGAGTTTGTGTTGTTGTTGGTGTTAAAAACAAATTTGGGGTTTATGTTTCAGTTTATGTTGCATTTGTTTTGCATTCAGATACGTACCCCTAAACTTGGAGTTTCAAAGCTGGAGTTTGAACAAACATTCGAAAGTTATATCAAAAAAATGTAACAAATTAACATAACACATAATTAAAGATCGAACAAGTAGCACATCACAAAAAATAATCCGGTCAAAAATAAACATCACATATAAATTCTAAAACTGTCAACAAAAAAAACATAAATGATAATCAGTCTCTGTACTCGTGAGATATGCGGTATATCTCATCCAAAGGATCCCGAAAGCTATCAAAAGTAACGCCGGGGTGTCTACGGTCGTACTCCTCCATCTCCAGTATGCGCGAAGTCAGCTCGTGTAGTGTGGTCGCATGTGTGTGTGGTGTAGGGTTCACCCCAATCTCCGCATCATCTCTGTCAGCCTCTGGATCAGATATGATGTACCATAAGTTCCTCGTAACCCACGAGGAGTAGACCACAGTGGTACCATCCTCCTGACCAGGAACATACGTCGCACCCCTCAGACTCTCGTGAATACAGTGTGACTCCCAGTTATCCCAACTGAATGCATCCCAGAGGTATAGGGTGTTCGCACGACGATGCCTAGTGGAACCGGTGAGAAGAGGACGCAATGGACCAGGAACCTGTATTTGAAACAATAAGGCTAAACTATGTACCACACATGCGCAATACAAACAATATTAATATTTAGAGTTACAAAATATTACCTGCTGAACGCGACCAAACTGTCTAGCCACCCGCAGCGGATAGTACGCCTCGACAATGTCCGCCGCCTTCAGCGTCGCATCTATCCAGGCTATATCAGCGCTACCTCGAGCAGTCCGCATGATCGTATACGGCGTGAATGATACCTGTAAAATATTAACATACCATTTATCATTACCAACTTAAATTATATATACGATAATTGAAATGAAACTGATTACAACTTACATCCTGCTCGGTGAAGCTATCCAGACAAACTCTAATACCCTCTCGAGCCTCCTAGCTCTGTCGAAACTTAGCAGGCGCATGAAGGCATATAGTAGGGCGTGCGCTACTATACCTCGGGTACTGATGAACTGCAAACGCCGAGAAATGGTCGTAAATCCACGTCTCTAACATGGCCAAAAAACCAGATATACCCGAAGTAGAGTGTAGGCAACCTCTGCCTAGCTGGTAGTAGAGCTGCGCCAGTATCATCTGCCCCCAGTTATACCTCGCGGAGCTGGTGTAATCGTCGATGAACTGCAAGTAGTCGAGGCTAATGTTGTTGCCCGACTTGTTGGCCAAAATGGTACAGCCAAAGAAGTGCAACAAATAGCCCCTCGTAGCTCTCTTAGCATCGACATCAGTGATCTCCTCATCGTAATACTAATGGGTGCAGAATCTCCTCTTCAGCCATGCAAGGCGCACATGCCTCTTACCGCTGCCCTTGTTCTCCTTTATCTCCTCCTCAAGCTCCGCAGCGCTGCACCCAAGTAAGCGAGCGTATCTCGCAGAACGCTCATCAGCAGAGGGGTACTCATATATCTCACAGCTGTGACCGACAACTGAGAGCCCTGTTATCATGTGGACGTCATCCAGGGTGACGGTCATCTCCCCGAACGAGAAGTGGAAAGTGTTCGTCTCGGGATGTCATCTCTCAAGGAAGCCCTCAATCAAGTGGATGTTAGTAGACCACTTACCCAAGGCCTCGACCAAGGGCCAGAAACAGGTGCTCCTAACCTCTGCGAGTACCTTATGCTGCCGGGATTTCAAGTCCCAGCTACTGTGTGTGTGGTACATCACATAACAGCGTAGTGACTGTCGGGCCTGCATGCATTAAAAACATACAATATATATAAACATGTATGCAATCTAAAACTTAAGATAATCCAATAACCAACATGTTCAATATATATAAAGTATAACAACTAAGATAAAACAATAAGCAATAACCAACAAATACAATGCAGTAGTGAGTGTTAAAAATTAAAACCTAAACTCGTCATAACATATAAACTCATTGTAACCTAAACTAATAAAGTTTATAACACAAACCTAATTTCAGTAACATATAAATTCTTAACATATAAATTCAGTACATTTATAACACAAACCCAATACCAAATTGAAATCCAATACCAAATCCAATGCAGGTAATATTCAACAGACAGTGTTAAAAATTAAAACCTAAAGTCATTCTAACATATAAATGAATTCTAACCTAACCTAAACTAAACCAATATAAAATCTAATCCAAAAACATATAAATTGATTCTAACCTAAACTAATAAAATTTCTAACTCAAACCAATAATAATAATAATAACTTTAAAAAGTAAATTAAAACAATAAAACTTACATCGCCTCTGAAGACGCTGTATGCCTCGTGCTCTCTATACGCATGAAACGTAGAGTATAGGTCTACAACGTGACCATTGTATCCACGGAAGCGCTGCTCCGCAGATAGGCGACGCTGCACAGGTGGGCGCTGAACTGCCTGTAAGGTCCCTCTCGTACGGACCCGGACACTCCGAGAAGTCTCACCGCGAGCGGCCTCCTCAGTCTCCTGATCTGTGTCGTAGTCTCTAGCGGTAACTGAAGGACGTGGGCGAGGAGGCATACTGCACAAGACAAAACCAAACAATTAGAAGAGTTCAAACTTTTAAAAAAAAATCATGAAATTGCAAAAATTCGGAATTTAATTCGTGGATTTTGGAAAATCCACGCAATAAATTGCGAGAATTCGCCATAATCCACAAGACTGTGGATTCGGTAAATCCACGCACGAACATGCGTGGATTTTCCTGTTCGAGAATGCAGCCCCCCCAATCCCAGATCTGCCCGAAATCAGTCCTAAAACTATAATCCAACACCCTAAACGGTCCTAATCTCCTAACTAACAACATACATGGCCTTAAAATCAAACAAATCAACACCAAATACATAAAAATCGAATTTCTCTACCCGAATGGAAAAGACTAAATATCACTAGAAATAAGAATGTAAAATGGAAAAAAAAAGCACCATGAAGTGTAGAATCCATACCTTAACAGCTTCGTGGAGTTGGATTTCAAAAAAAGTCGCCGGAAAAAAATTTGGTTTTTGGAGGTAGAGAGAGTTAGGGTTTCGGGGGAGAAGAAAGGAGAAGAAATCTGATTTTTAGCTATTTATATCGATGGCATTTTTGTAATTAATGGGGGTCTCACTATAACCAACCCGGTCTCACTATAACCGGGTCTCACTATAACCGGGTCTCACTATAAAGATTTTGGGTCTCATTTTAGCCTAGCCCAAAGTTTTTTAATAAAGAAAATAAATGCATTTGATAGACGTAAAAACGGTCACTAAAAAAGAAATAAGTTTATCAATTTAATGTATTCATTTTTGTTCAATTTAAAGTATCTATTTTTTAACCTGGAGTTTTGTTGATATGGACTATTGGGTTCTTCAAGAATGGTTTTTGCTCTTCATCACAATTTGTGAGTCAGATGGTTACCAAAACTAAAACTAAGGTATGAATCTAGGTGTTAGATTATGGTCTTTCTTTTATCTTTTATAGCATCCAGGTTTATATTTTTTTTGTTAGATTTTGTTATCATGTGTTATAGATGATACCTTTTGAGATTTGAGGAGTTGAAGGAATATACGTGGATCAAATGGTTGCTAAACCTTAGATATGCATCTAGGTTTATATTATTTATTACGAGGTTTTAGTAGTTCTTTTTATTGTGTGTTGTAATTGTTTTTGAAAGTACCAACTGATGATGTGCCTAGGGTTCAAAAGAGACAAGACACAAGGAGGATTTATCTCCTCCGAACCGTTCTATACTCCGATCACCAAAATAAAGAAGAAGAAGAGAGGACAAAGTAAGGGTCTTATCAAAGATGGAATCACCGAATAAAGAAGAAGAAAATAGGACAAAGTAAGGGTCTTATCAAAGATGGGGTCTATCGGGGTAGAGCATGATTCGGATACTCTTCCCTGTCCGCCTTGCTTTTCAACGGATGTGTGATCCTTGAGGATGGAAAAGTGTTAAAAAACAAAGAGAGAAGTAGCCGCAGGAGGCGGCTAGGATTTTGTGTTTATTAGAGAAAATTCCCTTTTGTATTGAACTGTTTTTTATTGAATCAAATCATTACAAGTTACGCTTGTTTCACTAGCAATGGTAATAAGGCTCTCAATATATAGAGAACTTAGAGGCTTATACAAGGAAACTTAATACACTGATTTATAGGAAGAAGATTAAGGACAGTATGTGAAATCCCAAATTATAGTGGTCAATGGTTGACCCCAATTATTACTCCATGAATCCAGCTTTCCAAATTTAGTCGAATATTCTAACACTCCCCCTCAAGTTGTGTAGTGGGATCACCAATACCCGACTTGAATAAAACTGATTTGAATGTTCTTGCAGCAACCGTTTTTGTCATGATGTCTGCCAGTTGGTCTTTAGATCTAACAAACGGAAGTTCGACTGTCACATCTTCAATCTTTTCTATTATGAAGTGCCTATCTATTTCAACGTGCTTTGTTCTATCGTGATGTACCAGATCTCTGAAATTTTAATCGGAACTTTATTATCACACATTAACTGAGTTGGACACTTCAAAGGGGATCCGATTTCTTTCATTATCTTCTTTAACCAAAGTATCTCGGTAATCCCCTTAACGATTCCTCTAAATTCTGATTCAGCACTTAACAGTGAAACTAATTTATGTTTCTTACTCCTCCAAGTCACCAAGTTACCTCTAAGAAGAGTAAAGTAGCCAGCAGTTGATCGCTTGTCGTTAGGATTCCTTCCCCAATCAGCATCTGTGAATACTTCAACATCAAGGTGTCCATTTTTCTTAAAAATTATGCCTCTTCCTGGTGTGCCTTTGAGATATCGAATAATCCTCATTACTGCCTCCATATGGTGTTCCTGAGGATGATGCGTGAACTGGCTAACTACTACCACCGCGTATGCAATGTCGGGTCGAGTGTGAGCCAGGTAAATCAATTTTCCCACCAACCTTTAGTACCTTTCTTTACTCGCTGGTCTGGCCCCTTCAATTATCTTTAGTTTGTGATTCACAACCATAGGAGTGTCATTTGGTTTGCAATCCACCATGCCAACTTCAGCTAATAAATCCAATATATAGTTCCGTTGGGAGATATAAATCCCTCCTCTTGACCTAAGAACCTCGATTTCTAGGAAATACTTCAATCCCCCAAGGTCTTTCATTTCGAACTCCTTGAAGAGGTTTTTCCTAAGAGAGCTAATTTCTTCTTCGACATTCCCCGTTATAATCATATCGTCGACATATATTATAAGACAAGTGACTAATTCTCCTTTCTTTTTTTAAAATAAGATATGATCCTTATTACGCTGTTCGTAGCTATACTGCTTCATTGCCATTGTAAATCTCCCAAACCAAGCACGAGGAGACTGTTTGAGCCCATATAATGCCTTTTTCAGTTTACATACCTCATTTTCTTGAAAACCATCAGAGAACCCTGGTGGGGGTTCCATATATACCTCTTCTTCCAAGTCTCCATGTAAAAAAAAGAATTATTTACATCAAATTGATGAAGAGGCCAATCTTTATTCGCGACTATTGAAAGTAAAACTCTGATAGTGTCAATCTTTGCAACCGGAGAGATCGTTTCAGAGTAGTCCATACCATATGTTTATGTATATCCTTTGGTAACTAATCTTGCCTTGTGTCGCTCAATGGTGCCATCGAATTTATATTTTATATAAAACACCCATCTACACCCGACTGCTTTCTTCCCTTGTGGTAACACACAATTCTCTCATGTACCATTCCTTTTTAGAGCTTCTATTTTGGTATTCATTTCCTCATGACATTCAGTCATCTTCTTAGCTTCTTGAGTTGTTTTAGGGATTTGTTCAGAGAGAATAGTAGCTGAAAACGCCTTTGCAATCTTCGTCATTCCTTTCCCTAGTCCGTTTTTACCGGATATGTAGAAGCACGAGGAACGTGTACCGATGAATACCGGTCAGGAGGAACCCCTTCTATTTTTTCTTGTGGGAAGAACCAGAGTTTGAGTTTCAACAAATGAACTTCCTGAAATGTCATGATCAGTAGCATTTTGTGAGTTATGATATTGTAAAGTGTTTACCTCTTGATGGACACTTTCTTCGGCTGATTTGCTGGTAGTATTCATGCCATTTGTTTCTTGTTGGACATTGTCTTCGGGAGAATCATTGGTGGTAAGGACTGCCTCGTCAGTCTCTTTTATGTTGGAAGAGGCGTGTTCGGTGGCGCCATCGACCGACTCTGTCGACACATCCTCAAAGTAACTTTCATATAGCAACCAGTCGAGTGATTAACTTACTTTCTCCCCTGAGCACGAGATTGGTGGTCAAAAATATAATCGTATTCTAAGAAGTCACAGTCCATGGTGACATGGATTCGACGAGTAACCGGATTGTAACACCGATAACCCATTTGATGGACATTGTAGCCAACGAATACACACTTTTCAGCACACAGATTAAGTTTGTTTCGACTAGTTTTAGGGATATGAACAAACACCGAACAACCAAAGACACGAGGTGGTAAGGTCATAACAGATGGAATTGTAACTTGGGTGGCAAGCACAAATGGAGTTTTATTTCCTAGACATCGGGTTGGTAGACTATTTGCAAGATACGTGGCTGTAGCAAGAGCTTCTGGCCAAAGAGAATGAGGAACTCTAGATTCAATCATAATAGCACGAGTTTTTTCAAGTAAAGTACGATTTTTTCGTTCTGAAGTACCGTTTTGTTGAGGTGTGTTTGGACAAGCGGTTTGATGGATAAGACCATTTGTTTTGAAAAAATTATGCATTCTTTGGTTGACAAACTCTGTTCCATTACCAGAACGAAAAATCTGTATCTGTTTCTCAAATTGAGTCAAAATCATTTTGTAAAAATAAACAAATATTTCTGGTACTTCCGATTTATGTTTCATGAAGTATATCCAAGTCATTCTTGAGAAATCATCCACAAATAAAACAAAGTATCTGATTTGATTGTTAGTGGAATTTGGTGTTGGACCCCAAACATCATAATGGATTAGCGAAAAAGCATAATCAACTCTAGTATTACTTTGATTAAATGAGACCCTACGATTTTTTACAAGAATGCAGGTTTCACATTTCTCATGAATGGAATTATTCAAAAAAGACTAGGAAACAAACTTTTAAGATAGCTAAAAGAAGGATGACCAAGTCGTCGGTGCCATAACCAAAGTTGTTTTTCGGTTGTTCCGTGAGCGAGCATGGCATGTCCCTTATGAACTACCTCATCAACATAATAGAGACCTCCTTGTTCAGTACCACGCCCAATGATCTCCTTCGTACGAATGTCCTGTAAAATGCAAAAAATGGATACATAAGAACCACACAGTTGAGTTGTTTTTTCACTTGACTAACAGATAATAACTTTAAGGATAGTGAAGGAATGTATAGGCAGTTTTTAATTTCCATTTTTTCCGAAAAAATAATTAAACCTCTCGCTTTGACTTCACAAATTTCTCCACTGGCAATCTCAATATGGGACTTCTTTGGAGATGACATGTCACCAAAGTCTTAAGGATCATAAGACATGGTGTATGTAGCCCTCGCAATCAAAAATCCAATTCATTGATTTCTCAAACCCTTTACCTCCAAGTTTTTCATAGGAGTTCGCTGTCATTCCTCCAAAACCAGTGCCACTTTCTTGCTCATTTTTAGTCGGATCTTCACCGCCACTTGTAGACGAAGCCCGTTTGACATTAGATCTAAAACGCTGGTTATTTTTCTCCTTATGACTGTCCTCCCACCATTCTGGATAGCCACCCAGCTGGAAACGTGTCTCTTTAGTATGTTTCTTCATCCCACAATGAGTGCAATACAACTTGGTTTATCTTCTTTCTCTTTGGATCGGAATTTAAACCTCTGTGCATAATATTTAGCAGCCAAACCCATTTCAATTTCAATCGAGTCACTATCAGAAAAACTTGATTTTAGTATATTAAACGTGGCTACTTCCCTTCGTATTGTAGCATATGTTGTTTCCACGGAAGGAAGAGGATCATTTGTCAGGATATCTCTCTTGATTGTTCCCACCTTGGATATGTGTTGTCAGTTTTGGATGGAGGTGTCGGTTCCCCTGTAATGTGAGAACCTCTCCCCTTTCCCCCAATTGCTTTCTTCATCAGGTTTGCCCATAGGGCATAGTTGTCACCACCGATTTTAATCCCTAGGAATAAATTCTCGGGGTTAGTTGTTTGTTGTTGTGTTCCGAGACCATTTCTCAGAATGGCAGCAATCTGCATTTTTAATTCATCAGGGATTTGACTGACCACGACTTCATTGCTAGCCATCTTTGTTGAGGATGTTTAGAATTCCCAGAATCACGTGCTCTGATACCATGTTAAAAAACAAAGAGAGAAGTAACCGCATGAGGAGGCTATGGTTTTGTGTTTATTAGAGAAAATTCCTTTTTGTATTGAATTGTTTTTTATTGAATCAAAGCATTACAAGTTGCGCTTGTTTCACTAGCAATGGTAATAAGGCTCTCAATATATAGAGAACTTAGAGGCCTATACAAGGAAACTTAATACACTGATTTACAGGGAGAAGATTAAGGACATTATGTGAAATCCCAAATTATAGTGGTCAATAGTTGACCCCAATTATTACTCCATGAATCCAGCTTTCCAAATTTAGTTGAATATTCTAACAAAAAGTAATGTTTCATGAAGAAATCGAACAACTAAAAGAAGAAATGCAATAAAACATTCAGAAATGGAAACTATAGATATGCTTCTCGAGCAGTGGCAAAAAGAGGGAATCTCGCATTTGGAAATTGTTGAAAGAATTTGGAAGTGCCTTCTTTATGTAACACGTGAACCTTGCATTATGCGTACAGCAACTTTGTCAATTATTGGCATCAAGAAAATATACTATGGTTGTGCAAAAGATAAGTTTGGAGGATGCGGATCGATATTATCACTGCATTCAAGTGCTTTGGCCCCTTACATTAGCGGTGAAGTTTTGCAAGGACAAGGTTGTGTTGGAGGAACAATGGCATCAGACGAAAATGCTCTTACAAACTTTCTATGAACAAGGGAAAACTAATTCTTCAAAGCCTCACCGGCCTCTTATTCAGCACTAAAAGGTTGCTCATTCATGAGTAGGACTTATGGTATTATACTAACATTGTGATATAGATGGTGTTTTGTAAAAAAGATATTATTCCCGTAAACTTCTCAATCAGCACCATATATATCCCTTTCCTATAATTAGGGGAAAAAATTATTTGTGTTTATGTAATTCTGAACTATTTTTCTAAATATATATTCGTCATATCTAGATATGATATAATGTTTTGGGTTTGATATTTGGTTTACTGTGTTTATGAAAGGGAAATTGTACTTAAAGTACCCACTCAACTATTCAATTGTCACTTACCACCCAAGGTTTGATCAATTGTTACTTAATACCCAACTCAACTACCTTATTGTCACTTACAACCTAATTTTATTTTAATACCCTAACTACCCTTAACCCACTATATAAACCTTATTTTCTGTTTTCTTTCTATTTTTTCTAGCTTTTTGAAGATTTGAATTTGTTAGCCGCTCTAACCACCTAACCCTACCAACCTCCACGAGCTGGGTTGAAATCACATTTTCCGGTGATCGGAAGCTGCTAAAGGTTTGTTTCTTTATGTAGGTTGTTGTGTTAGACCTGTCTAACCTCTGGTTTATACGTACAGGAGTTGATCGTCGCTTTTTGGAATCTTATAGCTTACCTACCGATTGCGAGCTTTTTAGGTAATTACCTACCGATTTCGAAGTTTTTTATTCGTTTTCTCTGTTAGAATAGGTTCTATTCTACTGTTTTTAGATGCCATTGCCTGATTTCGAGCTTTTCTCTGTTTTTTTTGTTATAGTGATCTGTTATTGTTTAGTTAATATTGTTCGTTATATAGTTATGTCCTTGTTTTCTGATGCTATATTCTAATTTGGTAGTGCTTTAGTTTTGTCTTGAATGTGTAGATTACGAGTTTTTAGGTCAGTTAGAGTATTGTATTTCGAAACAAATATCAGAACCTTTTTTACATAGAAATATCAGGACAGGATGCGAATAGCTCTATGTAGATATACACAATTCGCAAGATAGGATGCGAATTGTTTGATGTTGCAGTAAATAATTTGCACATAGTTTTTGTGACTAATAACAAATATCAGGAATTTTTTACCTACAAATATCAGGGCAAGATGCGAATAGCTCGTTGTAGGTATACACAATTCGCAAGATAGGATGCGAATTGTTTGATGCAGTAGTAAATAATTTGCACCTAGTTTTTGTGACTAATAACAAATAACTTCTATTGTCCAGGTTAAGAGATGTCTAAATCACGAGTTTGTATTTTTAAATATGGTCACCAAACTGCAATTGTGCCTTTCACGGAGTTTGAAAGCTTCGAAAGTATCCAAGCTTATGTAGAGAACACATGGGAGGAGCTTGCCACAGGTGAGTACCTAATTACTTACTCCTGCGGGGATCACAATAATTGTTTCTTTAATAACCAGAATGATTTTGTTGGGTTGGTGTTATATCTTGATTTGGAGCGTTTAAAACGGGTTAGTTTTCTCATAGAACAACACGTTTTCGATAAGGGTTCTGGTAATAAAAGTTATGTTGATAAGAGCTCTGGTGGTAAGGATTGTGGTGTAAAACGTAAAGAGCGTAGCTTGATTTTGGGAGAACCATCTCTTGATCAACTAGTTAGCGGGGAGAGTAGTAAAGGTTTAGTTAATTCTGATCAGAGGAAAAAACAACTTGCTACTGCTGGTTGGGCTGATGCTATTACAGGAGTGGGTCAAGCTTTTGAAGAAGGTGTTGCCGATCTGAGGGTATCTTTGTGCAAGTTTGCGTTAGAGCATGGTTTTTCTTTCAAATACCTGCACAACACAACAAATAAGATCACTGCTTATTGTGAAAATAAGCTCACAAACGGGTGCAAATGGAGGGTTTATGCATCTATTAACTCAAGCACCGGCCTTATGACGATCAAGAAGTATGTCCCGTACCATACTTGCAGTCCTGTTTTCTCCCAGAAGCATAAGCATAAGCGGCACAGGCATTTGACATCAGATTTGATTGCAAAGGAAATTCAGGATTCTCTCCGGACCTGCCATTCGTTGACAGCCAAAACCATACAATCGACTGTCAAACAAGATTATGGTCTTGACATCTTTTATCGTTTGTCATGGAATGCTTTAGAGAAGGCTAGGAGGGGAGTTTTTGGAGATAGTTCAAGTTCTTTTAGTTTACTAAGCGGATACTTCAAACGCTTGAAGAGCCGGGATATTACTTCAGACTACCAGTTGGAGTTGTCAGCTGGAAACCGATTCAAGCGCTATTTTGTAGCATTCGGTTCATCCCTTAGTGGTTTTCATTCATGCCGTCCAATGTTGTTTGTCGATGGAACCCACTTATATGGCAAGTACAAGGGTACATTGCTCACTGCTGTAGCAAAGGACGGAAACAACGGTTAGTTACATTTATCTAGTTAATGAACGATGTTTTTTGTGTGAAAATGCTGATGCAATTCGCAGCAGGTGATGCGAATTAAGCAGTGTTGTGATCCTCACATTTCGCATTTGAGGCTGCGAATTAGGTATTATGCTGAGTAAATTGTATTTACATCGCAGCTTGAGTTAGGTATTATTTAAAGTTGTCACAAACAATTCGCATGACAAGCTGCGAATTGTTTGTATGAGCAATTAAAATGTCACACATAATTCGCATGACAAACTGCGAATTGTTCCAGGACAGCATGCGAATTGTTTACAATTTTTAAACGTTTGCATACTGTTGTAGTGTTCATTTGATCTGCCTTTTTCCAGGACTATTTCCTGTTGCTGTTGGTGTAGTTAGCATTGAAGATTGGGACAATTGGATGTGGTTTTTGGGGTGTTTGAAACCACATTTGCTAGATCGCCAGATCACATTTATTTCAGACCGTCATTCTGGTATTGTTAATGATGTTTCTGTCTTGTATCCAAACTGCTATCATGCGTACTGTTATTTCCATCTCATGCAGGGATTTGAAAGCCAAACTGGAACATACTAACAGGGAGTATAAAAAAAAGATGTTGAGTTTCTTCCATCGTCTTGCTTATGCTCCCAGTCAAGAGCTTTTTAAAGATATACTAACAGGTTTTCTATGTGAAGGTGGTGAGAGAATGAGTGATTTTCTTGCAAATTTACCCCCTGAAAAGTATGCGCATGCTTACGTAAAAGGGAAGCGATACGGCTTTATGGCTTCTACCGCAGCTGAATCGTTTAACAATCAGATTAAAAAATATTGCGGCTTACCAATTGTTGAGTTTATTGATTAGATTAGAGTCTTGCTTATGAATCAAGTTTCACGGAGATACGAAGAAGGTCTCAGCTGGAGTACTAATTTGGTTCCCGAGTACGAGAAGAAGCTAAAGCAGAATGTTGACATGTGCCGAAGTTGGGTAGTACGTAAGTCCTCTTCCGCCATGTTCGAAGTCTTTTCGAATCCTGTGGCTGTTGTTAATCTGTTGGATTTCAAATGTTCATGCGGATCATGGCAACAAGAGTGTTTTCCATGTGCTCATGCTCTAGCGGCATTACCATACACCGACCAAGATCCATTGACTGTAATAGAACCCTTCTTTACAGTTAAGAATTACAGGGAAAGTTACTCTTTCAGCATACCAGCTATAACTGATTTCGGCGAAGGGTCCAATGCTAACGATCCTTATTTTGTTGAAGTTCTTCCTCCGAACGTTAAGAGACGCTCCGGAAGGCCTAAGAAAAAACGAATCCCTTCTAGAGGAGAAATCTCAACCAAGAAGTTAAGGTGTGGCCGATGTTCGAAATCAGGCCATAACCGGAGGACTTGTGATGTTCCAGTTTAAGGACAATTCTGGTTGGCCATATCACATTTATTTTTGTAGTATAGTTATTGTTCTGTACAGCAAACTAAACATTTGTATATTCCTGTGTTTTTGTATTTGCTATTATTGGAGTTGTAAGCATTTCGCATCCTGTGTTGCGAATTATGTACAATATGTTGGTGTATTGTTACAAACATCTATCAGGATTACATGAGAATTATGTACAATTATGTGAAATTTCACCAGGATGCGAATCACTAGTAAAATCATATCAAACATTTATCATATCTTACGTTTCGCATGATAGGCTGCGAATTAGGGCTAGAATTGTGATGCGAATGGAGATCAATTAAAAGTCCTGATATTTTTCATATGATAAGCTGCGAATTGTGATTTAATAAAAATACCAGGATATTCAATAAGGTTGAAAATAAGTAATATAGCAGGTTACCATGCGAATGATGTGCAAAATGTATTTGGATGCGAATCGTGTATATCATTGAAACTCTGTAAACAAGTTGGATTACAAAAGGGAGGATTACAATATTTCCAGAAACTAACAACTGTTTACACATATCACTACAAGCTATTGGTGCTAGTTAGTTGCATTTCAAAAAAACAAAAAACAAAAACCAACTCTAGCAGTTGGTAGAGGATTCATCACCAACTGTTTTCTCTTTCTCCTCTTTGTGCTGATCATCTTTGTCTTTCTCCTCTTTCTCTTCCACTTTCTCTTTCTCTTCCACTTTCTCTTCAGCTTCAATATCTACGTCCATCATGCTTAAAAACAATTCCTTGATGGACCAGCTTCGTCTTCCCTCTTCCTTTTGTTGTTTCGAACCTCTGCCGTTTGAGGTTGCACCTTTTCTGGCTGAGGTGCAGCAGGAAGCATTGGAACCTGTTCTGGCTAAGGTTCAGCAGCAACCTGTGGAACAACTTCCACTGGTTGAGAGTCAGCAGAGTAGTAGTCATCATACATGTCTAGTTCGAAGACAGAGACTGGGCTGGGGGTGGTACTGCTGGCATGATCAACTCATCACTTCAGTTAACGGTTAAGGATGACCAGGAGTCACCCAGAGAACCGAGTGAACCAGAGTTTGAGTATGAGGTGGTTGTTGTGGTAGTGGAAAAAATACATGACTGTTTGAATTCGAAGAGAAGAAGAGGTGTTTTTAAAAAAAATAGAGTTTGGTGTAAAGTTAGCCTTTGGTTACTAGAGGTATTTATAGGGAAAAGAGGTAATCATTACATAGCCTCCATGTCCAATCAGCATTTAATGAATTATGTACTTGATTAGATTGTTTTTTGTGTGCTCAATGGAGAAAACGTTTACCAAGGCATAAGCCACAGCCTGTTCGTATCCTTGAACTTTGTATTTTTAATTTTTTATTTCTGCACTAGGCTGCGAACTGGTTTTAAGCTGGTATACCAGGCTGCGAACTGTGTGTGTAGTGATAACCATCTATCAGGTTAGGCTGTGAACTATTTGATGATAAGTTAGGCTGCGAACTGTTCATACAGGTTAGGCTGCGAACTGTTCATACATACCAGAGATATGATGTGAATTATTTGGTTGGAATTAATCGAGTATTAATCAACCCTTATATATCAGGTTATGATGCGAACTATAAGCTAAGGAATATTCAAATTTCTGAAGAAGTAATTTGTTTATGTATGCACAACAAAACTAAAAATTACAACAGATGTATTTACAAGCAATACACGAATCAGCCATATGCGATGCGGTCTTTGTCATTTAAAAAGTAATAAAACATTTATGCTCTGAAGGCAGTTACCATATCTGCATCGTATTTTCTCTGCACTGATCCATGCTCAATAATATCTCTTGCATATTTGCAGACAAAGATACCACAGTCCACGGTGCCTCGCTTTTGTTGTGGGATGCCTCTTTCCACTTTCACCTTCCACCATGTCTTATATTTAGGTAGGAATCCTCTATCCAACAAATATTTGATCTGTGTATAATAATTAGTGTTAGGAATAAGCACAAAAACAAAAACAGTTGGTGACATACAATTCGCATCTTAGGCTGCGAACTATATGACAATGAATCCAACATAATTCGCACCTTAGGCTGCGAATTGTATGACAACAAATCTAACATGGGCATGTCACACGATTCGCATCATATACTGCGAATTGAGTTATGGATAGGCTGCAAAAAAACAATTGATTTACTCACAATTCGCAGCATACTAGATCACAGTTCGCAGCATGCATACTTAAAATGTGTTTAAATTTAAGTGTATAGTTTGGAATATTTACCAGTAGTGCAGGTGTCCTTGTGGTGGTGTCTGTGGCATGAAGCTTAGGCAGAAGCGGATTGTAGTTTGAAATTGTCGTGGTGTCGATGTCGATGACGAGCAACGTCCAGTGGTTTACATTGTCCTTCGTCTCGGTGCACACTGGAACCATGATGATGTTGGCATCTTTGCGTCCCATCCTAAAAGCCATGTCCACCAAATTTTCTACTTGCCACCCTGCTTTCATTTGATGCTGCATCCAAGCAAGAGTATATTAAAATGAGAAAATTTTCTGAGAACTTTGTTCAATTTACCTGAGCTAAACTTACCGCAGTCATGCCCGAAATCAGTACGGCGTCGTGATGCTCTCCTTTAGCTGTAGCGCATGGGACTTTGAAGTCTGCTTCTTCAAGCATCTTTCGAATCCAAGCATCGATAACCTAACAAAGGAGTTGCAGATTTATGTTAAATATAGAATACATATTTGAAACATTGAAAATAGAATTGGTTGACAATTGGATACCTTTACGTCCAGCTCCAATTCTAAAGGTAGTGCCATGACATCACTCGCTTGCACCCTGATTCCGTATGTAAACTTGGACTCTGGTAACTGCCATACCACTGGATCAGGGGTGTCGTTCTCGTAGGCTTTAACTAACTATATTTTGTGGTATTATGCCAGATCGATACGGTCAGTTACTTTTGTTTTCTTTGGCCAGTCGCTGTATTCTACTACTGGCGGTTCCCGTATTGTTATTACGAACTCTTCTTCTTCCTCTACCACTTGAGGCTGCGTTTGTGTCAGTAGAGTAAAACTTGGCTCCTCTATCTCTTTACTGGGCTCGAGCTTAGTAAATAACAAAAATCAAAAGTAGAAGGGCGTCAGTGATTATAAGTGCAACGAGTCCAAATAGTTCGCATCTTAGGCTGTGAACTGTATGGTTCTAGTTTAATAAATTTATTAGTATCTATCAGGGTAGGATGCAAACTGTTCGAGGTTCCACTGAACAGTTCGCATTTTACCCTGATATTCGTTTGTAATACCCCAATCAGCATTAGACACAAATCTCATGTTATGATGCGAAATCATTATAAGTAGGCCTTACCGCACGGTCAGCGAAAACCAATGCCGTTGACTTGTTCGGCATAGGATCTGGATCGTGTCGGCAGAAATCATTAATGTCATCCTCCGACATGTTCTCCAAAGACCGTTGTATTATAGAATCGTAATATACATTATCAATTTCATTTAAAAATGTCTGTGAAACTTGAGTGTAAATACCATCAACAAAAGCATCGCGTAAACCTACTGTGTTATCGTGGGACTCTGGAGCTGGCAGTTGATTTGTTACCGGGCCTACAGTTTGACGTTGGCTTAGCAATTCTGACTTTGCTGACAGCACCGTTGGTCTTTGAGGTTCCACCGAAGAAGTGGTGTTGTCTTCTAAGGATGGTCCTTCCTGGCTGAGTAGTTCTGTCTTCTCACCGGGATGGACAGGTTCTGACTCTTGAAGTGCTATCTCTTGAGTTAGCCTTTCTCTCTTCGCCAAGGTTATCTGTTGCTGCTGTTGTTTTTCTTGTTGTCCTTGTTGCTCTTGTTGTTGTTGTTCTTGTTCCCGATCTTTGTGTTGAACCTGTGGCTGCTGGGGTTGTTGCTGGTGCTGTTCTTCTTGTTGTTGTTGCTGGGGGTGTTCTTCTTGTTGTTGTTGTTCGTGTTGTTGTTGCTGGTGGTGTTCTTCTTGGTCTTGCTGTTGGTGTTGTTGTTGTTGTTCTTCTTGTTCTTGCTGTTGGTGTTGTTGTTGTTCTTCTTGTTGTTGCGGTTGTTGTTGTTGTTGTTCTTATTGCTGTTGTTCTTGTTGCTGTTGTTGTTGTTGCTGCTGGTCTTGTTGTTTCTGTTGTTGTTGTTGTTGTCTTTCGGTTTCCTGTTCCATACAAAAATATAAAAAAACAAAAGGGTGGAAGGGTTAAGCATAAGTTAATCATTGTTGAGCACGATTCGTATCCTGACCTGATATATGTGTTATACATTCCTAAAAATTCGCAGCTCAGCATGCGAATTGTGTAATAACGAACCCACTAGTTTATTACATAATTCGCAGCTTAAGCTGCGAAACGTTTGGACAGGACTACACAAGAGTCCTGATATTTGTTTGATAACCTCATATCATCCACTTACATTATCTACCTCCTCTGTCTGTGTCTCCATGATGGGTGAATGGTGGGCATCATCGTCCCTTTCTTCCGGCAATACTCCATCAGCATGGTGCTGATCAGCATTAGACACGGATGCTTGCTGATCAGTGGATTCTTCTCTCTCTGGAAGTGCTGCTGGTACCTGCTCTATTGGGCTTTCAATACGGAAAATTGGCTGAGAGATAGCATTGTGGAGTTGTTGTGCTTCAAGTTCCGCTATCTTGCGTTTCAATTCTTTCAGCTGCAAAAATGATAGCAAACTTTTTATAAACATATTAAGTGTTGATTGTAGTGATTATTTAAGGTTCAAGTCATACTTACTTCACTGGCCTGTTTTTCTATTTTTCTCTCGTACTTGTTCTTGTCAGCGTATGTCTTCAAACGCTTTGATTGAGCAGCAATATCGGGATTGGGATCTCTGCGTTTGAGTACATATTGACCGATTGTTTCACTCATACTGGTTGTGTCGTTGTCGGAGGGCTCCTGCCTGGATTTGCCTTTCGGTTGTGATGGAATCGTTTTCTTGGGGAGTCTTGGTGGTGGAATCGATGGCTCGGGTGGTGTTGGTTGTTCGGGTCTGGGGGGCATCGCCTTATTCATTACATTATGTGATGCTCGTCTCCTTTGTTTTGGTTTTGATGTTGTGCTTTTCGTCCTCTTCCTAGGTCTTTCTTCTGGTGAAGTAGATACCGTTACTTCTGCATCTTCATTATCTTCTTGTGGTCCGAAAGCTTCAATTTCAGCCTCGGTGAGCTGTAATGGACCTTCTAAAACCTACCAACAGAGTCACGTGTAAGTAAATTAATTGTTTCGAAAGTATGAGGGTGTAGACAAACAAATTATTTTTTATAAACAGTTCGCATCATATGATGCGAAATGTGTGATTTTAAATCACATTTCGTATGCTGAGCTGCAAAATGCGTATGGGACAATATGCTGCGAACTATGTGTAAAAGATATGCTACGAACTAAGTGTAAACCATAGGATGCGAACTATGTCGAAAAAAAAGCTGCGAAGTAAAATTCATATCAGGTTGTGAAATGATTGATATATTTTTCTAAGCAAAACGCATGATATGCTGCGAACTGTATGCACCTCCAGTCCAATACATATATAAAGCTTATACATGATATCGTTTTCAGTTAGCTTTATATACTTGTTGCCAATCCGAAAGGCGTCTCTATCCACAGAGAATTTCTCGATGATATACTGAATGATTTGGTAGAATTTTTTCCTTGGCAGCTCTTCCTCATTACGGATTTGGAACGCCGTTTTCAGAAGCGTGTAGAAGGGTGTGTTTCTTGCAGCTTCAATGTGGGCCCTTGTAATACGCATGTCTTTCAGTAGCTTCAGAAGGCTCACCAACCCTGATCTGTAGTAGCTAGGTTTTGTTGTCATACTTTCTGCACAAAGACAAATCAGTTGGCATGTCACAAATAATTCGCATCACAAGCTGCGAATTGATTGTAAATAAGCATAAACATACAATCGAGCTGCGAATTGCTTGCATAGTGGGTGATCAGGATGCGAACTGTTACACTTTTTACATGCACGTTGCAGGGATCTGGGAATTATGCAACAAACACCAAAATCAACAATGAACTACCTAATGCAGATTTAACATACATAATATTTCTCAGGAGAGTATTAGTATTACATGCAACTAAAATTTTACCTTGGCTTCAACTATAAACCCATAAATTGAGCAACTATCGTCAGTAGATACTTCATTCTAGTATAAAAAGCAATGCCTATCGTGAATTAAGAGAAAAAAGTGGTTCAAATTCGTCAAAAACGCAAAAAAAGTACACTTTCCACGATAATGCATACCTGTTAAATTTCACCGGTCAGAGACAACTTTGTCAAACAGAAAGTGTGTAGTCTGAGTGAGTAAAAGATGCTGACTGGTGCGATAGTGTCGAAGGTGCGAACGGTGAGAAGCTGTAGGGTTTTTGGGTTTGAGAGAGAGAGAGAGTATCACGAAGTCGAACGGTTTGTTTTCTGGTGGTTTCTAAAATTAGAATTTTGCGTTTGTTTAGGGTGATAGGAATGTGGAAAAAATGGGTTGGAATTGAAAAATAGGTATATATATAGTGGAAGGGTATTTTTGTCCAATTTATTAGTCTGGGTATTAAGTAACACTATGTTAAAAACGGGTACCGCCGGATAATAAGATAGTTGAGTGAGTATTTTCATATACTTTTCTCTTTATGAAAAATAACCATTTTTTATTTATTTATTCATGTTTATTTTAATATAATTTATCCACGAAATCAAAATTTAATAGATAGAAAAATAAATCAAAATTTAATAGATAGAATTGATAAATCTAAGCATGTGTAAAGCATTAATTAAATAGCATGTGTAAAGCATTAATTATATTATATATAATTAAATTATATATAAAGATATGACACATGGAAATCTAATGGTGAGACCCTTGCACCTCTTCTCACTTGCACCTCTTCTCATTATAGATTCTGATACAGAGTAAACGCAAAATCAGAGTAGATTCTCATAGAGAGTAGAGCACAAAAGAAGCTAGATAGAGGGATAAATCTTAATTTTATATAAGGTTTCAATTGAAATCCTAAAATTAAAATAAGAAAAATTATTAAAATATCCTAAATTATTAAAAACTCGAAATAAGCTGATAGATGAGTCCAAATGTCCGAACATCGGAGCTCCAAACTGTCCATTCACGGCATTGGACGGTCTTTATAAATTCCAACACTAAGCTGTATGTATCATATTCCATTTTAGGTTTAGATTTTACAAATTTTTCCTTTCAGGCTTTTCGACCTCTATAAAGTAACTTTCGTAAGTAATTTTGTTTATATTATATATTTTTTTTTTATAATCCGTTCATGTTTTTTTTTATATTTGTTATTTTCTCTTAGTCCGCGATACTTCTCATTTTTTTCTCTAAATATTTTTCTTTTATTTAATTTTGGGGTTTTAATTTTCGTACTCCCTCTCACACTCTCTAAATTATATTTTAATGTTAGAACTTTTTTTTGCCATCAACAATTGTATATTGATAAATTTATATTGATGATGATTACTCTTGAAAAAACAAGGTCTCTCTCATTCAATAATATGATGTCTTCATCCCTATTTAAACATATTTTTAGGTTTTAGAATAAATGTATTAACGATATTGAATATATTTTCATATACGTATTAAAACAAATCATAATATATTTATTTATTATTATACTTGTTATTAAATCTGATTAACTTATTTTTTAAGTTTAATTACGAAAATTTAAATATATTTTAATAAAAAATTATTAATTGCATATTAGATTCTAACCAAATAAAAAATATTTAAAATAAAATAAACTTGAATAACATATAATATTAATGGTAAAAAAGATTTTTCTAAACAAATTCCATATTAAACTATTTCAAAATATCTAAAACCTATTAAGAGGTTTACCAAATCTTATTTTATTTGTTTACATTTTTTATTTTCTAATTTAATTTTATATATTATGATTTATTAATTATTTTATTATTTTTAAGTTTTATTTTATAGATTAGTAATTATTTTTTATTGTTTCATTTAAAACATGTGATTTTAAAAATATTTTTATTAAACCAAAAGATTGTACTTTTGATTTTCTTTTATAACGTCAATAAATATTTTTTTAATTGTTTCATTTAAAACATGTCATCTTATTTTGAAGATCTTTTTATTAAATTAAAAATTATTTATTAATATTTTTTTAATGTTTGTTATTTTTGGTATTTGAGTACCACCAAAAGGAATATATCAAAATGTGAAAAGAAATTGATATCTTATGTCTCAGTTAAATTTTAACTTTCTTAAGTTACATTGGTTTTTTTTAGTTTTAGTATTTTGATCAATTTGAATTAGATTAATTTAAAATTTATATAATTTCAAATACAGTAAAATTTAAAATAAAAGTTAAGAAAAAATAATCATGTATTTTTAATTTTAAAGAAAATATATCCTCTTCCACCAAATATTCATAAAACTTTTATTGATCGTTTACATTAAAATAGTAAGAAAAACTGATGTTTAATTTTACTTTTAAAATTTTTATTAAGAATCTTTAACATTTTATAGATTTTTATTTCGTTAATAGGAAATTGAAATTCTTAAACCTAAAACTCAAAACGTAAATATTGGAGGAGGATCCAAAGATGTATATGGGTGAATTATTATATATGAACCGACCAAAACATATATATATATATATATATATATATATATATATATTAAATAATTTATAGAATGTTTGTAATTTTTTGTTTTCCTATATTTTATATTTTGTAGTATAATTGGTTACAACCTTTTTATTTATATATATATAACTCGTCTCCAAGATTTTTTTCATAAGTTTATATATATATGTAACTTGATATATATTTTCAAATGTACATGTTTTTTTGTTATAATGGAGGAGTATTTTCTTTTTAAAACTAAAACAAAATAAATTTTTTATAATTTGAATAATTTTTGTTTTTTAAATTTAATTAGTTAATTTGGTTGAGATATTTTACAAACACCAACAAATAGAATAGAATGAAAAAACTACCTATAAATACATTTTCAAGTATCCAATTATCATCAAGTATTTAAAAAGGGATTGTATCAAAAGTTAAATTAAGTCTAAATATCGGACCAAAATACCTTCGAGGTATAAATAGGCTCGTTTAGATTGAAATAAAAAAATTCTCATTTAAGTCAGATTTTTCACTACCCATTCCCTTCCAAAGTTATTAGACTAGTTTTGAATAATGAAGACTAGTTTTGAATAATGAGCACGAAAACTCAGAGAGGGAACCAGATAGACTTTGAAGAAACCTCGTTACCCATGGTGGAAACCTTGTTCCAGGTATAAAAAAACCTGACTACCATAACCGTATCCGGTGAACGCCTTCTAACTTTTCAGGCCGACTAACTCACCCTGTCTAAGTCCATTCCTTGTCGGAATCGGGGTTTTGGAGGTAGAAATATAAGTACATGTACGCATTTTTTAAATTATTTTAAAATAAGGACCACAATCAATTGGTTTGAAGTTGTAGTTGAGTCTGTAGTATTGTGTTTAAGGTGTTTAGGTTGTTAATTACAGTGACAAATTTGTTAGTACATGTATACGTAATAGCGTTCACCAGTTTTAGATCTGGTTTTGGTTTTTCTTTTTTACAGTGGTTGGATGTGTTGTGCTGTGGTTGGTATTGTGCTATGTTCGTTTTCATTGTGTTGTGGTTAGTGTATATATTAGGAGGATGTTTAGTTAGGATGATTTCGGAATGGATGGTTGGGAGTATAATTCAAGGGACGTGCATGAGCATTTTAATAGAAAATCGCATCATCGTCGGTTGAAGATTAACTTGTCTCGTATTTTGAGGACACAGTTAGTTGTATCTCGCCATGTTAGATGTAGGTTGTGAGTTTGTATATGTGCTGCATTACTAATCGTAATAGGGGTTTGGATTTATAAATATATACTATTTTTCCAAACAATCACATTTGTAACCGATATTAGTTAGTAAATCGCAAACTTGTATGTCTTTTAGACTGAAATCGCAAATGCGAGTTATGTGCGGGATTCGATGTGTTTGTTTGATATAAATAACATGGTTGGTATGGCTACTAAAGGTGTCTTCTATAGGTCTAGTTTAATCCGCATCACAAACCTCTTGAGAAGAAATATTGTTACGGCCCAACACATAGAAGCCGCTAGAGACACTCATTTCTATACAATTTTAAAAACATTGATTGACCTTAGGAACAAAGAGTTGACTTCAAAAAAAGTTATAAACTAATCGAGGAAATTGTGCGTACTTACTCGGTCGAGGATAAAACATTCAAAATATGAGCTAAATTGGTGAATTTAACTACAAGAGATGTGAAGGCCATATTCGGACTAAAACACGGGATGGAGGAGATGTCTTCAAATAAAGCATGAGCTTTTATTAGTTTCTTAATGGTATTGAGAATGACTATCGGTTAATGCATAAATTTTGAGTCCTCGTGCTCGAAAGAGCGGGCCGTCCAATAACAAATCTGTATCAAATGCGCTGATAAAGGTAATTGTATGTAATCATATGCTATATGTGTGATTTATTTATGCACTAATCAGGCATGTTGTTCGTTAGGTTTCAAGAAGCTATTAGAATAAACAGTTAGGGTTGGAGGGGATGATGAGGTGAAGGGCGTTGCTCGTCTCTTCATATTGTTCATTTCTTCAACCTTATTCTTCTTAGTTTCAAGTGATATAGTGGGTTGGAAAACAATGTACTACGTTGAGATCCTAACAAAAATCAACGACTACGACTGGTCCGGAGCTATAGTCGAGAAGCTCCACTGGTCACTTGATAAATATGTCACTACAGGAAATCCTAATAGAGTTATCGAATGTGTTGATGTTCTATTGATAAGTATGATTTCATATAATGTGAGTTATTTTTTAAAACATGCATTTAAGGTAATGTTTTAGGTGTTTGCAGTCGTGTGTGATGGAGCACACTATTCTAGGGGTTGACATACCAAGACCCGACATCATACCTAGATGTTATAATTAGTGGGGGCTGGTGGGCCAAGAGGAAACGCTAGACATGATCAAGATGCCTAGCGATCTGCGGGATGAACATGTAAGAATATAATTGTATGAATAAAATTGATATGCGTGAAACAAATGACAAGAATATGTACATAGAATGAATCACATGTAATACGTTTAAATAAAATAAATGTATGAATGTTATAACATAAAATGCATTGTTGTTTGTAATGTAAATCGCGGGTAAAAAATACCATAGGTACTCCATGTTTGCCACTTGTAACACATCAGTCCCTATTGTTTGTCTCTGTAATAAACTGGTCCCCTACGTTTTAAATACGTAACAAACATATCTTTTTCTGAAATTGTGAGGAACCTGTTTATTACAAATTGAACACGTGAGGGGCCTGTTTATTATAGATATGAGGGACCTGTTTATTACAAAAATGATCTGTTTGTTACGTTTTTAAAATGTGGGGGACCTGTTTATACAAAAGTAAAGGAAGAGGACTAAAATGAGACAATTGATAAACATGGAGGACCTATAATATTTTTTACCCTGTAAATCGCAAATACGTAACAAACATATCTTTTTCACGTTCACTTTTACGTGAGAAGGAGGAAGAAAAGGAAGAGCATGACGTACCCTTACGCAGTTGAAAATAAACGGTTGGAGATTTCACTAGCACCGAAAAAGAGAAAAGTAAGTATTTTTTTTTAGTTGTTTCGAGAGTAACATGTCTACAAAATGAGTTGTAATGTTTTACTTGTTATTGTTTTCACAAATCTAAGTTTTCTAGAGTGAGTTAGATAATTTAAATTAAAGTATGAGCAAGTAGAGGAAACTATTGAAGCTGAAAATGCAGCACTTGAGAAGACAGTTTCTATGATTTTCTGTAGGGTAGATGATGAGGTACCTGAAATAGTGGCTACAGAACCAACTAAGAAGGTAAAACCTCATACTACTATTTATGTATCTCGCAAACATGGTTGCACGAAGAAGAAAAAATCAAAGATGATAGACCTTCAAAAGCAGTCAATGAATACGAAGATACCTAAGATGATGATACACCGGAGGATGAGACGGATCAGGATAATGTAGAAAATATGGAGGACGCAGAATTTAAAGCAACCAAGTCAACCGAAGTACGGATGAGCATGGAACAACGGATGTTAGTATGGCAGATGACTAGATAGTGAAAGTCAGTTTATTGTTTATATTCTAAGGATTGATGTTGGAAGCATGGTGGTGGCAGAGAATACATTAATTGTGCCTATAGAATGGGAGGATGATATAACTAAAGAGGAACCAAATGTTGAACAGGCTAAGGTTACATCTACCTCACTGGTAGTAGCAGTTGAACATACGGTAGATGTCAGTTTACAGCAGCCAATGGTGGGGAAGGCCGAGAGTACACCAGCAGAGGTAGTACTGGATCTACCTCAGAATGAGGCAGATGATACCCAAAGGAACCAATGAAGAAGGAGGTGGTTGAAACGATAATTCATGTAGTTGATGTTGGAAATGATACGGTGGCAGAGGGGGGAATGATTGTTCAACATGAAGTGGAAGTGGGAGTAAATGAGTCTGTGGGAAAGGAGCCACCGGTGCGGAGGGCGAAATTACCCCAGTAGCATTAGTACTGGATCTACCTGAAATAGAGACAAAATCTACATCACATAAACCAACAAACGATAAAGTTTTTCAACATAAATCTCCAATAGCAAAGGGTGATAAAGAAAAGTAGGTAGATGGTGGAGTTGTTGTGCGAATGAGTCTGTAGGAAAGCAGCAAGCGAATACAAATAAGGAGGTAAGAAGTATAGAAGTGAACACTCTAGATAAAAGGTTGGGGACACAAGAGCATATTAGACATGAGAAAGACACGACCATACCCCCGACCTCAATATCGGTGGAAATGACTACCCGACTGGAACCGCTAGACTGCAGGGTCGAAGATGTGGAGAAGGATGGAGAAATATGGTATTGAAGATGTAAGTGGATCTTAATTACATTTAAATTCAACATTATTAACTTTAATTTGTCAATTTATTTAATATTTATGAAGTCATATGATGGTATCAAGATGTTGCTTTGAATTGTTTTTTAAATGTTGCTTTTTTGTATTAGTCAGTGATTGAGAAGGGCAATCGCAATGTTATTATACTAATGAATCGCATGTTTAGTAGGTATTTGTATCTAGCATTTAATATTTAACTAGTAAATCACATTACACGAATCAAACATGGTAGTTTAGAATGTGCAAAAGTAAATCGCAACCTAGTAGTTACAAAACAATCGCATACATATGTTGTTGATGTAATAAAATCGCAAGATAAACATAGTAATTAAAACGCATGCGGCCTGTTCATAATGGATCTAGCATGAACGATGTAATACATTGCAATTGCATCTGAACAACTTCTTAGCAAAACGAATTTTTACATAACATAATGACATGGTACTAGTCTTGCTTTCTTTCTATATTGGACAAGTAAAATCAATTGCATTATGGCTTAATTTTCATTTGTAAGATACGGTCTGAAAGACCTGAAGTAAAAAAAAAAGCCCAACAACTAACAGGACAAGAACGTCAAGAAGAAGAAGAGCATCTCAATCAACGTCAATATCGTAACCAAAAACCCAATAAAGCAACGCATGACCAAGTAGCCTACCCAAAGAGTGGACAAGTGTCCCAAGTAGTAGTAGCGCCACAAGTATCACACCAAGCACAAACTCAACAATAACCACAAAACTGAAATAAGGTAGAACTACTAACCTAGCCAGAAGCAGTAGAAGAAGTCCAACATAGGGTTGGAGAAGAGAAAGAACACGAATGGCAAGGGCTCATGAAGTCTGAATTGTCGAGCCAAAAGAAAGCATCGTCATACGTAGAAACAATATATTTTTATATACCATTCTTTGATGATAATTTCATACAGTGTACACAATCCTTTTTTGATGAAGTTGATAAGGTTAAGGCTAATGTCACTGTGAAACGGACTTTGTATTTTATTCCGGAGGATACATTTAATCACAATGTTGGAGATCGTGCTGATCACAATTATTTACATGAGACTACATCACTGGTAAGTGGATGTTTATATTATTAAACATGTAATAAATTGAGTCAATTGATATTAATATGTTAGTCAAATCTATATGTTACAGGTTGCAACGGATGAGTATCCTAATTGGGATTTACTTACTCAGACAGAAGCACCAATATGAGACACATAGATTAACAAGAAAGATTGGGTGAAGTGTACAATGGAAACGCAGTTAGTCTCAGTGAGTAAATACCACAAGGTGCTTTGAATAAAAAGAGAAGAATATCCAGAAGTATGGTATTTGCCAATGTCAAAGTTCTCATACAGACTTAACGCTAGTGTGAGTGAGATAATGGCACTACCGTACGAAGACGAACTTAACTTTAAGGTAAATCAAATAAT
Source organism: Limnanthes douglasii subsp. nivea (assembly GCA_036936605.1). Classification (NCBI taxonomy): domain Eukaryota; kingdom Viridiplantae; phylum Streptophyta; class Magnoliopsida; order Brassicales; family Limnanthaceae; genus Limnanthes; species Limnanthes douglasii. The sequence continues at coordinate 170,479,567 of JAUPFV010000005.1, forward strand.
TTTAGCTAAGTAACGGGGGATTTAAAGGTAATGTTTTTGTAGCCTAGTATGATTATTTATAATATGTAATTGAATGTTTATTAATTATTCGTCAACTGTTATAAGCCACCACATTTCAATTGATAGATTATCAATGCTTGGATATATAAGATGCTCCAAGAAGCGAACTGGCGAGTATCATTCAAAGGTTTTGATAACAAATACAGTTCTAAATACGACACGCTTCAAATTTTAGAAATTGCAACCATAAGTTCAGCTTAATCTAGTTTTGATATTCGTTCGACAGGACTTCATTTAATAATCCTCCATAATGCAAACAATATTGGCTATGAAAGGAGATATGTCACGCATTGTGGATGAAGTATTTGAGACAATTAGCTTGGACACGTATATCGTGTTGGTTCTGATGTGCACAATTAACGAGGACTCAATGAACCACTGGACATTGTCTAGGTCACGTTGTAAATAAACTGACATGAGTTTTTTTAATGGTGAATTGTATGACTGTAATCAATCTAGAATATCATAATGGACTAAAAAATTGCAACTTTATAACAATATCGCCAAATTAACATCAAGGCTTTTTATATTCCTAAATCGCATATTCGTTTTCAATATATCGTGTCTAGGTCACGTTGTGTAACCAGTCTAACATGGAGTAGATTAAGAATGAATCTCATACTTAGGTTAATGCTAAATCACATATGCGTATTAAGTATAGCCTTTAATGAATCGCGAGCTTTGGTTAATGATAAATCGCAACCTTTTGTAAAAATCATAAACAATCTAGCATCATTTTTTATACTCGTAAATCATACAATGGGTTACCCATGTACCATGTTCTAGTGTATGCGTAAACCGTGCATGCGATATGGTTGAAATGGTGCATTGGTAAATTAACTGGTCTATCAACTAAAACGCAACGTAATTAATGTGGAAATGACAACTACCTATCTTTGTTAGTAATTAAACTTTGGGTTATTTTCTTATTTGTTAAATTATTACTTGACGGGATTAAGGTAGATATTTAATCATTACAAAATAATAAAATAGACGTTTAAATTTACGTTTTTGATAGATTTTAGGTACACTCTAGTATGATTTTGACTATAAATAAGATTTAAAATTTATGACCATTTACTCAAAAATACTTATCACAAAAAGAAAACTATACATCTTCTTAAAAGTGGCGCCTTTATCTCCAGAATTATTTGGCTACTCTTCCTCTGATATGGGTTACTCTGATGATTCTAAACACTTTGCAAACTCCAAACGTACGACAATGTCGGAGTACTCCTTTGATGAATCCATATATGGCTCCATTTTCTCGTTTCATTTCGAGGAAGAGTACGAGTCCTGAGACTCATGGTCGTTTTCCGGGTGCGACTCTAACCCGAACGACCTTCTTAAACGTAAGCGCAAAAGGGGCAGTTGAGATGATGAGGAATTTGACGATGCACCCGACCAAGTCAGAGGATGAAAAAATGTTGAAGCGAACGATGAGATGGAGACAAACGAGAAAGAAGATGAGCACAAGGATGACGATGATGATGAAGATGAGATAGAGGACACTGAATCGGAAGAGTCTTCTGATGATTGATGTTACAATAATCATAGTATTCTGTTGTTTATTTTCTAGTTTTAAACGTACGAAACCTCAAATATGTTGTATTTTTGTGAAGGCTGAGTTCATAGGCAATTGTAGGTCCTTGTATGCAGTTATGAAATATTTGATATTTCAGATCTTAAGTATGGTTTACTTTAGGTGGTTGATATATCCAGTAACACATAGCAATCGTAGTGGTAAACGAATTACTAAAAGTGCAACCAGAAAACAAACTATAATAAAGCAACCTGGTGAAAATTTATATGTAAAGTTTAAAAGTACAATAAAACACAATCAGAAATTCTTGGTAAAGCATAGGACGAATTTTGGGGGTAAAAAGTATTACGATGTATGAAACGCAATTGAGAAACAGGGTTTTTGTTATTGAATAAGAAACATAGATATTTTGTAAATCACAATGAGATTGTGTGAGTAAATCGCAAACAAACGATCAAATATGTAAGATGGTTTATATTAGCATGTAAATCGCATACATAATTTACAAACAAAACATATTGTCTATTATGTAATAAGAATCACAATAGAAATATCAAATAATTTGCATGGCATTCTATACAAAGAATGATAGGATGGTAGTTGTGCCTACTACAATCGCAATGACAAGTTTCAAAAGTACCATAATTATCTGTAAATGAATGGACATATTAGATGACACGTAAATTGCATGATTATAATAACGTATCTAGAAAATTATATAGCACTAAAATAGACGTCTGAGTAATACATTTTACAGTAGTCGCGAAATTAAAATGGAGTGTCGCAGGTCCTCCTGTTATGTCCTGCTTTTAGAAAACGACCGCATTGCAACTGGTTGGTTGTTACTTCTCCTCGGGATTTAATTTGTTTCCTCTTTGACCGTCCAGCTCGTTTTTTCATGTTCGGAGGGAGAATTTCCAGGTCAGAAAAATCACATGAGTATGATCCTTCAAAAAAATTGGTTATAGTTGGTATGCTAAAAGAATAAGTGGACCTGTAATTTGCAACTGTGAAGAATGCCTCTATTAAAGTCATAGAATCTTTGTTAACCGATGTTATTGTCGCTAATGCGTGTGGACATATGAAACATTATTATTGTCATGCAACACACGAACATTTAGAATGAAGCATGCTAACTACCATAACAGGGTCTGGAAAATCCTCAACGATAGCAGCGAAAGACTTGCGTACTAGTCACGTTCAACCACTTTCGATATTCTGCTTAAACTTCTTGTCAAACTCGGGGCATAAATTAGTGTTTCAGCTCAGTCCTTCTGAATAATGTCATGAAATATGAGTCATAAGAAGGACTCTAATCTTGTCCACCAATTCCACAATGGGTAGGCTGCATAGTTATTTTATTTGTGCATTAAAATATTCGACTGTCGTTGATGTCATTGCACCATAACGTTTCTATTTAACAAATGCATGAGCATACTTATCGAGCGGTAAATTGTCAATATTTTTTTTAATTCTACTACGACTTTGACTTAACAATTGATAAAGTCTCTGATTAAAAAGGTCTACCGTGGTAGCATAAGCACATTGGTTAAACATCAATAGCATCGACTTTTTAAACTCTCGGTTAGTATTTTCAATAGCAGTCCTCAGATTCTAAATGATATGAAAAATACAATATGCATGATAGCTATTTAGGAAAATTAAGGAAACAACATTAATAATACCAGAATGACGGTCTCAAAGTAATGTTATATGGTAGTCCATCATTAAGACCATTTTTAATGATAACATTAATAAAATGATTTATATGGTGCAACCTAAAAACTTTGTAATTGGTGATTCAAAGTCGATGGTATGCAAACTTAAAAAATCCACTTATATGCTCAAATAGGCTTCTCGAAAGTGGTATCATAAGTTGCTTGATGTAATAGTCTCTTTTAGGTTTGAGATGAAATTAGTTGAAGATTATGTATTCAAAGGTTCAGTGAGAGTAAGTTCATATTTTGGTGATGTATGTTGATGATACGAAAAGTAAGGAATTGTTACATACTATCAATAGATTTCTGTTACATAAACTCTATATAATTTATTTGGTGATGTAAATTTTATATTATAGATCACGACCGTCGAGGGATCATTCTCGTGGAATTCTAGGATTGCCACAAAAGGTATATATAGAAAGTATGTTACAATGTTACAAAATGATAAATAACAAGACTTTAAATACCTCTATTGCAAAAGGAAACGATTTAAGTCTAACTAAATGTCCAAATATACATTTAAGATTGAAGAAATGCATAAGATTATATATGCTTCGGTAATGGGGAGTTTGATGTTTGTTCAAGTTTGTACAAGGTCAAATAATGTCTTTATTGACAGGTTACTGGGGAAGGTATGTAAGTAATTCCGGATTAGACCATTGGAAACTAGTGAAAAAGATTTTCCGATATAAATGAAAAGCAAAAGAACACATATGGAGATATAAGAAGTCAAATAATATAGATATCATTAGGTATTCTAATTCATATTTTGGTAGGTTGTGTAGACATATTTTATAACACTCTGGGCAGCATATTCCTATTAGCTGGAGGTACAACTTTACGGACAAATGTAAAGAAACACATCCTCCACTATGAAATTTTTTGTTGAATATTAAAACGTCCAATCATATATTTTGGTTGTGGAATTTTTATCATTATAGAAGGGATAGAAAATACGCTAAGGTAAAAATGTGACAATAATTCTACAATCAAGTATTCATACAGTAGTAGAAGCTTAACAAAGTCTAAGTGTGTAGATATAAACTTTTTGTACGTTAAAGAGAAAGTATAAATTCTTCAAATTAGCATAAAGCACATCACTATAAACACCACAATAGCAGATCCTCTTACTAAAACAATGGTACGTATAATTTTCTAGGAACACAACATTATGATGGATTTTATTTGTTTAGAGGATCATTAATTTCAATCGTAGTTTGTAATAAGCCCCAAGGTATGTTTGCTATTTGGATATGTACACTTAAATTTTAGAAGCAAACATATAAAATAAGTATGCTTATTTAAGTTTTGTTTACTTCTCTTTCTCATTAAGTAGATCGTCACTTAAGTTAGGATCATTTAAGAATAAATATGTGCTATTACATTTCATATTATTTATGATATACACCGCAATATATTCATTTAATTTATTGTTGGTGATAATATGATTACTGTTACGTCTACCTGCACATGTTAGTGAGAATTAAACTAATAGATGAAAATCCATTGTTTAGGTAATTACGTAGATACCCAATCGAATTCGGATTTAGCTAATAAGTGAATCTGAATGTTTACACGTAAGTCTAAACTATAAAATTTAAAGTATAATTTGTAAAAAAACAATTAGTCATGGTTATGATTTCAGATCACAACACGCAAAATTTAAAGATGATATTGCAATTAGAATTAAGTTAAATAATAATTACAAATTTTAAAAGAAATATTCATTCACATCAGTCACATATACATTTTCCCCGTTGCTTTTAAATGAAAGTTAATACCATGAAAAAATATAAACAAATTGTATGTTGAAATCTTAATCTATAAAGAAAAAATATAGTTATTTCACAAAGAAAAATTGTAAAAAGTTAAAAAAAATTGTGTCCAAATGACATCTTTGTTGATAGACCTTGAAAATAATAAAAGATAGTATAACTTTTTTAATAAAAGAAATTATATGAAATTGAGTTTTTTTATTTAATAAAACAGCGAACATGAGTCTGTGACATCTATCTCTACAAAATAGGGGTGTATCTATTGATGATTTGGAAAAGAGAAAAAATTAAACATTATATTAATAACCTATGGTGGCACAAAATCTCAGATAAAAAGAAGAGAAAAGTACTAGCTACTATTCGCTCAACTATCTAATTACCCATTGGTACCCGTTTTTTGGATAGTGTCACTTGGTACCTCGAATTGAAATTTAGAAAAAAAAAACCCCAACTATATATACACGCTGGTACCTTCACCAGTACTAACCGGAGAGTTGTTTGACAAACATACCTGAGAGTTGTTGGAAAAACTAACCTGAGAGTTGTTTGAAAAACATACCTGAGAGTTGTTTGAAAAACATACCTGAGAGTTGTTTACAACTCTTTCTATTTCCTGAGAGTTGTGTGCAACTCTCTCTATTTCCTGAGAGTTGTGTGTAACTCTCTCTATTTCCTGAGAGTTGTTTGCAACTCTCTCGATTTCCTGAGAGTTGTTACTGGTGAAATTTTATTTTAAAAAAATCAAAAAATATCATCAATCGGTCTAGTTTTGTTCATCTTAAAAAAACAAAAGCGATGGTACTTTCGTATATTTTTTTCGAGCTCCGGTTTAAAAATGATATGGATCTTTTAAAAAATAAAATAAAAGAAAAAAATAAGAAAGATATTTTGGTTACGTGGTTGTTGGTGAAGGGTGAAGATAGTTAAAGCATTAAAATAATGTTAGATATTGAACGGTAGTTAGGTAGTTATGATAGGTATTAAAACTTCACATAATCTAATATTAAAGTTTTAAAAGTTTAGGTTGACTTGTAATTGATAAATAATTAGAATACATAAACAAATTACTAAATGAGAGTTATTTCTAAAATATGTTATCCCTCTCTTTAATTGTCTTGCCGTTTAAATTTGTACCATAAATTTAAGACTTTTTTTTATAAAACATTAAATTTAGGTGATACATAAATAACTCTATCTACACTCAACTATATACAAATTTAATTAAACTAAAGTAAAATTATTTTAAAATGAATCTTATCACCCGGATTTTCTCCCATCGAAAGTTATAGCTTACAGGATAAATAGAAAAATTTGAAAATAATAATAATAATGTTAGATTGATTTCTAAACTGTATTATATATATATATATATATATATATATCACTTCAATTAAATTCAATCATCAAAAATAAATATCACCACTCCTAAGTTCTGGTTTTTTATTCTAGTTTAATTTATGCTTTTTTCCAAAAACTAGAAAAAAAACTAGATTAACTTGTATTATTATTAATCTTATTTCAGCGCAGTTATACAATATTTTTAGTTGGAAGTAAATACATTTAAAAAGAGTGTTATAACTCTAAACAAGATTTAAAGAAGAAATGCTATTTAAGAAGATTTGGTAAGTCCTAAAGTCTAAAGACTAATAAAATCAACACCGTAGTTTTAAAAACAAAAGGACTTGGTATATGCGTATATCACTCTCTAATTGAGCGTGTGTCGAGCATAATTGTAGTGTGACAAGGTGAGAGTAGATGGTTCTCACATTTTGACCAGAACACAAGACTAAACTGTTCACCAGAACATAAAAGTAGTATAAATGACTTGGTCATTGGTCCTACGGTCGATCAATCAATCAAACCGCGTTGATCATCACCATCTAACACACCATTAAACACTAAAAATCACACCCTTTCTCTATATCATCATTATTACATACTTTTTTATGTCAGACAGTCTCCATGGCTGTGTTTGGTAAGAGTTTGTTCTTTTTTTTCTTACTCTTTGTTTCTCTGAGTGATTCTCTCTCAACTGTATCAATATCTGAAACTTTAAACCAGACGTTGGTGTGTGCCTTGGACATGAAATTGCATCTCCAGTGTTCGAGTAAAGGAATTCAAATACCAGTGAACCCGAACAGCACTTTTTCCGGCCTTGTGGGGGGAAATGGCTTTCTCTGTGCCTTACAGACTTCTTTGAAATACACCTCGTCTGTTATGTTCTGCTGGAGATTTTCCAACAATAGTACAAACATTTTGTCTAAGAAAATCTACCAAGGTCCAGCATTAGACGAGCTTAGAGCCGGAAACACGCATATTTGTGGTGTCTTGCGAGAAGGAACCAGTGATCTTCAGTGTTGGCAATGGCATCGATTTAACTCAACAAGCATGTCCGGTAATAATTATTTGGCTATTGCTGTTGGCGACGATTTCGTGTGCGGGATTCGTAAGAAAGATGGAAGGATCAGCTGCAGCAAATCCGGAATAATGGATCTTAGTACAATACCTAGTCGGAATTACAGTTTGATTGCGGCTGGTTTCAGGCACGCCTGTGCGATCACTACAGACAATGAATTGGAGTGTTGGGGAGATACCTTGAGGAACAAGCCTCTTGGCAAATTTACGGCATTGGCCTTGGGATATAACCGTGGTTGCGCTTTACGGTTTGGTGGAACAGCTGTATGTTGGGGAAGCAGAAACTTTACTTTACCGCAGAGTCTGCGAGAAACACAATTTATCTCTTTAGAAGCAAAACGGAATGTATTCTGCGGAGTTGGGACAATAAATTACGTCTTGTATTGCTGGGGCGATGGTCGATTGAATCATATACTGTTTGCAGGGGCTACGGTACTGCCGGGGCCATGTAGAAGTCAATGCCAATATGGTTCACTTCCGGGTTTAGTCTCATCTTGCGCACCAGGATTTATGATTTGTAATATCAAAATGACCAACAACAACCCTATTCCGCCCCTTCCTTCTCCTCCTCACCATTTTACTAAGAAGAGCATTGTCTGGGATACCAGACATGTGGCTTTTCTTGTTGTGGGTTGTATTGGATCCTTCTCTTCGCTGCTAGTTGCTGTCTTCTTCCTTTTCAGATACTGCAAGAGTAAAGGAAGTCAAGTCCACGACTCGGGGCCGATAGATATGAACCCACCAGTAGCAACAGCAGTCCTAGATAAACGGCTAAGTACATTGGCTAGCATGGGAAATTCATATCAGCTAGAAGAGTTTCTTTTTGAAGACCTTGACCAAGCTACTCAAAATTTTTGTCAAGATTACAAAATTGGTTCAGGCAGTTTTGGGTCTGTCTACCATGCCACATTGAGTGATGGACGACAAGTTGCCATTAAACGGGCTGAAACTTCATACCCATATCCATACCCGCATCCGTTAGCAGCTCAACGACAAGAATACAATGATAATGCATTCTTGAACGAGCTACAATCTCTGTCTCGCCTCAATCACAGGAACCTTGTTCGGCTTATAGGGTTCTGCGAAGAATATAACGAACTTCTCTTGGTGTATGAATACATGAAAGGTGGCACACTCCATGACCATTTACACAAGCTCGATAGCTCGCCATTGATGTCGTGGGTTGCTCGAATTCAAGTGGCACTTGATGCAGCAAAAGGGATTGAGTACCTACACGAGTACGCAGTGCCCTCAGTCATACATCGCGACATCAAATCATCGAATATTCTGCTGGATGACCCCACTTGGGTAGCCAAAGTATCTGATTTTGGTCTTTCTCTGATTGGTCCACGAGATGGTGAGACACATCTTTCACTTGTTGCAGCTGGCACGTTCGGTTATATGGACCCGGAGTATTATAGACTTCAACAGTTAACACCTAAAAGCGATGTGTATAGCTTCGGAGTGGTGTTGTTAGAAATACTATCAGGGAAGAAGGCAATTCTTACGAACCAAGATGGGGCTCGTACAAATATAGTGGATTATGTTGTTCCATATGTTTTGCAAGACGAAATCCATCAAATTTTGGATTCAAGAGTCCCGCCACCTACACCGTATGAAATAGAGGCAGTGACATATATTGGCCACTTAGCATCTGACTGCGTTAATAATGTAGGACGTGATAGGCCCTCAATGACTCACATAGTAAATAGCTTGGAAAAGGCGTTGGTTGCATGTTTACCCCCTCTTCCCCTCTCCGTATAACAATGTTGGTCAATGTTAATTTTGTAGAGCATTTATTTTTCTCTTTTTTTGATTCATATGAAGTAAGCAAACCCAAATGCTTACTCTGATTCATTGTAACTAAAGGAAACAGCAAGAGAATAACATTTCAATCTTTTTATATTATCAGCTAACTCTTGAATCTCTTTAATCAAGGGACCAAGGTCCAAACTTAATCTGCCATGGCCTTCTTTTGCTCAAGAAGTTCCTTAAAAGAATTGCCAAGTTGGCCTATACTGCCTGCCTAGAAACCCTGAAACAAAATAGAACTTGTTCAGTCTCTAGAGTTCACAAGCATACCAAACTCAGCAATAAATAAACGCTTTTATTTTGAAAAAAGACCTAAATTTCCTTGCGTTCACAAAAGAGAAAAAGATGGCACACTAGATTCCAGAGATATACAAATGCTGAATATAAATCTGTAAATAGCTCGAGAGTTGACAAGATGATTACTTTTCTTGTGTCTTCTTTAACAATAAATTTGAGGAGTAGATTGTGCAGATCATATATTGGCAGAATAGCAAAATGTCTGAAGAGGAGTTTGCACAAGTTAGTGTTCAAGCATGAAAGAGAAAAATATTATTGAGCATAGTAACTCATCAGGCCATGGTTGTTTCTGCCTCACTTCGTGCAGTTTACATTGATTGGTGAGTGAGCTGACAGAGAGCACATATGAACTGTGTCAGCCTTGGCCGGCTAGTGTCAAATAGTCGTCACCTACAATGGAAACTACCAAGATATGAATATAAGTTCAAACTCTCAAATGCAAAATAAAAATGTAGTCTAAAAACGCATTACACAGAGAGTATGTTAAAACTGCACCATTTAAGGAAACAACTTATAATGCCCCCGGTGGCAACAAAACTGAGAGATGACTTGTCAAATAAATAAAAACTCGATTAATACCTTGAGAAATTGTTAGTTTTGATATTTTTCACTCGTGTTTTCTTCTTAGAAGCTCAAGTTAGGGTAACTTATTTATTACATTAAGCAGCACTGTGACCAGATTTTTTCTCTATTCCTCTTTCCTTCATCATTTCTCTTGCCTTATTAGCATCCTCCCATCTGCCAGTAGAACTATACATATTGGAAAGAATCGTATAGTATCCACTGTTTCTAGGATCAGATTCAATTGCACGTTCACCCATTCTTATTCCCATCTCAATGTCATTGTGAATTACACAAGAACTTAATAAAGTTCCCCATACACCACCGTCTGGGCAACATGGCATCGATAGAACTAATGCTTCAGCATCCTGCAATTTACCTGACCTAGCAAGAAGATCCACCATACAAGCATAGTGCTTCAAGTTAGGTTTTAGACCATAGTGTTGCATCCTACCAAACGCATACTTGCCTTCTTTAACAAGGCCTGCGTGTGTACAAGCTGATAACAGTCCGAGAAAAGTAAGTTCATTCGGTTCAACACCAGATTTCTCCATTTGATTGAAAATTTCTAAAGCTGTATCTGTGTCTCCATGCATTCCATATCCTGAGATCATCACGTTATAAGAAATGACATCTTTTTCATTCATCAAATCGAACAATTCCCTTGATTTTTCAAGTTGTCCACATTTTGCATACATGTCAACCAATGCTGTTCCCAGTGATAGACTGACCTCATACCCTTCTTCCTTAATATAGTTATGAACCTTCCGTCCTTTCTCCAAAGAGGCAAGATGTGAACAAGCTGAAAGCACCAAAACAAGAGTTGCTGCGTTGGGCTTACAGAATTCTGAAATCATTTTATCAAACAAAGCAACAGCAGCGGCAAAATGACCGTGATGCCCGTAACATGAGATCATTGTATTCCATGTTATGACGTCTCTCTGGGTTACAGAAAATATCTTCCATGCAATCTTTAAGCTACAATTCTTTCCATACATATCTACGAGGGAGTTAATTACTGAAATATTACCATCCATGTAACTCTTAACAGCATATCCATGAATTGACCGTCCTGACTTGGTTGCTCCCAAGTGGGAACATATAGAAATTGCAGAGACTAGGCTGGTAGAATCGGGTTTTAAGCCAATATGTTGCATCTTTCTAAACAATTCTGTGCACTTCTCTTCAAGTCCTAGCTTCGAGTAGCATATAATCATTGTATTCCAAGGTTCTATATCACCTTTGGATATCATATGGAAAAGATTCTCCGCTTTACATAAATTTTCAAACTTACAGTACATAGCCAACAATGCATTAAGGACCATCTCGTCTAGTATTAAATAATACTGCCTTACGAGTAAGCCATGAAAGGCCCTTCCTTCGTAGATTTTCTTGGCATTACCGAATCCAGAAAGCATGCAACTAATAACGATTCTATCCGGGTATACTTCATTAGCTTGCATTTCCCAAAACATGGCCAAGAATTCTTTCACAAGCCCAGATCTAGCATAGGCACTAATAACCGATGTCCATGACAGAAGATCTTTATCACCCACTTCACAGAAACAAACAAAAGCCTCAACTGGACTCCCCCACTTCGAATACATCAACAAAAGAGAAGACATAAGAGACTGAGAATTCACAAGTCCGTACTTTACAGCTAAACCGTGTAAATTTCTACCTTCTAGCAAAGCACCTAAATTAACACAAGCTTGTAACCCGCTTTCTAGTGTTCTATAATTCGGTCTCTCGCTACCCTCACAAGTCATATGCATATCGCGGAGACAAAGCAACCCTTTTTCACTCTCATTATTACGCACAAACCCATTTACGAGCGCGGTCCAAGCTACAACATCTCTGACAGGCATTTCATCAAATACAAGACGCGCATCACTCATGACACCGCACTTCGCGTACATATACACAAACGAAGATCCAACAGCAGAGTTACAAGCAAAGAATCCACATTTTAAAGCGAAGCCATGAACAAACTTCCCACAATCATCCCAAAGAAGCTCTGCACATGCAGATACAACCATGGGAATCGTGAAAGCATTAGGAAAAGTGTTCGACGACTGCATTGCAAGGTAGAGACGGAACGAATGAGCGTAGTTTCCATTGGAGAAGTGGGATTTGATGATCGAGTTCCAAAGAAACACGTCTTTTGTAGGAACTGAAGAAAAGACTTCGGTGGAAGAGTCAGGTTTACCGAACGCGGCGTAGAGAGATATTAGCTTTGATGATAGGAAGAGATTGTTTGAATTGCCAGTGATGATGATTAGTGCATGGCATTTAAATAGAGAAGCGAGTGATGATGGTTTTTCATTGGAGAAGAGAGTATCTATGTGGTGGTAGGTGTAGCTTGGTGAATTAGAAGAGAAGCCTAGAGAGGGGAACTGGTGTTTTATAAGTTTAATCGATTTGGATTTGAATTTGAACGAGAACATGGTAACCAGAAAATATACGAAAAAGCAGAGGCTGCTGGACAAGACTTTGTACCTCTTATCACGTGCGATGGCTAGACCTCCTCTTACTTTTGTATGTTTTATTACTCGTAAGTTATAGGTCGCTGAGATGTCTTTATTGTCACCGAAGTAATAGCATCGTTAAATCGGTCAACTAGACGTCGGCCAGATAAACGTCGACAACAGCATATGAAAAAAAAACATACATGTAAAACAACTACTGCATCAATAACAATAAATTTAAAAGTATCACTACTCCAATATTAATAAAAGTAATCTTGCAAAAAAAATAAAAAAAATAACAGATTATGTATCGATTCAAAAACAATATTATCACTTGTTACCTAAATTATTTTTTATGCTTACTAGATATCCTTTTCACCAAATGTAATTTTTTCCAATACTCAATAATTTATTACTCATAACTACTTTTAAATTTTGACTCACTTTTGTGGCAAAAAATTTCAACATTTGATTTTGAAAAACCAGCTTCCTTATACCCTGATATCTGCCTACAAACTATTTTTACCCTCACAAATCCCGATTTTCTCAGAAAACTTATTTTCGAGTAAGGTTTTCCGGCTATGTTACCGGCATGCGTTGAGCTACTTACTTGAGTTCAGGCTACCGTTATCGTTGAATTTCAGGCTACCGTATTCTTGATTCTTTCTATCGAGACTGAGAGGCTGATGGAGAACGATCTTCTCTTGGAACAATATCTACAACCTGCTTCACCTCTAGTCGCTAAGTAAATATCGTCTTCTTGATTTGCCTAAATAATATTTTTTGTAAGAAACTTAAATCTCAACCTTACAATTTTTGCAGGATTCGTACAAGATGGTTCCGATTGCGGAATATCGGTTGCCAGAGACCAAGGTCGGAACAAAAATGTATTTTGACTTCTCTAAAGAGATACAATCATATGGCAAACCTGGATTAAACACCCAAAAGTTAGTACAAGATAACAAAAGTGTCACTGTTTTTGCAGGTACTAACACGAATCGAGTATTTATCATCCATTTCTCACAGGAATCTTTCTCGAATCATAGGATGTTGTATTGACTCTGGTTACACCCCTTTACTTTCATGAAGTTGGTTTATAGGTTTTAGTTTTCTAGTTGAAGATGTGTTTGTTGTTTATATGATGCGATTGATGAATTGATTCTGGCATTGTTATTCGTATGTTAGCTGGGGAGGATACGTTTTGTGTGGTGGAGGCTTGAAAGACACAACATCAAGATTCAGAAAATCTGTTTACGTGAGGAGGTAGATGATGCGTATTTAATACAAATTCAAAACGATGACATGAGAGTTATGTATAAAATTAGTCGTGCGATTTATGTGTAAAATTAACCATGAGATTTATGTGTAAAATTGGTCATAAGATTTATGTGTAAAGCAGGTCATACTGGATTTGAGTAAAATTGGTCATGCTAGATTGGTTTTGTCATTTTGCGATTTGTGGGTATTAGTTCATCGTCGTTCTTGGTTTTGTTTTGCTGGAATCCTGTTTTTAGTTGTTTTAGGTAGATGATGCGATTTTAGTATAGATTTAAAACGATGAACATGAGATTTATGAGTAAAATAAGTTATGAGATTTATGTGTAAAATAGATCATGCAATTTATGTGTAAAATTAACCATGAAATTTATGTGTAAAACATATCATACTAGACTTGAGTAAAAATTTATGGTTGCGATTGTAGTGACTGTAATAATACTATGATTGCTTTATGTTACTGGAAAAATTAACCACACGTTTTGCAACTATACTATAGCTAACATCACAAATTTTTAATATTAGATAACAGTATACATGGCCATACAGCTGTCCAGGAACTCGATCCTAACAAAAAATACAACATATTTTAGGGTTGGTATGTTTAAATAAATAAATAAACACATCGACCACCATAATCATCAATCATCAGAAGACTCTTCTGAGTTAGACTCCTCAAACTCCTATTCATCGTCAGGTACTTGGAATTCATCCAACTAGGTACGATTAAATCAATGATTTCCTTAGTCAGCCTTGGTGTGGTTTATTTTCGTCGGAGGGTAAGTTTGTAATTTCTGTTTAGAATTTTGTGGAGTTTTATGAGTATTTAATGTTTGGGTAGAATGTAGAGGGAGAATTAAGCTGTCTGGTTGTATTTAATTTTCATTACCCTCATTTAATGTTGGTGGTTGGGTATTTATACCCTTATATTTGGGCCACATGGGCTTTCGGGTCGTGTTTAATGGACTCGGGTCAAGTTTAAGGAGCCATTTAGTTCTAAGTAGGGGAACAGGCAGCTTAGTCAAAAAGTGATTAGGTTTTAAGTACTTTAGTTCTGTTCGAACAGTTCAATGGATGATGGTGTCCGAACTGCCCTTGTCCGGTTAGGTGGACATTATCCGAACTGACCCTGTCCAAGGTGGTGACAGAATCTGGACTCATCAGTAGCCCCTTTTTTACGTGGTGTTCAAAAACCTTTGGCAAGACCTGAAAAACAGTCTGTTGCTAGTGATAGTTACATCCAGACAGGTCCTTCGAATTGTGTTATAGCTTTATCCGGACTGAAAAAGGCTTCTTGAATTTAAACGGTTTCTTTTCAGAGTTCGTGGGACACGTGTCTCTCTGTGGTTCGTTATCTCAGCCGTTTTTTCACCTAGAATTTCGCTCCCACCTTCTCTGAAAAGTAACATCTTTATTTAATGAAGATGACGTCAGCTTCGTTCCCTAATCATTGCAATCCTTTCGAATTCTCCTAGGTATCAAAGCCTCTTTTGTGTGTTTACTATAAATTAATCACTTCTTCACTGTTTTACCATCATCTTCATACTCACTTTGCCAAATTTCAGAGCTCTCTCTCTCAAACACAAATACTTTTCTTTGGTTGTGAGTTCATGTTCACAGCTAGGAACGCTTTAATCAAAGGCGAGTGGCTTAATTTATCAGAGCTAGAAAAGGCACAAAAAGTTGAATGGGAAAGGTGCATTGCTGCAGGCCTACCTACTTCCCCTATCGACAAACCAGTAATCCCAAACACAGAACCTGACCAGGGCTCCTCCTCAACCAAAAGTGTAAAATCGAGGAGATTGTTTCAAACCAACCTTTCTCTTATTGTTTCAGGCTCGTCGGTTCATAAATCAGAGCCCACTGTTGAACCAGGACAAGCAGTTACCAGTTTCAAAAAGCCTTCCCCATTTATCGCCATGGGGTCAGATGCATAAGTCTCTCCCAATAAACTAGTTGATAGGAGAAGAGGTCGCCTGGTAAAAGGGCAGGCTTCAAAAGGCACACCTTCAAAATCTGGGGCCAAAGACAGCAACACAGGGTCAGAGGCACCCATAAAAGTTCCTAAGGACAAGTTGTCCGGTCCGAAAGCCTCTAGCCCAAGCCTTCAAAGAGAAATTACCACATCTGAGCCCCAGCCAGAGGCCAGAGTTCAGAAAATCACTGAAACCCAACAGTCTGGAGGCCAGACTGAACCAACTCCTAACTCCCCTCCCCCAAAAACAACCGAAAACCCCTCCTCGGTAATGGAGGAAGTAATGAAGGATTCTATTGAAGAGGCTCCGTTTGAGTCTGAAGTCTCCGGACAAACAAGTGATGTTGGTGCTTCCAAGAAGGACAAAGGCAAGGAGAAACTATGCTTAAGGCATCCGGATTTGCCGGAGTGTGATGTGGGAAAAGTGGGACCTTGTTTCCACAAGGTCAATGTTAAGTATTTACTTGCTTTACAAAAAATTAATTATGTCTTCATCCACACAGCCGAACTGGGTCGGATGCGAACGAAGTGGGGGATTCCGAAGAATGTAAAAATAAGGATCCCAATAGACCCTAAAACGCCAATGGACTGCAAGCTTAGTGAAGTGGTCATATTTACTGAATTTTTTAACTAGGGATTAAGGTTTCCCTTAGATCCGGAGATAGTCAGATATCTGCACCTCATAAAGCTCTGCCCAAGTCAACTGAGCCCTAATTCCTGGTACACCCTCATGGCCTATATCATGGCTTCCAGACTCTCCGGAATTCCTCTTCCGATGGAGGAATTCGCTGTTGTGGTCAACTTCTGCAGAAACCCTCATATCCCATTTTATCACTTCAACATGGGTGATAACTATAAGCCGGTGGATGACCTGCTCGAGTCGGAGAGAAATTGGAAGACTCACTTCTTGTTTGTGAGTTGCGCTTGGGAGAATGGGAGGAAGATCAAAGCCGGAGTCAACCCGAGTCTCCTTACCAGCAGATGGCAAAGTGATCGTAAGAATCCCACCTCACATTTTCATTTTTATTTTTATCAAATTTGTTTAACTGACTGGTCTTGTCTTTTTTCTTGACAGAGCTACCTAAAGATTTCAATGATTATTTAAAGGCCCGACAGACCACTTGTACCAAGATCAACACTTGGGCTGCTGAAAAGTGGGGAAACCGTTTTCATGACGCCTTTACCGGAGGCAATCTCGCAAGATCCCATCTCTGGAACACTACTGGCCGGAGGGACTTGACCTGGGAGAAACTTACCACTCCACCCCCTCCGGATGTAGTCCTTAAAAGAACACACGCACCGGACGGGTCACTGTATTTGCCAGGTCGAGCCAAGGCCCCAAGTAAGATGAAAGGCAAAAAGGGGAAGGGCAAGAAAAATGTGGTAGAAGCCAATCCTACTGAAGCAGAGGAAACTGCTCCAACTAATCAAGAGGCGCCAGCTCCAAGTCAGATTGATGTTGCTCTTCTTGAAGTAGTAGAGCATGAGGGTGCTAGGGAAGAGGCAGGATCTCCAAATCCTCCAAGGGTTCCTAAGAGGGACAGGAAACGGGGAGCAGAAAGCAAGGATAGGAAGTCCAAGAAGAAAAAGACTTCCAGGGGTGATGAACTTTCTCTCCGACCTTCGAAGCCCTTTCCTCCTGTTGACCCTACTGATCCAACAAGAGTAGAAGAGATCCCCGTTAACTTTCAAACCGATGAGGTTGGAAGAGGAGACATTAACATCGGCGGTATCGACATTACAGGGCTTGACGGGCTTGGTGACTATTTTGCAAACCTTCCCAGAGACGACTTTGTTGGGCCCTACCTCCCTCCGAGCACTTCAAACATTGTTACCTTCAATGGTAAAACCTTCACCGTTTCAAGTGAAAAAGATGTTATAACTCATTCTATATTGAGTAATATTCAGCTGGTTCTTGTTCTGGAGAAACAAGTGTGAGGTCAGTCAGCAATCATTACTGCCCTTAATTCTGACAAGGAGACACTGTCCAATGACCTCCTCACTGCCACCCCAAATGCTGATGTTTTGAGGAGAGAAAACGAGGAGTTAAAGAAGAGTCAGGAGGGTTGGTCCATAAAGGTTGCTACTTTAGAAGATACCATCAAAGGCCTCCGGGAAAAGTTGTCCGAGTTAGAGAAAGATCTCACCTCTTCAAAAGAGGAGATGAAGACCAAGGATCAAGTCATTCTTACTTTGACCAGCGACAAGATCGCACTCGAGGACTCGGTGTCCAAGGCTATAGAGGAAAAAGTTGATCTGCTAAGGGAGCAAGAGGAAAAAATCCAGGCCAAGATTGATGCTTATGCCAACAATGTGATAGACAGTCAAGAAGAGATGTACGTCAAGGTGAAGTCGGACATGGTTTTGCTTTTTCACGAGAATTTTCCGAAGAGGAATCTGGGAGACTTATGGAGTTTTATAGAGTATCCAGACCTTCCCTTTCATACAATGGCTGAGGGTGACAGGTTTGATTTCTCCAGTGCATCCTCATCCGATGAAGAAGAGAACACCGGGGAGAGTCCAGGTGAGGAGAATGATGACACCAAGAAGAAGAAAACAAGTGAGGCTGAGCCATCTTCAAAGGCTCAGTCTTAAAATATCAATTATCTTTTACCTTTTGTTTTGATTGAACTAAATTCCTTGGAAGGCCAAGGCATTTTTGTAACTGTGTCCGGTGTTTGATCGGACATATCTTTGTGCTTTGATTGACAATATAAAGTCCTTGGATGGCCAGGGCACTCCAGTCGTTTTAATGAGTATGTTTATTTTGCACAATTCTTGCATTCTTTCATAGTTTTTCAATTTTGGTGGCTAATGTTTAAAGAACCCTTAGTTATTTCATAAACATCTTAAAGTGAGAGTTTTTAAATTCTCCGATGACAAATGTTTAAGTAATCATCACACCTTTAATTCAATCCGGCCGGTGTTTAAACAAAAATTTGACAAGAAAACAAAATAAGAACACTCCGAATTTTTAAGAAGGAATCAAATTTTATAAAAGAGCCAGGACACCTCATTAAAACCTCCCCGCGCCACCAGGGTAGGAAAGAGTATGCCCTCAAATATTTACATGAATTTTTAAACAAGTAAATATTTACATAGTTTTTACTCCAAGTACATCCGGAGGTGCTCAATATTCCAAGGGTGATTCAAAACCCTTCCATCCTTGTCTTCTAGCCAGTATGCCCCAGGTTTAAGCCTTTCAATGACCATATAGGGTCCTTCCCAAGTTGGGGCTAGTTTGCCGAGCAGCTTCTCTTTAGTGTGTAAGAAGACTTTCCTTAACACCTTGTCCCCCGGCTGAAAATCTCTTCTTTTAACTTTGGAAGCAAACCTGCTTCTCATCAAACCCTGATAGTGCGCAGCTCTAAGGTGAGCCTTAACTCTTCTTTCTTCTATTAAGTCAAGCTGGCCTCTGATTGCCACTTCGTTAGCTTGTTCGGAGAAATTGTGAACTCAAAATGAAAGGAGAGTTGCTTCTATGGGAGTTATGGCATCCATCCCATAGACCATGGCAAAAGGTGATTCTTGTGTTGCAGCCCCAGGTGTAGTCCGGTAGGCCCACAAAACCTCTTGTAAATAGCTAGGCCATTTTCCAGCAGCCCCTTCTAATTTTTTCTTCAAACCGGACAGTATAGTTTTGTTAGCCACTTCAACCTGACCATTTGCTTGTGGGTGGAAAGGTGAAGAGAAACAATGTTGTATACCTCTAGAGGCACAGAAACTTTCCATTTCCTTGTTGTCGAACTGTGGCCCATTGTCTGTCTTTATCTTCTGTGGAATGCCAAATCTGCAACAGATATTGGATAAAATGAATTTTATGACAGCTTTGGATGTTGTACCTGCCAGTGGGGCTGCTTCGATCCACTTTGAAAAATAGCCAATAGCCACAATTATTGTTCTGCGCCCTCCGGGCGCCATAGGTAGATGTCATACCCAGTCCAGTCCCCATCGAGCAAAGGGTATAGGCTCAGAAATTGACTCTAATGGGGTGGCTGGAACATGAATTTCGCTGCTATATCTCTGGCATGGGTCACACCTTCTCACCAGCTCTTTAGCATCTTGCATTATAGTGGGCTAATAATAACCAGCCAACAAAACTCTCCTTGTTAGAGCCCTGAATCCACAATGAGCTGATCCCTCACCATCATGTAATTCGGAGAGCACCATTTGAGATTCATCATCCCCCAAACATCGTAAGAGGGGTTTACTGTAAGACTTCTTATAAAGAACATCTCTTAGTATGATAAAACCACGAGCCTTGTACTTTATTTTTCTTGATATTGACTTGTCGAGAGGCAAGATTCCATCGGAGAGAGGAAACCTCTAATCTTGGGGATGTTCAATTTGTATATCAAAGCTTTCTTCCTTCTTACCCATATTGAGTTGAATTGAAGGACACTCCAGCACATGGATCCAAGGGTATGATTCAGTATAGGCTATGGTTGCCAAGGAGTCTGCTAGTTCATTTTCTGTTCGGGGTATGTGCTCATAAACAATACTCTTGAACTGAAGTGCCACATCTTTGAGAAGAAGTAAGTATTTTATTAGCTGCTCCTTTTTAGCTTCAGATTGACCTTGCGCATGGTGGATAAGAAGCTGGGAATCACTCATCAACTTGACCCTTTTGGCCCCACAAATATGAGCTAACTTTAAACCAGCTATAGCAGCTTCATATTCGGACTCATTGTTAGAAGCCCTAAAAGAAAAACATATAGCTTGGTACATTTTGTCACCATACGGAGAGGTCAAGCATACCCCTGCACCACATCCCATAGTACTCGATCCACCATCCGTCCGGACGACCCAGACCTTTTTATCTTTCATCCTAGTCGTTTGCTCTGTATCCCTATAAGTGGAATTCAACTAAGAAATCAGCCACATTTTGGGCTTTGATTGCTGTTCGAGGAGCAAAATCAATATCGAAACCCCCCAGTTCCACTGACCACTTAATCATTCTACTCGAAACATCTGCCTTTTGTAGAACGTTTTCAGGGGATAGGATGTCCGGACAATAATAGGATGAGCCTGAAAATAAGACCTCGTCTTCCTAGCAGCAATTACCAGGGCTAGTGCTAACTTTTCAAGCTTTAGATAGTGTTTTTCTGCATCTATCAAGCTCTTGCTGATGTAATACACTGGATGGGGGTAATTATCCACCTCCCTTACCAATACAGCACTGATGGCACAAATAGAAACTGCCAAATATACGAAGAGTGTCTCTCCATCAACAGGTTTAAATAAAGTCCTGGGGGAGGACATATGATTTTTGATCTCATTGAAGGCCTCATCACATTATGAAGTCCAGTCAAATCCCTTTGCACCTTTTAAAGTTTGAAAAAACGGGGCACATCTGTTCGAAGACCTCGAGATGAACCAATTTAACGCAGCCAACCTCCCAGTTAACCGTTGTACCTCTTTAATATTCCGAGGAGGCTCCATTTGAAATAAAGCATTAAGCTGGTCCGGATCAGGCTGTATCCCTTGCTCACTTATTATGTACCCTAGGAATTTTCCGGACTGCACTCCGAACACACGCTTCTCCGGATTTAGTTTCAAATTTACTTTTACTAAGTTAGCAAAATTTTCTTGTAGATCTGCCAAGTGTAGCTCTTCATCCACACTTTTTACCATCATGTCGTCAATATACACTTCCATATTTCTTCCAATTTGATCAGAAAAATGCTTTGTTTACTAACCTATGATAGGTAGCCCCAACATTTTTTAACCCAAAAGGCATCACCTTGTAACAATGAAGGCCCCTATCAGTGACAAACATAGTATGCTCATGATCGTTCGGATCTACTTGAATCTAGTTATACCCGGAGAAGGCATCCATGAAAGATAGTAGCTTATTTCCAGATGTAGAATCCACCAGCTGATCAATCCGGGGGACAGGATACAAATCCTTTGGGAAAGCCCTGTTGAGATCTGTAAAATCAATACACATACGCCACTTGCCATTTTTCTTTTTCATCAAGACCAGATTGGCTGTCCATAAAGGATACTGAGACTCCTTTATATGCCCCATTTTAGTAAGCCTGTCGACTTCTTGAACAATGACATCAGCCTTTTCCTTGGAAAAAGCTCTTCTTTTTTGTATCACATGTGCTATGTCTCTCCGGATGGACAAGTGGTGTGATATGATATCTGCTGGTACCCCGGTAACATCAGCATTGCACCAAGCAAAAACATGCTGATGGTCTTTTAGGAACTTCAACATTTTACCCTTTAGTTCGGAGACCATTTTGGACCCTATCTTAACACTTTTCCCTCTCCCAAAGAATACGTTTCAACCTCTTCAACCGGTATTAAAACTCAAGGGGTCTCTCTGGGGTCATCAATTTCACCCTCACCCCCAGAAAGCCCCTCAAAACGCTAATCTTCATTGATACGAACTGCCCCCAACGTCCGAGGGGCCAGTGTTGTGGCATAACACTCTCTTGCAATCTTTTGGTTGTTCCGAACAACTACCACTTGTCCTTGCACAGCATATTTCAAACATTGGTGGACTGTTGAGGCCACTGCATGCATCCTAGAGAGCCAAGACCTCCCTAGAATAGCATTGTAACAAGTGGTACAATCCACCACGATAAACGGTATTCTAACCATCTTCTTAAAAGGGCCCTTGCCCAAAAAAACTTCCTCTTCGAACTCCCCGATCACATCTGCTGAGCTTCCAGTGAAACCCACAATTGACCTGTTCGAACGTTGAATTACCGCAGAATTTTTCATCTTTTTGTAGGAAGTTAAAAAGAGGATATTGGTTGAACTCCCAGTATCCACCAAAATTTGTCTTATGTCGTCGCCCCCAATGGATGCTCCTATGACAACACCATCTTCATGAGGACCTGCTATATCCCTTAAGTCATCCTCATACAACACAATGAAGGGAAATGGAATATGTGATTGATAGGAAGTCATGCCTCCCTCCAGTTTGGTAGCTAATGTATGAATGTGCCTCTTCCTTGAAGAAGCAGTGGGTGCTGTCATGGTATCCCCTCCGAAAATTGTGAGCGACTCAAAAAAGTTAATAAGCCCGGACACTGTTTTACAACGTTCCTCAATGGCTCCCACTCTGTTTCGAGTTGGATAAGGGTCCAAGTACTCTGATTCTACATCGAATATCTCGATTATCACCATATCTCCCTCCGGAGCGGATGTGCTTGCATTGTTCGAGCCAGGCCGATGAGCATTATCAGGTCTATTTCCTCCTCTTCTTTTAACATATGCTCCCAACTTTCCTCTTTCAATCAAATTATGGACTTTTTGCTTTAAAGCAATGCAATCTTCAGTGGTATGGCCAGTATCATTGTGGTATTGACAAAATGAATTGTTACGATGCTCCCTAGGAGATTGTAGTGCAGCCGGCCTTCTATAGTGTACTTCTTCCTTTCTTTTGTCATAAATGGTGGCCAAACTTTCTTTTAGCTCAGCAAACCACTCCGGTTGAACCCAAGGCCCTCTCTTACTTCTAGATTGTTGATTCTGGGCAGGCGCAGCTGGCTGAGACTGAGCTTTAGCTCTGTTATGACCCTGCCCGGCCTCCCTTTCCTTGTTCCCGGACTGATTTTGGTTGGGGTTTGGTGCAACCGGGGCAGACCTCACCTGCCTGTGCACCCTAGTTTTCTTTGTTTCATCCACGTTAATTTGCTTTCCGACCTGATTTAGTAAACCTCCCCATGTCATGGCCTTTATTCTGGTTACTGAATCAGCCAAATTTCCAGGGTTTAAGCCCTGCCTCAGAGAAGTTATTGCCATTTGCTCGAAGCAATCAGCCAACCCATTTTTGGTATTTACAAAGCGACTGATATATTCCTTCAGTGATTCATTCGGTTCTTGGGCACAATGGATAATTGTATCTCAATTGCCCTTCACCTCCTTACTTCCAACAAACTGCCTTTAGAAGGCCACCCAAAAGGTATCGAAATTTCTAATGCACCCCTGTGGTAGGCTGTTATACCACTTCAAGGCACTCCCTGTAAAAGACTGGAAGAATGCTCTACAAAGCAACTTATCATCGTCATCGAAGTTCATCATGAAATTTTTGAATTGTTCCAAGTGATTGTCCGGTTCTTTACTGCCATCGTATTTTTCCATCGTCGTGCTATCAAACGTCTTGGGGAGGTTTCTGGATAGGATCTTGGAAGACAATGGAGATTGTCTCTAATTCCGGCCACGACTGAAAATGGTATCCTCGTTAGAAGTTGCAAACATACCTGGCTCATCATGGAAGGCAAAGGGATCCACCAGCATCCGGTCTATGTGTCTCCGGTTATGAGATGATTCTTTGCCTATATGCCTCTTTAACTTTCCATGCATATCCCTTTTTCTTGAATACTTCTTAACCAACTTTTGTTTCTTTTTAGATCGACCCTCATCACTACTGGAGGACAAGGATTCTTCTATTCCATCTTCGTCTGAAGAGCTACTGGAAGATTCTGAGTCTGAATCAGAGCTCTCCACTGGCCTGGACCGGTGAGACTTTTTGGAGCTAGCATGAGTCTTCTTCGTACTCACATGGGTCTTCGAAGGCTCATGCTCTCTAGGGTTTTTAGTATGATGAGCACCTGATGCTTTTGATTTCTCTTTTAGGCCCATCTTTGCTTTTTCTACCCTCAGAGCTTCTATTTCTCCCTTTAATCTATCACGCTCTTCGATGGTATACTCATCATTTTCCCCCACCACTTCGAGCAAAGCTTGTAGTACTTCCGGTACGTCCGGATTCATTCAGACTGAATTTTCTGATGGTTTTGAATGTTATATTCAGGCACCATCGTTCTCCCACTGTGGTCACCAATTTGGTGTGGTTTATTTTCGTCGGAGGGTAAGTTTGTAATTTTTGTTTAGAGTTTTGTGGAGTTTGTGAGTATTTAATGTTTGGGTAGAATGTAGATGGAGAATTAAGATGTCTGGTTGTATTTAATTTTCATTACCCTCATTTAATGTTGGTGGTTGGGTATTTATACCCTTATATTTGGGCCACATGGGCTTTCGGGTCGTGTTTAATGGACTCGGGTTGAGTTTAAGGACCCATTTAGTTCTAAGTAGGGGAACAGGCAGCTTAGTCAAAAAGTGATTAGGTTTTAAGTACTTTAGTTCTGTTCAAACAGTTCAATGGATGATGGTGTCCGAACTGCCCCTGTCCGGTTAGGTGGACATTGTCCGAACTGACCCTGTCCGAGGTGGTGACAGAATACGGACTTATCAAGCCTGTATGAAAAGTAAAGGAGAAGTCAAGTTCGTTAAAGGCAGGAGGTAGATGATGCAATTTTAGAATCAACATGAGTATTCAGTTTATGTCTATGCGTGATAAGTGTAGATTTACAATGATGAACATGAAATTTATGTATAAAATAGATCACGAGATTTATGTGTAAAATAGATCATGAGATTTATGTGTAAAATATATCATGAGATTTATGTATAAAATAGGTCATGCAATTCATGTGTAAAATATAAGTCATGAGATTTATGCGTAAAATAAATCACGTGTGATTAGTGTAGATTTTAAATGATGAACATGAGATTTATGTGTAAAATGGGTCATGAGATGTATGTGTAAAACAGATCATGCGATTTATGTGTAATAGATTATGAGATTTATTTGCAAAAATCGCATCATCTACCTATAGTTCTAAAAATAATATTTAAGTTTCTGCACAGCCAACCACGCCAAAAAAGCTACAGCAAGTGAATTAAATATACAATAAATGTGTGAGATTCATAAATCACATCTCTTCATAATATTTATACTACTTATATAACACATGGACCTCAAAGAACCTGCTCAGTGGCATCTTGAATCTTGAAACCGGATATAGCAAGCAACTAAAAGTCGTATATCTCCAGAGAAATGTCATCACTGACTTCACAGAAACAGAAGACTCTTGCACGTCCAACATAATGAAAGAAAAATAGACCAGTTGAATCGAAAACACCTAAATAATAAACAATTCTTCTATATTGACGACCAGCAACATTAGATATGCATCAAAACAACCGTCTTCCACAACCTAACAACTACTGGGAAACACAAAATCAACCCAAAGAATAAATAAGCCCTCATAGTCGATATACATAACAAGAACATAACAAGAATAAAACGCTTATCAATTTCGAAAACGTACCTTTATTACAAGAAACCAACCATACACAGTCTATCCACGATTAGGAACAATAAACCGTTTATCGGCCGGTCAATAGGCCTACCTGAGTTTCACTTTAAAAAAATGGAGACGTTATACAGGGAGGCTATAATTCGAACAACCAAAAAACATACCTTAATAGAAAATAAAGATAACCAGTATCGGCGTACCTTTAAACGATTTTATACTGATAAACATTATTCCGACATTCACCGGTAAAGGGTTAGCCGCTGACTACCAGATGAAGTCTGCCACGGAACAAATTACTTGCCGAAGAGTTCCTACCCTCGCCGAAGTTTGAACGGCGACAACAAAACTGGAGTTCTTTTAGGGTTTCAAACTTTCTTATTTTCTCTTTTGGCTTTTGGTATTTAGATGGGGGAAGTTTAGATTAAACTTTTAAAAAGTAACTCTGAACCTATTTTCTCCTTTATATACCCTTAGGGTTATTTTTTTCTAAAAAATTATCTTAGGTACCAATTGTTAGTATCCAATATTTGGGCACTGAAATGGGATAACATACTTAAGAAGGTATTTTCGGGTTGTTTTCTCTAAAAAGAACCTTATTTAGTTGGTCATCTCTAATAAATGTGTTTTGCTTTTTTTAAAAAGTAGAAAACAAAAATAATCTATTGATCGTATTTTATTGTTTTAATAAAACAATATTTAATATCGCCTTGATTTTCGAAAACGACCATTAATATGGAATTCTAACACTCCTTTTGTTTCATAATATAAATTTTTCTAGAAGAAATTTGTTGTTTCATAATATATGTCGTTCTCATTTTCCAATGTCGCATTGATTACATATATTCCACTTTCAATTAATAAGATAGTTAACCTTCTGCATAAGTTATTAACTTCATGAATCAAATTTATTTTATTTTATTCTTTCAAAATCATTATTACTTTCCTTAATATTGATGAAAAAATCTTAAACGACTAATATAATGAGACAGGTGGAGTAATTAGCAATAAAGTAATTATAAATAAGATATCTAATCATGGTAAAAATAATCGATTTATTTGCTAATAAAATTATACTTTACTTCTATTTATGATTATTGACTAGTTTTAGTTTTTTGGCAAAACTTTGAGAATGAATTTCCCTCATCATAATTGGGGTCGTTTGCGCAAAATCTTTCAAAGAAATTACTTAGCAACCAATGGTGATGAGTATGTCATGAATAGATAAAGTATTGGATGTTATGTTTGAAGGATCTCCAACAATAATTTCTGGATTTATTGCTTCATCGGCTTGTGGGACAAAAATGTACAAGGAACTTCAGTTGTGGTATCAGGAACATCCATGGCAAGGTTTCTAATTCAAGAAGTTAATAATATTTAAGGAGAATCATGAGATGTGCCAGTTAGTCTGATGGTAGTAGCAAAACAACAAGAGGCGACGATAGATGTAAGAGATGCTCAAAATTTATCAATGAATTCTGAAGGTAATCTTTCAAATTCTATTCTCCGTACTTTAGATCTACAAAGAACGAGAAATGATCGGAGCAATGTAAGGATAATCAATTGCAGAACCAACAAGATGAAAAAAAAATCAAAATCAGTTTGAAATGATGACTAGACCACTTCAGTTGATAACAAACAAAATTAATTTAGAAGAAAATGAAAACTTAGGTGAATGAGTGCTTAAAGATGATTTGCTCTGCAAGAAAAGAGTTGTTTCGAAAGAACGAGAAGGTGAAAGAAAAATAACTTAATTTAGTAATGAGGAATCATAAAAAAGAAAAAAGAATAAACTGAAAAGAAAAATATTCGACGATAGTCAAAAGGAAAATGTAAGACCAATAATGGTCGTGTATACATTGCCTAAATCTTCATCGACGCAACGAATTTTGGAACGAAGTTGCCGAATTTTTTTGATCCTTATAATATGGAGAAATATAATGGAACAATAGATCCATAACACCATCTGGAGTAGTTTTGTGATATCCTGTTGGATATAAGCATATGGTATTTTACACTGTCGGCTTTTGCCGATGACGCTCAAATGAAGTGCATTGACATGGTTCAATATTTTACCGTAAGGATCAATTGATAGTTTTGATGACTTATGAACATCATTTCAAAATTATTTCATTACTCTTAAGTTTTTAAAGAGACAATCGATTTATATCACGACTTTGTACCAAATTTTGAGGAGTCTTAGAAGGATATACTCAACGGTTTATTAAGGAGATGAGTGTTTTGGAGGATTGTAATGAAAATATGACATTAACAGCTTTTAAGAGATGTTGGCCTCAGGACACTAGTTTCTTAGAAGATTTAATTAAGTTCTCGGTAGGTTGTATGTGAGACTTCTTGGAAAGAACATATATATATATATCAAAGTGGAGGATACAAGAAAATGTGGGATAGTACAAATCAAGATGGAAAAAAAATATGGATACTTTGGAGAAAAAGAAAATTGATGTTAAGATGATTTTATAAGTTACTCAAGACCTGGTATATAAGTCTTTATTTTCTTATTATTATAATTCAAGCATGCAGATTACTCATCTAAATGAACCTATAAATGTTGTTTATGATAAAACAATGGATCGTTTGAATTACCAAACTTCGAGGGTCATGTTTTCACCAGTCAATGAAAGAAACCAACAGTATTATTGTGCATATCATAATGATCACGAGAATTCAGCTGGAGATTTTTTTTTTCCGGTTGAAGGATAAAACTTAAAGGTTAATCGATAATGGAAAGATTGTGGAGGTTGTAAAAAGAAGTGAAAATTAAAAGATGTAACGAAAAACAAAAAAAGAAGTCCAAAACGTCATAAAAAAGATAAACAACAAGAGTTGTGTACTATTTTTGGAGGAGATGCACTGTTAGGAACAACTAGTTCATCAAGGAAGAGATACTTTAAATATTTAGAAATCTATCTGATTGATTAATCATCTTTTCACTTACATAAAAATCCACATTTAACATTTTTGTTTACTGATGATGACTTAAAAGGATTAGTGACTCCCCATGAAAATTCTTTGTTGTTGACTCTTATGATTGGTGTAGTAATTGTGAGAATGATGATGGTTGATATTGGGAGCTTGGCTGATGTTTTTTACAAGATAAATTATGATCAAATAATAGGCTTCGAACCTTTTAAAAAAATTAATAGAAATTTAGTAAGTTTTACGGATCAAACAATTAATTATGTTGGAAAGGTTAATCTAGTTGTGTCTATCGAGATAATGAAACTAAGAAATTGTTACTACATTGTTCGTGATAGTGAATTCCTCAAGTTCTTAAAATTAAATTTTGCGACGATGTTAGGTACATAAATTGGAATCAGTAGCGTCGTCTTATCATCAGCATGTCAAACATGTGATAAATAAAAGAATTAAGATGGTTCAAGAGACTCAACGGACAACTAGATATTTTTACTTTTTTTCAACGACTCCTGAAAATATTGTATCATAACAGTTATCGAGTTTTTCAGGGGATGTGGTGACAAAAAAAATCTAACGAACCCCTTCCGATTAGGAAGGGGATGAGATGGGTGATCTGCGTAAGGAGTTAAGTAAAATTGAGGTGATGGAAAAGATAGAAGTTTATTTGTCAGCAGGTGAAAAGTTGGTAGAGACTCGATGATAGTAATAAAATTATAGGTGATAGTTTAGTCTATCAATAAGTTTCAAGAGGAAATAACTAAGATGGAAGAGAGAAAAAATGATGGGAATCGATTCGAAAGATAAAATTGGGTTGTTTAAGCCAACATGATTTCTACTGGAACTGGTATATTTCTAAAGGTTCAAGAGGGAAGATAAAATTAAGTAAACTATTAAGTTAAAATATTATACTACCAGTAATAAAGTAAATAATGAAGTTATGCTAGTTGGGATGAGATTAGCTTATATTAATAGAGTACATTTCCTTTGGTTATCGTTATATTGTTAGTTGGTTGTCATATATTCTCATGATAAGTTTGAAAGAAAAGAATAAAATTTCAGAAAATATCTGGAAATAGTAAAAAATATATAATTGTTTTAGAAAGGTTTCATTTGAGCAAGTCTCAAAGTTAGAAAATAAAGAGGCTCGTGTTTTAGAAAATTTGGTTGTGTGTAAGATAAATCATTTAATAATAATACAAGAAAAACCGTTAGTTTTTGAGAATTATTGAAATGTGGGAGGGTTTACTTGTTAATGATGATAGTGATTAGTGAAATGAGTATTTTATTTTCTTGAACAATGATGTTTTATCATCGGATAAGTTGCATTTTAGAACGTTTGTTTGTGTGTTGTAAAGTATATTGTCCTTGATGGAGTTTTATATCATAAAAGTTCTACATAGTTGTTGATTATATTTAGGATAAAAGGAAGTTATGTTTGTTCTAAAAATATTTGCACAGAAGAAGTGTCGGTTTGTTTGTATAAGATTTCAAGTTGGGATAAAAAACCTTTGAAGAGCTTTAAACTCTTCATCGTTTACAATTGTATAAAATTGAAATATAACATTTATTTAGTGTGTGGTTTTTCATATTTGGTGGCATGTGTATTTTTTTTAATATGACACTATTAGGACCATTATCAATAAAATAATTTGTCACAAATTTTTTAAAGTATCATCATAGTTTTAGTTATAAAAATATGAAAGTGATAATTGTGATTGTTTAGTCGGTGATTATTGATTTTCTCGAAGATAAATTTAAACTCACGGTTAATAATATTTCCTAATAAAATTTTCAATCAATGGTTATGAATATTTTCTAAAATACTCTAATCAACCGATAGTTTCAATAAAATGGTTAATTCTTTCATGACTTCAGTAACGTTTGACGTCCTCAACTGAAGTTTTTCTAATTATTTCAAAATTGTTTTATTTCTCTGAGTTATAATTTTTAATATCCGGTTTGAGTTTGTTCTTCTTTTCTCTTAGATGAGTGCAACTCTCCAGATCGGTTTTTGTTTGAACAAAACACCCAGTATACTTCTCAAGGCTTTCCTAAACTCTTTGTCGATAATTAATGATCGTAACTCCATTTTCTCAGAAATTTTTACTATCCACGAAGTGCTGTTTAAATAGGTTTCATAACTTATCAAAAACATTGATGCACCCATGTGACAACCAGTTATACCACTTCAAAGGACCATCTCTAAAGGTTTGGGAGAACACTCGACACAATAGTTTGTCATCATCCTCGAAATTTATCATGAAATTATTAAATTGTTCAATATGGTTATTTGGTCATGAGTCTCATCAAATTTCTCAAACCTTGAGATATCAAAATTCTTCGACATACGCCCTGCTAAAATATTTGCATACAAATAGGATGCTCTATTATTATATCATGGCTTATCCAAGTTTTCACCCAGGTATTCATTTACCACTACATACAGATTATATTCAAACACGTTTACAAACTGATTACGCACTCTATAACCAATTTTCTAAATGTTCGAATATAATTGGACGTGAGATGTCGCTTGATGTTGTTTCATTCTTCATACGGCTATTGTCTTGTCTTTGTCTTCGGAGACTAGAGCTTTCTTATTTGTATTATCCCGCATTTTCCTCAAATCTTTACCCTGCTAGGATATTTGATGATAATCCAAACATTTCTTCGAACTTTGTCTCTTAGAATTTATTTTATGGTGTTGATTTCTTTCCGAGAAAGAATATTAATCCAAATTATGAATAGAGTAGTCACTGGACTCCGAAGAATTATAACGACGCCTGGTTTTTCTTTTTTTTTTCTCTTAGAAATATAATGAACTGCCTTTCTTCATCATGCTTATATTTCAATTGATGACCAATCTCAATTTATTTTCCTTTGGAATATTGATCTATTATAGTCTCATATGGGAATTTTTTAGCGACCATTTGTGCATTCTTCTCAGTATTTAGCTTTGCAATATCCTTCAACAGTTCTTCTCACTGTGCCACCATAGTAGATTGCTCGAGATGCTCTTCGTCAATTTGATCATTATAATGCTACTCTTCAAGCTGTTGTTTCTTGAAATTCTGCTCCTTGGACACAACTCCAATCACCAAACTCTCAACCTTAGTTGCAGGCTCCCGTTGTAACATATTAGTATTTATCTCTCCTTAAGAATTATCAAACGTACTTAAAAATAATATTTGATTTTGGAATTAGACTTTGGGAACCTGATGGGTCCCACTGTGGTCGCCAATGATAGTTTCAAAAATATCCCGGGGGAAGGGGGTAAGAAGTCAAATATATATATATATATATTCGGGAGCATAATTTTAGAGAGAGAAAGATGTGAATACTAGAGAGAGAAGCTGCTAAAAGTGGGAATAAAGTAATAATTGTTTGCCCTTCCCCAAAAAGGGAATGTTCTTTTATATAGTAATGGTGGTGGGCCTAAGGGTGACGTGGTTGGTCCGCTTATGGTCATCTAACCCCTATTATTTTACTAATTTTAACCTTATTTACTATTACATGAAATACCCTCAACGTTACACATTTGTTCGGTCTATTTTACAAGACTTATATAAAGCCAAATTAACCCTATATTCTACCGATTCTGCTCGCTGTTCAGATAAATTTCACCCTTATCATATACCATTATCTCTATAAGTTATTTTCATCAATTGATCTTACTTATTAACTGGATACTCTATCAATAATAGCATATGTATCATTAATATTCCATAAATTTACAATAATATTCCCACTTAAAGCATCATATGTTTCCAAGTGATGTATTTACTTAATAGAATTGACATGATCTATTGTTCATACATGAACTATATAATCATGTAGATAACAATGGATGATAGAGGACTAATAACTTATTCAATGCAATGTGAGCAGATAGACGCAACAATAATCATATTGTGACCATAAACAACTATATGGATCCATTATGGTCTGTAGCATAAGAATAATATGAAAAATAACCGCATGTATCTATTCTTATATGGTCTTATTTAAGTGAATATATACTTAATGAGCAAGAGAAGTCAATGAAATTTAAATGATTATTATATATATATATATATAATCAATCTTTAATGTATACAGCTAAATAGAAAGTATATCTCACAAACTACTACAAAACACTCACTAAAATCAATGATCATCTATACAAATAACACATATCCTAATAGTGTGTTCCTGAATAGTTGTATGTATTATTGTTTAAGTAAGAGAACTTACCATTATGGGGTTGTACCAATGTTCTATTTACAGATTTGACGACTTCATACATTATTTTTAACGGACACAAATTTGATATCAACATACGTGGACTTATAAATCTGTTTAACTTTAGAATTAATGTTATATTATAACCTTAGGGGATATTATATCATATTTGACAATCATAAAAGTCTGCAACCATAATTCTTGGTTGGATGCCTTAAACCCCGCGGCATATTCCACTGATATAGTGAATGATGCAACTAGTCTTTACATTTCTATAATTTATTATATCTAACTAATAGGAATATGTTACTCAAAGTGCTACCAAATATATCAATACAATCTACCAAAATCTAAGACATAATATCTAATGATCTAAAGATTGTCCAATTTTTTATATGTCAACATGTTCTCCTTTTGTTTGTTGATTATATTGGAGAATCATTTTGACCAATTTCAAATGGTCAATTGATCCAAAACTGAGAATTAGAAATCTTCTTGGCTTCACGGAAACATGAAGAATTATTTACCGCGACACCACATGAATCTCCATATTTAATGAAAATCAAATATATGATTAAATATATAATGTTCTTTAGGTGTTTAATGGATCTTCTTACATGTACTATTTATTATATTTTCACTTCTTGTGGAGGTACAATTTTATCTTCTTGAACAATTTTTTTTCCAATGTAAATGAAAAATATCATCTTGAGTATCTTCATATTCTAACAAGACTAAAATGAGTAGCATAGTAACCAACTCTTCTAATCTGTGAGTATCAATTTACCACCTTTTGGTGATATATTAGCTTCATGGCCTACTTATCTTTAATAGAATCTCCATATATCTCTATGAGTTCTTTCCCCAAATTAACACTTGTTCCTAAGTTCGTCCCTCCAAACTCAACATCTTAAAAGAGCCTTTATTTTTTTTATCTCAATCATACTTATAGTAGAAGAATCATAAAACTTAAATCCCTTTTAGAATGTTCTTAATATTCAATGAAATAACAAAATAAACCATATTAATATCCAATTTCTTTATATTTTACCTAATAAAGATATACTTCATAACGTTTACATAAGGTCTTAATGGTTGCTTTTATAGGATCTATATTGAGAATATATACAACGTAATTCATGGTCTCTTCATAGAGTGGTAGTGCTAAAGTTTGAAGAATTATACTACTCAATATATCGTGAAACATATAGTTTCGTTTCTAAGATTTATATTAGGTGAACACAACATTATATTCCGGTAAAATATAAACATGCTTCTACGTAATTTACAAATGATTTATGATATTTTTCACTAAAACCGTCATATCCATCATACTTATATACTACGGATCCTCCCATGTCTAACCGATGTGGGACTCAGTTACAATTAACAAATCCTTCTCTCAACTAAAACACCCTTTTAGCCTTCTCTCAAATGATTTTCATCTGCCTACTTTAATGTGTTTGTGCACCACCTGAATCATACATGCATTAAATATTTATTTTCTCACTCTAATCAGACCATACTGGCTAAGCATGAACCATAGAGCTTTACAACAGATCTTGGACATTGATTTTGGCTAGTCTATCATGTTCGATACTCAAGTATTTCACCTACAAGATATTATGTATGGGCATGGAGCTCTGATACTATTTGTTGAGAATATGTGTATTATATATTTCTCTTCCGTATATAAGTATGAAAAACTTGATTTATGCAAGGATAATTTGGTTTTCAAATTTAAGAAAAACTTGTATGATCTTAAATAATGTCCAATACAATGTTATATGAAGTTTGATCATTTAATGGGTACCACTAGTTTCACCGCATGTGAATCAGATCATTGTTGCTACATAAAGAGGTCTAAAAACACTTATATTGTTTTGCTTTTATATATGGTGTTATACTTATTATAGGTCATACTAGTGATTAAATAAAAATAATATGAATAAAAAACTGTCAAATAAATTTTCAATAAAATATTTGGGAGCTGGAAAACAAATTCTTGGTATGAGGATCAAGTGAGATAACAATCATGGTACCTTGAAGTTATCTTAGTCATAATGTGAATAAGATTTTGAAGAGTTTTAACATGGAAAAATCCCAACCAGTAGGAACTCATTCGTGTGGCCACTTTAAGTTAACCAAAGACAAATCACCTCAAACGATGAGGCTTATATGAAGAAGATTCATTATGCATCGGCGATTGAGAATCTTATATATGTCAAGTAAGTACATATATAGTAGTCTTATCTATGTTGCTGTTACTGAGGCCTTTTATTTGTTGGAAATGTGATTGACACTTGAACAGTTCGATCTCAACATTAATATTATAATGTCAAATTTATTTACAATAAAACATATGGGAGCTACAAAACAAATTATTGGTATAAGGATCACAAAAGATAACAATCATGGTATTTTGAAATTATCTCAATCATAATATGTGAATAAGATTCTGAAGAGGTCTAACATGAATAATGCCAAATCTGTAGAAATGCTTTTAGATAGCCATTTTGAGTTAACCAAATACCAATCACCTAAAACAGCAGATGATGAGACTTGTATACATAACATTCCTAATGAATCGACGATTGTGGGACGACTTATGTATGTCATGGTTTGCACCATATATATATTGCACATGTAGTGAAACTCGTATATAATTATTAGCAATCTGATCTTATCACTAATATGATATTGTGTGCTTTGGACACGAAGACCCGGACGACTTTGCTTTTAATCCATTTCCAAAACATCTCATACTAGTCGAGATATGTTCTTAGTTATATATCATTGATTCTTATTATGTCCAACCGTTGTGGGGCTTTGGTCACGCCTAACAAATTCTTATCTTGAAAAAATACCACTTTAAACTCATCTTAGCTGATGTTCATTCACTCATTCTAATTAGGTTGTACACCATCTAAGCTAATATATATATATATATATATATATATATATATATAAATATATATATATATATATTTATATATAATCACTTTAATTAGACCACACCAACGCTAACTGAGTCTGAACCATAGAGCTTATTGAGCATGATTAGTCTATCATGCTCGTCACTTGAGGATTTCACTCACATCGCATTTTGCCTGGACACGAGCTCTCATACCTTTGTTAGGAATATAAGTATCACAATTTAGCTCCGCGTATATAAATATTAAATAACCTCATCTCCGCACTAGTATGATATTGTCCGTTTTAAATCCGAAAACTCACACAATTTCATTTTGAATCCTCTTCTAAAAAAACCTTTTATTTCTATATATTCTCACTTATATACAAATGATTCTTATGGCTAAGACTTCAATCCTAATTAATATATGTATTATTTGATTTTATACATATGTGAATGATATTGCATGACGTTTTTATGAAATATCAATTTTTTAGTTATCAATTAAACGGACAACCCCAATTTTGGACTACATACATTTTTATAGAATTAATTTGTATGAAGTTAATTTTTGTTTTTAAATATACTATTTTGTATTTTACAGATTAATAATAGCTAAATAATTAAAAAAATATATCAGATTTATAAAATTTTGATATATGTATTTTTAGAAACATTTATAATACTTATTATTACTATAATAATATATATTATTATAATAATATATTAATTAAATTTTTAGTTTTTAAAAATCAGAAAATGATAATAATATATATTTAAAAACCTGTTTATAAAAAAATTGTCATAATTAAAAGACCAAATCCTATTAAAATATACTTCTTAAAATATAAATTATCAAAAACTTCAAGCTAACTTTAATATAATGTAAAAGAAAAACCAGCCTGATAGATTGGATAGTGTGAGAAAAACCATTCACAAACATTTATGGATAAACTCGTGATTGTTTATGACTTAAGTTCAAATCGACTTATAATCCGGTTCAAATTAGAATAATCTAAGTGCCAAGTTATATATATCCAAATGTGGTTTAAGTATATTCAATTTTCAGTTTACCCAAATGTGGTATAATTTTATCCAAATTTTGATAAAAATATCTATTTAAGGGTATATTAGGTTAATTTTTTTTTACTAACCTTCATCCACCTCATTTTTTCTCTTACACCCTCTAACTTCTCTCTAAAACCTCAAAGTTCTCTCTAATTTATCCGGCGAACTAAAATTCGGCGAACTAAAATTCGACGAACTAAAATTCGACGAACTAAAATCCGATGAACTAAAATATGAAAACTTAATGTTAGTATCAAAATTAGGGTTGTGGTTGAATTAAGTAAAAAAATCATAATTTTAGGGTGTTTGGAGGCCATTTTCCAACCGGAATTCGGCCGGAAAATGACCGGCAACGAAGGCTGAGTGCACCATAGGTACAGGTGGCGTACCCCGGTACGCCCCACTTATTTAAAAAAAAACTTCCAAAAAAAAATTACCTTAATTTCGGTCGACTCATGTTTGCTTTTGTGTTTTTATTAGAAGAAGTTTAAATAAATTGAAAAGAGTTTGAATGTTCTTGAGTCAAGTTTGAATCTTCAAGAACAGTTTGAAGAACTTCACAAAATTGTAGTAATATGGGGTTTGATCTAGTAGGGAGTTGTGTTTTTTTGGGTATACAGAGCCAAATAGATTGTTTTGTGAATTGGGTATATCTAGGATATACTTAAGTGTTTTTTTTTATTTAGTGGCAATTTGGATATTAAATAAAAGTTAAAAAAAAATCGTCCTAAAAAAGTCAAACAAAAGTCAACTATATTTTTTGGGTGTACTTAAACCACATTTAGGTATATATAACCAGACCCATAACCTAAACAATAACTTTATATTTGGACCTATTTTTGTTTTGGACCAATTATTCAAAAGGGTCAATCCAATTGTCCTTTATACTTTGCAAAATTACACTCGTGTAATTTTATTATAATAAAACCAGTTATTTTGGTGGAATTTATTTTACCAAAAACTACTAGGGCAAATGTTTAAAGATAATAAAGCTCACATATAATTAAACTAGTTGGTTTAATCTAAGAGGACCACAAATTTATGAAAATGATGGTTCGAGAGGGACATACAAAAGTCTACTAAAAGATAAACATTTTCCCAATAGATCCAAACACCAAATTTTCCGGTCTGATCAAGAAGGAGTAATAAGTTGTTCCAAAAATATCTTAAATGGGTGGACCAGAATTCTGATGGATATATTTCTTGTCTACAAACTGAATAATCATCAGTATCATTTTCAAAGTTTTCTTAACGATATCATATGCTCAATTTTATTCGTGCTGAAGTAATACTATAATCTTTTGTCACAATAGTCATCTCCGTGCGAGACTGATGTGATTCATCAGATAACGCACAATTGAAACCAAAACTTTATTTTTATGAGTTTTAACTAATTTTTTTTGTATTTTTAATTACTTAATATTCTAAACTTAAGATCGGGTAAAATTATACTAATCATAAAATTAAAAAAAAAATTATCTAAATAAATCAAAATGTCATATGCTGACCCACTAGCTGGTTTCAAATAAATTATATTTAGATAAAAATATTTATAAAAAGTTGGTTATATATATATATATTAATTTATAAATTACCGATAACTACATGAGTTTTTGGATAAAATTTACCCAAAATATAAATGACTGAAACTATTTAAATAAAAATTAAATTATTTATAACCATTTGAGTTTTGTGATGAATTTTACTAAAAAACATCTCACTTAAATAATTAATTAATTTTAATTTTTAAATTTGTATATTTTTCAAATTCAAATTCAAAAAGATAATCTATAAGCGTATTTGTTTTTATTTTTTGATGATGAACAAAACGAAATCCATCAGTGATATTTTTGGAGATTTGTTTTTCTTATTTTTACAACCAAATCCTATGTAATCCTATAATTAAAATATAGTTGATTTTTAGCAACAAAATTACAGGTAATTTCGTAACTGTAACACGGTTTTGCCAGACTTATTTCACAACCAAATTGTATGTATTTTTGCAACTGGAACGCAATCCAATTTTTTTTTTATGAAAAATGATACTAGAGGTACTTACTCACAAACCATATTATCCTATAATCTCCAAACTACTATTTATGTTTACTTAGTACTCATCTAAGCTATATAACTCATAATCAATACATAGTTCTTTAATAATACCTCAAATACTCAAGCTTCATCATAACCACTTCTAATTTTAACCAAAATTTATCTTTTTTACTTTTATTTTATTTTATTTTTAAAAAGGTACCATCGCTTTTATTTTATTTCAAACCAGAGCTTGAGAAAATATCCCAAAGTACCATCGCCTTTATTTATTTTAAGATGAACAAAACTAGATCCATTGATGATATTTTTTAAATTTAAAAAAATAAAGAAAACTTCACTAGTAACATGGAAGTTCTTTGAAAATTAACCTTGAGAGTTCTTTGATAGTCAACCATGCGAGTTCTTTGAAAAACTAACAATGTAATTTGTTTGAAAAATCAACCATGCGAGTTCTTTGAAAAATCAACCATGCGAGTTCTTTAAAAAATCAAACATGTGAGTTCATTGAAAAATTAAACATACGAATTGTTTGAAAAATTAACAATGTTATTTTTGTTTGAAAAAAATCAAACATACGAGTTCTTTGAAAAATCAATGATGAGAGTTCTTGAAAAATCAATGATGCGATTTATTTGAACAATAAATAAAAATTAAAAAAGTATATCATTAATGTATCTATTTTTGTTCGTCTTAAAAAAAACAAAACTGATAGTACTTTCAGATTTTTTTTCCAAACTACGGTTTGGAAGATACTGACTTCTTAAAATAAAAATAAAAATGAAAAAATAAGAAAGAATAATTTGGTTCAAAAAGATGGTCACTTGTAGTTTTTCAGTCGGGTGGAGGTAGTTATTCATAATATGGAATTTTTAGGTATTAAGTGTTACTTAGATAGTTAAGTAGGTATTTATGAGTACTTTTCTCTTTCTTATATATAAAAATTTCAACACAAAAATGCACACATTTTGACGACTATAATTTTTTTTAATTGTTTCACATTCAATTAACACTTATTTTCATGAAACAAGTTTGTATTTTATTTTTTCACATAGTTAGGCTTATTTAGCAACCAAAGTCTTATTTTTGCAATTATTTTCTTCTTAGTTTGTAACATATTTGCACGTTTTCACAACTAGAATACAGTTTCTTTTTTGCAACCAAATTAAACGTAATTCCGTAACTTGAACACGAATTATTTTTTCAAACTTATTTTGCAACCAAATTACACGTACTAATTTTATAGGTCTAGTTTTGTTCGTCTTAAGAAATAAAAATCAATGGTATTTTGAATATTTTTTTGGAGCTATGATTTGAAAGATGTGACATATAAAAAAACATAAAAAAAAACAGTTAGAGGTATATCAGACTATCAGGTGGTTATTTATAAATTCTCATTTACCAGTAGGTGATTATCTGAAGTTTATCAAACATTTGGTGGTTATAGGTAAATATGTTTGTTATTGGGTGTTATTGGTAAATATATTTTTATTGGGTGATTATTGGTAAATTACTATATATATACATAAGTGCTATGATATTCACTTTTTTGGTTAAGTCTAAGACGAACATGTAGTATTCGACATTGACGTGTTATAATATAGACAAAATTCCATGACATTATCTGATGCATCATAAAAAATAAATGGTAAGAGTAGACCACTCTTAACTTAATACACCAATGGTATTAGGGTGGCAATGATTCGTAATGTGGAAGTCATGAATCCCGTCCTTAATGCCGAAGGAAACTATATATATCTTCTTATAAAAAATAAATTTTGGATAGCCTATATGTAACCTAGCATGGAAACATGTGTCCCATTAGGGTCTTTGCCTTTGAAACTGATAACTCGTTGGACTAACAACACATAATCTGGAGGAAATTAAGATTCACCGTATATTACATGAAATAAATATAACAATGAGCATAATTTCAGCCATACTGGTTTTCGTTCAGGCAAAGCATTCACGCCTTGAATAAAAGTATTAGTTTTTTCCTTCCTGGTTAAACTCCAACAGATCCGGGGTTTGGCCAACCCGCTCCGTAGCCATCATAACTTTGGCAACCTTCAGTTTTTTCTTATAATCTTCCAATTGGGCCTTCAAAGTTTTGGTAGTTCCAGTATGGCTAGGAAGCTTTTATTTTAGCAAATCATGTGCCACTCGCTCTTCCTTTAGCTCCAAATCTATTTGCTTCTTTGAAGCATCTTCGGTCTCAAGATCAACCTTTATTTTCTTTTCAATTGCAAGCTTATCCTTCATCACATCTTGTAGCCTCTTTTTGAAATTTAACTTATTTTGAAATACCCATCTTAATCATTTCTTCATACTGATCAACAACCTTTTAGCATTATATATTTCACATTAGGCCACACAAAAGTTGTTTGACATGATGACCATCAATCAAAGCAAATACTTTAAGAAATTATCAAAGAGATGAGTAGTTGATGATGGATTACAATAGCAACGCATAACAGTTATGTGTTGTTTCCACAAGCCTCACATTAGCAGTTCTGTGTTGCTATTGTAATCTCTCGTCAACTACTCATCTCTTTGATAATTCCTTAATATCATTTACACCATGTCTATGTCATTGGAGTTTATTACCATAGGCTCCTCCCTCAATTTCTCATTTTGGGTATGTTCAACTTGGGAACTTAACACCACCATTGGCCTACTCTTTGTTAGAACATCAACAAAAGTATATTATTTCTCAGTTACATCAAGCTCATGGATGACATCATTTCCCTTCTCATGTTGTATTGATAGACTTGAGTCAGTTTGAATCTCCACCAGCCTTTTCGAGGTAATCACAAAAATATTCAGGGTCATTGGGGTATGGGTTGTATAAGTATCCTTTTCTAATTTTTGCTTCTTTCTCTCATTACCGCCGACCAAAGCAAATGTATCTTCTTTTATTTTTGACTTTGCATCATATTTTTCTTGTAACATTGTATCTAGATCAGTTTCAGTCAATACTTGTATTGCCTCGAGTTCAAATTTGGGGATATTGGCCAAATCTAGAGTCATTGAATGCTTTTTTGATGGAGAATATTCTATCGCTCTAGTAGCAACATATATCTCCACTATGGTAACTTTCCACTTGTGGACCAATTATGTTTAACTCCTACCTTTAGCTTATTGGCCGCAGTCACATCCTTCAGTATGTATGATGTTCTCTTGCTTTTTACTTTTCAGGGCAGCGACAACAGTCTATCGTTCCATCTTCTCGGACTGTTTTTCCACTTATGAAGTAGTGTTATCCTGTTCTCTGGTTTATGGCTCGAATTATCTCAAATAACCTTGAACTTGCTAGATCATCTGGATTCGTTTACGACCCTGGCCAAATCTCATACACTATCACCCTTATTAATGCTCTTATTTTTCTCAGAATGACTCCTAATCTGAAACCGTATGCTTCTCTATTTTTCTATTCTTTTATTCGCTTGTGTCTACGATATATTACTACATTCCTTAACCACAACCAAAGATACCCTCTTGCGAGGATATTGTTTGTTTTTTCTCGGGTAGAATGGGACACTTTTGTTGTGACAGTTGTGGATGTTGTAGCATTGCTCGTTTTTACTTTCGTGAAAGGCCTCTACCTGCACCTCATCTGTAAATATAAACTTTTTTAGGCATCCCTCATGCGTTCGTATTCCCCCAAGAGA
The DNA here is from genome assembly GCA_036936605.1 of Limnanthes douglasii subsp. nivea. Classification (NCBI taxonomy): domain Eukaryota; kingdom Viridiplantae; phylum Streptophyta; class Magnoliopsida; order Brassicales; family Limnanthaceae; genus Limnanthes; species Limnanthes douglasii. The sequence goes on from JAUPFV010000005.1 coordinate 170,522,447, forward strand.
TAACATGATTGACGCCAATAGTCTTTTTTTATATCCTATCAAAATCCTCCACATACTTTATCATAAAAACATAACCGAACTCAACTCCCTTCACAATATTTTTATAATCCAACTCCGAAGTTGCAAATGTAAAATCTAGAAAAATTCTATGACAAAACAATCTATAATTCACAATGATAAGGTTATATCCTATATACACTAATATTTCTTATAATAAAGCGGTAAATATTTATCAAATGCTAACAAAAGAATAAGATGCATGTAATAATAATCAAATAAGGAGGTGCGAGACGAAGGTAAAATGGAAGATATTAGACAAGGGTCATAAAAAACTATAAGATGATGGTCATAAGAAAGGTGTTAGATGAGGGTTGTAAAGAAGATCATAAAGAATATGTTAGAAAAAGGTTATACAGAATATGTTGGATAAGTTTCATAAAGAAGGTGTTAGAATAGGGTCATAAAGACTTATAATATGAGACGAGCCTAGCGTACATAAAGGTCGTTCAAGCAGTTATAGTCGATTTAACATATGTCATTATTTAATAGGTTACCAAGATTGTTTGTTAGACCGTTATAACACATGCATTGTAATGATTGGGTGAAAATATATTTTAAACATTATAAATAAGGACTTAAGGCTCTAGTTGGAGACTAATCACTTTCGAATACAAGAAATCTAGTATCATAAAATCTATTTTATTTCTTTATTACTCTTCATTTCTCTCGGTTTATATTTGGAAAGGATTTCTTCTATCAAATTCGGCGTCGCCTGTTAGAAAATTTATTTTCAAAAGGTTTAAGTTTCAGTAATTTACCAATGGTGATGAATAGATCTGGGATTAAAATAGATCCCCAAGAACCCATCAAATTCGGAGAAATCCGGTGACTATTCTAGGGATCACAACCAACTTTCCGACTGCTAGAAGTAATCCAATGCAAAAATAACCTTTAGGCATGACATCTGGTGGGTGCAATATGATCGGCCAAGAGCAGAGGAATCCAATAATCATGAAAAAAGAATATGTGTAAATAAGATATCATCGTGGAATTATCTAAAAAATGTCTTAACGTGGATTGAAAACTATATGAGGATCTTATTAGATTTGCAATAAATAATATGAGAGATATTTTTGCAAGATCAGATCAATTTATTAGAGTTGAAGAATCTAGAAATGGAGCATCTTCTTATTCAAAAAATATGTCTTATATATTGTTAAGTAATTAATAGTATTTCATAATAAATCATGTCAAATACACGATGTATTTTATAACTATATATAGTGACGGAACCAAGAATCAAAACAATGAGGATACATAATTTATAAATCAAAATAACCGAGTATGGAATCACAAATGTTGAACTTAAGAAAAATAAATCATGATCCAAAAGACTAATGTCTAAACAATTATTGTTTAGATTAGGTAATATATTTGTATTAACACTCATACACTATTTTAAATAGCTAACTCATCTTGATTTCAAGCATTTTTACAAATGTGAGAAATGTCATGAATTAAAATAAAATACATTAAGATTTAGCATGCAACGTTGTAATGATGACAAAGAAAATACAATTCTTGTAATAAAGTATGTACTTCAAGTAGCTTATAGCTAAAGACAAAAAATAATATAACACATACATTAAAGAAACTAAGAAAAATAGATCATGAACTAACCAAGTAATGACTAAAATTAAGGTCAATTTAGTAGCAAAACAGAATCGTTTCTCACGTTACATAATAATTCGTTAGAAAAAACACTCGATTTTTAAAACTAGTTATGAGTGTCATTACTCGAAAAATATAAACATATTCTGATACCTAGTTGCATGTAACCAAGTTTTAGCTGACTGAACTTTAAAATTACAAAACAAAACTCTTATAACTGATGCAAAGAAGTTAAGTTTACTATAATAATGATAATGATAATAATTATAATAGTAATAATATATTAGTACCTCCAAGGAACATCACCAACGAGCATACAATCACCCTCTCTATCCTCGTAAGTAAATACAAACCCAAATAATTTATCGAACGTTTGAGGATTGTGGTCGAATGACCCTAATGTGATCTTACATCATTTATCCTCAACATACAATACAAACCATAATCAACCAACCATACTAATTTCATTTAATTAATTACAAATATCATTACTAGCATATTGACTTAAGTGTGGCACCCACATCTACTGGAGGCCTAATGAATATTTCTTCAAAAATTTAGGTTAAAGAAATATACCCTCTAAGTAGTGATTTTAATTTTCCGTCCTATTAAGATATTGTCCATATTCACCTCTATAAACATGATATACCTTACCTGCGTATTATCATTAGTACCATTCTCATCTATGCCATCATTAGTTATAATCTTCTCAGTTTAGGGTTCAATTCTTCCGTTGGGGGTGATTTTGGTTGGTTAACCATTCAATTCATTCGATAAATTCTTCTTGGTAGCCAACCTACTACTTGTCTATGTTAGGATTCAAATACAACTTGTTTATCGGTGATGATACTCAATATTTATTATGTTCACAAACTCAAAAAACATAATAAACTAAAAACTTAAAGAATAAAAGATACTACATCAAAATATGTTTTTTCATCGATTGCAAATTATAATATTAATAAATATATGCACAGATATAGCTAGAGCAAATTTCATGTTATGAATTTTTTTTATATGATGACCAATTTAATAATTATAAATATATTTTATTACATATAAATTATAAAACTACAATTGGCATTTTAAAAAAATTCAGGTGAAATATTTCTTCATCGATATTTTATAATAGATTAATATATATAATTTATTCGATAAACATTTATATTTATATGTATCCGCGTCTAAATAAACCAACACGTTAATTTAAAATAATAATATTTGAATAATAGATTATAAATTCTCTAACATAACTAATATTATAACTTTTAAAATCACAAAATTAATTTTAAAAATTGTTATTTCGATTATAATATCAAAATAAGTTCTTAATCCAATTTTAGTCAGTTATAAAATTCCTATTTCTTTTTATGGTCTAAAAAAGTTTTTTAAGTCATTTTAATACCAAACATTTCAAAAATACCTACTTTACCCTTACTACGTTACTAACCCTTGTTTGTATTATAGTCGATTAACTTCTAACAAAATATATATATTTTTTCTTTTTTTTGTAAAGTTCGTATCTTTTGATTTATGATTCTAAAAATAAAATCGAAGCACCATTGTGTTTATATTTACGAAACGAATCAAACAAGTGTTTAATATGATATGTTTCGAACAAAAAATTAGAACTGCTAAAAAACAAAAAGAACATTGTTAAAAATTTAAAACTGCTAGTTAGCAGTTTTAAGTTTTCTAATACTGCTAATTAACAGTTTTAACAGTTTTATATAGTTCAATTAGGTTTTAACAGTTTTAATTTTTAGCAGTTTTAAAATTGCTAAACAAGTCTTTTTTAATAGTTTTAAAAAATTTCTCAAAACATATCATTTGCACCACTTATTTAATTCGTCTTGAGAAAAGAAACACAATCGTGGTTTCAGAATGTTTTTTGAATTATACTTTAAAATATACGGATTTTTTAAGAGAAAAGAAAAAAAAAACATTTTTTTGTTTAGAAGTTACTGTAGAATGTTACAAATCAAGGCTATTAGAGTATTTTTTGTCGTACTTAGTACTAAATATTGATAAGGATCATATTTGTTATCAAATATTGATTTTGAACAAATGTTGGTACTTATGTGGGAGTCTCCCTTTTAAAAAATATAAATTATTTATCATGATAATAATATTTTATAACTGATAATACTATTTATATATCACATTCAATAGTAGTATGTTAAATAAATAAATATTTTCAATTTTTCTGGAAATTAAATATATTCAATATATAACAGTGGAGAACAATACATAACTACGAAATACATCTCGAGGAGAAATAAAAAATTTAATATAAAAAATAATTCATAATTTTCTTTTAAAAATAACACTCATAATAAAATACATAGTTTAATGAAATTCAAAATACATATAACAATATATTATAACAGGGACTCAAAGAAGAATTCCGAAATTCATCTCCATTAAAGTACAACCATACAAGATAATCCGCAAAGTAAAATAATTAAGTAAGAACTCAATTAGGTGTATGAGAAAAAATCTCAAAAAAAGTTTAAATCAAGACACAAATTTTAGTGTTTTTTGGGTAAAAAATATACCACCATACTTAAACGAGTCTGTTAAAGATGATCTCTGTAATCGTCCACTCAACAATGACATGATATTGATGAGTCCAGATTAATTCACCACCACTCACTGAGAAAACCGGACATGGGTAATTTGGACAATAATTGCCCACTGAACTATCCGGACATGACAAAAGTATTAAAACACTAAACACCTTTTGACTAAGCTAGGTGATAATCTACTTAAGAACTAATAGGTTTTTAACCTCGACGCGGTTCTACAGCTTGACATGAAAGCCCATGGGTCCATAATTAAGGGTATAAATACCCAACCACTTTCATTAATGAGGGTATTGAACATTTAATACAACCAGACAGCTTAAATCTCCCACTACAAAACACCCAAACATTTAATACCTTTAAAACGTTGGACAAAATTACCCTCAGTTCAAAATAATCCACACCAAATTGGCGACCACAATGGGAGAAGAAGGTGCCTGAATCTGGCATTCAAAACCAGCAAGAAAAACCAGTTCGGATGAATCCGGACGAGCAAGCAGTGCCACCACCTTTGGTAGAAGTGGTGGGTGAGAACGATGAGTACACGATCGAAGAACGAGACAGGTTGAAAGCTGAAATAGAAGCGTTGAGAGCTGCTAAAAAGTCGGAGTTAGGTTTGAAGGAAAAGTCGAAAGTGTCAGATATTCACCATACTGACAATCCAAGGGAGAATGACCCATCAGCAAAGACTCACTTGAGTACTAAAAAGACCCATGTTAGTTCCAAGAAATCTCACCGGTCTAAACCGGTGGAGAGCTCAGAGTCTGAATCCTCTAGTAGCTCCTCGAATGAGGATGGGCTTGAGGAATCCTTGTCATCCAGTAGTGACGAGGGCAGATCCAAGAAGAAGCAAAAGTTGGTTAAGAAATATTCAAGAATGAGGGATAAACATGGGAGGTTAAAAAGGCATCTGGGAAAAGGATCGTCTCACAGCCAAAGCCATAGCTGTAGGCATGTGGATCAGCTGCTCATGGATCCCTTCGCTTTCTATGATGAGCCAGGTATTTTTGCAACACCCAATGAAGACACTGTCTTTAGTCGTGGCCGAAATTGGAGACAATTCCCATTATCATCCAAGATCCTGTCCGGAAACCTTCATAAGAGGTTTAACAGTACTAAGATGGAAAATTATGATGGGAGCAAGGATCTGGACAATCATCTGGAACAGTTTAAAAATTTTATGATGAATTTTGATGATGATGACAAATTTCTCTGTAGATCCTTCTCTCAATCTTTTACGGGGAATGCTTTGAAATGGTATAATAGCCTACCGTAGGGTTGTATCAGAAACTTTAACACGTTTTGGGTGGCCTTCCAAAGGCAGTTTGTTGGGAGTAAGGAGGTGAAGGGAAATAGAGATATTATCATCCATTGTGCCCAAGAGCCAAACAAATCACTGAAAGACTATATAAGCCGGTTCGTGAACACAAAGAATGGGTTAGCTGATTGCTTTGAGCATGTAGCAATAAATTCTTTGAGGCAAGGGTTAAACCCTGGGAATTTGGCCGATTCGGTAACCAGAAAAAAGGCCATGACTTGGGGTGGCTTGCTGAACCAGGTGGGGAATCAAATCAATGTAGATGAAACAAAAAATACTAGGGTGCACATGCAAGTGAGGTCTGCCCCGGCTGTAGCAAACCAGAACCAGTCTAGATACAAGGCTAAGGAAGCCGGACAGGGGCCCAACAGGGCCACACAAATCTCACCCAGCTTCAGCTCAGAGCCAGCAGTCTAGAAATAAACGGGGACCTTGGGTCCAACCGGAGTGGTTTGCCGAATTGAAAGAGAATGTGGCAACCATCTATGACAAAACGAAAGATGAGGTACACTCCAGGAAGCCGATAGCGCTTCAATCTCATAGGGAAAACCGTAATACTTTTTTATCAATATCATCATGATATTGGCCATAACACCAAAGATTGCATCGCTTTGAAACAAGAGGTGCATAATCTAATTGAAAGCGGAAAGTTGGGAGCTTATGTCAAGAGAAGAAGTGGGAACAAGCCTGACAATGCTCATCGAACTGGCCCAACGAACAATGCGGGGACATCTGCTTTGGATGGAGCTATGGTAATCATTAAAAGATTTGATGTAGAATCAGAGTATTTGGATTCTGATCCAGCCCGGAATAAAGTGGGGGTTATAACAGAACATACCAAGACAGTGTCTGGGCTCATAAGCTTTTTTGAGTCGCTCACTATATTTGGAGGAGACACAATGATTGCGCCGACTCCTTCTTCAAGGAAGAGGCATGTTCTCACTCTGGCTACTCAGTTAAAGGGAGGCATGTCCTCCTATCAGTACCAAATTCCTTTTCCTTTCATTTTTTTTATGAAGATGACCTTAGGGACATAGCTGGTCCTCATGAGGATGTTGTGGTGATAGGAGCATCGATTGGGGGCAATGACATCAAACAACTTTTGGTTGACACTGGCAGCTCAGCCAACATTATCTTTTTAAATTCCTATAAACAGATGAAGAATCCAACAGTAATTCAGCGTTCTAACAGGTCCATTGTGGGCTTCACATGAAGCTCTACGGATGTGATCGGAGAGTTTGAGGAGGAAGTTTTGTTGGGAAAGGGCCCTTTCAAGAAGATGGTCAGAGTACTTTTCGCTGTGGTAGATTTCCCCACATATTACAATGCGATCTTTGGGAGATCCTGGCTCTCCAGGATGCATGCTGTGGCTTTAACAATTCACCAATGTTTAAAGTATGCAGTTCAAGGACAAGTGGAGTTGTCCGGAGTAGCCAAAAAATAGCAAGGGAATGTTATGCAACTGTACTTGCCCCTAAAACTCTGGGGGCAGTCCGGATAAACGAAGATTAGCAGTTGTTGGGGCCCTCTGGGGGTGAGGGTAAAATTGATGACCCCAGAGAGACCCCTGGTGTTTTGATACCAATTGAAGAAGTTGAAACCCACTCTCTGGTTGAAGGAAGAAATGTTAAAATTGGCTCCAAGATGGCACCAGAATTGAAGAAAAAAGTGTTGTCCTTTTTGGCAAACCACCAGCATGTTTTTGCTCGGTGTAATGCTGATGTGACTGGAGTACCTACGAATGTTATATCACACCAACTATCCATCCGAAGAGATGTTGCACCTGTTGTGCAAAGGAGGAGAGCTTTCTCTAAAGAGAAAGATCATGTCATAGTTCAAGAGGTTGACAGGCTTACCAAGATGGGGCACATAAAGGAGTCTCAATATCCTTTATGGACAGCCAATCCAGTGTTAGTAAAGAAAAAGAATGGGAAATGGCGTATGTGTATCGACTTTACTGACCTCAATAAAGCTTGCCCAAAATATCTTTATCTAGTTCCTCGGACAGATAAGTTGGTAGACTCCACATCTGGGAACAAGTTATTGTCCTTCATGGATGCCTTCTCCGGTTATAACCAAATACAGGTGGATCCGAAGGACCAGGGACACACTACTTTTGTTACAGATAGGGGCCTCCATTGTTATAAGGGGATGCCTTTTGGGTTGAAGAATGCTGAGGCTACCTATCAAAGGTTGGTGAACAAAGCATTTGCTGATCAAATTGGGAGAAATATAGAAGTATATATTGATGACATGATGATAAAAAGCTTGGAAGAAGAGTTGTACTTAGCAGATCTTCAAGAAAGTTTTGCCAACTTAACAAAGGTTAGTTTAAAACTGAATCCAAAAAAATGTGTCTTTGGGGTGCAATCCGGAAAGTTTTTGGGGTATGTGATAAGTGAGAAAGGGATACAGCCTGATCCGGACCAACTTAATGCCTTATTGAAAATGGATCCTTCTCAGAATGTTAAAGAAGTGCAAAGGTTGACAGGAAGGTTAGCTGCTTTAAATCGTTTTATCTCAAGGTCTTCGGATAGGTGTGCCCCGTTTTTCCAGACTTTAAAGGGTGCGAAAGACTTTAACTAGTCCCCACAATGCGACCAGGCTTTCAATGAAATAAAATAACATTTATCTTCCCCCAAAACTCTTTACAAACCTGTTGATGAAGAAACACTGTACATATATCTAGATGTGTCTGAATGTGCGATAAGTGCGGTGCTGGTAAGAGAGGTGGACAATTATCCTCGTCCAATGTACTACATCACTAAGAGTCTGATGGATGCTGAAAAAAGATACTTAAAGCTTGAAAATCTAGCACTAGCCTTGGTGATTGCTAAGAGAAAAATGAGGCCCTATTTTCAGTCTTATTCTATTGTCGTCCGGACGTCTTTCCCCTTGAAAAATATCCTTCAGGAGGCAGACATATCAAGAAAGATGACCAAGTGGTCAGTAGAATTGGGTGATTATGATATTTATTTCTCCCCCGAACTGCAATCAATGCTCAATATGCTGCTGATTTCCTGGTTGAGTTCCATTCAGACAGAAATACTAAACAAGTTGCAGATGAGAAAACTAAGAAGGTATGGGTTGTCCGGACAGATGGTGGATCAAGTACCATGGGTTGTGGTGCTGGGATATGTTTAACCTCTCCGTACGTTGATAATTTATACCAGGCTATATGCTTTGCCTTTAGGGCTTCTAACAATGAGTCAGAGTATGAGGCCGCTATAGCTGGTTTGAAATTAGCTTTTCTATGTGGGGCTAAAAGAGTCAGGTTAATGAGTGATTCTCAGCTTCTTATCCATCATGCCCAAGGTCAATCTGAGGCAAAAAAGAAGTAGTTGATTAAATACTTGTTCATCCTTAAAGAAGTGGCAGCTAACTTCAAAAATGTTAGCTATGAGCATATACCTAGATCGGAGAACACACTAGCAGACTCTTTGGCAACCATAGCATACTCTGAGACCTACACATGAATTCATGTGCAGGAATGTCCATCCATACAACACAATCAGAGTAAATAATAGGAAGAAAGTTTAAGTATTCAAGTGGTTCAACCCAAAGACTGGATATATCCCTTTCTCCAATACATCTCTAATGGCATTTTGCCTCCAGAGAAAGCTGTGGCAAGGAAAATGAAACATAGGGCTCGTGGTTTTTTAATCATAAGGGATATCCTTTATAAGAAGTCATTTATTAAACCTCTCCTACGTTGTTTGGGGGTTGAAGAGTCCCAAATTATGCTATCCGAACTGCATGATGGTGAAGGATCAGCACACTGTGGCTATAGAGTTTTAACCCTGAGGGTTTTGATGGCCGGATACTATTGGTCATCCATAATAACATATGCTAAGGAGTTGGTAAAGAAATGTGACCCATGCCAAAGATATTGTAATGAAATTCATATCCCAGCAGTTCCTCTTGAGTCAATTTCTGAGCCAATGCCTTTTGCTCGTTGGGGACTGGATTTAGTAAGGCCTCTATCAATGGCATCCGGAGGGTGCAAAACTATTATTGTAGCCATTGATTATTTTTCAAAGTGGATAGAAGCAGCCCCCTGGCATGAACTACTTCAAAATCTGTTATAAAATTTATCATGTCTAACATTTGTTGCAGATTTGGGGTTCCACAAAAGATAACCACAGATAATGGGCCACAATTTGATAACAAGGATATGCAGAGTTTTTGTGCCTCTAGAGGCATTCAACATTGCTTCTCTTCTCATTTTCACCCACAAGTGAATGGTCAAGTTGAAGTGGCAAACAAGACCATTCTGTCCGGTCTAAAAAATAATTTAGAAGGGGGCTGCAGGAAAGTGGCCAAGCTATTTAGAAGAAGTATTATGGGCATACCGGACCACTCCTGGAGCCGCTACACAAAAATCTCCTTTCTCCTTGGTATATGGGATGAATGAAATTGCTCCTGTAGAGGCAACTCTTCCATCATACAGAGTCCACAATTTTTATGAACAGTCTAATGAAGTGGCAATCAGAATTCAATTGGACTTAATATAAGGAAACAAGGGTTAAGGCTCATCTTAGAGCCACCCATTATCAAGGCTTGATGAGGAGCAGATTTGCTTCCAAAATCAAAAGAAGGGATTTTCGGCCAGGAGACAAAGTGTTGCTTAAAGTCTTCTTACATACTAAGGAGAAGCAGTTCGGCAAGCTAGCTCCAAAGTGGGAAGGGCCTTATGAGGTCTCCGAAAAAATTAAGCCTGAGACATACAGGATTCAAGACAAAGATGGAAGAATCTTAAAGCACCCTTGGAATATTGAACACCTACGGTTATATTTGGAATGAAAATGGTGTAAATATTTACTTGTTTAAAGTCCATGTAAATATTAAGGGGCATACTCTTTCCTACCTTGGTGGCGCGGGGAGGTTTTAATGAGGTGTCCGGGTTTTTAAATAAAATTTGATGCCTTCTTAAAATATTCGGAGTGGTTTGATTACAATTTCTTTAAAGTCCTCTAAGGATCTTTGGCATATCGAATTGATCTGGTGGAATGATGACCATTTAACATTTGTTATCAGATATTTTAAACACTCTCATCTTAAATACTTGTAAAATAAATAAGGGTTCTTTAAACATCGGCCATTAAAATTAAGCAAATATGAAACAAATCAAAAAAAATTAGCAAGGTAAATTTGTCCGGCTAAAAACCGGATGATGATATTAGAGCATAAAATATGCCTTGGCCATCCAAGGAATTTAAGTTTAAAGAAAGGCTTAACCAGACTAAAACCAGACGCAGTTACAAAAATGCCTTGGCCATCCAAGGACTTTAGTATTTCATAAGGTTGAGAAAAACAAAATAAGAAAAGATAGTTAAAACCTCAGGGCTTGTTCCCTTCGTATTTTCCTGCATCATTTTTCTTCTTAGGACCTTTGGTTTCACCACTCAAACTCTCTCCGGTTCCTTCCTCCTCATCAGTGGTGTCATCAATTCCACTGCAGCAAACTGCTCCATTGGGAGAGGAATATCGGACAGCCTTGACGCCATGATGCAGGAGAGGAGAGTATACCAAGCATTTGGACTCAGCTGGCTTGGACAGAGTTTAATTAGGTGGAAATACCTGACGATTTCTAGATCCAAGGGGAATCTGAGCCCCCAGTTGAATAACTCAGTCTAGATGATGATCTAGTTTAGATTGCAGTCCATCGGAGTTTCCGGTGTGACTGGTATTCTCACCTTTACTGATTCAGGGATCCCCCACTTGGTTCGGATCCGGCCCATCTCAGCCGTGTGAGTATAGACATAATTAATGTTTTGCATGACCAACAGATACTTCATATTGACCTTTTGAAAACAAGGTCCCACTTTGCCTTCTAATCTCTCCGGCAGCTCCGAATGAGTCATCCCCCACCTTCACATTGCCCTTTGTTTTTTCTGTCAGAAGTGGTATCCTCAGCCTGTCTAGAGGCTTCAGTCTCGAAGGGGGCCTCTTCAATGCTATCATCCATTACTTCTTCTATCATGGTGGAAGGTTTGACAGCTTGTGGATCAGTGGTCTGTCCGGATGGCTGAGCACCAATTTCTTCAATGGGTCTGGTGTCTGGTTGGGTCTCAGCTCCGGAAGATTTTCTTTGAGGAGTTATTCTGGTTGCCTCTGATCTGGAGGGTTTGTCTCTAAGGGCTCTTATAGATACCTCCGATCCAGAGGCTTTATCCTTCGTTTCTGACTTAGATGCCCCCGTTTTGGAGGACTTGGGTTGTGAGCCAACTGTTTGGCCTTTCACTTGGTGCGTTGTCCGGCGAGGGTTGGTTTTCTCTGGGGATTTCTCAATGTCAGACCCCATAGCGATAAATGGAGAAGGCTTCCTAACACTCGATACTGCTTTCTCTTGTACAATAGAAGGCTGGGAGTCCTGAACCGAGGAGCCTGATGGGATTGGCGAGAGGTTTGGTTGGAAGAAACGTTTGGGTTTTGTGCTTTTAGCAGAAGACGATCCTTAATCAGCTTCTAAGAATGCTGTATCAGAATTAATGCTTGGAGAGACTGGAAGACCAGCAGCAATACGTCTCTCACGCTCAACTTTTTTTGCTTTCTCTAGTTCAGAAAGATTTAACCAACCACCTTTCACAAAAGCGTTTCTCGTTGTGAACATAAAACTATGCAAGAGAAGTTTTCGAAAGAAAAGATAAAAAGCTATGAGAAAAGAAATTGTGGAGTGTTGAAGATGGTGAAACAGTGAATGAAAGTAATTTATATTAGTATAGAAAAAAGTTACTGATACCTAGAAGAAAACGAAAAGACTTAGGTAATGATTGGAAGCGGCGCTGACGTAAGAAGCATTAAATGCATGAGTTACTTTTCAAGATTAGTGGGAGCGCCGTTCTATGAATAAAATGACTGGAATGACGAATAAAAATGTGACACGTGTCCCACGATCCAAAGAAAAACTCTTAGAATTCAGAGAAGAAAATCAGTTCGGATAAACCTTGAACCAAACGCATGAGCGATTCAGAGAGTGTTGTTACTGGCCAAGCAAGTTTTTTAGTCCTGCCAAAGGTCTTTGACAAAACCTAAAAAAGGGGCTACTAATGAGTCTGGATTCATTCACCACCACTCACTGAGAAAACCAGACATGTGTAATTTGGACAATAACTGCCCACTGAACTATCCGGACAGGACAAAAGTATTAAAATACTAAACACCTTTTTACTAAGCTAGGTGCTAATCTACTTAAGAACTAATAAGTCTTTAAACTCGACCCGGTTTTACAACTTGACCCGAAAGCCCATGGGTCCATAATTAAAGGTATAACAATACAACCAAGCAGCTTAAATCTCCCACTACAAAACACCCAAACATTTAATACCCTTAAAACTCTTTAAAACGTTGGACAAAATTACTCTCAATTCAAAATAATCCACACCATATATAACTGCCAATCTAGATCGGTTGTAACAATGCCAAATTTGGAACGAACTATCTCTCATATGATGTGAGTCAATTCAAAGATTAGTTAATTGATTCCACGTCATTACTACATAGTACGCAATTATATGATGTTTAATCTCCAACTTATATGCTTGTTCCGAGTATAAATTTTCTTCGTATGTCGAACCAAAAATTAAAAACACAACGATGAGTATCATATTTATGCCAAGCTAATATCATCCACTCGACACATGAAATGAACACTACATAATATGAAATTATAGGTTGTTTGATCCCCAACTTATATGCTTGTTCCAAGTATAAATTTTTTGATGTATGTCGAACCAAAAAATTAAAACACGACGATGAGTATCATATTTATGCCAAACTAATCTCATCTACTCCATATATGAAATGAACAAATTAATAATATTATATTTGTCATGTATAAAAAATTCACTACTTCTAGTAGAGTTACGATGAAAAACATCTTAATTCATATAATTAAAAGAGTAAACATTTGTATAAACAAAAAAAAAACTACTAAAATATTCATGATTTCACGTGCTATTTGATCAAACCTAAAATCAATAGACTCCATTTTACTAAAATAATGTGATAATTGTAATTACCTTCCCCAAACAATTTTCAAACTGTCAAAGAAAAAACTTAGATTTTTCAAGTATTAAAAATATAAATCATACTAGTAACAAATAAAACCTGCGTGATTTGCTTTTCTCTTTTAACCACCTCGATCCAGTCTATAAAATAAAATACCCTTTTTCAAATTTTGCGTAGAGGATTTTTTCTTAATTCTTTTCGATCCCTATACACAAACGTGAAAGATGCTATTTTTTCCCAATCTAAAATTGTTCTCGACAAGGTATTGAATCCCTTTATTTTTACTTTTCTTTTTTGTACCTTGTCGTTTCTTGTTTGGAACTGTTTGTTTCTGGGTTATGTTACGTACCCACTTACTAGTTGGTTAGGTTTGGTGTTCGTAATTTTTGGTTTAGATTAATTAAAAAAATATTTGGGTTGTTATGTGAAGTTAGGTTCTCCTTGTGGTATGAATTAGCATTAGTAAAGTAGTGTTTGTGAAGTTTCTCAGAAACCAAGCAAAGAGGTTTTGAGTAGGATCAATGTTTGTGGAATTATCTGTTTAGTTTTTTTATTCTCCATGCTGATCTTTTTTGTATTTTCTTTACATGTTAGAATTGAAACAATGAATTTATACAGTTTATCCTTTAATTTTAATTTTTTTTATTTTATTTGTGGATGTTTTTTGTCTGTGGAATTTGAAGATACATCCTAAGATTTACTAGAAAATATTAATAATGTTGTTTTGCTGACAAATAAAATCTTTTGTTCCGTATCAAGTTAAATTTGTTAGTTCAATGTGTAGTTGTGAATTTCTTATTGTATTATAGATTATGTCATAAAATTTCTAAATCAATGAGATATTTTCCGCAGATGGGACTCACTCGTATACTAGTCTAAAATCTGGTCATTTTAAAATAGTGATCTTTTCGTTCGACTAATGTTTAACAATGCACGTAATGGTACTTTTATATACATGATGTATTTTATAACTATATATAGTGGCAAGCCCAAAATATGCAACAATGAGGGCTAACAATATTTATGAATCAAAATAACCAACTAGGGAATTAAAATCTAGAACTTAAGACACCAAAAATTATGATCTAACACACTAATGTCTAAAAAACTGTTGTTCAGATTAGGTAATACATAGGTATTAACACTCATATGTTACTTTAAACAGATAGCACATCCATATTTTAAGAATTTTTATAAATATGAGAAAAATCATGAATTAAAATAAAACACATTAAGATTTAGCATGCAACCTTGTAAATAATGACAAAAAAGACACAATTCTTGTAGTCAAGTATATAGGTCAAGTGGATTATAGCTAAAGACAACAAAGAATACAACACGTATAATAACAAGAAACGAAGAAAAACATAACATGAATCAAACAAGTAATGACTGAAATTAAGGTTAATTTACTACGAAATCAAAGTCATCTCTCATGTTACATAATAATTCGTTTAAGAAAAAACATTGGTTTTTTAAAAACAAGTTATGAGTTTCACTATTGGAAACAATAAACGTATTATAATAATAGTTGCATATAATCAAGTTTTAGCTGACCTAATTTGAAAAATCACAAAAAGAACTCTTAAAACTAATACAAAAAAGTTAGATTTAGTATAATAATACTAATAATAATAGATTAGTATCCCTAAGGAACATCGCCAACGAGCATCCAATCATATTTGCAATCCTTGTAAGTAAGTACAAAATTTAAGGATTTATCGAACACTTTTGAAGGTAGCGGTCACATGATCGAGATGTGCTCTTGCATCCTTAATTCTGAACATACAACCCAAACCCACTATTAACCAACTATACCAATTTTATTAAATTTACACAAATATCATTACTAGCATATTCACTTATGTGTGGCATCCACAACTCATGGAGGCCTACTAAATATTTCTTCCAAACTTTAGGTTAAAGAACCATACCCTCCATAAGCAGTGAGATTAACTTTTTTTACAATTAGAATAACATCCATATTCACTTCCATAAACATGAAAGACTTCTTTTACAATTAGAATAACATCCATATTCACTTCCATAAACATGAAAGACTATACATGGGCGTTATTATTAGTACCAGTCTCATATATGCCATTTTTAGTTATAATCTTCTTAATTTTAGGGTTAAATTCTTTATTGTTGGGTGATTTTAGTTATTAACCATACTATTAATTCTATAAGTTATTCTTTGTACTTGTCTATGTTAAGATTCAAATAAAACTTGGTTATCATTGACAAAACTCAATATTGATTATGTTGACAAACTAAAAAAACATAATAAACAAATAAATCAAGAAGAATCGTTGATACTTTATAACTCATATACTATTAAGAACTCATTTATAAAAAATCCTAAATACGTAAAAAATGGAGAAAACATATGATCATGAGACACAATCATATGGTAAGGAACATGAAAAACATTAAATGAGAAAGTATTAACAATCAAAGGAATGAAAATCAATATATGCACATATATAGAGGTTTGAACACATATCAAAAGTACAATATGAACACTACATCAAACAAATATGTTTTTCATGCAAATTATAATATCAATCAATATATGCATATATCTAGAACTATGTTATAGGATAAATGAAAATCAATCTAGAAATGACACTAAACTCAAATCCAAATAATCAAATCTTTAACAATTTAAAATTGAGGAATCGTATCCAATTTAAGCTAATCAATTGTTGATTATAATGGTAATTCGACAACAAAGATATCACAAAAATGGAATTCTATTGTAATAAATGACAATGAAAATTAAGGTATAGATTAGCGGAGATGACCACCCCTCCCACTAAGTATATTATAAACGTATTTTAAATAAAAAAACACATGTTAATCATAAAAAAAACTTATTTAAAAAAAACTTATTTATCTTATAACCAATTTAAAAGTTTATAAAATTGCATATGATTTTAAGAAAATATAACATGCACCGTTTACGTCCTTAATAATAATGATAATGGATTAATAAATATAAGTTATTTTATAACTACATCTAAAGTAAACGGAAGACCCTCAATCATAAATTATAATAATTTTTGTATCTGAAACAAAAATTATTGAGGAAAGTACCCCTAAATACCCACTCAACTATGAAATACCAAAATGGTACCCGTTTTTGGACTAGTTTCATAAAATACCTAGAGCCATATTTGGGACAATTATACCCTCTAGGGTATAAAAAGGGGTTGTTTGGTTGAAACCCACTTTTTTTACACCTTCTAATCAGACTTTTAGGTTTCAATTCCCCTACTTTCTCATTTCTAAATTTGAGGAGAGAGAAACGAAAAAAACGATACAGAACCAAAAAACTAGACGTCGAATCTTCAGAAATCCAGCGACTGAACCGTGTGTCATTAGTACTCCAGCCACCGAAATAAACGACGATAGCCAGAATTCCGGCCACCGTACCATCGTCCGCCTCCGTCACCGTCGGGAAGGTACGTTTTTGGTCTTCTTCTTCAGACTGTCTGTGTTTTTCAGCGTAACTAACCAGTGACGGTTACGGTAGATTTCGTAGACGTTGCCGGAGTTATAAACGTCGATAGAGTTAGGTTTTGAAGAGTTGTCCTCACTGCGGCGAGATTTTATCGTCTCTTTTAACGTAATGATTTAGTGTTAATGATTTGTGTTGAAATGTAGTTGTAGGACGTGGCTGCCGACCTTCGGTAGAACTTGTTTAGTGTGGAACTGGTATGAACTTGTTTTGTGTAGAACTAGTTTTGTGTATGAACTTGTTTTGTGTGGAACTAGTTGTAGATTTAGTGTTAATATTTCAGTAGAACTTGTTTTGTGTGGAACTTGTGAAACCTGTACGTATCTATCTCCTCGAACTGTATATTTTGCCTTATCTATCATAGTCGTTGCTGTCGACCTTCAATAGATGTTTTTTTTGTGTGGTAGTGGTTTATCGTGGCCTTATCTATCATTATGAACTGTATATGTTGCCTTATCTATCGTAGTCGTGGCTGTCGACCTTGAGTAGAGGTTCTTTTGTGTGCAACTGTTATGAACTGTACGTATCTATCATTATGAACTGTATATGTTGCCTTATCTATCATAGTGGTGGGCGTCGACCTTGAGTAGAGGTTGTTTTGTGTGGAACTGCTATGAACTGTACATATCTAAGTCTAAGGCAGCATGATATTCTTTGGTTAGGTATGCTAACAATATTTGTTCTTTTTGGGTTCATTGATTTTGACTGCTGGAAATCTATTTCAGGATGGGAAATGGCTCCTTACATAGAGGCAATAGATTCACAGGAGTCGACATACTATTCTGTAAGCAGGCAAATGATCATTAATATATAAGTAGTATTCATATGAAATAATATGAAAGGTTCCGATGATTAATAATTTCTAACTATTGATGCTAATATAATATAGTAAATTGTTTGATAGTTGTTGTGTTTGTGTAGACAACTGTAATTTATAACCCATTTCAAATAAGAATTTCTCTTAATCTTTCAGCTGCAGAGTTACTGTGATGTTATGCGCGTTAGATGGGAGTCCACTCGAAGTCGAACAAAGGGCCATGCATTGGAGATGATGAATAAATTGGTAAGAGGTCCATAAAAGCTCTATTTCCTTAGTCTTTTAGCCTTGTATTGCCCATGTGTTTATTTTAATTTTGTTCTTTCCCTTCCATTTTTGAGTGACAACCTAAAGAGATTTTGGGTTTTCGTTTGATGGTTAATTTTGTGGATTCAAAATAAGTGTACTGACTATACCCTCAATCTTTTCATTTTTCACTTCAGAAAGTTACTTAGTAGCTTTCGGAGCCCTGATTGGTTACTATGGTTTCTCTGAAAGTATTGTCTATTATGTTTCAGATCGAGAGTGTTTCTAAATCTGCTTTCGAAGTCTAAAAAAGGATCCCTCTCTATTACTCTACCTATAATCCTACTCTACCTACTCTCCGCAAGTAATATTCGTATGTTCCTACTCTTTGAACTGTGGAAGATTTTTCATTTTCTATACTTTGTCTTATTTATTGCAAGTAATTAGGTTTTCCTCACCTGTCTTCTCGAACAAGCTTTTTTGGGGTCAGTCAATATTTCAAATGTAGGGGATTTAGGGTGGACTTACACACAATACCCTAAATATGGGTTGAGTTTGTGCTGCTTAAAAGCTGAAAAAGACCAGAAAACGCGAAAATATGAATTTTCCGCTGTTTTCAGGTTTGAACATATTTTTGATTTTTGGATTTAGTGGGGTTTTCAGGTTTGAAAATATATCCGGGTTGGACAAGTTGGGTTTCTGCTAGTCCGTGTTTGTCGCCAGACTGGGTTCGTGTCATGAACTTTTTTCTACGTGACGCGAAATCGACCACCAGTCCACTAATGACAGTTAGGGTTGGATTCTTGAGAAGCCAAATACTGGAGTTGCATCAAAATCAAATTCGACCCGAGGTTGAGTTATCGTTTGTTTTCCTGCGTTTAAATATTTATAAGTACATATATGGTTGGCTTATCGTTTGTTTTCCTGCGTTTAAATATTTATTAAAGGCTGTCTGCGTTGGCCTTGAATTCATTGTACCCGAATGGTTGGTTTGCTCTTGGTTCTGCTGCGTTGAAGGTAAGGTAGTGCATGTGTATTATTTGCTCGAAGGGCATTTTCATACTTGATGAACAACCAAGCAGAACTAGCACTGCGTGACGCGATGCAGGTTCAAGTATGCATCCCTGAATGGCCGACAGCGTTCTACTTGCAGGCTCTTGCTCTCTCGAAGCTAGGAATGGAGACCGACGAACAAGACATGCTAAATGATGGGGCTGCCTTCGAGGCCAAGCGAACCAATAGATGGCGTAGTTAAAACTTCAAGTAGTTCTAATTATGAGGTTTTAGGTTTGGGGTTTAGTGATATGACATGTAAGCAGTGAAGAGAGAGAGAGAGTAGAAATTGAGTTATTTTCTGGCTGAGGCAGGTGACTACAGTTGATAATTATCTATCAGACTAGTATTCTCGTATCTAGCAATGTATATGCGTCTTATCTATCAGACTTATAATCAAGTATCTAGCAATGTCTGTATTACATATCTATCAGACTTATTATCGAGTATCTATCAATCTCTATATGTCGTATCTATCAATGCAGATGTTCCGTGTCTATCAGACTATTGTTCACGTATCTAGCAATGTTAATATATCGTATCTATCAGATTTATACTCAAGTATCTATTAATGCAGATGTTTCGTATCTATCAGATTTATACTCAAGTATCTATTAATGCTGATGTTTCATGTCTATCAGACTATTGTTCACGTATCTAGCAATGTCAATATATCGTATCTATCAGATGTATACTCCAGGATCTATCAGTGTTATATATCGTGTCTATCAGACTATTGTTCACGTATCTAGCGATGTCAATATATCATATCTATTAGATTTATACTCAACTATCTATTAATGCAGATGTTCTGTATCTAACAGATTTATACTCAAGTATCTATTAATGCAGATGTTTCGTGTCTATCAGACTATTGTTCACGTATCTAGCAATGTCAATATATCGTATCAATCAGATTTATACTCAAGTATCTATCAATGCAGATGTTTCGTGTCTATCAGACTATTGTTCACGTATCTAGCAATGTCAATATATCGTATCAATCAGATTTATACTCAAGTATCTATCAATGCAGATGTTTCGTGTCTATCAGACTATTGTTCACGTATCTAGCAATGTCAATATATCATATCTATCAGATTTATACTCAAGTATCTATTAATGCAGATGTTCCGTATCCATCAGACTATAATTCACATATCTAGCCGTGTCTTGCAAATAGATAACGAGTATCTAGCGTTGTAATCTCAGCGTATATATCAATTTAGACATTATAAACGATAAGAATCATCCAATCAAATAGACATGGTACATATCAATGTTAACAGTATACAAAAATATAAGTCGAAAGATAAGGAGTACTTATCTATGAAAATCAAAATATTACTAAAAAATCGGGAACACAAGTTCAGAACGGAGCATCACATGACCTCCTATTACTAGACTAGCAATGTCAATATATTAGTATGCTCTTGTTAGGGTATTAGAGACTAGCAATGTCTTCCTTCATATCTAGCAATGTTTATAACATTGTATATGTTTTGAGTTGATGCTGCATCCGTCTAGCAATGTGTCCCTTCATATCTAGCAAGGTGTTCCTTCATATCTAGCAATGTGTCCTTCATATATATCAGAGTTAATAAAATCAACATCCTCCAAAGGTAAACTGCAGTAATGAAGTAAATGCATCATCTGCTCCATGACGATTCTCACCTGCGAGAAAATTCAAGAAAGGATAATGGTGTTAGGTTAGGTCAATAAGTTTTGTTTTTTTCCAATACTAAGACAACACAAAGAACACGAGCATAAACACTAAGCATATCGAAAAAACACCATAGTTCATATTCAACAATCACCATAGTTCATAGTTCTTTTCAAACAATTTTGACAGAAATACTCAACAGCTCTATCATATAAACTACCCAACTGCTTGATAGATATTTTCCATCATAATCATCTCCTGATATAGAAACTTATTCGCATACTTATACACTTCGACCAATAGTTATACTTATGCACCTCGTGTCATAACCAATTAAGCTCCTAGACAGTAAAAAATGCAACCAGTCCAGACTTCAAACACTTCTCCAAATCCAATTACTAACCAAACCACAAACCTTAAACAAATGCAAGTACAATCTAAAAAGTAAATAAGTATATCGTAGATGTACCATTTGAAGCAGCCGTCACTTCCTTGAAGTCGATACTCTACAGGGTTCGTCATTTTGGGGGGCAACAGTATGTTCACATCCGTAATGTGAGCACCCGATTCCGATTCCGATTCCGACACCGTATAACCCGCCGTCATAAGTAACAACACAAACACAATCTAACCCGCCGTCAACAGCTGGATCAACCATTCTCCTTCGAGCTACTACATCATCGCCTAATAGGCTAGCTTCTAACTGTAGTGTCCAAAGACCATGTTAGATTCGAAAATGCTTAAAATTGGCTTATGCGATATACATGGTCGAGTAACGAAGAAAGAAATGTAACCCGATCTTTTAGAAAATCCACTTCAGATCTTCGAGTTCCGGTATCGTATCATGATGCAGACGCTACTCCAGACGGATCTCCGATTTGGAAACAATGATGAGACAATGAAAACCAAAAACATAGCTTAAACTACACAAGGGAAGGCTGCTCCCCCACCAGTTTTAGTACACAAAACTCTGTACACATTCTAAAGCAAAGAGTAAGGAATAACTAATATAAACAACTGTTAACATTGTAAAAGGAAAAGGTAAACACAAGGGTCTGACGTTTTGGATTGGTATATCATTACATGTATAAAACATTGATCTTACTCAGATTTGCGAGCTTTTTCTTTAAACTGTTCTTGCATCCGCCTGATTAAATCATCACTGTTTCCCATCTGTGTGTCATCACCCCGCTTACGGATAACTATATTTAAGATACCATCCAAACCTAATAATCTGTTAGAGTTCACTGATTGATTCGGAGTCATGTACTCCGACGCCGTAACAGGTGTCGCTGATGTCGGTTGCGTCGGCGAAGTCGTTCCGGTGGTTTGGGGAGGTCGAAGGTGGTTCTGGAGTTTTGGGAGGGTTAAGAGACTCGGTTAAGAGAGAGGGTTAAGAGAGAGAGTGTGGAGGCTTCCGATATGACCAGCGACAGTGTCCCGTGATTCGGACTCGCCGCTGCCGGAGACGAGAGGCAATCTGCCACCGCTCGACGGAGTGGCTCCGTGGTTCTGGTGTTTTGGGAAGGTTAAGAGAGAGGGTTAAGAGAGAGAGCGGAGGCTGGTTCAAAATTCAAAATTGTTGATGGCTGAAAATACTCATTAATTCTCAAAATAAGGCTTATATACTAGGTTAAGGGTAGTTATGGTATTAAAAAAAAGGTATTAGAAGTGGATATGTTTAATGAGATGGGTATTAAGTGAGCATTAACCCATTTTTGGGTACTAGATAGTAACAGGTTTGGCCAAAAGGTACTTAGTATGTCATTTCCCAAAATTATTCATGTTACAACTGATTTAATAATTATAAAAATATTTTATTTCATATAAATTACAAAATTATAGTGAACTTTCTAAAAACTTTCAAGTGAAATGTTTGCTCATCGATGATATCTTATAATATTATATATATAATTTATTTTATAAACGTGTTTATATATATATATATATATATATATATATATATATATTTGTGTCTTAGATAAACGAGCACATATTAATTTAAAATAATAACAATCTTTTGTCTCAACAAAACTAATATATTAGATAAGAGATTATAAATTTTATTATAAATTTCAGAACATTCGTAATATTTAAATCCTATGATAAACTGTTGTATGAATATAATATATTCATCCGTGACTATTAAACGCATATCTAGGAATTAAAATCAAGCTGTCATCAAGTTTGATGGACCCTGAAAATTAAAATTAAACTAGATTTAAGAAGCCATCAAATACTAATCTCTCTTAACGTCATTAATCTTTTGTAAAGTATTACTTTTGGTTATCTAAGAGTGGATGATTAACAATTCAGTTAAAATATCAAGCCTTAATCAATTATTTGATTGACCAATATTATCAAATCAATGAACATATTAGAGTTGCTTGTATTATTATTGTTTAGTCTTGATCCACTAACACCATCTATTCCGCTTTGCATTGAAAAGAAGCAAATCTTCAGTGTAAAAGAAAGATGTGAGCTGATATCTATTAAGCTTATGAAAACTTGGAATCAATACATGATAGATCAAAGTTTTGAATCAAAACTAAATGTCAACTTATTCTATCAAGATAGCAGAAGTTGGTATCATGCTTCTCACATGTTTGAGATCAGCTCATTGAACGTGGAAGAAAATATAATGAAAAAAAGTTTATGAAGACACTATTTTACCCTAATCAGATATCTTTAGGTTAAGACTAATATATTTCTTCAAGTGTAAATTCTTATTCAAAGGACTAACATAAAACCCTTTAGTGTGTAAAAACTATTTTTTTATCGATACTAGTGTTTTTTGTTTTAAAAAAATAATTCGTTATATTTATAAATCTTAAAATTACAAAGTTAACTTTAAAATATGAATTATTTACCATGATATAATATTTTATAACTAATAATAATATTTATATATCATTAGATAATATTATGTTAAATAAATATTTTTGTAATTTTTTGACAATTATATATATTAAATAAATAATCGTCGACGATCACACATAACCAAGATATATATCTCGATGAGAAACAGAAAACAAAATAAAAAAATTCTCATAAAAAAATCAGAACAATAACACTCATAACAAAATATATAATCCAATGAAACTGAAAAATACAAATAACAATAAAATATAAGAAGGCTTAAAAGAAGAATGCTGCGACTTACCTTCAATAAAGTAAAACTATGTGATACAATCCGCAAATCCGTAAAGTAAAAAAGCTAAGTAAGAACTACAGTAGCAATGAGAAAAAATCTCAAAAAAATTCGCTACTTTTGGATTTTATAAACTCGTGGGGGAAGTTTAATGGGGTATAAATTCTAGTGTACACCGCACTGAAATAAGTCTCTTAAAAATAAACTTCGTAGTGTTCTTAGCAATACCATGACCTAACTATCAATCCCAATCGTTTGTAACATGTCAAATTTGAAACGAACATTATCTTATATGATGTGAGTGATTTCAAATATATTATTAATTGATTCCACATCGCTATATAATACACAATTATAAGATGTTTAATCTCTGACTTATATGTCTGTTCCGTGTATAAATTTTTTCATGTAGTGAAAACCAAAAAATAAAAATACAACTATGAATATCATATTTATCCAATCTAACCTCGTCCATTGGACACATGGAACAAACCGACGATTTTTCATTTATAGAAAATTTACCACATTTTTTATTAGCGATACAACGAAAACTTCTTATATTTGAAGGGATGGAAAATTTATATAAACAAAATAAAATTCTAAAATTTTCATGATTTCACATACTATTTGATCAAAACTGAAAACCAAAATCAACATCAGTACATAATAATATGAGAGATAATTGTTAAGGATTTAAAATAAAAAATAATTCAAAATCAATAATAAATTAAAACATAAATTAATAACTTATAAGTAATAATAGAAAGTAAAGTTAGGAAATTACTTTTCATTAGGAAGCACTACTATCTTCATAAAAATGTGGTGTTTGTTTGGTGTACGGTAGAAATATAAATATTGGGATAATAAATAGTTAGTGTTCGAGAATAAATTTTTAGGGTTCTAGGATTATTGTTAATTTTATGACAATATCAATTAAGAAAATTGTTATTTTGAAATTTTCAAAATTTAATTTTGTAACAAAAGTAAAGCTAGAAAAATCAACAAATATGTCTTAAAGTAGCCCTAAAACTAATTCAATTAATATGATATTTAAATTTTGTTTTAAACCATACCACTATAAGGTTTTGACATTATTCTTCCAACTCCGGCGTACTTGAAATAAACAAAAGGAAAAAGAATTTCAGTGGGCAGAAAGAAGAAAACACTGAAATAAACAAATGGAGAAAAACAGCATTAAAAGGGGTAAGGTGAGGATATAAAATGATGAGGAGTAATTATTTAGTCTTTTAGAATGGTCATGCCATTGAACAGCGTGGACCATTCACTGGACTCCATACACTCCATTTTACCAAAATAATGTGATAATTGCAGTTACCTTCCCCAAAACAATCTTCAAAATGTCAAAGAAAAAGCTTAGATTTTTCAACTGTTAAAAGTATAAATCATACTGGTAACAAATGAAACCTGCTTGATTCGCTTTTCTCTTTTTAGCCACCTCGATCCACTCTATAAAACAAAACACCCTTTTCGAATTTCTCTTCAAGGAATCGTTCTCGATTCTCTTAGATCCTTATACACAAACGTCAAAGGTGCTACCTCTTTTTTCCCAATCGAAAATTGCTCTCGACAAGGTATCGAATCCCTTTACTTTACTTTTCTTTTCCGTACC
Organism: Limnanthes douglasii subsp. nivea; assembly: GCA_036936605.1. Classification (NCBI taxonomy): domain Eukaryota; kingdom Viridiplantae; phylum Streptophyta; class Magnoliopsida; order Brassicales; family Limnanthaceae; genus Limnanthes; species Limnanthes douglasii. The sequence continues at coordinate 170,548,114 of JAUPFV010000005.1, forward strand.
CTGTCGTGTCTTTTTTGGAACTGTTTGTTTCTGGGTTATGTTTGGTTAGTTTAACCCACTTACTAGTTGGTTAGGTTTGGTGTTAGTAGTTTTTGGTTTAGAATGATGAAAAATTTGTTGGGTTGTTAAATGAAGTTAGGTTCTCCTTGTGCTGATATATGAATCAGCTAGTGAAGTGTATGTAAATTTTCTCAGAAACCAAACAGAGAGGTTTTTAGTAGGTTCCATGTTTGTGGAATTGTCTGTTTAGTTTCTTTACTCTTCAAGGTGATCTTTTTTTGTCTTTTCTTTACATGTTAGAATGGAAACAATGAATTCATAGAATTTGTCCTTTAATTTTTTGTCTTTATTTTATTTGTGGATGTTTTTTTGTCTGTGGATCTTGAAGATACGTTCTGGGTATGCTGTTTTGGTGAGAAATAAAATATTTTGTTCCTTAACAAGTGTAATTTGTTAATCTATTAATGTTTTTTTTAGTGTGGATCTTGAAGATACATCCTGAGATTTACTAGAAAATATTAATTTGTTAATCCTTTGTTCCTTATCAAGTGAAATTTGTGAGTTCAATGTGTAGTTGTATGAATTTCTTGTCTTGTAGATTCTGTCATGAAGTTTCTAAATCAATGAGATATTTTCCGCAGATGGGACTCACTCGTATACTTGTCTAAAATCAGGTCTTTTTATAAAATTGATCTTTTGTTCTGCTAACGTTTAACTATGGACTTCGTTCTTGCTGTATTGGTACTCTCATGTTTGTGCTCGTTTGTACTGCCCGATTCACAAGGTACGACTGATTTCATATATCACACTTTTATCGAGACAAAGTGTAATATATACCAAATTATGTATCCGGATTTATTTAGAGGGAAATCATTCTTAATTATATGGTTTTCAAAATGGTAAACTTCGTTATGATTGCGATTTCTTTTTATAAGCCGTAGGACTTTATGTGGTTCATATTGAATAACCTAAAATAGTTCCCTTGTAAAAGAGTGCCTTTTCGGGAATACAAGTGCTTAATGTTTAGTTTTTAGTTCACCGATTCCTCTAGTCAGTAACTAGTGTATGATTAGGATATTGTTTACTACTACGGATTTAAAATATTTATTAAACCATCAATGGGGCGAATTTGAAATGCTGAGGTCAAGTTATTTCTTTTTTTTATATTCGTCAAGAATCTCAGCCGATTTATCAGTGGCACTTTTTTCTTGAAACTAGAGTGTTAGGAAATGAACTTTCGAATTTTTTTTGGAGGAAACAAAGTTTTGTATTGATTGTTCCTGTTATTTTCTTCAGGAGATGCACTTTATACATTGAGGACTTCTTTACGGGCTTCAGCCAGTCAACTGCAAGACTGGAATCAAAATCAAGTTAATCCATGCACATGGTCACAAGTTCTGTGTGATAGCAACAGTAATGTTGTTTCTTTGTAAGTCAAAGTGCTTGGCGCATTTTAATCTGATATTATTTTTTTCAGGGGAATACATTTCCGACTTGTACTTTTGTCTGTTGGCAGAACACTGTCATCGATGAACTTCTCTGGAACATTGTCACCTCAATTAGGAACTCTGAAGACTCTTGCCACACTGTATGCTGTTACTGCCCCTCTCTCTCTCTCTCTCTCTCTCTCTCTCTCTCTCTCTCTCTCTCTCTCTCTCTCTCTCTATATATATATATATATATAAATATATAATGCTGTTAGGCTATTTTCATCATTCATAAACGAATTTGGATTTTTTTTATATCAGTACAAGAACTTCTCGTATAAGTGGATAGATTTTATACCAACCTGTTTATACTTATTAATATGCAGTACTCTAAAAGGAAATGGCATTACTGGTGAGATACCGGAAGAGTTCGGTAATCTTTCTAGCTTAACGAGTTTGGATTTAGAGAACAATCATATAAGTGGTGGTATACCTCCGTCCCTCGGTAATCTCAAGAAGCTTCAGTTTTTGTAAGTATGTCTTATTCTTTGTTAATAATTTTGAGTTTGTTATAAACATTTTGTGACTTTGTTTTGTCTGTCCAAACAGGACGTTGAGTCAGAATAATCTCAATGGAACTATTCCCGAGTCACTCTCTGATCTTCCGCGCTTAATAAATCTGTAGGAGTGCAACTTTGATACTTCTTGATTTTAATTTTGATATAGCCAAAGTCAAATTTTCACTTTTATCATGTTTGCAGTCAACTTCATTCAAATTCTCTCACCGGGCAGATTCCGGAGCGTTTATTTCAAATTTCACAATACAAGTACGCAAAAAAAATCATGACTTTGTAACTCAGATTTTATCTGTTTCATAGTAGGAACTTCAAAGATGTCTACTTCATACACAACTTATGTGGTTTGGCTTTTCTGTTTCAGTTATACAGGAAACAACCTGAATTGTGATACAAGTTATGCCCACCCTTGTGTATCAATGTCTAATGATTCAGGTAATTTGGTGATATAGCATTAGTAATATGGTTTATCATTCTTTAGAATACATGCGTCTTAACTACTAATATGGTTTGTAATTACTTTTCTTTTTCTCAGGTTCTTCACACAAGCCAAAAATTGGAATCATACTCGGAATTGTTGCAGGGCTTATCATTCTTCTTACTGGGATTGTCATTTTCTGTCTAGTCAAGGGAAAACATAAAGGCTACAAGCGTGAAGTCTTTGTCGATGTTGCAGGTTTGTGCTACATCTCACTTTAACCTATGAAATAAAAAAGTATAGAAAGTTGCGTTTTTAAATTTTTATGTACGTGCAGGAGAAGTTGACCGAAGAATTGCATTTGGTCAACTTAGAAGATTTGCATGGCGTGAGTTACAGCTGGCTACAGATAATTTCTGCGAAAAGAACATTCTTGGACAAGGAGGTTTTGGCAAAGTTTACAAAGGGGTTCTTACAGATAACACAAAAGTAGCCGTGAAGAGATTAACCGATTGTGAAAGTCCAGGTGGTGATGCTGCTTTCCAACGCGAAGTTGAGATGATTAGTGTAGCTGTTCACAAGAATCTATTGCGGTTGATTGGCTTTTGCACAACGCCAACAGAACGCCTTTTAGTTTACCCGTTTATGCAGAATTTAAGCGTGGCTTATCGCCTAAGAGGTATTACTGCGTTAACATTACAATTTTTGTGGAAGTTGGTTTTAGTCTTATTCGAATACAAGCTAGTTAATAAAAGTCTGTCAGACAAATCCAGATCCGACTTGGATTTTGGATACATATGCACAACTAAATCCAACCTCAGGATTAATTAATATATCCCAGAGCCGACCTGGTTAACCGGATATGACCTAGTTTCAATCTTTTTTTGGAAGTTTTCATATGAATTTTGTTTTTTTATCCAATCCGGTTTGATCACTTTTGAATATTTGGATCTGACTGTTGTCTGAATGTTCCAACCTGACCCGGTTCTGATTTCTTAAATAAGAAAATTTTTCATGTCTGAACGCAGACTTCAGACCTAAAATTCACGTCGTACCAAATTATTCTGAATCAGACAAAACCAGTTGCTAGGGTCAAACAGATTTACCATCCGTAGTTGTTTCATAAGCCTTATTTGCCCAAAGGTGCTATGTTTTAGATAAGAAGTATAGTTCTTCTGTTGGTTGTTAAAGACGCTTCACCCACAAATATGATATTGTGGTAAACTCTTATATATCTATCAATATATCTAAATTATCCGAATGATATATGAGCTCTAAACAGAATTACCGAGGTTTTTTTATGATATGTTTCTGAAATTTCGATCCACATTCAGAATTCAAACCCAGTGAGCCTGTTTTGGATTGGCCTACAAGAAAGCGAGTGGCTTTAGGTGCAGCACGTGGGCTAGAGTATCTGCACGAACATTGCAATCCAAAGATTATCCATCGGGACGTAAAAGCTGCTAATGTATTACTCGATGAAGATTTCGAAGCTGTTGTCGGTGATTTTGGCCTTGCTAAATTAGTTGATGTTCGGAAAACTAATGTGACAACTCAAGTCCGTGGAACAATGGGTCACATAGCACCCGAATATTTATCAACCGGAAAATCGTCAGAGAGGACAGATGTTTTTGGTTATGGGATTATGCTTCTGGAGCTGGTAACAGGTCAACGGGCGATCGACTTTTCACGCTTAGAAGAAGAAGATGATGTCTTGCTGCTCGACCATGTAAGCTATTGTTACACAGTACTCATTTTTGTGTGCATTATAATCCCACATCACCTATAACAGGGGAATGATCCACTATATATGGGCTCACAAAAATCCATTTAGGGTTTAGATTCGGCTTGTTTTTAAAGTAAATAATCGTCGATAAGATCTCAAGATATAAGTATATCTTGACTCCAACCTAGTTTAAATTCTAGACAACTAGAAACGGACCAAATTAAACCTGGTTTTCAACCTATTTAATTCTTCTATTTGTAACCTTTCTTTTTTTTAGTTATGCTTGATCTCCTTTTAGTACTCAGATTTGCCGGGTTTGTCCAAATGCCAAAACCTACACCAAAGTTTACTTTTAAATGTCAGAACTTAGATTTTGGAAATAAAGTTCAGGTCTGTATATGATTTTTTTCATGTTTGGACAAAATCGATACCTTGGTGGGTCTGGCAAAACTTTGGCCTGCGGCAATGGCGGGGACATCCTTATTTGCTTTAAACTTCTTGTGGCAGTTAGTTAAAGCAAATATCCTTGAACAGTTAAGCCAACTAATAATGTAATTTATGTTTGTTTTCAGGTGAAGAAACTGCAGAGGGAGAAAAGACTGGACGATATAGTCGACAAAAACTTAAAAAACTTAACAAACGTTGAAGAAGTAGTTGAAGAAGTAGAGACGATGATCCAAGTCGCGCTGCTCTGTACACAAGGGTCTCCAGAGGAACGGCCTGCAATGTCAGAAGTGGTACGGATGCTAGAAGGAGAGGGGTTGGCGGAGCGGTGGGAAGAATGGCAGCATGTTGAAGTGAATCGTAGACAAGAGTACGAACGATTACAAAGACGATTCGATTGGGGTGAGGATTCTATACACAACCAGGAAGCTATTGAATTGTCCGGTGGAAGATAGAAGTTTTTTTTTATAGTTTAGTTATATCTTCTTAGCGACTATATTACAGTTTGCAAAGTTGGGAATTGGGGCATACCGAACGGATTCTATTAGTTTTGGTTCTCTATTCATTATATTGGTGGATTTTCGATACTATTTTACAAAACATGTAACAAATTTGAAGCACCTGATATGATTCTAGAGCTGTAAATCTAAGCCATTTATTATAAAATCGTTCTTAAATGTTATAGAGTTTACAATAGAACACAAACTCAATCTGATAGAGTTTACTAAAACAACCATTAACAGATATGTCTAGATTCCATTACCTTTGTGTACATAGCAGGGGCGCGGCAGAGGGGGCAACTGGCATGGTTGGCGAGCCATGCGTTGATACAATGAAGATGGTAAACATGGTTACAACTTCCCAACAGCCTAACTGTTTCACCATCTTCAAACAGGTTCAAGCAAACAGAGCACTCTGTTTCTGTCTCAAAGTTCCAATTTAGGACTTCAGCTTCGACTTCGACTTCGACAGAGACATCATGGTGTGTTGGTTCTCGCGTTACTCTTGACGTAAAAAGAGAGTATAGACGGGTGCAGAAGATTGTAATCATATAAAGGAAGAAGATTGCTGTGATGATTATGGCTATGATGGTCTGGTACTGGTACTGGTAGGTTCCCATCTTAAAATTATAAGGATTTTCTATCTTGAAATCCCATATTGATGAGAGAGACAGACAGGGAGATGAGCTCTAGTTAATTTAAGAAATTCATTAAAAATGGAGAATCTTTTTGGAACGTTGGTTACCATTTTTGATAAGGTTGGTTAAATGAATGATTATTCTTCTATTTAGAATGTTAAGCTTGTTTAGTATTGTTTTAAGTTTTTGTATGTCTTACCAAAACGTAATAAAACGGTTTAAAATATAACACTTGTAGTATGTAGTGTATTTGGTGGGGCATTTACTTTATGATTTGTCTTTTACTTCTAATTTGTGTTTTAAAGTATCACTATTTCTCATAATATTAATATTTGATCCGGCTGTATTCAATCATATATATATATATATATATATGTATGAGAAAAAGAGAGACAAAAAAATATAATAAAGAATAGGAATAGGTTTAGAAAAAAATACAATCTATTCTTTAAAGAAAGTTTTTTTTTTTATTTTCAAGAATTTTTTCAATCTTCTCTAAAGTGATTCGTACAAACGTTTACTCTATACTCGATAACACCATCACGGTTGGTTTTTTGAAGCCAACCATACACAGAAAAAGAAATGAAAGACGGTGGTTCACTTGTTTCCTTACATCCACCAATATATTCTTCTCCAAAGTGTTCCACCAATAATAATACTAAGTTATCAAGAAATGAAGAACATAAAAGAGGTTCTGAAGAAGAAGAATTCCGTACTTTTCCTTCCTGCAATACAAATCAAATGAAACATGTTACTGCAATTTTGAAATTTTGAAATCTTAAGGAATTCTGACACACAAGACCTCTACAGAAGTAATGGGTAATATGTGAAAAGAATCAAGATTCTCACCGGTAGACATCTCAAAGAAATTAGACTATATATCTATTTAATATACTTCGAAGGATAAAAAACAACTCCTGTATGCCTCAAAGTTCACCTTATTGGAAAATTCTCTAAAGGTACACCTAAACTTGCTTCTATTAATAAATTTCTTGAAAAATTCAAATTTTCTGGAAATGTTAATGTATCAAGTTTGGATATCAGACATGTTCTTATTGAATTCACTCTCAAAGATGATTTTTGTAAACTATGGTCCAAGAATGTGTGGACCATTGAACAACTTAATGAGATTATTCAGATGGTCTCCATCTTTTAATCCTAAGGTTGAAAGTTCTATCATCCCAATCTGGATTCGTATATCTAATTTGCATGAGTTCCTTTACAATGAAAGCATAATAATGACTATAACATCAACTATATGACATCCTTTAAAAACATGGATAACTGGTAATAATAGAGTCAAACACAATACTTGCTATGCTTGGTTTGAGCTTGACATAACTAAAAACCTGTTGTATAAAATTTAGGTGGGTTTTGGCAACAATGTAAGTTACAAAAATGTTCCCAACTACTGCACACACTATAATCACTTGGGACACAAAAATTCCGATTGAAAAAAACTTAGCCCTAAGCCTCAACCAAATATGGAAGAACATCAAAGGAACACTACTTCAAACAATATTACTGGAAAAGAAGAGAAATTGATACCTAGAAATTCCAATCCTAAAATCAAATCTATAATTATAAAACATGCCAAGACTATTAAGTTCTTTCCAAATGATTTAGATAATGAAAAATTCATATCATGTTAGTCCCAAACCAATAGGTTACTAGAACACCACAAAAGATCACCAAATAAATAAAAACACTAATAGCTATACTCAAACAGAAAGAAATAACATCACTTCTCAAATTAACCAGAATGCTATTCCTGCTAAAAAAGGATAACTCTCATCCCACAAAAGCAGAGGTCATTGAAGATATTGAATCATTGCAATCTGGCTTTAACTCAAACAATACTTCAGACTATGCCAACTTAAAAACCGAGCATCATACTCCTAACAAAAATAATATAGGTAGTCTTCCTACCTCTCATGCAAGAAACAAAACTGAAATTGATAAACGTTTTAAGGTTTGCTTAATAAGAAACTGAAAGAAGTTAAAAGAAAGCAAAATAAATGTACAATAGTCAAATCTCTTATGTTCAATGAGCTAAATGGTCCCTCTACTAACAATCTCTATATGACCATAAATATTCTGAATTTGAACATACATGGTATTAGTAACGAGGCTTCAAGGAATATGCTCAAATCCTTAAAAGTTAAAGGTAATTTTGATATAATTGCAATTTGGGAACCTTTAATTGATCAAGATAATATTAACAAAATTGATGATTGCATTGTCTTACCTAACTTCATGGAAAATTCTAACAATAAAATTTGGATTTTATGTAGAGAGGAGTTTAAGTTAAATATTATTATGGATAATCATCAGTTTATTCATACTGAGATTAATAACCTTAATATAGACAAAACATTATTTGTTCCGATTGTGTATGCTAAATGTCAAAGAAATCTGCGTATGGATTTATGAAATGATCTCAAAACTCTTGTTGTTCAGTCTAAAAAATGGTTGGCCATGGGAGATTTAAATGGTATTGCATCCCCTCATGAACAACTAATTTCTCTATCCAATGTCTCAAAAGTCAAGATGAATTCAATGATACAATAAGAAACTGTAAATTGGAGGATGCTAGTTATGTTGGTAACAAATACAATCGGTCCAACAAAACCAAATTGAAAAGGTTAGACTGTGTGCTATACAACCATTCTTGGTCTGATTACTTTGCTGAAACAAAGGTAATTCATTTAGAAAAAAACATGTTTTGACCATGCCCCCTAAGCATTACTATAACCAATGATCTTCTCAGAACCAAAACTCATTTTCATTTTCAAAATATGTAGACCTTAAATGAGGATTTATTATTTATTGTGTAACATAGTTGAAATTCAAGACATCGATGGTAGTCTTAGCAACATATTTTGCTATAAAGCTACAAGACTAAAGAAAGATCTTAAAACCTAGAATATAGATTGCTTTGGGAATATATTTGACTATGTTTAGGATGCTGAAAACAAAATGAGCTCTCTGGAGCTTAAATACCATCTTTCCACAATTTATGAAGATAAGAACAATCTTGAGATAACTAAAGTCTTACATATACACTTTATTGCTAAGGAAGATTTCTATTGGCATCAGAAGAGCTACTCCAACTGGATTAGAAATGGTGGTAAAAACACTCGTACCAACCACAATTATGTTAACAAGAAAAAAAAAGGAATAAAATATATTATATTATTGAGAACAATATTTGGATAAATGACCTTAATCAGATTGGAGACTCTACTGAGTCTTATTTCAAATATATACTAGTTAATTATCCTCTAATGATGATGATATTAATCTTCATGATCTAATCCCTAATATGATAAATGAAGAAGATAATAAAAATTTAATGACTCTTCATAAATTGGATGAAATTCATGATGTGGTATTCAACCTGAATATTTCTAGCGCTGCTGGGATATATGGTTATAACAATATCTTCATCTAGTCTTGCTGGCATATTATTAACAAAGACCTTTGTGCTACTCTAAAAGCCTATTTCAATGGTCATAATATTCCTTATGGTTCCCTTTCTACCCTAATTGGTATAATAATAAGTCCAACAATCCCACCATCTGGAAAGACTTTCCCTCTATCAACCTTTTCACTCCCCTAAACAGAATTCTGTCCAAGATTCTAAATAATAGGATTTCTAAGTTACTTACAAAAATAATATCCAATGTTAGGGTGGTTTTGTGATTGAAAAAGACATACATGATAATATATTTCTAGCTAAATAGTTGGTCCATGATTTGAGAAAAAAAGTTAAGGGGACAACATTATAATCAAAGTGGACATGACCAAGGCCTTTAATCGAATATCTCACAAATTTATTCTGAAAATTCTAACCCTCTTTGGCTTTTCTAATGCTTATATATATATGATTTCCAAGATGATTAGGAAGGTATACATACATGTCCTTATTAATGGTCAATCTTAAGGTTCCTTCAAGTCTATGAATAATTAGGCTAGAGCACTATCCCATAGCATTTTCATCATAGCTGAAGAGTATCTCACTTGTGGACTCAACAACCTATATCATATAAACAAATCAATGACTTATAAGACCAGAAGTACCATAACCATACCTTGTCTTGCCTTCACGGATGACTTGTTGATATTTACCAATGGGATCCCCTCCACCCTAGCCAAGCTTGCCTCATTTCTTCAACACTATAAAGAGGCCTCTGGTCAATCTATTAACAAGGATATAACCAAAGTTATAACATCCGCTTCCCTCAACTTAAACAGAAAAACAGTATTAAATTGTTAACTGGATTTACTTTGAGTTCCCTTCCTACAACATACTTAGGTGTTCCTATCAATACAAACAATAAAATCCTTAACTTTGAGTCCCTTGTGACCAAAATTAAGGATATAATAAACGAATGGGATGGCAAAAACTATCTTATGAAGGAATATTAGCTCTTATTAATAATGTCCTTATGGCCTACTCTCTCTATATTGGATGAAAAATAGTTCAATTCCCAAAACTTTGATTAAAAAAATAGAGATTCTATTCAATAAATTTCTTTGGGGTACTACTAATGAGACTAATAAAATTATCTGGACTAATTGGATAAATATTTTCAGAAAGTTTGATGAAGGTGACTTTAACATTAGAGATTTTCAGAAAATATAAGACACATTCTCTTGTAAGATGTGGTTCAGATTCACGGAGCAAAAGTCACTTTGGGCCACATATATGTCTAACATCCATTGTAAAGACCATCACCCCGTGCAAGTGAATTCTTTTGTTAATAACTCTATTACCTGGAGAAGGCTCATGGATATAAAAAATAAAGTAGAGTATCATGTTTACTGGAAGCTGGGCAATGAAGAAATGGAATTTTTGATAGACAAATGGTGCATGCCTACCCTCTTTATATATCTCACCTAAAATGAAGATAATAGATGGTAAGTTAGTGACAAATTTAAAGAATTCTAAGACAAGGATGGATGAAGCATTAACAAGATTGAAAACCTTGTTACCCCATTTGATATTAGAGCTATTTATAAGATATCAATCAATAATGAAAAGAATGATAAGATAATATAGATGTTTTCTAAATATAGATTTTATCATACTAAAGATACTTGGAGTTATCTCAGATGTAATCATAATAAATCTGATCTATACAATAAGCTTTGGAACAATATTTCTCCCAATAAGTGCTCTTTTATATGTTGGAGAATTTGAAAAAGCTTGATATCTACTGATAATATCCTTCTAAAACTGTGAAAACTGTGATAACCTTGAAACCACAAACCATCATTTTGTTACATGTAAGCATTCTTGAAATATTTTGAATTATTATACAAGTATATTTAGAATTAAGATAACTAATCATATGTCTTATGCTCACATGTTGAAGACCTGGTTCTTGCCCACAACTAAGAAAACATATTAGAACTATCATTCCAGTCATTATAAGTTGGGATCTTTGGAAATTTATAAACCATGTTCATTTCAAAAATATATCATACTCAACTAGAAGACATTAGCCCACTTGGTCTAATGAATAAGAACCCTAGAGAAACTTGTTGAATATTATCTCAATTATGTACGTAATACACTCAGGCAGAGTACAACTCTGAATCTAATATATTTAATTGTTCATCATGACAGAAGTAATTAGAGTAAGTCTTCCTTTATAGGACAAATTCTTGCCTTCCCAATCAATGATATTTTACCTAATTTTATTAAGCAAATGCTCAAAATTAATGGCCTTACTGTTAGTATTTAGAGTAATACCCAAGTAGGTTGTAAGTAGATTGCTAGAGTTGAAGCCTGTTGTGTTAGTTAAAGTAGTAACTATGGTAGAAGGAAATTTATTAGTTATGATGATCTTAGTCTTCTCTTTATTAATTATCAGGCCAGAGATGTCCTGATATTCGTGTAAAAATATACGCAAAATAGAGATAAAAGAGTTAAGGTTATTAGTAAATATAAGTAAATCGTCAGCAAAAGCAAGACAATGAATTGTAATATAAATTATTGAGGTATATTTCATAGCCTTTTTATTTTAAAAGAGTTTGCTAAGACCTCTTAACAGGACCTCGCAACAATAATGAAGAGACTAGGGGACAAATGATCCAATTGTCTTAAACCGCTTTTGGTTTTAAAGTAACCAATAACCTCAGGATAAAGCATGAATATTCCTTATCAACCTGTCAATTAAATTAACAAAAACTGAGTTAAAACCAAATGCAAATAAAACTCTGGTAATGAATTTGTGGGACATTCTATCAAAGGTTTTGGCCATGTCCACTTTTATTAGAATGTTCTCAGCCTTAGTTTTTCTATTTAGATCGTAGATCATCTCTTTAGCTAGGAAAATTTTAGCCTGAAATGACTTATCAGTTACGTAAGCTCCCTGAACATTTGAAATAATTTTAAGAAGGAGATTAACAAGCCTGCTTTTGAGAAGCTTAGATATAAATCCGTTAATTAAAGTACATAAACTAATTAGCTTATAATCTTTCCATGTTGTAGGGTTGCAGGAGTTGGGGATAAAGAAGATTTCAGTTGCCAAGACGCCTTGAGGGATTTTCTGACCAAGAATGAAAGAGGACATAGCTGCATAATTATTTTTTATGATATGCCAACAGGTAAGGAAAAATAAGCTGTTAAAACCATCCATGCAGGAGCACTAGTAGGTTTAAAATTTTGTTAACACTGTAAATTCTTCATTGGGAGAAATCATAAGCATGTCATTATCCTCCTCATTGATCAACTTTGGAATTGTATCAAAAGTAAAGTCATTCATGTGACTGATTTCATCCTCATAGCTAAGATATGGATTTTCAGTGAGGATCTTTTTGAAGTAAGATTCAACAGATATGCCAGTTAGGTTTTCATTAGTAACCCAATAAGAGACCTCTCTAACTCTTAAGATTGTGTTCCTCCTTATTTTCTTCTTAACAAAAGTGTGATATGTCTTGGTATTTCTATCACCATCTTCTATCCAGGTAGAGTAGGTTTTTTGGTGCCAGTAAGATTCCTCTATAGTTAGGGCTTGGAGAAGAAAAACATTAGCTTTAGATAAATTGTTGGTGTTCTAAATACTATCATTATCTCGAAGCTTCCTCACTCTGGTGTGTGTTTGAGCGGAACTTGGTCAAGTGCCTTATAAGAGGCTATAATGGAGTACCTCTTATGATAATCTCAACAGCCACATGCTTTTTACTAAGGTCTCACTGACCTAAAAGTTTGTACTTCACCTGACTATTAATACCTTACCGCGACTGAAAACACGAAAACCAAACAAATTGTCATAATCTAATTATAAAAAAAATATAAAAAAATAAATTAGTAATAAAGGGTGTTGAAACTTACATTTCTGAGAAAAGTATTGTATGCAACGTGGTGTATGTAGTCTAGAAAAAGTGCAACAGTGTTCTGCGCAAAAAACAAACCCTTCAGACGGTCAGAACGGTCAAAATGTGTGAGCTTCCTATTTGATGCTTCTGTAAGAACTAGAGGCGGTATAGACATTTAAGTCCAAATAGTAGGCACTTCCTTCATATTGGAAGCTATATCGTCGCCCGACAAAGATGAACTTTCGGCGTTAGGTTCCACGAAAACAGTGGCAACAGTTTGGCCTCTAACAGTTTCATACTTACGGTGGCGAATAGACCGTAACGTCTGATGCAAATTCTGACGTGTTGCCGAAGGGGAACCGATTTCTATTTCGTCATTACACCTCATTTTTAGAAACGTTTTACAAGACTCAATCATCCGAGCATCCATATGTCGAGCCTTCGTCCTTACCTCCAACCTACCAGTTTGTTTCTTGAAACAAAAAACAAATTAAGATAGTTTCAAAATAAAATACAAGCATACAAATATCAAAGCTGCCGGGGTAACGCATCTACACCGAAAACATAAATGCATTACGCTGCCAGCGTTGGACTCTGGCAATGTTGTTGCACTATCAGTGTAGTCTACGCTGGCAGCGACTAGCAAAACACTAGTCTTTGCCAACATAGACAACCTGAACAGAGCTGCCAATATAGTTTTCCCTGGCAGCGACTACCGTTTTGCTAGTCGATGCCAGCATAGATTGCATCAGCAGTGCAACAATGTTGCTAGAGTCCAAAACTGGCAGGTAATGTATTTAAGTTGACGTAGATGCATTACACCGATAGTGTCAACGAACATGAGTGAACCTAGACTCATGTTTATCGGCAAAAACCATAAAAACCATAAAAATCTACAAAATAAACGCATAATAACAATGTTGAACAAAAGATGAACCACACAAACACTAATATTTATACTAAACTCACTTATATCATTAGAACTAACTATTTTTGGTACCTAAATAAAAATCTACCAAAAATCTACAAAATCTAAAACTGAAATTAAACTTTTAAAAACAATAAGAAGACTTACTCTTTCCATTTTCCCATTGATTGATTATTTTTTGGAGATGAAATGATGTAGTGCTAAGAGTTTGGGTTTTGGATTTTTTTGTGCTTTTTGAGAATCGTCGGAGGTTGAAGATGGAGTGAGAGAGGAGAAAATTTATTTTAAACATGAGTAGACCTAAAACGTTATTTTGATAGACTTAAGGTTTTAGACTAAATATATTTCTAGAAAAAAATTAGATGGACCTATAATATATATTAGATAGATTTAATTTACAACCACCTAATTTTTTCTTCAAAGAATAATTAAACCAAATTCTAATATTAATTTGTTTCATATTTCCTGTTAAGATAAAAACTCAAACTGGATGGATCCAAAATTTAAATATTAAAAAAAAGCCCCAAAATAAACAAAAGTTACAAAAAATATGCATGGTTAAAGGCTCTCCCAATTAGCTGTCGTATTGAGGATTGAATAAAAAATAAAAAATTAATTTTTATCCATAAGGTTTAGTTGTTTTTTGCCCCTATACTTTTGCATTTTAATGTTTATTTTCTAAGGAGTTTTGTTTTCTTTTTCGTCAATGCAATCCAATGATTGAAAAAGTCCGGACTACAAAAAGCACCGCACCTCGATCTTTCTTTTATCTCAAATACACAATCATATCCGAGGGAAAGACTGAAATAAACGGGAGGGAATCAAAATTTTGGCGGGTTGCAGAACTAATTGAGACACGTGATGTCTTCAAATCCATTCAATTGTAACCTTCTAATTAAAATAAAATGTATTTTTATTAAGAATAATACAGATTCATTTTTTTAATATGTAAATGGGAGAACGAACCAATTAACCAAACATGAATACCTAATAATCTATTGGATTTACAACTAAGCAAACAAGGAAATGCATGAAAAATATATATAGACTTTAAAAAGCTAGGCCAGTGAAGTAGCAGAGATTATCATTTTCTCATTTTTTTTTTAATTTTTTGAACTTTTTTTTAACAAAAAACCACCCATCATCATTTAAATGAAAACTATTGTACTACGATTTTAAAATACAACTGGTCCGTAATCAATTGTCATATATTAGTCATTAATTTTTTTTTGAATTGATGTTATACTTTTTCCTATCTTAAATCTCGTCATTCTAGGTTCCCCAATGATTAAACAGTTATAACGAAAGCTTCCAACAAAATTATCATCATTTTTTAGGATTTAACGTTTCTTTATAAAAATAAATAATGCAATTTCTAATAAAATATTCGATTTTCAAAATAAATAAGTAAGTACGCATGCAATTATATTAGATTAATCTTTTCTTATTTTTATAGGTCAAAATAGTTGGAATTTATTTATTTAATATATTTATGGATCGAAAATAATTTGGATCAACATGCTTAATAAATATGTATGGTCATTGTTTTAAAATAGTCCAAATTAAAAGTAATTGAGTTATATATTTAATTAACTGAATTAGATCTATCGTGTTGCGACATATTCCGAAGAGACTAATGATGAAAATAGGTAAGTTGAGTTGAGTTTGGTCGAAGAGAAAAGGAGACGAGCACAAATGAATTCCTTACATTACCAAACGTTGATGAGAAGTAGATACGCCTCCAAAGTTAAACCAAGAGAATTCAAAGTTGGAGATCAGGTTTTAAGGAAAGTTTTTCTTCACACTAAAGAAAAACACCTCGGAAAATTAAGATCTAATTGGGAAGGTCCATATGAAGTAACATAAATGGTGAAGTCTGGAACATAATCAAGGGTAAAGAAGGAAGAAATATCAAACATCCGTGGAATATAGAGCATCTCAAATTTTATTTAGAATGATTGTAACAAATATATGTTTTTATGTACAATATCGGTGACATACTCTTTCGTATCCTGGTGGCGCATGAAGGTTTTAATGAGGTGTCCTATTAGCCGATTTATATATATCAACTTTTTCCATAAGAATTCTTTGTTATTTTGAACTTAAAAGGTCTTCCAATAAAAGTTGGTCTTTAACTATCAATTTTGGACCTAAAAGGTCTTCCAACAAAAGTTTGTCTTTAACTATTAATTTTGGACTTAAAATGTTTTCCAACACAAGTTTGTCTTTAATTATTAAAAGCATAATGAGAACAAATCCAATGCATTACAAGAAATACTTAAAATCATTATAAAATTGTCTCGAAGATTATGAGGACTTTGACAAAATTGCCTCGAATATTATGAGGACTTAAACACAATTGCCTCAAATATTATGAGGACATTAACAAAATTTCCTCGAAGATTATGAGGAATTTAATAAAATTGCCTCAAAGGTTGTGAGGACTTGAAATACGCCTCGAAGATTACGATGACTTTACAAAACAAAATATAATTTTTACTCTAAAGAGTTAGGGGAATCGTCTTTGTTAGATTCTGAAGTATCTTTATCATCACCCAAAGATATCTCAGGAGGGTGAGATTCGACGGGAAGAAGCTCTCATAAACTAGCCAAGTTCAACTCAGGGTAGCGCTTGTGAATTTCCATAATCAACCCATACTTAACTGTTGCATCCATTGCATTTAATTTGTCCACATATTTAGTAGCATAAACTTCAATAGCTGTTTCTTTATCCTATTTAGCTTGGGCTAAGATGAGCTGCTTCTCATGTACAACCCTTTCATAATCCTTTAGTCATCTTGCAAAATATTCCGACGCCTTATCATTTCCTTCGTTATAAGCTGCGATAAGGTTATCTTTAGTGGCATTTTGTTTTGCATAAAGATTCATTTCTTCTTGACAACACTTGTCATTAATCATAATATAATCCTCGGCAAGAACCAGTTTTTCGTAAATAGCATCGGCTTGTTTCTCAAGTGTAGAATATTCATGTTCAAGCTCTCGACCTTTAACGTTTATAGTGAAGCTTCAGATTTGTAATAATTATTCTGATCCTTTAAATGTCACGTCATTTTCCCAATAATAACCGAGTATCGAAGTAGTTTACAAATACGTAAAGAAATTTCATCCCCAACAGGAATCTCAAATGAGCTAGTCAAAGATCCATCTTCAAATGAAACCATAGTTGGAGAATCGGTGTTCTGAATATTATCTTCATGATCGTGAACAATTAGATCATTTGGTGGAGGTTGTGAGGAGTCAAATTCGATGAATATTTTTTCTGGTGAAGATTTAGCGTGTTCAGTAACTTTATATTCCGAGGGACCAACCGCCTCAGAAACTACTTGGTTTTTTTCAAGAATACCTTTTTACTTTTGCTGACATTTCTTTCTGGGAGAAGTCTGAATGGGGAGGTTTTTAGACCCTTCGGGTTTCAAATCTTTGGCCTTCTCTGCCTTGGTATTTTCTTCATAAGTTTCTGCACCAGAAATCTCACGAACCTCAACCTTTTCAAGAGAATCACCCGATTCCTCGTCTCAATGATATTTCGCTCTACCTCTTGTTAGGAGAAAGACTATGACATCTTTAGCCTCTAACCGATCTAAAACCTTTTGTTGGGTGGGAGGAACTATGAGTTCTTCCAAATATAATTGCTTGGATGGTTTGACTCTCCATAGGTGACTATTGGCAAGATTAGTGTGCATGAAGAAAAGACGGAATTTGTTGGATGAAGCTACTTTAGCCCACGAACTTCACTCTATGAATTTTTTTGTTACTGTAAGCACAAAATCAACATAGGGCTTGGATACGCCAGTCATAGCTGTTTATATTTGAAAATAAAAATGCATGAGAATATACATAAGAAAAATTCAAAGGGGAATAAAAGTTAGAACATACCTCTATTTGTCCATATAAGAGATAGTTTGTGGGGATTTTCTGGTGTCGCCTCAGATATTGTTTCCCAAATTCCTAAGATGAATAGAAATCGTTGATTCCATTTTTGTCTCCTTCAAGAAAATCTTTTAAAACTTTTTGGTTTCAACCAAAGTTTAAAGAATAGAAGGAGAATACATATAATTAGCCAAGCCAGAAATGCCAATAAGTTACTCTAGAGAAAAACTGGTCCCCGAAATTTTTGAAGCCATGAGAGTGAACCACATGTTGGGTCCAGCTCGGGTGGGGTAAAGATCAATCATGGTAAAATATTCGATGGAAAAATGATCTAAGGGGTATCACAATCATCAGTTCATCAATACAGTGTATACAATCAATTCATTGTCTCTGACCGACAAAGCTATCTCTCAATCAGTTGGAAAACGAATAAAGATAGTAGAAGGAATCCTCCATCGGGCTCTTGGTTTCTCTTCCTCGGATGTGTCATAATATTTATATTGAACTTTGTGCAAGGCCAAGATGTTTTTTTTTTCAACTGCCCAAAGAATTTTCCTAACTAATGCATCGATGTGAGGGAAAAGTATAATATTTTCTTGTAATTTCACCGTATTATTTGGAAGAGAATTCCCTTACATCAATTTGAACATGAGCAATGGTTGGATCTTTCTCCTCATTAGTTTGAAGCAAAGTAGCAATGAAAATTTTCTCCTCCAAAATTTGAAGAGTGCTAGTACTGCGTTCTTTCTCTTTGATAACTTGAGGAGTAGCAACAGTTGGCCTTTCTTTCTCAACAATAGGTACTAACACTCCCTCAATAGTAACCGAGTTTTTCTTCTTTTCCAAAGTCTAAGGCCAAAGCTTCCTCAACATCTTCACTATTGGATTTTGTAGTAGGATGATTAGCAAATGAGATATTTGATTCATTCACTCGAATAGGTTCGAGAGATCGTTTTGTCATCAAAGCTACATCATCTCTTGTTAATTTTTTGAGGGGACGCCTCTAGTTTTGGTCGAAGAGTTCCGTAAGATGTGGAAGATGGAGTGACAGGAATTTTCAGTGAAAAAACCATGGAACGTGTATTTGTTTTAAAGTGCCTACTTGTTTTTCTCAGATTTTTGATGTCGTTTTCTTTCTGAAGAGGAGTCTTTTGAATGTTTGTATTTTCCCATTACTTTGTAGTCACCTTTGTTGATTACTAGGCAAGCGTGACGGGGGGGCTGAGAATAGATATCCGAGGGAATGATTGCGCTAGAACTTTCAGTTGGAGGCCAAGCATCGTAATATGTAACAATCGATAACCAATCTAAGATGGGGAAATGTTTGGGCATAAACTACTTTCTCTATGTAGACAATTTTTTTTCCAGAATTTATCTCTCTGAAAACTTTGAAATGAGATCAAGAAACAAAAGAATTTATAGGAGAATAATGGGCCTTAGTAGGTATCGAAGCCCAGGGATGTGAGGGTTTGTTTTCGTAATGGAAAACTGTTCAAAGTAGAGGCAATAAGTGCCTAGGGAAGGGTCACACTGTTCCTAGGATAGTTTTTGTTTTCCAGAAAATAAGATACACAAATGTCATGCCAAACGACACCTGATAGATTAGGAAGCGTTTTATTGGAAGAAACGATTGGTATGGATATTCAGAAGATCGAACAAAATCCGATAAAATCTTCCTTGTTTGATATTCTTAAAAATTTCACCAAAGGTTAAACAAAATTCAAGGATGTTATCCTTGAATAAAGTAATTTACTTACAAAATGATCATAGTTTGAGGAAGAGTTTTTTGTCCAAGAAGAGAGATAGATAAAATTCGAGGAAAGACTTTTTGATTAAAAAGAACAATTGATGAAGTTCGATGAATAATTTTTTACTTGAAATACTGACAATTAAAGCGTCAAGTAGTCCGACGAGGATAAAATTAGCCATATAACAGTCATTGTTCGAACATTTTCACAAGGACTGTAGGGGCTAATGATGAGGGAAAAATCATGCAACTAGAAGATCTTGATGAATTAAGGGTATAGTTCGACATAAAGAAAATCTTTTAGGAGTAATTTATAGTTATGTAATACAAAAGAACCAATTTATAACAAACAATAAACTTGAGGAGATGACAATAATTAGCAATTTATTTAGGCATATGGCCCCATACAAATGTACTATAAAAGCACACCACCTCTTATGGGGAAATGTGATTGATTAATGATTAGAATTATTGTTTGTGACTTTATCTATCTAGAATATGGAGCTTCTCTTTTTTAAACTCATATATAACAACAAACATAATGAATTTGGTCCTTCAAAGATTGTTTTACTCATGAACGGAAGAAAATCACTGAAAATGGTCCTTGTTTTGTTTTTAATTTTAAGTAGAGAAAATCAAAGATTGTTTTACTCATGAACGGGAGACAAATCGTCCCTCTGTATGGTTTCATCGACACTTAGGATAAGTTAAATTCATTATTGTAATATTTTGATTTAAAGTAAGT
The DNA here is from genome assembly GCA_036936605.1 of Limnanthes douglasii subsp. nivea. Lineage (NCBI taxonomy): Eukaryota > Viridiplantae > Streptophyta > Magnoliopsida > Brassicales > Limnanthaceae > Limnanthes > Limnanthes douglasii. Next base: position 170,568,482 of record JAUPFV010000005.1, read on the forward strand.
GAAATCAGCCCTCCAGAAGGCTTCACCATTACTTAGGAAAATCAAATTAGGGTTACTTTTGGTGTGGATTATTTTGAACTGAGGGTAATTTCGTAAGATGTTTTAGAGAATTTCAAAGGTATTAAATGTTTGGGTGTTTCGTAGTGAGAGATTTAAGCTGCTTGGTTGTATTAAATGTTCATTACCCCCATTAATGAAAGTGGTTAGGTATTTATGCCCTTAATTATGGACCCATGGGCTTTCGGGTCAAGTTGTGAAACCGGATCGAGTTTAAAGACCCATTAGTTCTTAAGTAGATTAGCACCTAGCTTAGGCAAAAGGTGTTTAGTGTTTTAGTACTTTTTTATTGTCTGGATAGTTCAGTGGGCACCTATTACCCCTGTCAGGTTTTCTCAGTGAGCAATGGTGAATAATTCCGGACTCATCATTGGCCCCTTTTTTAGGTTTTGTTAAAGATCTTTGGCAGGACTAAAAAACTCATTTAGCCAACAACAACATTTTCCGGATCGCTCATGTATTTGGTTCAAGGTTTATCCGGACTGATTCCTTCTCAGAATTCTAAGAGTTTTTCTTTGGATCGTGGGACACGTGTCGCACTTTGATTAATTCTACCAGCCGTTTTCTTCCTAGAACGGCGCTCATCTAAGCCCAAAAAGAAACTCCTGCATTTAATGTTTCTTACGTCACCGCCACCTTCAATCATTACCTAAGTCTTTTCGTTTTCTCCTAGGTATCAGTAACTTTTTGCCTCATTAATATAAATTATTTTCCTTTACTGTTTCACCATCTTCATAATTTTGCAATTTCTTCTCTCAAAGCTTTTCACCTTTCCTTTCAAAACTTCTCTTGGGTAGTTTTATGTTCACAGCGAGAAATGCTCTCGTGAAAGGTGGTTGGCTAAATCTTTCTGAACTAGAGAAAGCGAAAAAGTTGAGCGTGAGAGACGTATCGCTGCTGGCCTTCCAGTCTCTCCAAGCAGTAAACCTGATTCACCATCCTTAGAAGCTGATCAAGGATCGTCCTCTACCAAAAACACAAAACCTAGACGTTTATTCCAACCAAACCTCTCGCCAATCCCGTCAGGCTCCTCGGTTCAGGAGTCTCAGCCTTCTACCGTGTAAGAGAAAGCAGTATCGAGTGTTAGGAAGCCTTCTCCATTTATCGATATGGGATCTGATATTGAGCAATTCCCAGAGAAAATCAACCCTCGCCGGACAACGCGCCTGGTAAAAGGCCAAACAACAGGCTCACAACCCAAATCCTCCAAAACGGGGGCCTCTAAGTCTGCAGGCAAAGATAAAGCCTCCGGATCGGAGGCATCTATTAGAGCCCCAAGAGACAAACCCTTCGGATCCGAGGCAACTAGAATCAATTCTCATACCAAGTCCTCCAGAGCTGAGCCCCAACCGAACACAAGACCTTTAAGAGAGACTGACGCTCAACCGTCCGGACAAACTGTTGAGCCACAAACTAGCACTCTTCCATCCACAAAGACTGATAAACCTTCCATAGTGATGGAAAAAGTGATGGAGGATAGTGTCGAAGAGGCCCCATTTGAAAGTGAAGCCTACGGGAAAACTGGAGATGCTGTCTCTGACAAAAAGGAGAAAGGCAAGGAGAAAGTCTGCATGACCCATCCGGATCTCCCGAAGAGCCTGGAAGGCAAAGTGGGACCTTGTTTTCACAAGGTCAATGTGAAGTATCTGTTAGCCATGCAGAACATTAATTATGTCTATACTCACACCGCTGAGCTGGGCCGGATTCGAACTAAGTGGGGGATCCCTGAATCAATTAAGGTGAGAATACAGTCACACCGGAGACTCCGATAGAATACAAGCTCAACGAGATCATCATCTATACTGAGTTGTTCAACTGGGGGCTCAGATTCCCCTTGGATCCATAAATCGTCAGGTATTTCCACCTGATTAAACTCTGTCCAAGCCAACTGAGTCCAAATGCTTGGTATACTCTCCTCGCCTGCATTATGGCGTCAAGGCTGTCCGGTATTCCTCTCCCAATGGAGCAGTTTGCTGCAGTGGCCAGCCTTTGTAAAAACCATCATATCCCATTCTACCACTACAATATGGGAGATGAATTTAAAGTGGTGGACGACCTGCTAGGGTCAGAGAAAACTGGAAGACCCAGTTCCTATTCATCAGCGAGACGTGGGAGAATGGGAGAAAAATCAAGGCTGACATCAATCCTAGTATGCTCACCAGCAGGTTGAAGAGCTCAGGTAAGTATTCTACTTTGTTTGTCTTTCTTATTTTGCAAAAAAATTATTCATGAATTACTTCTTATTTTATGTCAGTATTGTAGAAGGAGTTCTCCAACTATGTGGAGAAGGGGCGGACCACATGTGCCAAATTAAATGCCTGGGCTGCTGACCGTTAGGGGAAAACCTTCCACAACTGCTTTACCTTAGGCAACTTGGTGAGGTCCCACCTTTGGAACACTACGGGCCAAAAATATCTCACTTGGGAGGAGTTGACTACACCGCCTCCTCCGGCCGTTATACTTAAGTGAACGGAGGAGAAGGATGTAAAATTGGCCTTGCCCTCCAGAGCCAAAGCCCTAAGCAAAATGAAAGGGAAGAAGAGCAAGAAAAAGAAGGCTGCAGTTGAGGCTGTTCGGGGTGCTGCAGAGGAGATTTATCCGGAGAGCCAATGAGGGCAGGTCCAAGGAAGGATTGATGCTACTTTTCTTAATGTAGTTGAGGATGAGTCCATTAAGGAGGCAGGTGAACCCCAAAATCAGCCGAGGCCTCCTAAAAATGATCAAAAGAGGGGAGCTAGCAGCGATGAGAGGACTGCTAAGAAGAAGAAGGTATCCTTGGGGGATGCAGTAGTCCTCCGTCCTTTGGAGCCTCTACCTCTGGCCGATCCAACTGACCCCACCCTGGCAGAGCAAATACCCACCGATCTACACACCGGAGAGGGTACCGGAGGAGATTTGGAAGGAGTAGACATCAGTGGCCTCCAAAACATTGGCCTTTATTTCGGAGAGTTTGAAAAAGACGAATTTGCTGGCCCCTACCTTCCCCCAAGCTCCTCCAATATGGTGACTTTTAATGGTAAGTATTTCACTATCTCAGGGGAAATGATACGGTGACTCACTCTCTGTTGAGCCATATTCAGCCAGTGCTCAACTTGGAGAGGCAAGTAAAAAGTCAGTATGCCCTCATCAACACCCTCAACACCGAAAATGAGAGTTTGTCCACTGACCTTCTTAATGCCAACCAGAGTATTGAGGCATTGAAGAAGGAGCTTAAGGAGTTGAAGAAGGAGAAAGAAGATCTGGCAACCAAGCTGGTCACTTCGGAGACAGCTAACATAGAGCTCCGAACCAAATGCTCCTGATTGGAAAGAGATCTTTCCACTTTGAAAGGAGACATGAAGACCAAGGACGATGCCATCTAAACCTTGTCCGGTGACAAAAATTCTCTCAAAGAGGCTGTGTCCAGGGTCGCCAAGGAGAAAGAGGACTTGGTGAAAGAGCAGGAAAAGACAATTCAAGCCAAGATTGATGCGTATACCAATAAGGTGATAGACTCCCTGGAAGTAAGAGATGCAGAGGTCAAATCTGATATGGTACTTCTTGTCCACCAAAAATTTCCAAAGCGAACCCCTGGAGATTTGTGGAGATATGTAGAGTATGAGGACCTCCTGTTTCATACTATGGTAGAAGGTGATCGACATGGCTATAGTAGTGGAATAGATTCTACTACTGATGAAGAAGAATGAACCGGAGAGAGTTCTAGTGACGAATCCAAAAATGCCAAGAAAAAAGACGATGCAGGAACATCCAAGGGGAATTAGCCCAGAGCTTTTAACTATCTTTTCTTATTTTGTTTTTCTTATCCTTATGAAATACTAAAGTCCTTGGATGGCCAAGGAATTTTTGTAACTGCGTCCGGTTTGAGTCCGGTTAAACCTTTCTTTAAACTCAAAGTCCTTGGATGGCTAAGGCATATTTTATGTTTTAATATTAACATCCGGTTTTAGCCGGATAGGTTTACTTTGCTAAATTTTTTCTTTGTTTCATATTTGCTTAATTTCAATGGCCGATGTTTAAAAAGCCCTTATTTATTTTTCAAGTATTTAAGATGAGAGTGTTTAAAATCTCTGATGACAAATGTTAAATGGTCATCATTCCACCAGATCAATCCGATCTGCCAAAGATCCTTAGAAGACTTTAAAGAAACTGTAAATCAAACCACTCCGAATATTTTAAGAATGCATCAAATTTTATTAAAAAACCCGGACACCTCATTAAAACCTCCCCGCGCCACCAAGGTAGGAAAGAGTATGACCTCTAATATTTACATGGACTTTAAACAAGTAAATATCTACACAACTTTCATCCAGATATAACCGAAGGTGTTCAATATTCCAAGGATGGTTTAAGACTCTTCCATCTTTGTCTTGAAGCATGTATGTCCCAGGCTTAAGTTTTTCGGAGACCTCATAGGGCCCTTTCCAATTTGGAGCTAGCTTGCCGAACTGCTTCTCCTTAGTATGTAAGAAGCTTTTTCTCAACACTTTGTCCCCTGGTCGAAAATCCCTTCTTTTGATTTTGGAAGAAAATCTAGTCCTCATCAACCCTTGATAATGGGTGGCTCTAAGATGAGCCTTAACTATTTTTTCTTCTGTTAAGTCCAATTGACTTTTGATTGCCACTTCATTAGCCTGTTCGGAAAAACTGTGGATTATGTATGATGGAAGAGTTTCCTCTACAGGATCAATTGCATCCATCCCATATACCAAGACAAAAGGAGATTCTTGTGTAGCAGCTCCAGGAGTAGTATGGTACCCCATAATACTTCTTGTAAATAGCTTGGCCACTTTCCTGCAGCCCCTTCTAAATTCTTTTTGAGACCGGACAAAATGGTCCTGTTTTCCACTTTAACTTGACCATTCGCTTGTAGGTGGAAATGAGAAGAGAAGAAATGCTGAATGCCTATAGAGGCACATAAACTCTCCATATCCTTGTTATCAAATTGTGTCCCATTATCTGTGGTTATCTTTCGTGGAAACCGAAATCTGCAACAAATGTTAGACATGATAAATTTTATAACAGCTTTTGAAGTAGTTTCTACCCACTTCAAAAAATAATCAATGGCTACAATAATAGTTCTGCACCCTCCGGATGCCATCGGTAGAGGCCCTACTATATCCAGTCCCCAACGAGCAAAAAGCACTGGCTCAGAAATCGACTACAGTGGGACAGCTGGGGTATGAATTTCATTACCATGTCTTTGGCATGGGTCACATTTCTTTACCAATTCCTTGGCATCTGCCATTATGGATGACCAATAGTATCCGGCCAACAAAACTCTTTGGGTAAAAGCTCTATAGCCACAGTGTGCTGATCCTTCACCATCATGTAGTTCAGATAACATAATTTGGGACTTTTCAATCCCCAAAGAACGCAAGAGAGGTCTACTAAATGACTTCTTGTAAATGATGTCTCTTATGATTAAAAAACCACGAGCCCTATGTTTCATTTTCCTTGCCACAGCTTTCTCCGGAGGTAAAATTCCATTAAAAATGTATTGAAGAAGGGGATATCTCCAGTCTTTGGGTTGAACCGCTTGTATACTCAAAATTTCCTCCTCTTCCTTGCCATGATTGGGTTGTATGGATGGATATTTTTGCACATGAATCCATGGGTAGGACTCAGAGTATGCTATGGTTGTCAATGAGTCTGCTAGTGTGTTCTCCGATCTAGGTATGTTCTCAAAGCTAACATTTTTGAAGTTAGGTGCCACTTATTTAAGGATGAACAAGTATTTAATCAACTGCTCCTTTTTGGCCTCAGATTGACCTTGGGAATGATGGATAAGAAGCTGAGAATCACTCATTAACCTGACTTTTTTAGCCCCACAGAGAAAGGCTAATTTCAGACCAACTATAGCGGTTCATACTCAGACTCATTGTTAGAGCCGTAAAAGCAAAACATATAGCATGGTATAACTAACCGCCATACAGAGAGGTTATACATATTCCAGCACCACAACCCATGATACTTGATCCACCATCTGTCCGGACAACCCATACCTTCTTAGTTTTCTCCTCTGCAGCTTGCTTAGTACTTCTGTCTGATTGGAACTCGACCAGGAAATCAGCAACAGATTGAGCTTTGATTGCAGTCCGAGGGGCGAAATAAATATCATAATCATCCAATTCTACTGACCACTTGGTCATCCTGCTTGATATGTCTGCCTTCTGAAGGACATTTTTCAAGGGAAAAGACGTCCGGACGATAATAAAATGAGACTGAAAATAGGGCCTCATTTTTCTGGCAGCAATTACCAAAGCTAGTGCTAGTTTTTCAAGTTTTAAGTACCTTTTTTCAGCATCCATCAGGCTCTTGCTGATGTAATACACTGGACAAAGATAATAGTCCACCTCTCTTACTAGCACCGCACTTATAGCACATTTGGACACTGTTAAATATATATACACTGTTTCTCCATCAACAGGTTTGTAGAGAGTTTTGGGGGAAGATAAATGATTTTTTATTTCATTGAATGTCTGGTCACATTGTGGAGACCAGTTAAAGTCTTTAGCATCCTTTAAAGTCTGGAAAAATGGGGCACACCTATCCGAAGTCCTTGAGATAAAACGATTTAAAGCAGCTAACCTTCCTGTCAACCTTTGCACTTCTTTGATATTCCAAGGAGGATCCATTTGTAATAAGGCATCAAGCTGGTCTAGATCAGGCTGTATCCCTTTCTCACTTATCACAGACCCAAGAAACTTTCTGGACTGCACTCCAAAGACACATTTTTCTGGATTTAATTTTAAATTAACTTTTCCAGGTTGGCAAAAGTTTCTTGAAGATCTACTAAGTGTAATTCTTCTTCCACACTCTTTACCATAATGTCATTAATATATACTTCCATATTTCTCCCAATCTGATCAACAAACGTTTTATTCACCAACCTCTGATAGGTAGCCCCAACATTCTTCAACCCAAAAGGCATCACCTTGTAACAATAGAGGCCCCTATCTGTAACAAAAGTAATGTGTTCCTGGTCCTTCAGATCCACTTGTATCTGATTATAACCGGAGAAGACATCCATGAAGGACAATAACTTGTTCCCAGATGTAGATTCTACCAACTGATCTATCCGGAGGATTGGATACAGATCTACCCTGTCCGGTTTTCTCACTGAGTAGTGGTGAATAATTCCAGACTCATCAACTTTAATTGAAGTAAATGATATCGGACCTCCAGAAGGTCTCATTGGTACTTAAAAAATTAAAATAATGATCATGGTATTTTTTTCAAACTCACAAAATGAATGTTAATACAATTTTCCCTTCGGTATCTATTTATATGTTTTTGCCATGTTCATGCATATATTTTCGGTTATATGTGAATATACTAAATGTACTTTATGTGTTGTTTGTTATTTTATAGCGTCCACTGGTTATAATTTATTGGAGAATTGTCCATCCACGTTGGATTGTTTGGACTTCCAATTATGGAAGGAAGATATGTTGTTGTTCTTGTTTGTACATCACTATGAATATGCACTGAAAAATCCCAAACCATCCCCCCTTAGTCCAGAAAGTACACCGGAGGAAACTAAGGCAAATGGAAGATGAGAGAATCCAAATAAGTTGTGCATGATGCTCCTATTATAGGAGATTACATTGGTATTGCACGGGGCTATCCCTTAAGGTGTTACCACTGCCTCTGACTTTTTCGCGGAGGTCGAGAAAGCCTTTTCCAAAAATAAAAATCTAAAAATATAACGTTTGTTCATCGAGCTAGTTATCTAAAAGTATATTGGCAAAGGTAAAATCCGTGAGCACATTCTGGGAATCTCTACAATTGGCCAAAAGTTAAAGACGATCAGTTTAGACCTTCCTGAGGAATGCATATTAAGGTTCACATTTCATTCACTACCAGACCGTTTTAAGTATTTCCAGTCCACCTAAAACTGCATGCGAGAAAACTGGAATATCAATAAGTTGATTTCCCACGCTGTATAGGAGGATGATAAACTTAAGGGCACAACACCTGAGGTTATTGTGATAACATTTGCAAAAGCGGAAGGACCTAAGCAAAAAACTGATGGAAAATGACCAGGTCAAGGTCCAATTAAGAAGAAAAAGCATGATGAATCAACTGTTGATGCTTTTTCTACAAGGACATATGACACCAGACGAAGGACTGTGAGAAATATTAGGTTTACATGTTAAGAAAATGTATTGCCACATTTTTTGTTGTTTTAAAAAGTAATATAGTTTATGTGAAAAGAAATACTTGGTAGGTTGATTCGGCTGCAACAACTCATGTCTATATTTCTTTGCAGAGTACTTCAAAGAGCATGATGCGAAGTGAGGATGAAAGATCCATTTTCACGGTAGATGGAAACTCCTGTGATGTTTTAGCTATTTGTGATTTTTATTTAAAACTTTCCACTAGACATGTATTATTTCTAGAGAATATAATGTATGTTCCCACTTTTCACGGGAACTTAGTATCTTTTCCAGTTTTAAACTTGCAAGGTTATTTTTATGAGATGGGAAATAATTGTTTCACACTCTCTCTAAATAATATGATTATTGGTAATATGAATCATACTAAATTGGATAATTTGTATTTGTTGAATATTTTTAATAATCATAACATTTCTACGAATACACAATGTACAACAAACAACAAACTAAATCTGAAAGATCCTTTAAACTATGGTACAAATGGTTAAGTCACATATCCAAAGTTATGATGGACAAGCTTGTTGTTGAAGGTTTATTCGGTCCCTGTGATTACTCTGACTTCGGTATATGTGTCGAGTGCATCACAAGGGAATAAACCATATTTAAAAATTTAGGGGGCATATAGAGCGAACGAAGTCTTAGAGTTATTACATACAGACATCTGTGGACCATTTCCATAGGAATCGTGGAATGGGAAACTGTACTTTATATCATTCAACGACGATTACTCTCGTTGCGGTTACCTATATATTATTCATGAAAGGTACAAGGCCTTGGACAAGTTCATAGTTTTAGGAGCGAGGTTGAGAAACCACTTGGTAAAAGCATTAAGATCGTTAGATCTGACCGTGGGGTGAATATTATGAAAGATATGACGGATCAGGTGAACAACATCTAGGACCCTTTGCACAGTACCTAGAGAAGTGTGGAATGGTCTCTTATATATGGTTAGAAGCATGATAAGTCACTCATCTCTACCATTAAATCTCTGGGGGGAAGCCATCAAATGTGCCGCTTATATAATCAACCGGGTACCCACTAAGGCTACTGTTAGGACCCCATATGAGCTTTGGAACGAGCGTATATCCAATTTAAAGCATCCGTATGTGTGGGTTTGTCCAGTTGTGGTGATTCTTTATAAACCTCAAGAAAAGAAACTCGACCCAAAAACAATTAACTATTTCTTCATACGTTATTAACATTTCAAAGGGTTTAATTTGATTCTCTAAATGCTACAATATTTGAGACATGAACAACCAAGTCTCTACATGGTATTAAGTTTGAGGAAAGAACAAGGGAACATATGTTAATTCTAAAGAAGAATACATAGAGATTCATGAAATTTTTAATTACGATACTCCGGTATCAGAATATTGGGATGTAATGCCAATCATTAGATAATGTGATCCTCAAATTAACACTGATATTCCACTTGAGAGCTCCTACTAGGATACAAATATGGTCTAGATAGAACAAGAAGAACCTCAAAGTATCAAAATGACATAATTTATAATGATTAAACTATACCTCTTCAAGAAATGCAACAAGAGAAATAGTGCCCTTAGGAAGGTCCACGAGAGAAATGAAGAATACTATAGGTCTAGAATTTATAGTATATCGTTAGGGAGCATGATGAGTTATGTGCTGTAAATGTAGATGATCCCTCATATAAAAAACAGGCAATGGCAAGCTCTGACTCTCGATATTGGATTGACTATATGAAGGAAGAGTATAAATTGATGCATGACAATACGATATGAGATCTTGTCTCATTACGTGAAGGGAAAAATATAATTGGTTGTAAGTGGGTTTACAAAACCAATCAAAATTCCATGGGTAATGTGGAAAGATATAAAGCACGTATTGTAGCAAAAGGTTATACTCAACGTGAATGGATTTATTTTAAAGAAACCTTCACTCGAGTGTCGACAAAGGATTCATTTATAACAATCATTAAATTAGTTGCACATTTTGACCTTGAGCTACATCAGATGTATGTTAAGACTGTGTTTCTTAAATGGTGATATTGAGAAAACGATCTATATGGTTCAACCACAACACTTTATAGAAAACAACTAAAAGATTTAGTATGCAGACTTAAGATTGTAGTTATGAATTTGAGATCAACTTGGTTGAGGATTGTGTGTATCACAACTTTGGTGAGATTAATTTCATATTTCTTATATTATATGTGGATGACATATTGCTTGCCTCGAACAATAAAAAAATTGTTACACACTACAAAAAGATTTATATATGACAAGTTTGATATGAAGGATCTTACCGATGCTAGTTTTGTGTTAAGAATCATGATACATCGAGATCGCTCCCGTTTTATTCTAGTATTATCACAAAAGACATACATTGAAAGTGTGTTACAACGTTATAGATTGGTAGATTTCAAACCCCTGAATACCCCTATAGCAAAGGGTGACATCCTTAGTCTGGGTCAATGTCCTAAGATAAAACTTAAGATTGAGGAAATGAAAACGGTCCCTTACGCTTCGGCAGTTGGACGTTTGTTGTATGCTTAAGTTTTTAATAGGACGAAAATTGCCTTTGCTGTTAATATGTTGGGGAGATATGTTAGTAACCCATGCATGAATCATTGTAAAGTAGATAAAAGAGTACTCCGATACCTGAAAGGAACAAAGGGGCACATGTTGACATATGGGAAGTCGGATAAATTTGAGATCATTGGGTATTCAAACTCGAATTTTGCTGGATGCATAGACACGCTAAAGAGCATGTCATGAAACATATTTTTATTGGTTGGAGGTGCAATATCCTAGAAAACTGTAAAGCAAACACTTATTGCATCGTCCACCATGGTAGCATAATTTACTACGTGCTTTGAGGCATCAAATCATGCACTGTGGCTGAGGAATTTTGTTACTGGATTGTGCATTGTACAAGAGATAAAAGGTCTCATGAGGTTATATTGTGATAAACATTCCGCAGTGCATTACTCTAACAACAACATGAGCTCGTCCAAATCCAAACACATAGACATTAAGTTTCTTACTATTAAAGAAAGAGTACAAATAGGTTAGATAAGTATAAAAAACATCGGCACAAACTCCATGGTACCATATCCTCTAACAAAGGTGGTTTTTCCTAAGGTTTTCCATAGACACACCATTAGTATGGGTGTAGTTGATTTAAAGGTTTGTTAGTTTTAGTTGGAGAGTTTGTAATATGATATCATGTTATATTTTGAAGCATTGTGCACATTAAAGTTTATTGAATATATATATATATATGCTTAGAAATATATATTGATATATGTACTGTATTGGATATCCAATTGTATGATCCATTTAAGATTAGATATGAACGATTACAAGCCATACTACTCATAGCCTATACTCTATAATTCGCCCAAGTAATTGATTGATAATAGTAATGCGATTACTGTTGCATCCTATTATTCACATTACGAGAATGGAGTCTTTAGTCATTTATTGTTATGAGTCATGTATTAGGTTGCACTATTTTCATTGACAATGAATACATGAGTCCCATTAAAGTTGAATATGTATTCTTGAGTAGTATGCGGCGGACCAAGTGGGAGATTGTTGGAATATATTTATTTAATATATTTATGGACCGCTAATAATTTGGACCGACATGCTAAATAAACATATTCGGTCATTGTCGTAAGGAAGTCCAAATTAAAAGTAATCGAGTAAATTATGTAATTAACTGAATTGGATCTATAACTAGTAGGGCGTTGCGGGCTTAAGTGTGGTTATCGGGTTGAATTTGGACAATGTGATGAAGATGACCCAAATCTCAAAACTTAAACCTTAATTAATAATTCAGGGAATAAATTAAATCGGGCTATGGTTCTCGGACTCAAGAAAGTATTATAAGATGGGCTTTACAATGTTGAGTTTCACATTGTAAAAACTATAAATAAGGGGTTAGGTTTAGGTATTTCATCATTCTAAACCCTAAACACAAATGTACCGCTTCCTACCGTGTCTAAAAAACCAAACATTTTCTTTACTAACTTGTTAGGCAGATTTATCCAATTCATCAACAAAGTCGCTGAACAACAGAAGGAACACGAATACTAAATGGATAGGTGCATGTAAACCTTTGTAAGTTATCTAATTCTAATTTATTCTTTAAGTGAATCTAAATAAATTATATTTGTATCTATACAATTTGTTTATATTAATTTATACTATTTTAAATAAAATGGTTTATACGAAAAAGAAAAGGTTTAGTCTAATATTGATGTTAGAACTAGTAACCAAAATTGTCGCATTAAGTACACACTTATATATCATGACGTCTAATATCAGTTATCGCGTGATGGGAAAATTATGATTTTCAAATGGCCAAAGCTATTTCCCCCATCAAAATTATTATTTCCCCCATAATTTGAAAAACACCCTATGTTGTTATTTCCTCCATAAAGGAAAATACACATTTGCCCTTATACCCATTTTTTCTTAGAAAACCATTACCCTAACATACCATTACCCATTCACTACAACTAAACCCATTCTTCACAAAACAACAAAACCAGTACCTTACAAATTGAAGAGAGAGAAAAATCTTGGAGAAGAAAATCCATTCTTCACAAAATAGAGAGAAGCTTGGTGAAGAAAACCCATTCTTCAGAAAACTATTCGAAGAGAGAAGGTAGAAGGCTTGAAAAATGTATGATTTTTTTTATTTTTCTTTGCTTTTTCATTTTTGATTAGGGTTTGGTTTGGAAAAGTTTTCTGCAATTTTTTAAATGCATCGAGCATGTGATTCCGAGTGGGCATCTCGGAATCACATGCTTTTTTTTAAACCGAGAAACAGCTGATTCCGAGTGGGCTTATGTGATTCCGAGTTTCCCACTCAGAATCACATACTCGATGCATACAAAAAAATTCAGAAAACTTGATGATGTAATGTTTTCCGAGATTTTATCGGATGATCATACTAGTTTATCGGATGTTGTTGTTTGTTTATCGGATGATGTTTTTTAATCAAATTATGTTTTTTGTTTATTGGATGATGTTTTTTGTTATTCGGATGATGTTTTTTGTTTATCGGATGATGTTTTTAACGGGACAGAAAGTTTGCAACTTATTTCGAGTGGCCCTCTCGGAATCAGTTGCACATTTTTTTTGAAAACTTGCAACTGATTGCGAGTGGCTCACTCGGAATCAGTTGCAACTTGGTTCAAACTTGAGACAACTGATTCCGAGTGGCCCTCTCGGAATCAGATGCACATTTTTTTTTAAAATTACACCTGATTACTAATGCCCGGTTCGAAAATAGTTGTTTTTCTTTCAGAAATGTAAAAATCGGGTTTAGCTGAAAAAAATAAGTTTCGAAATAGGTATTTTCAAGCTACGAAGTTGTAAAACGTAAAAACAAGTTTAAATTATCTTCTTTGTCGATTGAGTGTGCTTTGTTTGGGTTTCTTCATTTTCCATGATTAATCTTCAATAAAATTGAAGTTCTTTGTTTTAGGGTTAATTTTAGAGGTAGAATTATATATCTTGATTAAAGTTAGGTTAATGCTGTATTTTTTAATATAAGACTATCTATTAGATAAATGGCATATAGTGATAAATTTGAAATAAAAATAAGGGTAATTTGGTAAAAGCAAGTCACTAGTGTTTTTGAAAGTTTGAAAGATGGAGGAAATAAAAACTAACATGGAGGAAATAGCTTTGGCCTTTTCAAATTCATAGACTTTTGAATGAGGTAAACTCAAGTTGTATTACTTACGATTTCAACTGCATATATTTTTATATTGTTTTATGGGAAGTGTTATAACAATCCTGTTTTTTTTTTATATCAATGGTCTTGACGAAAATAGTGAGAGAGGGTAGAAAGAGAAGCTCTCTAATCTTAGTAAACTTAAGTATCACACAGCCGCCTCTTTTTTATAGTTCCATCTTTTTTTAGAGGCCTTTCTTCTTTTTCTTCTTACTGTTCCATTTTCTTGTTTACTGTTCTTTCTTTTCTAATCCTATTATCTATTATCTGTGTCTCTCTTTTATTACTATTCTAGCTTATTCCTTACGATTCCTTTTTTCTAAGATTACTATCTGTGTGCCATCTCATTCCTCACGATTTTTGGCTTTCGATCTAGTCATGGTTTTTATGGAAGAGCCCTTTTTCTTAACCCTCCTACAAGTGTCTTATCTTAGTGATATTTCGAACTTTTTCCTTTCTCGGTCTTGTATCTTAATGTATGAGATGTGGCTACTCTTTGTTGTTCATGGAATCGACCATTTTTGTGGTTTTCACGTGAGAGCATTTTTTATTTGGTTTTCATGCCACAGCTTTTCTCGTTTAGGTTTTCAGATATGGATCTGAAATGCTAGCCACATATTTTGCTACTGTATGCAAAAGCGCATTCTAGTTGTTCGATGAAATGTCTGGGTGAGAGTCGCGCATTCTAGGTGTTCGATGAAATGTCTGGGTGAGAGTCGCGCATTCTAGGTGTTCGATGAAATGTCTGGGTGCGAGTCGACCACATAGTGGGAGACTCCCTTTTTGAGTTGATGTATTGCCTTATTGTATTAGGTATTCTAGTATTTTTATGTATTTTTCAGTTATGGTTGCATTGGTTTTCCTAAATATTTAGATATCTGGAAATAGTCGTGGAAATAGTCTGTCTGTATTTAAGTGTTTATGGGTATGCTCCATGACATTCTAATTCTATTTATTATATATTTAATGTTTTTAATAAAAGAAAATATTATTTTTTATTATTTCCAATTTTGGCGAATGATTGAAAGAATTTTTATTATTTATTTATTATTTATTATTTTTATTATTATTATTAATAAGTTTATAATTCAATTTTGGTACATTTTATTTTTTTAATAGCCTAATATAGTTTTTCAAAATATTTGGTACCAATTATTTTTAAGATATCTATTTTACCTTATTTATTAATTTATTAACTCACCAAATTTCATAGTTTCTTTATCTAACCGTGCTTTCTTGTTTTCAATTTCTTCTTATATCGATTTTCTTTCAATTTCTTCTTATATCGATTTTCTGTTTCTAGTTTAATATTATTAATATTATTTTATTTTATTTTAACATTAACAAGATCATTTTTGAATTATATTTTAATATTATTAAAATTATTTCGCAATATTTTTATTCGTCATCTGGCCTCTCTTTTGGTAAGAACCAAAAATCCCACATGTATGTTCCTCAGAGATACATGAAAGTATACCGTAATAGAATCAATTACTCGATGAAATCTTACAAATTATGAAAACTTAGTCGCATGGTAAAATATTCACTAAAACTTTTGAAAAAAACTATAAATGGATGGTAATAATGCATGTAACTACTAATTAGAAGTTTTAAATTTTCTAATACTTCTAATTAGTTGTTTTAATGTTTTAATTTTTTTAGCAGTTTTAATTTTTTTCGAAACATATCATATAGACCACTTGTTTGATTCGTCTCGTAAATATAAACACAACCATGCTTTCGATTTTATTTTTAGAATTATAAATCAAAAGATACGAACTTTATTAAAAAAAGAAGAAAACTTATATTTTGTTAGAAGTTACTAGATTATAATACAAACAAGGGTATTATAATATTTAAGATAAGAAGGCTTCAGAGAAATTTGTAGCGAATCATCTCTCTAAGCTCCAAGAATGAAGGAACATAGCTTTATTAATCAAGAAGCATCGGTAGGTCTGTGTATCCTCCTTGATGACAGCCTTTCTCTCCTCTTCTGATTCTCATGCTCTCAATTCATTCTCCTCATCTTTCATTGATGGATCAATTTCCATCTCTTCAAGAAATATTTAGTACATCATCGAACAGAACCTCACAAAATAGAGACCAGGTCACCAAATCAGTGTTAAACAAATTTTTGTAGAAGATTTGATTCCTAAACCGCAAAGAAAATATAATGCTTTCGATCCTGAAAACATATGCATAAAACAAAATCATATCTTTTTGCAATATGGGAATGATTTCCTCGATCATCTCAAAACAGCTTCGAAATTTATGCTGGTTGGTAAATTTGCCTATGGTTTACCTAAACGTAAACTTCTTCTTGATTTCTTTCAGACATTCAGGTTTACGAATGATTATACATACACTATCAAAGACTCTCGCCATATTTTGATAGAATTTGATTCTAACTCTGGTCTTTGTAAAATCTGGAAAAAGAATGTCTGGACTATAGGTTCTTCAGTCATGAGACTTTTGAAATGGACAGAAAACTTCAATGTTAAGTCTGAATGGCCAGTAATCCCTGTTTGGATCAAGATTGAATGCCTTCCTATCTTTACAATGAAAAAGTTATCTCCGACATTGCTTCTGCCTTAGGCAGACCTCTGCATATCAAAGCTCCTTAAAGAAATATAGCATTCTATAATTCTTGCCTCGTCTGAGTTGAAATGGATGTTACCAGCAATCTCCTTCAAGATGTTTGGGTTGGTTTTGGAAGCAACCATGGAAGTTGGGTGAAAATCAATTACTTAAACTTACCTAAGTATTGTGAATACTGCTACCATATTGGTCATAGTACTGATCAATGCAAGAAAACAAAAAACATGGAGAATGCTCATGTTGATGAAACTAATAGTAGCCAGGATGATGAAGAAACGTCAGAGATAATAAAGAGCAGAAATAATGTTCACAAAGCTACTGCTTCTGAAATTGAATCTCTGGGTCATGTTACAGAAGTTAACGTGCCTAGTTTAGTTGAAATCACAGATGCTATACAAACTCTTGAGTTTGGATATGACGTTTCTAATATAGTGAGCATCAACAAGCCTCTCAGTACATCCCCAAAAAACAGAAATATTGGTAGTCTTCAGTCTTTTCCAAAGGCTGGATGTGATGTGAGGACAAATCTTGAAGCTGCTAAGGACCAAGAGAATGTTGTTGGGCTGATTGAGTTGGTTGAGGAAGACACTAACCTGGCTGACCGTGATGTCAACATTCCCAAGCAACCTGAAATTACTGATGTATACAGACTCTAGACAATACAACAAACAACATAGACTATGAAAACTTGGCTTCTGAATACTCTTCTCTAAAACTCAGCTCTGGAAGCCCTCAGACTTCTCCAAGAAGCAAGGTCAAATCTCCTGTCAAAATTAAAGATACTCAAACTTTCAAAAGATTAACAAGAAGTCAGAAGCAAAGTAAGGATCACATGAAAGAGACTACAGAAGATGACGAAGAAGGATTTAGTGTTATTCTTGACAGAAAACTTAAACAAGCTAAAAAGAAAAAAACAGCTAAAAAAACTCTTCAATTCTCAACAACAAGTAACATTAAACCCTCTTTTAATAATGATTAGTGTAGTCAATTAGAATATCAGAGGTATTAAACATAAATATTCTTTGAGAAGACTCAAACATCTCATTCAGAAAAATAACCCTATTATTATTGCTATTCAAGAGCCTTTGATATGCAAAGAAAATCTCGATATTACTGCTAACAAGATATGCTTCACTCACTTTGCCTATAATATATCAAATAAAATTTGGATTTTTTGGCACGATAATGTTTCTGTCAATATCTTAATTGACCATGTTCAATGCCTTCACATTGAAGCTAATCATTCTCTTCTTAACAAAATCTTTCTATTAACTTTGTGTATGCTAAATGTTAGAGATTAAACAGACTTGATCTTTGGGAACTTTACGTGAGATTTATTGTACTACTAATGAATGGTTGCTCTGTGGTGATTTTAACTCTATTAGCACCATAGATGATCAGGTTGGTTGCACCACCTTTTGTCAGAATAGTGTTGACGATTTTAACAAAATGATTAGTGACTACAAAATCATGAATGCTGGTTATGCCGGGTTAAGATTTACGTGGTCCAATAAATCTAAATGAAGACGTTTAGACTGGGTTTTTATCAACAACCCTTGGAATGATTTTTTCAAAGAAACCAATGTCATCCACAAAGCTAGAACTGGGTCTGATCATATGACCATTATCATCAACATCTCTACTCAAGCTCACTGTCCTAGAAAGAACTTCAGGTTCCAAAAAATGTGGTCTCTTGATGATGATTTCATTCCCTTTGTTTCTAATAATTGGGACCATGATTTGGATGGAGACCCTTTGAATAAGTTTTGGGTCAAGGTAAAAAGATTAAAGATGGTTCTCATATCTTGGAATAAAAATCATTTTGGCAATATTTTTAACAAGGTTATGGAGGATGAAGTTCTTAGGTTGGATATCTTGCATCAACAACATAACACTAGTTACTCTAGAGATGAGCTTTCCAAGGCTAATGCTATGTTGCTTCAAGCACAGAAAAATTAAGGAAGATTACTGGCTGCAGAAATGCAATGGTAGTTGGATTAAGGAAGGTGACAACAACACTAAACTGTTCAACGGTTATATCACAAAAAAGAAAAAAAGAAAAATCTTATTAATGACATTAAAGATAATAATACCTGGATCACTGACAAAGAGTTGATTGGTATATCTGCTGTCTTATACTTCATTGAAGCCCTAGCCAGCAATCCCTATAGGTATAAGCAATATGAAACTAAGAAGATGAATAATCCTATTTTCAACACCATCCTAAACATTTTCACTCAGGAAGACAACAAAGGACTACTCAAGCTTCCTCGTGAAGATGAAATTTAGAGAACCATCAACAGCTTAAAAGCTTCAAGCATGGTAGGTAAAAATGGTTTTAACTTGTTTTTTTTTCATAAAACATGTTGGAAAATTATAAAGAAAGATCTCACTCTTGCATTGCATCACTTCATAAGAGGTAATAACATACCCAAATGTGTCTTGGCTACTGGAATTTTCCTTATTCCCAAGTCAACTAATCCTATTAGTTGGAAGGATTATAGGCCTATAAGTCTGTGTTCTCTTCTTAATCGTAATATGTCCAAGATTCTAAATGATAGACTTGTTAAGCTCATGCCCAAGATTATCTTCAACACTCAAGGTGGGTTTATTGCTGGCAATAACATTAATTCTAATATTTTAATTGCTAAGGACTTCTATATGACTTAAATTAGAAAAGTTAAGGACTGCAACATTATCATTCAGCTTGATATGTGCAAGGATTTTGACAAACTCAGTCATCCTTTCATTATTAAGGTCTTGAGTTGTTTTGGCTTCTCTAAAAGATTCACCTCTCTAATTCATAGCATGATTTCCAATGTTAATGTATATATTATCATCAATGGTGCTTTTATAGAATTTTTCAAAACAGCAAAGGATTTGAGGCAAGGTGATCCTCTATCACTAAGCCTCTTCATAATTTCTGAAGAAGTCCTTCTTAGAGACCTTACTAATCTATTCAATGATAATAAGAAAATGAAATTTAGAAGTCGTAGCAGCTTGTGTATTAGCACCTGGATTTTGGTGATGACATTCTTTTGTTCACTAACAGCAAGGAAGCCACTCTTGCTTCACTTAGCCTTTTCTTGCAGGTGTATCAGGACACTTCCGGGCAGGTAATCAACAAAAATAAAACCAAAGTCATTACATCTTCTGGAGTGGATGATATCAAAATCAGCTCTATAGCCAACAATACTAGTTTCAGTACTAGCTTGCTCCCAATTGACTATCTGGGTATTAATATCAGCACTAATAACAATTCTGTTGTTTACACTAATCTACTCAACAAGATCAACAATAGAATCTCTGATTGGGAATCAAAGCATCTTTCTTTTGCAGGGAGAATCACTCTTATTAATTATGTTATGATGAACATTATTTTATATTGGATGCAAACTAATACCATTCCTCATGATGTTATTAGCAAAATTGAGAAAGCTTTTAATAGATTTCTCTGGGGCTCTACTAGTCATGATCACAAGATTCATTGGTGCAAATGGAGTTACGTTTGTAAAACTTTCAAAGAGGGAGGTTTGAATATAAGAAATCTGGCTGATATTTAAAACTCTATCTCTTGCAAGATGTGGTTTCACTTCAGACGCAACAGCACCCTTTGGGCCAATCTCATTCACAGCATATATTGTAGGAATATGCATCCCTTGCAAGTTGGAGACAGTAAGAAAGGTTCTATGGTTTGGAACAGACTTATCAAGATCAAACAACTTGCGGAGCATCATATCAGCTGGTCTCTTGGGGATGGTTTGGTTGACTTTTGGTTAGACAACTGGTCTAACTCTAAACCTCTTCTTACTCTAGATAATTCCATCAATAACAGTTGGTATACCCCTGAAAAGGTTAATCACTAATGGCTTAATCATCAATAGAATCTCTCGAGGATTGAAAACCTTCTTAACCCCTTAGACCTTAAGCGCATTAGTGATTGCTTTATTCATCAAAACAACAAAGATCAGATCATTTAGAGCTTATCTCCTACTGGAAATTTCAATCTTAAAACCAATTGGGACTCTCTTCGTATGCATCATAATGAATTTAACACGTTCTCTAATATTTGGAATGATTTAACTCCAAAAAAAACTCATTTCTTCACAGGAAAATTATTAAGAACTTCCACATGGTTATTGTCTTCAAGTGTCAGTTGTGTATGAATTGTGAAACTTCTAACCACCTATTCATTTCTTGTGAGATTGTTTGGCCAGTTTGGCTTTACTTTGTAGGTCACTTCAATATCCAAGCCTTTAGGTTCATGAAAATTAATCATATGACTAGGGCATGATTATGGTCGACCAACAAGAAGAATCGTGTGAGACATGTTATCCCTTCCTTAATTTACAACGTTATTTGGAAATCCAGGAATCGATCTAAGTTCAAAAGTATCAAGGTTTCCGATAACATGATTATCTAGGAGGTGCATAGAATCCTTAACTACATGAACATATCTGGTTCATTTAACTCTTCTCACTGGTCCAAATATTTGAATGTGGCCAAGGACTTTGGTTTCTTCAATCTTTGTCATGAGCTTAAAAAGAGGCCTTATGTTCTCAAGTGGATTCATTCTAATGCTGGTTGTTATAGGCTCAACACTGATGCATCTGTTCATCAGAATGGTGAGGCTAGCGCTGGTATTATCATCAGAGACTATGAAGGTAATCTAATTCATGCTGCTGGTTTCCTTTATGGCAAGCTTACGCCTTTAATGGCTGAAGCCCGTGCGTTAATGGATGGTCTGTTGGTCTGCAATAAGAAGGGTTTGCACAATCTTGATATAGAGTCTGACTCTCTAATGCTTGTAAATTTTGTTAAGTTAGGTAGTCAAGGGTCTGTTCCTTGGGCTCTTATTCCTACTTTAAACTGATGTAGAAAGATCTAAACTCTTTTGATGGCCCTCAATCATATTTTCAGAGATCAAAATAGAGCAACCGATTGGCTCGCTCGTTGGACTTCAAATTGCAAAATGAGAAAAGAATTTGACTTTACATCAGATCCTGTTGATGTTCTCGACAATGAATCTTCCTGACTCTTTTGTTATCTTTAAGATTAGTAGTATGCAGCAGTTCCTCGGGAAAATGTAAGCTTTTGGTTGAAGCTGGACAATTCCAGATTAGAGTTTGAATTCGATCAACATCTGTTCTGTTTCATTCGCAAGTCCTGTCTCGATTCTGTTTCATTCGCAAGTCCTGTCTCGATGGCTATCACTTGCTAGTGAAATGTTTTGGAAGATTTCAGATTGTTGCTTTTCTTCTTGCAAGTATAGTGATGAGAAGAAGATTCAAGATTGATTCATGTTTGATTTTAGACTAAGCTAGGTTTTCTTTTGTTCAATTTTGGCGCCTAAACTTACGCCAAAAGTCTATGTTCAAACTTTATATTATAATTCAAATAATCGGTTTTAATTAAAAAAAAAGGTATTATAATATTTTAGTAGATGCTTGGTACCAAATTTGGATACTCATCTTATTTGGTATCAAATATTGATTTTGAACTAACATTGGGACCTATAAGGAAGTCTTCCATTGTTATTATTATCAAATTTTGTAATTTGTTAATAAACAATATTTTCTAAAACCAAAATAATATTTCACAAAATCTAATATTATGGATAGTAAAAGACTTTTTTTAGCAGTTTTGTTTCTTATTTTATATAATATATCAAAAAATAAAAAAGTATATTTATATTTATATACTTTTATATTCTTTTGGTTTAAAAAGTGAATCAATCCTCCATTATTATTAGGTTTCAATACATGATAGTTCTCAGACATTTGACTAAAAAATTGATTTGTCGATTTTATTGAAATTAATCCATAATGCATACAACGTTATGCACTAATTTTAATAAAATTAATAAACTTATTAAATATATAAATTTGTAAATTAAACAACTATACGTATTGAAATCTTAGTCGAGAAAGGATTCCCAATTTTGAACCTTTCTCTCTCTGAATCTTGACTTTACAATAAAACTATATAGGACAATAGTGACCGGAAGAAAAGAGGAAAAAAAAATCCTACAATAATAAAATGTCTAATAAGTAAGTAATAGGAAAATATAGGTTAATTATATAATGTTATTGGTTTTTTTAATCTAAAAAGCTTTAATTAAGAGCTATATACATGATCCAAGATACAAGATTTACAAAAGAGTTTAGTATTTTTTAGAACGCTATAGTGAGTTCTTAAACAAATCTAAAAAAAGAAATTAAATTTGGCGTCGATTCAAATATTTCAAATTACATTCCTCCATTAATTGTCAACTCGAAAGACGAGACGAATGATGTTGTTGACCTGGTAACTCTACACACTTAACTCAGTTTGTAAAAAGAAAAAAAAAACTAGAGATAGCATCCAAGATCTTTCTTTAGATTTATCTTTGAAGATTAAGAAAGAACTTAGAGAACAACTCGGAAAGAGGATAGAATAGGAAGGCAAGGCAATTTAGAGATTGACAATGCGAATCTGCTTTATCCAGAGATGATGCATACACAATTTGAAGACCTAGAATTAGAGCATAAGGTTTGATTCCAGTAAATTCCATCAAAGTATTCCGAAACATAGAAAAGCTACAGATTATAGGTACAGACTTTAGTTTTCTATCAAGAATATTAACTTGTTTATGGGGACAAATCTTACCAGAACCGTTAATGTAGCCTTAAGTATCCAATGCCAAGACGTTTTTAATAATGATATAGCTAATAACTGATTTGAAGCTTGAAAGTCTTGGTAAGGAATTCTCATCTTGCATTTCAGAGTCCACCTTGCAAGCCAATCAGCTGTGATGAGTCCGAATACTGCTTCCTCTCCGGACAGGGACAGATCGGACCAAGACCACCAGACCGGACAGACCACTTCGAACACTTAGCCCATAGGACTGTTCGAACTATGACAAAAGTACTAAAAAACCTAAACACTTCTTGACTAAGCTGCTTGCTCTCCTACTAAGAGCTCATGGGTCTATAAACGTGACCCGGGTCCGTTAAACATGACCCGAAAACCCATAAAGCCCAGATGTAAGGGTATAAATTCCCAACCACCTTCATTAAATATGGGTAATGAAAATTAATTACAACCAGGCTGCTTAATTCTCCCTCTACTCTCTATTCAAAACATTAAACACATTCCAACCTTCATAAACTCTGAATTTTTTTACTAAATTACCCTCAGACAAAAATTAACCTCACCAAATTGGCGACCACAGTGGGAGCACGAAGGTGCCTGAATCGAACATTCAAAACCAACAAGAAGAGTCAGTCCGAATGAATCCGGACGCCCCGGAAGTGCCACCAGCTTTGCTCG
This sequence comes from Limnanthes douglasii subsp. nivea, assembly GCA_036936605.1. NCBI lineage: Eukaryota > Viridiplantae > Streptophyta > Magnoliopsida > Brassicales > Limnanthaceae > Limnanthes > Limnanthes douglasii. Next base: position 170,592,361 of record JAUPFV010000005.1, read on the forward strand.
AAGTGGTGGGTGAAAACGATGAATACACTATCGAGGAGCGCGATAGGCTAAAAGGCGAGATAGAAGCTCTGAGGGCTGAAAAGGCTAAGATGGGCATGCAAGAAAAATCGAAAGCATCAGTTGCTCATCATACCGATAACCCTAGAGAGCATGAGCCTTCAAAGACTCATGTAAATACCAAAAAGACTCATGCCAGCTCCAAAAAGTCTCACCGGTCCAAGCCAGTGGAGAGTTCTGACTCAGGCTCAGAGTCTTCTGATAGCTCTTCGGGTGATGAGGGAGTTGAAGAATCCTTATCCTCTAGCAGCGATGAGGGTCGAACTAAAAAGAAGCAGAAGTAAATCAAAAAATACTCAAGGAAAAGGGATAGACATGGAAAGTTAAAGAAGAATATTGGCAAAGGATCATCTCACAGCGGGAGGCATGTAGACCAGATGCTAATGGATCCTTTTGCTTTCCACGATGAACCAGGTATCTTTGCAACTCCCAATGAAGATACTGTGTTCAGTCGTGGCCGAAATTGGATGCAATCTCCATTGTCTTCCAAAATTCTGTCCGGAAACCTCCCTAAGAGGTTTGATAGCACCAAAATGGAAAAGTACGATGGCAGTACTGATCCGGACAATCATTTGGAGCAATTTAAAAACTTTATGATGAACTTTGATGATGATGACAAGCTACTTTGTAGAGCATTCTCCCAATCGTTTACGGGGAGTGCTCTAAAATGGTATAACAGCCTACCACAAGGCTGTATCAAGAGTTTCGATACTTTTTGGGTGGCCTTTCGAAGGCAGTTCGTTGGGAGTAAAGAGTTAAAGGGCAACGGGGACACAATAATCCATTGTGCCCAGGAACCGAATGAATCCTTAAAAGAATATATAAGTTGTTTTGTGAACACCAAGAATGGGTTGGCTGATTGCTTCGAGCAAGTTGTAATAACATCTTTGAGACAGGGCTTGAACCCTGGCAATTTGGCTGATTCGGTGACCAGAAAGAAGGCCATGACTTGGGGAGGGTTGCTGAATCAGGTTGGAAAAAAGATTAACGTTGATGAAACAAAGAAAACGAGGGTGCACAGGCAGGTGAGGTCTGCCCCGGTGGCACCAAACCCCAATCAAAATCAGTCCGGGAACAAGGCGAAGGAGACCGGTCAGGGGCATGACAGGGCTAAAGCTCAATCTCAGCCAGCTGCACCTGCTCAGAGTCAGCAATCCAGAAATAAGAGAGGGCCTTGGGTTCAACCTGAGTGGTTCGCAGAATTGAAAGAAAGTGTGGCCACCATTTATGATAAAACAAAGGAAGAGGTGCACTATAGAAGACCGACCACACTACAATCCCCTAGAGAACACCGGAATAACTCTTTCTGCCAGTATCACAATGATACTGGCCATACCACCGATGATTGTTTAGCTTTAAAGCAAGAAGTTCAGAACTTGATTCAGAGGGGAAAGCTGAGGGCTTATGTTAAAAGAAGAGGAGGTAATAGGCCTGACAATACCCACCGGGTTGGTCCAAGTAATGCTGCTCCGGAGGGAGCCATGGTTATAATCGAAAGGTTTGATGTGGAATCTGAATACTTGGATCCTGATCCAACTCGAAATCGAGTGGGTACCATTGAGGAATGTTCTAGGACAGTCTCCGGGCTCATTAAGTTTTTTGAGTCACTTACAATTTTCGGAGGGGATACTATGACAGCTCATACTGCTTCTTCAAGGAAGAGGCACGTTCATACTTTAGCTACCCAGCTAGAAGGAGGCATGACTTCTTATCAATCGCAAATTCCATTCCTCTTCATTGTTTTTGATGAAGATGATCTAAGAGATATAGCTGGCCCTCATGAAGATGCTGTTGTCATATGAGCATCCATTGGGGGTAATGACATAAGACGAATTTTGGTGGATACCGGAAGCTCAGCCAATATCCTTTTCTTAACCACTTACAAGAGAATGAAAAATCCAACCGTAATTCAGAGTTCGGACATATCAATTGTGGGCTTTACTGGCAGCTCAGCAGATGTGATCGGGGAGTTTGAAGATGAAGTTCTATTGGGCAAGGGCCCTTTCAAGAAGATGGTCAGGATACTTTTTATTGTGGTAGATTGTCCCACCTGCTATAATGATATTCTAGGGAGGTCTTGGCTCTCTAGGATGCATGCAGTGGCTTCAACAGTCCACTAGTGTTTGAAATATGCTGTTCAAGGGCATGTAGGAGTTGTCAGAAGCAGCCAAAAGGTTGCAAGGGAATGTTATGCTACAGCCCTGGCGCCCCAGACGTTGGGGCAGTTCGTATCAACGAGAAATAGCAATTTGGGGGGCTTTCTGGGGGTGAGGGTGAAATTGATGACCCCAGAGAGGCCCCTGGAGTATTAATACCAGTCGAAGAGGTAGAAACACATTGTTTAGAAGAAGGAAAAAGTGTCAAGATAGGGTCTAGAATGTCACCCGATCTGAAAAGTGAGATGTTAAATTTTTTGAAGAGCCATCAACATGTTTTTGCTTGGTGCAATGCTGATGTTACTAGGGTTCCATCAGATGTGATATCACATCACCTATCTGTCCGGAAAGACGTAGCACCGGTAGTTCAAAAGAGAAAGGCTTTTTCAAAGGAAAAGGCTGATGTTATTGTACAAGAGGTTGACAGGCTCACAAAGATGGGGCATATCAAGGAGTCTCAATATCCTTTGTGGACTGCCAATCCGGTCCTGGTAAAAAAGAAAAATGGCAAGTGGCGTATGTGCATTGACTTCACAGACCTCAATAGGGCTTGCCCAAAAGATCTGTATCCAGTTCCCCGGATTGACCAGCTAGTAGACTCCACTTCTGGGAATAAGCTGCTATCCTTTATGGATGCTTTCTCCGGATACAATCAAATCCAAGTAGATCCGAAGGATCAAGAGCATACCACATTTGTCACCGAAAGGGGTCTTCATTGCTACAAAGTAATGCCGTTTGGGTTGAAAAATGCTGGGGCTACTTATCAGATATTGGTAAACAAAGCCTTTGATGATCAGATTGGAAGGAATATGGAAGTATACATCGATGACATGATGGTGAAAATTGTGGATGAGCAATTGCACTTGGCAGACCTCCAAGAAACTTTTACCAACTTGGTAAAGGTGAATTTGAAGTTAAATCCAGAAAAATATGTGTTCGGAGTGCAATCCGGGAAGTTCCTAGGTTATATAATAAGTGAGCAATGGATACAGCCCGATCCGGACCAGCTTGATGCTCTATTTCAAATAGAGCCTCCTCGGACTATTAAAGAAGTACAACTATTACCGGGGAGGTTAGCTGCTTTAAACAGATTTATCTCAAGGTCTTTGGACAGATGCGCCCCATTTTTTCAAACCTTGAAGGGTGCGAAGGGATTTAACTGGACCTCACAGTGTGATGAGGCTTTCAACGAAATCAAGAAGCATCTGTCCTCTCCCAAAACTTTATTTAAACCAGTTGATGGAGAGACACTCTTCGTATATTTGGCAGTTTCAAGTTGTGCCATCAGTGCTGTGTTGGTGAGAGAAGTAGATAATTACCCCCCATCTAGTGTACTACATCAGCAAAAGCCTGATAGATGCGAAAATGCGTTATTTGAAACTTGAAAAATTAGCATTGGCCCTGGTGATAGCTGCAAGAAAGATGAGGCCTTATTTCCAGGCTCATCATATTATCGTCCGAACATCTTTTCCTTTGAAGAATGTTCTCCAAAAGGCAGACATTTCAAGTAGGGTGACTAAGTGGTCGGTATAATTAGGGGATTTCGATATAGATTTTTCTCCCCGAACAACAGTCAAAGCCCAAGCTGTGGCTGATTTTCTAGTTGAATTCCACTTTGATAGAGATTTAGAGCAGACTACTGAGAAAAAAGAGAAAAATGTCTGGGTCGTCCGGACGGATGGTGGATCCAGCACTATGGGATGTGGTGCAGGGGTGTGCTTGACTTCTCCATATGGTGACAAAATATACCAGGCTATATGTTTTGCTTTCAGGGATTCCAATAATGAGTCTGAATACGAGGCAACTATAGTCGGTTTGAAGTTAGCTTTTATTTGTGGGGCCAAGAGGGTCAAGCTATTGAGTGACTCCCAGCTTCTTATCCACCATGCCCAAGGTCAATCTGAGGCTAAAAAGGAACATCTAGTGAAGTATTTAATTCTTCTTAAAATTGAAGCACTCAAGTTTAAAAGCATTATTTATGAACATATACCCCGGACAGAAAATAAGTTAGCAGATTCATTGGCAACCATAGCATACATAGAGTCGTATCCATGGATCCATGTGTTGGAGAGCCCCTCCATTAAACTTGATATGGGTAAAGAAGAAGAAATTTTTGAAGTACAAATGAAACAACCTCAGGATTGGAGATTTCCTCTCCTGCAATACCTCTCCGATGGCATCGTGCCTCCGGATAAATCACTGGCAAGAAAACTGAAACACAAGGCTCGTGGTTTTATCATACTAAGAGACGTTCTGTATAAAAAGTCTTACAATAAACCTCTTCTGCGTTGTTTGGGGGATGATGAATCTCAAGTAGTCCTCTCCGAATTGCATGATGGCGAGGGATTAGCTCATTGTGTATTCAGGGCTCTAACAAGGAGAGTTTTACTGGCTGGCTACTATTGGCCATCTATCATGCAGGATGCTAAAGAACTGGTAAGAAGGTGTGACCCATGCCAAAGATACAACAATGAAATTCATGTCCCAGCCATTCCTTTGGAGTCAATTTCTGAGCCTATACCTTTTGCTCGATGGGGTTTGGATTTAGTTGGGCCTCTCCCTATGGCGTCCGGAGGGCGCAAAACTATAATTGCTGCAATCGATTACTTTTCGAAGTGGATTGAAGCAACCCCTCTGGCAGGAACAACATCAAAAGCCGTTATAAAATTCATTGTATCCAACATTTGTTACACATTTGGTGTTCCACAAAAGATAACGGACCACAGTTCGACAATAGGGAAATGGAGAGTTTCTGTGCCTCAAGGAGTATACAACATTGTTTCTCTTCACCTTTCCACCCACAAGCAAATGGTCAGGTTGAAGTGGCTAACAGAACTATACTGTCCGGTTTAAAGAAGAATTTGGAAGGGGCTGCTGGGAAGTGGCCTAGCTATTTACAAGAAGTTTTGTGGGCCTACCGGACAACACCTGGGGCTGCAACATAGGAGTCACCCTTTGCTTTAGTCTATGGGATGAATGCAATAGCTCCCATAGAAGCAACTCTCCCATCATTTCGTGTTCACAACTTCTCCGAATGCGCTAACGAAGTGACAATCAGAAGTCAGCTCGACCTAATAGAAGAAAGACGAGTTAAAGCTCACCTTAGAGCTGCACACTATCAGGGTTTAATGAGGAGCAGATTTGCTTCTAGAGTTAAAAGAAGAGATTTACAACCGGGGGACAAGGTATTGAGGAAAGTCTTCTTGCACACTAAAGAGAAGCTGCTCGGCAAATTGGCCCCGACTTGGGAAGGACCTTATATGGTTGTTGAAAGGCTTAAACCCGGAACATATTGGCTAGAAGACAAGGATGGAAGAGTTCTGACCCAACCTTGGAATATCGAGAACCTCCGGATGTACTTGGAGTAACATTTGTGTAAATATTTACTTGTTTAAACATCCATGTAAATATTTAGGGGCATACTCTTTCCTACCCTGGTGGCGCGGGGAGGTTTTAATGAGGTGTCCGGGTTTTTAATGAAATTCGATGCCTTCTTAAAAAATTTCCGAAGTGTTCTTACTTTGTCTTTTGTCACACCATCCGGATTGAAAGAAAAGAGTGATGACCACTTAAACATTTGTCATCGGAGAATTTAAACACTCTCACTATGAAATAACTAAGGGCTATTTAAACACTAGCCACCAAAATTGAAACAGACTATGAAAGAATGTGAGAATTGTGCAAAACAAGGATATTCATTGAAATAACTTAAGTGCATTGGCCTTCCAAGGACTTTCAAATTGTCAAGAAGAGTAAAAGATCTATCCGGTCAGATACCGGACACACTTACAAAAAGAGTGCCTTGGCCTGCCAAGGATTTTAGTTTAGATAACATGAAAAGTAAAAAGTAATTCATAATTTAAGGCTGAGCCTTTGAGGATGGCTCAGATTCATCTATCTTCTTCTTCCCCTTAGGATCATCTTTCTCTTCGTTTGGGCTCTCCCCGGTGTTCCCTTCGTCATCAGATGAGGATGCACTGGAGTAGCCATACCTGTCGCCTTCGGACATTGTGTGATATGGGAGGTCTTCAGGCTCTACGTGAAGCCATAAATCCCCCAGGTTCCTCTTCGGGAACTTCTCATGAAAGAGCAGGACCATGTTTGATTTCACCTTGGCATACATTTGCTCTTGAGTATCGATCACGTTGTTGGCATAAGCGTTGATCTTGGCTTGGATTTTGGCCTCCTGCTCCCTTAACAGATCATCTTTCTCCTTTGCAGCCTTGGACACTGTGTTCTCAAGCGCAATCTTGTCGCTGGTCAAGTTGTTGATAATTTGGTCCTTGGCCTTGTTCTCCTCTTTCGAGGAGTTGAGATCTTTCTCCAGTCCGGACAACTTCTCCTAAAGCTCCCTGATAGTGTCTTCTATAGTGGAAACTTTTGTGGTACTCACCTTTTGGCTGTTCTTCAGCTCTTCGTTTTCTCCCTTTAAAATGGCAGCATTTGAAGTGGCAGTAAGAAGGTCCTCGGACAGCCTCTCTTTGTCAGACTTGAGGTCTTTGATAAGATCTGCCTGACTTCGAACTTGCTTCTCCAACGCAAGCACCGACTGAACATTGCTTAATAAAGAGTGAGCTATAACATCTCTTTCACTTGAAACAGTAAAGGTTTTACCATTAAAAGTGACTGTGTTTGAAGTGTTCGGAGGGAGATAAGGCCCAGCAAAATCATCTCTGGGGAGATTGATAAAGTACTCGCCAAGCCCACCAAGACCAGTGATGTCTACCCCATCAATGCTAAGACCTCCCCCTTCGACCTCATCGGTTTGGAAGTCACCAGGTATCTCCTCTGCTTGTGTTGGGTCAGTGGGGTCAGCTTGGGGGATAGACTCCAGAGGTCGGAGAGAAAGTTCGTCACCCTTAGAGGTCTTTTTCTTCTTGGCCTCCCTGTATGTGCCTTCAGCTCCCCGTTTACGGTCTCTTTTGGAAGCCCTTGGAGGATTTGGGGAGTGAACCTCTTGCCTAACACTCTCCTGCTCTACCACTTTCAAAAGAGCAGCATCAATTTGGCTGGGGGCTGGCCCCTCCGAATGCGTTGGAGCATCCTCCTCCACCTCAGCAGGGTTAGCTCCACCCACCACTTTCTTGCCCTTCTTTTTTCTTTTTATTTTACTCGGGGCCTTGGCTCGGCCTGACAAGTAGAGTGTCCCATCCGGTTCGTGCGTCCTCTTGAGCACTACATCCGGAGGGGGTTGAGTGGTGAGCTTTTCCCAAGTTAAATCCCTCCGGCCCGTAGTGTTCGAGAGGTGAGATCTTGCCAAGTTGCCCCCTGTGAAGGCAGCATAGAACCGGTTCCCCCACTTCTCATCAGCCCAAGCGTTGATCTTGGTGCAAGTGGTCTGCCCGGTTTTCAAGTGGTCACTGAAGTCCTTGGGCAGTTCTGCTAAGGCAAAGATAAGACCAATTAGTTAAACAAACTTGATTAAAAAAAAATGACAAGAATGTGAAATAGGAGACTTACGATCACTCCTCCATCTGCTGGTGAGGAGACTTGGGTTGACTCCAGCCTTGATCTTCTTCCCGTTCTCCCAAGCACCACTCACGAACAGGAATTGAGTCCTCCAATTCCTCTCCGACTCTAGTAGGTCATCAACTGCTTTAAAGTTATCCCCCATATTGAAGTGGTAGCAGGGGATGTGGTGGTTTCTACAGAGGTTGGCCACAGCAGCAAACTCCTCCATTGGTAGAGGGATCCCGGAGAGCCTAGAAGCCATAATGCAGGCCATGAGGGTGTACCAAGCATTGGGGCTCAGCTGGCTCGGAAAGAGCTTTATCAGATGAAAGTATCTGATAATTTCTGGGTCCAAGGGGAATCTGAGTCCCCAATTAAACAGCTATGTGAAGATGACTATCTCGCTCAATGTGCAGTCCATGAGAGTTTCGGGGTTTATAGGGATTCATATCTTCACATTCTCTGGAATTCCCCACTTCGTACGCATCCGGCCCAGTTCAGCTGTATGGATGAATGCGTAGTTGATCTTTTGCAGGCAATGAGGTACTTGACATTGACCTTGTGAAAACAAGGCCCCTCACTTACTTCAAGACTCTCCAGCAGATCCGGATGCCTCAAGCACAACTTTTCCTTGCCTTTATCTTTTTTGGCAGCAACATCACTACTAGTCTGTCCGGAGGGCTCAGACTCGAATGGAGCCTCTTCGATAAAGTCCTCCATTACTTCCTCCATGATTGATGAGGGGTTTTCATTAGCAGTCGTAAGGGGAAGGCTTAGTTCTGGCTCAGCCTGGCTTCCGGACTGCTGATTTTCACTATTTTCTTGGTTCCTAGCCTCCGGTTGGGGCTCTGATGCAGACGTTTCCTTCCGAGGACTTGAGCTAGTGCCTTCTGGACCGGACAACCTGTCCTTGGGAGCTCTGATGGGCACTTCTGACCCAGTGCTGCTGTCTTTGGCACCCGATTTTGAAGGAGTGCCTTTAGAAGCTTGACCCTTGACCAACCGGCCTTTTCTTCGGTCAACTATTTTTTGAGGAGGGTTTTCAACGTATGACCCTATAGCTAAGAAGGGGGAGGGTTTTCTAAAGCTGGTAACGGTTACACCTGGCTCAACGACAGGTTCCGATTCCTGAACCGAAGAACCTGAGATAATGGGTGATAGATTGGTTTGAAATAACCTTTTCGGTTTGATGCCTTTTGAAGAAGAAGAACCTTGGTCTGACTCTGTGACTGCAGTCACTGGTTTGTCAATGGGGGAGGAGGGTAAGCCTACTGCAATGCGCCTTTCCCTTTCAACCTTTTGCGCCTTTTCTAATTCGGAAATATTGAGCCACCCGCCTTTGACCAAAGCGTTCCTCGCTGTGAACATAAACGACCTAAGCAAGAGTTTGATTTTGAGAGAGGAAACTTTAAGGATTTGCAGAGTAAAAACGGGAGTGATGGTGAAACAGTAGAAAGTGTTTCAATTTATAAGTAAATTTGAAAAAAGAGTTTGATTCCTAGGAGAATTCGAAAAGATTGGTAATGATTAAAAGACGGCGCTGATGTCACCCTCTTTAATGAAGAGGTTTCTTTTCGAAGAAGGTGGGTGCGAAATTCAAGATGAAAAAAACGGCTAAAGAAACCAACCAAAAAGTGACACGTGTCCCATAAACTCTGGCAAAAAACCGTTTGGATTTACAAAGCTTTATTAGTCCGGTTAAAAGCCACAACACAAACAGACCTGTCCGGATTAAAACTACCCCTATACATCGGACTTTTTTTCAGGTTTTTGGCAAAGGCATTTGAACAAACACCTAAAAAAGGGGCTCCTGATGAGTCCGAATACTGCTTCCTCTCCGGACAGGGACAGATCGGACCAAGACCAGACCGGACAGACCACTTCGAACACTTAGCCCATAGGACTGTTCGAACTATGACAAAAGTACTAAAAGACCTAAACACTTCTTGACTAAGCTGCTTGCTCTCCTACTAAGAGCTCATGGGTCTATAAACGTGACCCGGGTCCATTAAACATGACCCGAAAACCCATAGAGCCCAGATGTAAGGGTATGAATTCCCAACCACCTTCATTAAATATGGGTAATGAAAATTAATTACAACCAGGCTGCTTAATTCTCCTTCTACTCTCTATTCAAAACATTAAACACATTCCAACCTTCATAAACTCTGAAACAAATTACTAAATTACCCTCATACAAAAATTAAACTCACCAGGCTGCAAGGTTTTGCTCTCTGAAAACATGATAAAGAATCATAGAAGAAGAGAAAAGACTCTGAATGCTAGTAAGAACATTAGCTAGAGGATTCGGATTAGAAGCAGAAGCTAGAAGAGAAACTAGAATTTCAGAATCACTTTTGATGTCTATGTTACTGATGCTTTTAATTTTAAAGATTAAAAGCCCATCCAATTGGGCACGAGCTTCTTCTTGAACGAGGGAAAACTTTCCATAAATGTTTGTCGTATCCATGGACAATAGTTCCTTGATGATACCTAATTTATTATGGCTCCACTGGATTCCCCCAATTGAGTGCTACAAGCATCTCAGTTTAGTTTTAATCTTCTTTGAATAAGAGGCTTCCAACACAGGTGAGTAACTTTCTTTTTTGAGTGAAAGTGGTTGAAGAATCCCATATCAGAGGCTGCATTCTCAAAGTTTATCCAATGCTTTTTCTTGATTAATTTAGGTAAATCAAGGCTAGTTATAATGTGTTTGATATAAAGAATAGAAGACTTAGCTGATTAATTGTTTCCTTTAAATTTGACTCTGTTACGAGTTTGCCAGATAACCCAGTTTATGATGGAAGGAATTATTTTCTTCATTTGAACTTTTGATGGGGATGACCATAACCAGCTTCTAGCCATGTGGATGAGAGTCATAAATTTACTAATTTGAACATTAAATATTTCTGCGAAACGAATCCATATTAGTGAAGCATAGTTACAAGAGACAAACAAATGATCATTAGATTCAATGCTATTACAAAATTAATATTTAGATACGAGGACTAAATGTTTAGCATGCATAGTAACATCAGTAGGAATAAAGTTTTTGAGTAATCTCCATTGAAAGAGAGAGCATTTAATTGGAGTTATTTGATCCTAGGTTCTTTCAAATATAGATGAAGTAGGATGATTGGTTTTTAAGCTATGCAAAATATCTTTAATGTTAAAAGAAGCATTATCAGATAGACTCAAGTGAATGATGTCTTCAATTTGACTATTAATTGTGAGTTTAGATTATAAGTTTAAACTAGAGTTAGGGAAGAGAGAACTTATCGCGTTTAAGTTCCAAAAATTTCCAGCCCAGTAAGAGTTTAGAGTCTTTCCCTTGTACCAACTGTTGTCAGCTTCTTCTTCAAATTTGATAATAGGAGGCTTGCCAAAACAATTTTTGGGCTAAACATCAACATTTCCTTGACCCAAAATCCATTTTATTTGGTCTTCTGCTAGATTTCTTACCACAGTCATTCTATTCCAAGTTAGAGAACCTTTTTTCTTGAAGTTAATCTGTAAAGGGTGCATTCGTTTGCAATAGATACTACGAATAATATTTGACAAGGGAGAATTATTTTCTCTAAAGTTTAACCAAATCTTTATAGAGTAGGCAGCTTGATAGTCTTTAAGGTTGTGCAGATTAAGGCCTCCTTCACTGAAGGACTTATAACATTTATTCCACTAACACCAGTGTATATTGTTGTTGTCTATCTTGTTAATGATGGTTTTGGGTAGCTTGAAACTCCGAATCCAATAGATTGGGATGGGTAATAGGATACTATTTATTAGAGTAAGTCTTATTTCCTTCCCAAGATATAATTTTGTTGTTAATCTTATCAATCAAAGGAATGAAGTTGAAGATTCTGTTATTTGAGTTGAGGGATATTCCCAGATAAGAAGTAGGTAAGGAGCCCATATTGAATGTAGTTTGAATATGATGAGATTTGATTTTTTTCTTGGGATATGTTGTTAGTCGTAATTATTTGAGTTTTGTCTTTTTTGATGGCCTGGTCTGATATGCCTTGGCAAGTCTGTAAAAATCACCCTATAGAGTCCATATAAGATGATAGTACCTTAGTAAAAATTAACAAATCATCCGCAAAATCTAAGCAGGGTATATTGAGATTGCTTCTACAAGAGTATTTGAGAGTTTTATTTGATTCAAATAAGTTAGCTAGACCCGTGATTAAAAATTTTCCATCAAGGTGAATATAAAAATAAACTGATTTTTATAAGGTTTCTAATTAGGCTAACAAATTTCTGATTGAAACCATAACATTTAAAAACTTTAAGAATGAATCTATGAGACACGTTATCGAATGCTTTCGACATGTCGAATTTTATGACAATATTTCCAGCTTTAGTCTTCCTGCTAAGATCATGAATTAACTTATTTGCTAATTAAAGATGCTATTATTGAAGAAAGTTTGCTCATCTGTAGAGTTGATAACAGAGGGAGAGGTAAACATATTTTTGAACTATGTTTCAATAGAGGAACTCATTTGATCTTCATCAGTAGTCCAAAGGTTGTTTATTTTGATGCTGACAATACAAATTTTTCTTCTCTTTTTTGTTAACAAAGTTGTGATAAACTTGGGTATTTCAGTCACCATCTTTGATCCAAGAAGCGTCACTCTTTTGATGCCAGTAATTCTCTTCCATAGTTAGGGCTAAAAGGTACTTAGAAGAATCTTTAGAGAGACTAATCTTGTCTTCCAGGCTATTAGATGATAAGTAGTTAGTTTCATAAACTTTAACCTCTTCCTCAATAGCAAGGAATTTCTCGAGAATGTTCCCAAACGTATTTCTGTTCCAGACTTTGAAATCACTCTTAAGCCTTTTAATTTTGTTCCAAAAAACAAAAAGAGGGTATCCATACATGTTTTTATACTAGCTATCTTCCACAGTCTTTCAGAAACTTGTGTCAAAAGTCCACATATTGAGAAATTTAAAGCTTTTATTAGTCTTAATTTTATCTTTAGTGATGCTGATGCTTAATATAGTGTGATCGAAACATGTTCGGGACATATGAGTAACAATAGTGTTTGCAAACTATCAGCCCAATCTTGGTTGATCAAAACCAGTCCAAATCTTTTTCCTTTAAGATTTTTAGTCCATGTATATTTCGGACCAGCAAATCCAGCGTCTTCGAGCTTACAGTCCCTGACTTTATCATTGAATTCTTTTGCACTTTGCTGACTAAATTTAAACTATATAGTACACCTTAACCGTATAGATATCCAATACCCTTTTAATCTTGTCATTGATAAATCAGAGGAATTCTGGATAATCGGGCCTAAGTTTTTTATTTTTTATTTTTTATTTATTTTATTTATTATTATATAAATTAAAATTCATTAACTAGAGAAATGCCCAATATAGGATTTATAAATAGTCCAACATGCTTATATATAATGAGAGCCAAAATCAACTTATACTAAAATTTAGAATTAAAAGCGCCAAATAGAAAGATAAATTTTCTTTCCTTTGTATCTGAAAAAGCAATATAAACCTATTATAAGAATGAAACTTTCAACAACTCAAATTTCCTCATCTTCTTAACAACAAAACTCCATAATCATCAAATCCCGAAAAACCTTAAACGTTTCCATTGTAATCCTTGGCTTAACCCCAAAATCAAAACCAGAGCCTGCAAAAAGAGAAGAAAGATATAGGAATTTGTTAAGCAAAGCTTGCTTCCGATTAGAGAAAATATATTCGTGAACAAGAGAATAAAGGTAAAAAACTTAACAGGATTAAAGCTTAGTTTAGTCTTCAATATTAAAGTAACCCATGTTTAAACTTTCTAAAAAAGTGATTGCTTTTAAAGGATTTTGGTGCTTGAAAATTAGAAAATTCAGTTTTGATCTTGTATTTCAGGATCCATTAGCAAGCCAATCGCGTGCTTTATTTTGGACCCTTGAAATATAAGATATATACATAATCGAGGTAATTAACCTTCTGCAGCAATGAAGAGTTTGCTTCAAGGGACAATGATATATACCATTAGAAAGCATGTTGACTAAGATATGGGAATCAGTCTCAGTTTCAACCTTATTCCAACAATTCTTTTTGCAGAGCAACAATCCATCTAACGGAGCACGAGACTCATCCATAATGAGAGTCATCTTACCGTAAAGATTAGTTGATCAACAAATGATTTCTCCACTGTGATTTGTAATTATTATGCCACCACCCGAGTATCCATCCATTGACAAGAAGCATCTGTATTAAGTTTTAGATAATCAGGACTAGGGCACCACTTTTGGTAGCCGGGATTCTGTTTATTAGGTATGCAACTTATACACCTTAGATCTTTAGAAACGTTGATGTATTTGTTCCAATTCTTGGATGTAAGAATATTAGAATGATCAAGACTAATAATTATGTTGTTAATGTACCTGATATCAAACTCAATACTTTGCTCCTTGTTGTTGAATTTTTTATTGTTTCTAGCTTTCCAGATTGTCCATATGATAATTATAGGAATTGTAGTTCTAACATGTACAAAATAAGTAGTAGAACAAAACCAAACTCTAATCATATGAGTTATAGTCATAAACTTCTCGTTTCTAATTTTAAAGAGGTCAATATAGCAATTCAATGTTACAGCAGAACTGGCATTTGGAAACAATAACTAAATGTTTTTTTTACGAGATTGTGTCAACGAGAATGAAATTATTAAGATGTTTCTGGGCCAGAAAGGTGAATTTTTTTAAGGATTAGCAAGTTCCACATCTTGCCAAACAGATTTGATCTGTTATGCTTGCTTCTCAGGTGATTCCAGGTATGTTTAATTTTGAAATTGGTGTCATTGGAAAGTTTTCAGAGGATAAGTCTTCCTGATTAGTGGCAATAGAAGTCTTTTGAATATTCTCTATAGTAGATTGATTAAAAAAGATCCTTAGCTTGCTATTATCCCAAACACTATGTTTCTAGTAATCCTTAACCATCTACTGCCTGTACCCAGAGTTATCATAATTATCATTGAAAATAATAAGGGGAGGCTAACCATACCAATTTTCAAGCCAAAACTCAATATCTCTCTTTCCCAAGTTCCACATAATGTTAGACTCAACTATGTGCTTTATTTTAGTTAACCCTTTCCAAGTATTAGAGCTAGATCTAGTGTAGGAAGTCTACAAAGGATAGAGCTTCTTGTAGTAGATACTTTGTATGAGATTAGTCTAGAAGATCTTGTTTTTCCTGAAATTCAACCAAAATTTACAAGCAAAGGTATCTTGTAAGTCCGAAATGTTACAAATATTTAGACCCCATTCATTAAAGGGCTTACATAAAATAGTGCAGGAAGACCAATGGATCTAGTTATCAGTTGTAGAATATCACCACAAAAAATTTCTGAAAATGTTTTCAATCCTATAAAAAAATGGACTTAGAGAAACTTTGAGTCCAATAGGTTGGAATAGCCATCATGATTGAGTTAATCAAAGTTAACCTGTCTCCAAACGATAACTTCTTACCTTCCCATTCCTTATCTTGAAATTAATTTTGTTGATCATGTTATGAAGTTACTGGCTTTATTATTGTTGTTTAAGGTAATGCCCAGGTATTCAGTTGGAAGAAAGCTTGAGCTCAAACACGAAAGGTTAGTAATGGCAGTTATTCTTGTGTTACTGATTCTTGATGACATAATGATTTTAGTATTTTCTTTGTTGATCATTTTCGGAGAAGTATTGTTATATATCTGCAAAAACTTACCAAGACTCTCAATAGATGAATCTAAACTGTTAGTAAATATCAAGATATCATCAGCAAACACTAAGCTAGGGATTAAGAAGTTGCTTCTAGAGGAGAATTGCATAACATCATTAAATAGTTTATAAAGCCCCCCCTTATGAGAACTTCCTCAGCCAGAATGAAGAGACTGGGGGAAAGAAGGTTCCTATGTCTCAAAATTATTTTGGTGTTAAGAAAATTCTATACATTCCTATTAATAAGCATAGACACATAGACATAACTAATTAAGTTGTTTATCAGATTGACAAAATTAGGAGAAAAGCCAAATGAGTCAAGCACTTCAGAAATAAATCTGTGAGATAACTTATTAAAAGCCTTCGACATATCCACCTAAATCATAATGTTACTAGCTTTTTTGTTCTTGTTAAGATCAAATATAAGCTCTTTTAAAATTAAGATATTATCATGAATGGAAGTATTATGAACATAAGACCTTTGAACTCTATAAATAACTTTAGGGAGGATCATGGTTATTATATTATTGAAAATCTTGGACATAATTCTGTTAAGCAAAGTATAAAGGCTGATGGGCCTAAAGTCCTTCCAATTAGTAGAGTTGAAAGATTTTGGGATGAGGCAAATACCTGTGGCTAAAATACATTTAGGGATCTTCTTCTCCTTAATGAAGTCAACCTTATCCAAACATATATCCTTCTTAATTATATGCCAATAAGTCTTATAAAAGAACTCATTAAAGCTATCCATACCTGCAACATATGATGACTTAAGGTTAGTGATATTCTCATGAATCTTTTGCTCATTAGGAATGAACGTTAGGTTATCATTATCGGTGGTAGTGAGAAGCTTATGAATCTTATTAAAAATAGTGTTATTCATGAGAATATCTTCCTCATCCTTGCTAGAATAGGAAGGGTCAATAAGAAATCTTTTGAAAAATGTAGCAGCTGATTGACCAATAAGCTTCGTGTTAGTAATCCATTGCTCTCCTTCCTTTATTTTTTTATGATATTCTTCTTCAATTTTTTGTTGACAAAACTGTGAAATAACTTAGTTTTCTCATCTCCATCATTTAGCTAAGTAGTATAACACTTATGTTACCAATAAGTCTCTTCTATTTTAAGAGCTACAATAAGCTCAACATTAGCTTTCGAAAGCTTAACTTTGGAATCACTATTGTTAACATCTTGGTGATGAAGTTCCATGCATTTAGCTTGAATTTCAGCATCTTGCACCGTATCAAAAATGTTACCGAAATGGGATTTGCAGCAATATTTTAAAGCATGCTTTAGTTTACTGATCGTTTCCCAAAAAATAAAAAGAGGGTAGCTAATAATATACTTATTCCACTTATCTTCGACAAATGGAATAAAATCAGTGTCAAATGACCACATATCTAAAAATTTAGAGCTTTTTTGGCAAGTGGTTTTATCATTACTAATAGTGATGCATAATGAACTATGATTAGAACATGTTTTGGCTGTATGAATCACTTTAGTGTCCTTGAAATGGATGGACCATGTAGATTTAGCTTAAACTCTATCTAGTTTTTTCCATTTAGAATTCTTATTCTAGGTATATTTGAACCATAATAACCTGCATCTTCAAGGTTGCACTCATTTATGATCCCATTAAAATCTTCAATGCTATCCATAGAGTAAGTTAGGCAACCACTATGTTCATCAGGGGAAAAAAATTACATTGAAATCCCCCATAATAATCCAGGCATTGTTATCAGCAGTTGTTGAGATGTTTTTTTAAAGAAGTCCACAACTCCCTCTTGTTATAACGTTGACACTTTGCATACACAATAGTTAGTAGAAATTTAAAGTTTAGATTAGTTTCAGAGATTTCCATATGAAGCCATTGAGTGTGGTTTAAAATAGCTTTGACATAAAACTCTTTTTCCAGAAAATCCAGATTTTATTCGAAGAATTAGCAGTAAAATTATCAAAACCAATCTTAGTAAAGATAAATAGCATGTTGTCCACTTTAGTAAAAGGCTCTTGAATAGAAATAAGGATGATATTTTTCGTAGAAATGATGGATTTAAGTCTTCTAATCCTAGACTTGTTACTCGTCTTTCTCAAGTTCTAGTTCTAGAACTTCATCATCTTGAAATAGACTTGGTCTTTTTGGTTGTCCGTGAAAAATTGTAAAGATTTTATGTGCAGGCTGTTAGTTTTTTCATTTCTCTTGCATCTTTGAGTTTCTTATTCAAGATATTCTGGAATTCAGTATCACAATCATTGTTCTTGTATGTTGGAGTCACTTGCAGGCTTCAAATACTTTATTTATCAGAAGTAGAAGCCTCAGAACTCTTATTTTCATAGTGTACGATGTAGCCTCTTTCCAAGGATTAAATAATATCAATAATTTCGTTATCCTTTAGAGTATTCATCCCACTGTTTTGTATGATGAATCGATTAGGAGTCTTTCCTGGTTTCTTGATGATTGTGAAACTCAAAACTTTAGTCTGAGTCGAATCCACAATGATAGACTTTAATTTATGATTGTTATCTTTCTTTATAGTTCTTATAGTTTTATCTTCTGGTCCTCCATCCGATGTTTTTTTAGTTGTTCTGCTGTTAATTGTATATTTTTTATTATTCTTCTCTTGAGCTTTTTTAAGAACTGGAATCATGGCCAATGTGATAAAAATGATCACAATATTTTGGAAGATCCTTATATCGAGTATTTATCGAGGACCCCTAGTTATCCATAAAGCCTACCCAAACATTGTGGTGTATCTTTCGAGTCATATCCAGTTTCACCCAAACGAAGCATGAGTTGTGGTATGTCATGTTATTTTCTGGAATCTTTATTTTCAGCGGACTACCAATAAATTTTGCTATGGAATAGTTTATTTTTTTTATTATACATGAACTTAGGTAATCTTTCAAACTTGATCCAGACTGGACTAACATGATATTCGAATGTTGTATTGAACTCATAATCAATTTCATAAATCTCATGCATGAATTTCCCAGGTGCCAGATATTCCTAGTCCATACTCTTCACATGTCATCTTTTGAATTAAATTCAAACATCATATAACGAGAATCCCAAACACTAATATTGCATTCATTTCTAAGTTTCATCTTTTGTAAAAAAAATCATCAATAATCTGCTTCTTAAGAATTCCTTGGTTGAACTTTCCCATAAGTGTATTCTTTCTTTGATGGATTAGTGATTCTTTAACAATTTGCGGAAATTGTACTAAAACATGGTCTATTTTGTGTTGATAGTACATTGGTAGCACTCCTCTAGTTTATTCTCGTTGCACAAAGTTTCTGCATACGTTTTCTTGTCGAGATGAATTCTTTATGCTCATCTTCAACTTCTCTTGATTCATTTGAATGATGCGGATTGTTGATTGAATATCAAAGATCTAGAAAATCTTCCATAACAGAGAACACAGATTTGTAACATGGAACTCAGAACGATCCATGACCAATCCTTAAAGAAAGATAATGAAGAAATAAAATCAAGAACTCTGTTCTTTATAATTGGGCATAAGTTCAGCACCTTAAAAGTGAATATTGTTTTTTTTTTATTTTCTTCCATGGCTCCTTAGTTTTATTAATTTTATTTTTGGGTGCAGATGAATTGCTATCCCGCTCAAATACATTATTATTGTTATTATTATTATTATTAAATACTTTTTATTCTTTTAAGTTTTGTTATTTTTGAGTATATTATCGGAGACAAATATAAGCATGATAAAATATACTCAAAAATAACAAAAATTGAAAGAGTAAAAATTATTTAATAATAATAATAATAATAATAATAATAATAATAATAATAATAATAATAATAATAATAATAATAATAATAATGTAGTCTTGGAGCGGGATAGCAATTCAACTCTGAAATATAAATGTACCCGAAATATATATTTCGTACATAAATATGAGCAATCTGACTTGTGAAGATCTGTACAGGTATTTTTTTAGTCCATGAGTACAAAGTCTTATGTTAAACTTACGTAAAACTTTGGATGCATAACAAATCTTATTCTAATAAAGCTGTCATTTTAGTTTTTTTAATTGACTTTCATTCGTCCACTCTAGTCAGTCTGTGCACCACCTAGGCTATAAAAGCACTATGATTTATTTGTTCACCCTAATTTTACCACACTGTCTGAGTCGTAGAGATTTACAATAGATCTCACCTTGAGCCTGCATGGTCTATCATGTTCAACACTCGAAGATCAACATGTTGTCTTTGCTTGGAGCTCTTATACCATTTAGTATGAATATGGGAGAGACATATTTTTCTTTCATATATAAGCATGAACAACCCGATCTCCATACTAGTATGATATTGTCCTTTTAGGGCCTGAATACTCGTACAAATTTACTTTTGGGCCACTTTCAAAAGACCTCATACTAGTTAAAATATGTTATTACTTACGTATCATTGATAATTTTCATGTCTGACAAATTTAAGACTTTGGTCGCGCGTAACAATATCTACCATCTACCAATTTGAAAATCAAATCAATAATTTAAACAAATATTTTTTAAGCAGTAGATAAGATGATTGAGGATCCAGAGTTCAATATGTATATTTATGATAAACTTTTAATCTAAGTTTAAAAAATATTAGGGCGAACAATCCTACCGAGAGTTCAAACACCAAGTTTTTCCAGCTCTGGATCAACTGTTGCATCGTTAATTACGACTGAACCATAACTTTTCTAGAATTAATTTACGTTAACTTTAGCAGTTCAAAGTCTCTTATGATAAATCTCATAACGTTTTCTATAAATTTTATTTCAATTTTATATTTTTTGGATTAAAAACTAGTTATTACATCTTTAGAATCATATATGTTATTAAAATTGGGTTTTGACATCTTCACCTTGCTACAAGAAATACGATACCTTTGTATATATATTTTATTTAAATATTATACTTTAATCTAGAAACTAGACTCATACATCTTAAAAATACATTCTAAATTAGTGCAAAATTGAATTTCAGTTTTATTTAAAATATGTTGATGGAAAATTAGTTTTTGTTTGGTTCGACGAGTGTTACGAGAAATACTATAACTTTGTGTATAATAATTTCTTAATCTGATACTTTTTATATTAAAAACTAGAGTCGCAGACTGACCCAACCATGTATTGACTTATATTTTTTTTTATAGTTTAAGCATTGTAAAATTAAATTTTAATTTGATTTAGAATATGTTGATTCAAAATTAGATTTGACATATTCAAGGTCTCTTAAGAGAAATACAATAAATTTGTCTAAATTTTTTTATTATAAGATGACATTTTTTACATAAAAAACTAGACTCTTAGAAATTCACAAAAATATACCTAACTAAAATTTAAACTATTTAAATAAATGAAGAATTTGCTTGTAATATGTTGATATAATTATTTAAAAAGCTTCAACCATTGTTACAGAATTACTATAAATTTGTGTACATATTTCATTCATATTATACTTTCTTAATTGGAACTAGACTAGTAGATCTTCTAAACAATATCATTGCATTCTAAATATTGTAAATAAGTACAAAACCACATTTCAATTAAATCTAGAATAAGTTGATTCAATGTTATATAAGAAATACAAGTTAAAATTTATATTTGTCCCATAATTTTCTTTAATTTTATTATTTTATATGAGTTATTTGATTTTATTTTTCAATTATATATATATATATAGTACATTTAAACATCCATTTTCAAAATTATAGTGGCAAAAAAAATATTGTTTTCTATTCAGTATCTCTATGGGGTAAAGAAGAACAAAAAAAGATGAAAAGAAATTTTCCTTTAGTACCATTATTAAAAATCACTAATAATGAAAAATATACTTTGTTTTGGAAGAAGGCATATAAAATGAATACTAATGTAAGATATAAAACTTTTATTACTATTACTCATTTTGGAGTTAAGACAAGGACTTCCTGTTATCCTCATGAATCCGAAAATACTATTCTATTTCCTATACTTGCATTGGTTCTTTTTACTTTGTTTGGTGGAGCTATAGGAATTCATTTCAATCAAGAAGGAATCAATTTTAGTATATTAACAAAATTGTTAACTCCGTCTGTAACCTTTTACATGAGAATGCAAATAAGTTTTTTGATTGGTATGAATTTTTTACAAATGTAACTTTTTCATTTAGTATTGCTTATTTTGGAATATTTATAGTGTACTCTTTCTATAAGCCTTTATATTCATCTTTACTAAATTTAAATTTACGTAATTCATTTGAAAAATGGGGTTCTAAGAGAATTCTGTGTTATTTATTTTAGTGTAATTGGATCGACTAGTCGACCAATTTAATCATGATATATTATCAAACAAGTCGTAGAGTGCGGAGTGCACGCTTGTTAGATTAGATCATGATTAGCGGGGTCAAGGGGCGGAGCCCCTTGCGGGGTCCAAGGGGCTATTGTTGGTTAAATCGGATATTGTTGCAAGTCAACAGGATTTTCGAAATTGAAAATTTGACCGTTTTATTCAAATTTTAAATTTCAGCCGTTTTATTACAAAACCGGTTGAGAGACCCTAACTACCCTAACTTCCAAACTGTTTTTGGTTGGTCGAATTTATAAATATGGGTTCTGTTGAAAAGGAAATCATATCATTTTTCATCCTCTCTGTTCAAAACATATATCTCTGATTTTATCCAATTGAAATTTTTGGAGAACCCCAAAAATATTTCAATAAGAAATTGTTTACAAGACTTCAGAGATTATCCGGAAACGAAACACTATTTTATACATTCTGTGGGACAAAATAATATATTTAATATATGAGTGGTCATATAATCGTGGTTACATAGATACTTTTTATAGAATATCTTTAACTGAGAGTATGAGAGGATTAACATAACTAACTCAGTTTTTGATAGACGTATAATAGATGGAATTACAAATGGAATAAGTGTTACAAATTTCTTTATAGGAGAAGGCATAAAATATGTAGGTGGAAGTCGCATTTCTTCTTATCGTTTATTGTTTTTTTATTTATGTATTAATCTTTACCATAATCAAAATTCATCCTCTTTTTTAATTTTTGAATTTTGATTCCCATCAAGATTTTCATAAACCGTTTTAGATTTATAGTATGTCCCTTTAAAGTGAACGTGGAATTCATCATTCTTATCCTTCTTTTTTTCCTTTCCATTCACTCGGATCTCTTCTGTTTCAACGATTTTGTCCGGATCCTCCCTTTCTTCGGAAAAAAGAGAAGGAAAAAGGTCTTCTTTAGGGGATACCTCTTGGTCCTGTTTAGTCCCTCACTTTCTTCCATTTCTAAGGTTCCTTTATTTTTTAGTAAAAATAGGTGAAGGTATTCTGTCTAAATAGTAGATACAAGTAATAAATAAGAGACTACTAAAGATTCGAGCCATAAAATTTATCAATTCTGACACAATGTACTTATACTTATTAGATCGAATAAGTACATTAGACCTAATAGAATTATTTTGTTGTATCCAGACTAATACCAATCCAACCCATTTCATGAATAAAATATGACCAATTAACCAACCAACAAAACTACTTGTTACAAATAACCTCTTATTGTTGCATCGAAAGTAGATAAATATTGATTAATCTAGCTAAATTGAACTTGGTAAAATGAAATGGTCGAATAATTGAAAAATGAGATTTTTCAGGAATACACATTAATGCGAAGATTACGCATTGAATTTCTGGTAGTAGACCCATAATAATAAAAGTGTTTGTGACTGTTCCAGAAGAAATGAAATAAAAGATACGGTAGAGCTATGACATTTATTGTATGAGGTCTACCCAATGCTAAATGCAGAGGTGCATAATAGATCGATATGAATATCATGAGCTGTCCTACAATAAAACCAGTTATTGCTCATACTTTCTTCTCGGTTCCTTCTTTCATAACCCGAGCTCGAAGAAGGAAGAGATAAGAGGGCCTTATGGAGAATGTGGTGAGAAATCCATAATAGAGTCCGAGTGCAACGATTAAATTTATTATCTTCGTGCGTAAGGATACTAGATTACCCAGAACAAAAGATTTTGAAATCATCACAAACCTCCATTTTTTCTTTTTTCTTTTTTCTTTTCTATTTTTGGATTATTATATGATGATTTTTTTAACTTTCCATATATAAAAAGAGATAGACTAGAAACCTCTTATGTCACCAAAGGGATATTAAATGAATGGAATTGGGATATGGATGAAATATAATGAAATAGAGCCCTTTTGAGGTTCCCTATGAAATGAGGCATGGAACATAGCCACTACAAAGAAGTTCTGGGGGTTACGAAGGAAACTTCGAGTTCATATTGTTTGTGGGTTAAGAACGAGAATTGAACTCTAGGAGATCTAATCCTCCGTTGTTCCTCATTAGCTCAGTGGTAGAGCGGTCGGCTGTTAACTGAATGGTCGTAGGTTCAAATCCTATTTAAGGAGATTTAATTCATTCTGAAATAAAAAATTCAGAATGGGGTTCACTTTGACCGTTAAGAGTATAGTAGGTAACATGTTCCCTGTTCCCCGTGTAATTGTTTCTATTGCATTCTATCTCATCGTATCATATTTTGTTCTGCGATATTTGGTTAATACCTCAACATAGGTTCGGGATAATCGTTTGTTCCATCTATATATATATATATATATAAAGAGAGAAGATGTCGCTAAGAGACGACCAAAGTTTCTGTTTATTTAAAAAGTATAAAAATTACATAGACTATAAAACTCTTATTTTGGAGACGAAACATATGAGCTAATGAGTTTGCTTCTAGTATCTCTAACAATATATATTTAAAATAATTATGTTCCATCTATATCTATATATATAAAAAGAGAGAAGATGTCGCTAAGAAACGACCAAAGTTTCTGTTTATTTAAAAAGTATAAAAATTACATAGAGTATAAAACTCTTATTTTAGAGATGAAACATATGAGCTAATGAGTTTGCTTCTAGTATCTCTAACAATATATATTAAAAATAATTATATATTTCTAAGAAACAAGTATTTTTGTTATATGTTTTTATAAAAAAAAATAGATAAATAATTTGGAATTTATTTTTTTAGTTTGGAAACATACAACTCATATTAAACTTTTTGATACATTTAATATATAAAAAATTAAGAGGGTAAAACAAATTTGGTTTTATATTAACTTTTTTTATTTATAATTTTTGGTAATTTTAAATTTGATTCTTTATTTATACCATCACCATTTCTTCCGAGACAACAAGGATTGCTAAAAAAGTAATATATGTTTAAATTTATCAAAAGTTGACTCGTTGTTGCGAGATATATCCAACTGTTATCTATTAGTTAGCTTGACATATCGATCATAACAAATGGTCTATCATTTTAAATATATTTTATTTTTCATAGATCATTCGTTAAACTATGTTCGTGACCACAATTATTGATATGCAATTAAAAATATGAAACATATTATCGATAACAACCCATGCAATGAAACACTGTATTGTGTCCGTACGAGAATGATTACGTTGTATATGTAAAGTTACTTTTAATTTATCTAAAACAAAAAGTAAAATATGCTACTATGATAATCCATCAATAACCATATTTTTTTTATTTTATTTGATTTTTTTTAACGAATTATATATTTTCTATTATGTTTGTATAATTCTTTTAGTTTTTTAAAATACTTCGAAAACCAATACTACACATGACTATGTATTTTTCGGACTATAGATAATGCTGTCAATTTTTTCAAATCTTTAATAATAATAATAATAATAATAATAATAATTTAGGAGTCCACTCCATTTATTTTTTATGACATAAACCACTATCATTGTTTACGAAAACAACATCAATACATGACTATTATTTATCCTGTCGAGTTTCAAATTTTAGCAATTTTATATGAACTAATGAGACGACACTTAAATGTTTTTCTTTTTTATATAACTTAATCATAATTTTGTCTTCGATATTTTAAATAAACAGAATAGTTAAATGGCTAAAATCACGTATAAATTATCAATAAAAGTTAGTTAAGATAAAAAAAAACTAATTTAAAAAATATTGATTATATGCATTTCGGTTAACCGAAATTTGAAGGTTGAAAATAATATTTTTTTGCAAATAAGTAGATAGAATCCCTAGAGAAAGATGGTTATCGAAAATTTATCCATAGAATAAAAATCCTATTTATAGAATTATATACTCTCTCAAATTGAGGGGATGATTTAATTTCCATCGCATTACCGTGTCTTTTATATGATTTGAGAGATGTTATTTATTTATTTATTATATTCTTAAAATCTAAGCTTCATCCGTGGGCTTTTGATCTTGTTTGGTTTGGATATTTAACTTGAATGAAATTGACCATTATCGGTACTACTTGGTCTTTGTGGATGTGTTACCTATATTACGTTTAAAGTCTTTTTTATCAAAAAACCGTCATCTACATGTAGTTGAGCGCCAGACTTTAATTACAAGTTGAGCCTTTTATTATGCAAGTTTGATACTTCCTTGGTTTATTTTTACTATAGCTTAAATATCTTGAATTCCTCCGAAAGTAGTCTTGGTTTATTTTTACTATAGCTTAAATGTCTTGAATTCCTCCGAAAGTAGTGGGAAGCACCCAAAGTTATTTTAGGGACACAATTATGGTCGATGCAACAATTTTAGGAAAGACTTGTGATATAAAGTAGCACTCCAGAATGGGCATGGCTATAATGAGACCCCATTTGGCTATAATGAGACCCCAAATTCAGAATTTTTTTTCTTCGATGTGAAATGTTCATTTTGCCCTTCACTTATAAGTCACAATTTTGAACCAAAAACCAACTTTTCTCCAACTACTCTCTATAGCTTTCTCTCTCTAAAACTACCTAAAATCTCTAAAAAATCATGGATTTGAGTGATTGGAGTGAAGGATTCAGCTGCAACCTTGATGATTTCGCATCGGAGGAAGAAGAGCCGTTGACGGACCATTTAGATACCCAAAATGAGGTATTTTCCGAAATTTTTCGAGTCAGTGCGAATATAGCGGTGGTACCGCTATATTTTTGATGAACTGCGAACTGGGGATTCGCAGTTCGTCCTTAATTGCGAACGGCCCGTTCGCGAAAAAGCCAAACCCACGAACGGGCTGTTCGCAATTAGGCTGAATTTTCGAGTTCGAAATTCGCAATTATGCTGAATTTTCGAATTTGTAATTCGTAATTTTGTTGAATTTTCGAATATGAAATTCGCAAAAATGACCTGTTTTGGAATTTATATGATCATGTAGGTATAAATATGTTCTCATATAATTTCATGAATGAACTATGTAGGAACCCGGTCCACCGCCATGTTCGATGGCCGATTACACGAAAGTGTTTAGTACGGACACTTATTACACCAAAGCCGATTTGGTTGATTGGGTCGAGTCCGAAAGCATAAAGCTAGGATTCATTTTGGTCCGGAGTAAAAACGACGACGGTACAAAAAGCATGAAAACTCCTAGGATATATTTTAGGTGCGAGAGGCATGGGGTTTACAAACCTAACCCCAAACCGGGGTATGTTAAGAAGCGCCGAGAATGTTCATCGAAAAAATGCGGGTGTCCGTTCTACTTAAGAGGGAGTCTGGTCTCAGAGCTACCGGGTTATTGGAAAGTGGTTGTGCTAAACGGGAAACACAACCACGATCCATTTTTGCACTTGGACGGTCACTCTCGGGCCGCTAGACTAAAAGTCGAAGAACAATTGTTCGTTCGTAGTCAAACGGAAGTCGGTTCTCGACCGAGAGAGATATATCGCGGGTTGAAGATTAAAGACCTGCAAAATGTATCAGGCATGCGCACGATATACAACATGCGGCAAAAACATGATTTGGTTGATAAAGCGGGCAAGACCCAAATGCAATACTTGTTTGCTAAGTTAAAAGAACACGAATACTATGTTTGGGAGCGAAGTTGTGAAGCAACGGACGAGATCCTCGAGTTGTTTTTTGCACACCCTAAAAGCATCGATTTCATGCGCACGTTTCCTCAAGTTCTTATAATGGATAGCACGTACAAGACTACAAGGTATAATATGCCTTTACTTGAAATAGTGGGCCAAACTTCGACGAAGAAGACATTTTGTGTTGCTTTTGTTTTTTTGAGTTTCGAGAAACAAGAGAACTACACTTGGGGGTTGAGTGTTCTAAAGATGGTGTTGACGAACAACAAGTTCCCATTACCTAACATCATTGTCACCGATAGGGAGTTGGCTTTAATGAATGCTATCGACGATATATTTCCGGGCGCAACTCATATGCTATGCACTTGGCATATTGGTAAGAACGTCACCTCTTACGCTAGAAAAGTTTTACCGAATGTGGAAATGGCCGATGAGTTCGGGGAATATTACCAAAGGGTAGCCTATTCGGCCACGCTCGAAGACTATAACAAAAACGTTGCCGATATGCACCACACGTTCGCATTTTGTCCATTGGCTATCGACTACGTTATGAAGCAATGGATTGACGAATATGGACACAAATTCCTCAACATTCACACGAACAAATTTAAACATTTTGGCAACCAAACTAGCAACCAGTGAGTTATATTTCCATCTCCACCCATTTTTTTTAAATATAAAGTGTTAGAAATCTAATGTATTTTATCTCATGTTGTAGGGCGGAGAGTGCTCACTCTAGCCTCAAGCGGGCAATTGGTAGTAGTCTATGCACGTTCGAACAATTTTGGAAACATGTTCCTGCGCACCTATCCGCTCAACACTCTAACATTTTCGAGTCATTCGAGCGTAGTAGGTATCGTCCAAGAAACTCAACTAGGGGGCCTAACAAAACCATCTACAAGGATGTCAAAGGTGAGCTTTCATCTCAAGCCATAGAACTAATAGAGGAAAATCTCGCAAAGTCCTTGAAAATATGGTTCACACCCGGAGTGTGTGGGTGTGTTATTAGGACAACTCATAATTTACCATGTGCATGCGAATTAGCTTTGATTTATAAAGAAGGAAGGGCGGTTAGAAAAGATGAGTGTGATGTCTATTGGAGTACGTTAAGGATCAAACCTAATGAGGAGTTTGATACCGAAGACGAGCTCACTAGAAAAATCTCCTTAATAGGTAGCACCATCCGCGGTTACGGGAAACACATCCAAGACCACATTATAAATAGGATGATGCAAATCCTAGATCCCGCTAGAAGTCATGTTTTGGAACCTAAGGAGCCGGTTGTTACTAAGGGTAGGAAAAAAGCCGGTCGGGACAAATCAACTCAACGGGACCCTAGCGAGTGGGAATACGATGGAAGTCTAGGCGCTAGCACTCCCGGCACGATAGGTAGCACGGCTACATTTCTACCGCCAAAAAACAAGACGAAAGAAAAAGCGAAAACCAAGGCTCAACCGAAGAAAGATAAAGTGCCTCGACCGAAAAAATCATCAAAGGGAAAAGATTTTAGCGGGTACGAGAGTTGGTTTCCTAGCTATTTGCATGCCTACATTTCTAGCGTCGAAGACGTCTCTCCCGACGGTAATTGTGGATTCCGAGCCGTTGCTTTGACGGTATACGGTAAATCCGATTCATGGGACCAAGTTAGACGGGATTTGATCGGCGAATTGCAAAACGAACGTGAGCTATGGGAGAGAGTGTTTGATGGATCACAAAGTGTAGATAACCTTGTGAGAAGGTTGAACGTTTTCGAATTGTATGGTGCCGGTACTAGGCATTGGATGACGTTACCCGATTTAGGGTTAGTGATAGCCACTAGATACCAATGTATCGTATACCACATTTCACTCCACCAATCGTACACTTATCTACCGCTACGTGGTGTGCCTCCTCGATCATGTCCTAACCTCGAAATTGGTATAGGTTTCGTTCATGGTAACCATTTCGTCAAAGTAAGTTTACTACAGTGTGTTTCAATGTTTTATATTATTTTCGTGACCAAATATTTATCTACCTTTTATTTGTGTAGGTTGTGTTGGATGGACCACTTCCGGAAATATATCCTACTTGGTTTCCGTTTCGTACGGATCATGAAGTGACCGGTTGGGCAATACCGCTCGACAAGAGATTGAACAAACATAACCAAATAAAGCCCGCGCAACCATCGACCGCACACGAAGAGCCACCACGTATCTTCGATTTGAATGAAGACTAATAATTTTATTATGCATTACGTGTTTAACCGAACTCCGTTCTGTCTACGAATATTTTTAGAACTTTCACTTTGGTTTGTAATCGATACTCCCACGTTTTATTTATTTCTAAAATTCCATTACTTATAATTGTTGTAAAAACAAGTTGCACACCACAAATAAATTGCTAGTTCCCCATAAAATTAAAATTATATCCAAAAAAGTGTGAATTGTTTTTTAAATTTCGGCCAGTGGCGGATTTGCGAACGTTGTACGCGTGATTTGGCCCAAATTGCGAACTCCCACCACTACGATTTAGCAAAATCGCGAAGTGTGAGTTCGCAATTTTGCCCAATTTCATGGGCCTGCATTCGCAAATCCGGCGTTTTACAAGCACCTGAATTCGCAATACCCTCTGGAAAATTTGTTTTTTCAACTTTTTGTGACCTTAACGACACCAAAACTGATTTTTCCTTTTACCAACATCAAACATTAGTCAAGTGGCCCTAATGATTAGATTTTTGCGGAAAAAAAAAACTCAAAAAAGTTAAAAAAAAACGACATCGAAGTAGCCTAAAATGGTCACATTTTGTGACCTTAACGACTCCAAAACTGATTTTTCTTTTTACCAACATCAAACATTAGTCAAGTGGCCATAATGATTAGAATTTTGCGGGAAAAAAAAAACTCAAAAAAGTTAAAAAAAACGACATCGAAGTAGCCTAAAATGGTCACATTTTGTGACCTTAACGACTCCAAAACTTATATTTCTTTTTACCAACATCAAACATTAGTCAAGTGGCCCTAATGATTAGAATTTTGCGGAAAAAAAAACTCAAAAAAGTTAAAAAAAACGACATCGAAGTAGCCTAAAATGGTCACATTTTTTTACCTTAACGACTCCAAAACTGATTTTTCTTTTTACCAACATCAAACATTAGTCAAGTGGCCCTAATGATTAGAATTTTGCGGGAAAAAAAAAACTCAAAAAATTTAAAAAAAAACGACATCGAAGTAGCCTAAAATGGTCACATTTTTTTACCTTAACGACTCCAAAACTATTTTTTTTTAAACTGAATTGTTTTAAAACCTTCAATATTAATTGTGATTTGAGGTATAAGATAAGATATATGAACCGACTAAAATCTACTTAAAAGTAGGATAGCGTTGTCAGACATGTAAGGATAACGTAATCTGGATGGGCGACTAATGTGGTGACACATAATATATACAAAACTACACACATATAGAAGTTAATTATTACAACCCACGTTGTTTAAATCAGGGTCTCATTATAGCGAAAAACAACATTGCATTCGAAATAGTACGAAAGCAGCTATAATGAGACCTCATCCAAATACTAAACGCCCACCAAAATTGACTCGCCTCCTATAAAATGGGACATAAAATCTAACAAAATACGACACTTTTGCAACCTACCGCAGGAACGAAAATTTAAAACTCGTAACGTTTACGTATGGAGTTTACGGCGGACGAAGATTACCACATGCTTCGAGCTGTGAAGATTGCACGCGAGATACTGGGGGAAGATACAAGCGATCAGTTTTTCGAGCGTGTCCTATGTACGATGTATATGAACTACGGTCGTTTCGGTACAAGAGGTGTCGTTATACGTACTCGTGAGCAGATCAAAAGCAGATACAATTTTTGCAAGCCAATACAGCATTTGTGTTTCTTGCCATCGCTTATTAAGCGAGAAACAGCCTCTGTTTGGAACCTAAACTTGATAGACTACATCACAAGGGATATGGTAGCATGTCTAGAGGGTTCGTTTGGAACCTAAACTTGATAAACTCCCGAAGGAAGTAGTGATTCAGATGGGTATGGAATGAACTATCCGACTCCGTAGAACTAAGTGTGCAATGCTGACTGAGGGTTCGTTTGTCTACCGTTTGCTTTAATTTAGTTGCTTATGTATTTTTAATCACGCAATGCTTTTGGTTTATGTGTGTAATTTCTTTATGTATTTTATATTATGGGAGAATTCTAGGTGTTATTGTTTAAGTGTTGTTGTTTTTAAGATACACATCATATAAGCGAAATGAACAACTTAAGCAAAACTAAATCAGAAAAATAAGGTAGTATCAACTTATCCGAACAAAAGCGACAAATAAAGAACCAAAATCAATTCCATACAACCATGTAAACCAAAGCAGCAACTAAAGCAAAGTAAAAAAATAATGTAGTATCAAACAACCGGCCTGCTAGTCATATAATACAAATGCACTCAAACTCAATCCAACTGGCGGTACTGGACCCCTAAAAGGTGACACTCTTGTACCTCCCGACGCAAGTCCTCCACACTCATCGACTCCGCTCTAGAATGAACATCAGTAACACGATCGGAGAAGTGATACAGTCGTGCCTGATATGTCATCGCACTAGGGGGCTCTGGAACATGCAAAGCAGATGGAGCAAGAATACTAGGATCAAGCAGAACGTACCATAGGTGGTCACTGATCCATACATCGTACGTCGTGGTCGTGCCAGGACCGCCTAAAATGTACCTGTCACCGCGAATCCTCCGGTCAACAACGTGTGACCCCCATGATATCCACGTGGCCTCATCCCACAAGAAGCGCGTGTTCACACGCTTTCGCCTATGTACGGGTACAACAGTCCGCAGCGCCGGTGGTATGTCCTCAACGTGCCCTAGCTGTCGAGCCACCCGAAGCGGATAGTACGCCTCAACTACGTCGAACGCCTTCAGCGTGTGGTCAATCCAAGCCACATCCTGAGAAGGGAAATGAGAACGATGATGCTCGTAAGGCATGAACCAAACCTGTGTCATATGAAAATGTTAGTTAATAATCTTCCAAAAATGAAAATAATAATAAATTAAAGCTATGGAAACAAATATAACAAATCATTGTAACTCACATGGTTCGCCGTCAACGAAATCAGTCCCTGTCGGATGTTAATCCGAGTCTCATCATCCGCACGAAACGGTGTCGGTACATATCGGCACATGGTCGGTATAGAAAAATCGTAGGCCGTGTTAATCGTAGGCACAGTAGTGGAGAAGTGATCGTATATCCACGCCTCCAACAAGGCAATACAACCCGCAATCCCTAAAGTCGTGTGCAGCGACGACTTCCCTTGGTGGTGGTACAGCTGAGCTAGTATATGCTGTCCCCAGTTATATCTAACGGAGGAGGTATAATGCTCTACAAACTGGAGGTAATCTAAAGATATACTATTCCCCGTCTTGTTCACTAGAACACAACAACCCAACATATGCAGCAGATAACCCCTAGTGGCGCACTTTACATCACTATCAGACATGTTCTCATCTTTATATCTACGTACCATGTACTGCTCGCGTAAAAACTGTAAACGAACAGATCTACCATTACCCCCCCCC
Source organism: Limnanthes douglasii subsp. nivea (assembly GCA_036936605.1). Classification (NCBI taxonomy): domain Eukaryota; kingdom Viridiplantae; phylum Streptophyta; class Magnoliopsida; order Brassicales; family Limnanthaceae; genus Limnanthes; species Limnanthes douglasii. The sequence continues at coordinate 170,625,218 of JAUPFV010000005.1, forward strand.
CCCCCTGTTATGCCCTAACTCATACCTAAGGTCATCCAAATCTATGCCTAATGCACTAGAATACCAAGCCTCACGCTGTCCATTACTAGGAAAAGACTGAACTACGAAATCATCACCTGTGACCGGGAGACCAGTGATGACGTGGACGTCGTCTACGGAATCATCAGAAATTGCAGAAATTGGCAATTTGCGAACTGGGCCTTCGCAGCCCGTGCAAAATTGCGAACGGGTCGTTCGCGATTTTGCACGGGTTGCGAAGGCCCAGTTCGCAAATCGCGATTTCCAGAACCTTCAACCCCAATTCCCAAAATCGAACCCAAATCCCCAAAACCCAACCCAAATTCATCATGCATGGTACCAAAACGATCTTACTGAATCGACTAACACGAATCTGAAGTTTTTTTTCAAAAAAAACGACTAAATATACATGAAAATCCGACTTTTTATCAAGAACACTAAACTCTAAAAATCACTAAAAATACTAAACTAAAATGCATAAAAATTACATGGATATGTAAAGGATTCGTACCTTAAGCTGTTTGTGATGTTGGATTTGATAAAACTTGTTGTTTTGATTTCGAGTTTTTTGTGAGTTTGAGAGAGAGTAGAGAGAGAAGAGAGAAAAGAGAGAAAAGAGAGAAAATGGGCTGAAAATAAGGGTTTTATATCAATGGTAAATGTGTCTTTTTTCGGGTCTCATTATAGCCAAATGGGGTCTCATTATAGAGGGATCTCATTATAGCCAAATGGGATCTCATTTTAGCCTTGCCCCTCCAGAATATGTCAAAATTTAAATACTTATAGTAAACAAAGTGTGACATATAATAGCCTCTCAAAGTCTTTACGAATACCTTTGGAAAGAGTTGAGACCTCGAGTAGTCCTCGTATATTTTTAAAAGTTGAAAGAAGAGCTTAGAAGCTCAAACATCAATAGGAACCGAAGCCCAATTTGTTGTTAGCGATGCTGCCAAAACCTGTGGAAAACTATGTATTGGCTAGAGCGACAGTCAATTGACAAGTCTCAATTTTGGTGTATATTGTTACGTAAGTTTGTAATTTTTTTATCTTGTTTGGTGGAGACTTCATATGAAGTTTGAGTTCTAGCCAAAGCCTAACGACATTTCAATTTAGGCAGCGAAAACGTGCTAATATATTGCTTCATGTTAGCTCGACTTAAATGCGTATTTAAATAAGATAAAATGATAAATTAGGGTAATGATTAAGTTGTGTATAATCAATAATTAAGCGTATTGCTGATTGGTGTATGGTAGTAATATGGGAACTGATTGTGTCATTCCTACTTGAAATGTTTAATGTTTAATGTTTACTCTCCTTAAGACAATATCTTCAATTTGTCATTTTTTCTCTTGTTTTCTGACTTCGATAGTCATATTTATAAACAGAAACCCTCAAGGCTAGAAATTTAATTGTTGTAGTTTCTCGAGAGAGGTCAAAGAATTTGCTAATTTCTCACCCTTATGCTCATCATGTTCTCTATGTATGTCCCAAAAACTTTCTCCACCATCAACCGAGTCGGACGTGCATCATGATGGAGACAGCTCCAATAGTAAAATCTATGCCATAGATCTGTGTTCAGTGAGGTTGACTCGATACCATAGATCTGAATAGCTAAGTTAAAAATAATATCATATTATGTTGAAGCGGTTAGTATTAATGATGTGCCTTTGCAGGCTGTCTCGATAGCCGACCCTAAGCTTCATCCCTTGGTGTCCGTCAGTAGCCAAAATTGAAACATGGTTCGTTCTATCATAAATGTTGTACACGATCTTCTATCTCTTTTGCCTAGTAGTTGAAGGGAGTTTTGTACTTAATACGTTGAGACTCATCTGGAACATGATGAGGAGTGTGTTGTACAAGAGGTGAAGTATAAGCATTATTCATCGGATGAGATGGTGAAGAAAAGGACGGAGTCGGACATTTTTCCGATATTCACGCTTGTCTCCCTAGGCCGGATGAGACACTATTGACTGCCTTTTAAGATGAGACAATATTCTTTTCCTACAACCTTGGTCATGGGCGTCTGGCTTCTTCTTTATTCGCACCTGGTAAGGTTATTTGAGAGGAATTGGTAGTGTCCAAATCAGTTGGTGCCAAACTTGTAGAAATTTTTCTACACAACCATCATCTTGTCTAATCATGTTTACGATCGCTTTAGCGTGACCCACTTCCTTGCAAAGAATACTATTATTGGACGGTCTGATTTTCTATATTTTTATAGCATTATGAATGATGAAAACATAATCGGATTGATCTTCCAGATTGCAACACCATATAGAAATATTACACTGTGTATGTGTCAGAGTAATGGGAGACTGGCATGAAAGGAGAGAAAAAAATGGTATCTTTATGCTTGGACGTCGCATGATGAGTATCTAGTTGTTTTATTAAATGGGTTCTTGATCAAATAAAGCTATGCAATTCTTTGTTTTGACAGTGTTAGTGCGTCTACCGTGAGACAAACTCCTGAAGAAATGGAGCATTATGCAGGGCTGAAAAGAGAAGTTGTCGCATTCCGACATTCGTATAGAAATATCTTGGTGCCAGAGAACGCGATAATACTGTCGTTAGTGAAACACTAGAGCATGAAACACCTATGAAGAATTCTTCAAAGATAGTGCAACTAGTTGGTCTGTAAAGGTGGAAGGTGCTCTCACCAGGGTTTTTAAGGCTTCTAAACGTTCTCTGTGGTATAAGGATGAGGGTATCCCGTCTGTGTTGTAAGAGGAATTAAAGTGTAAGATGGAGGGTGCCGCATGTTGATGGTTGTGTTGTAGAAAGTATGGCCGAAGATGGGATGGTCGGGGCTGCTGTGTGTAGACGTCCAAAACTCTTTTATAGAGCTTGTAAAGACAAGCTTTGTGGACTAAAACACTAAACTTGTAGAAATACATGTAAGAGCCAACCTAGTGGTAGTTGACAATTTGCTAGAACACTTTTCTTTTTTATCTTTGGAGAAAGAAGTTATATGATTAGCTTTATTGATGGAGGATGATACTGCATTTGATTTTTCCAGATAGTATCTCTCCTAGTGTTGATCAAAGATTTATTTTCTAAAAACAGATTACTATACACCGTTTTGAGACAACAGAGATAATGCTAAATCTCAGATCTAATTTATTAGGTAATAGAGAGACCATTAAATAGTCCAAAGTTGAGTAGACAAAAAGACAGCACAAAGTGAAACGACAATGTGAAAAAGAAACGGACAAATTCAAAGGACACAATTAAAGTTTGAGATTAAATGCAACACTCTCCCTCCTAATCTCAACTTCGTTTACTCAAGTTTTTTGACTCCCAATAGTTTCCTCATGTTTTCAAACTTGACGGTAGCTAGCCCCTTTGTCAAAATATCTGCTCTTTGATCGTTGCTGCAAACATGTTTCAAGACAACTTCTCCTCGCTCTACGCATTCCTTGATAAAGTGAAACCTTATGTCGATATGCTTGCTTCTACCATGGAACATAGGATTCTTAGCCAGGTCGATTGCAGATCGATTATCTATGCATAAAATCACTGAGCCAACAACTTCATGTGTTATCTGACTAAGAGTATTTCTAAGCCAAAATACCTTGGCAAGCTGCTGCGGTAGCAGCCATGAATTCAGCTTCACACGATGATAGAGCAACACACTTCTGTTTTTGTGAGGCCCAAGTGATAATACTCTCATTTCAAGTAATAAACTACGCCTCTGTGCTCTTTCTATCTTCAATTGTCCACCCAAGTCACTGTCTGAAAACCCAGTTAACACATTATTGCCACTATTCTTTGTATACACCAACCCGTGTTGTATAGTTCCTTGCCAATATAACAAACTTGTTATGACCGAATCACAAGAGATAGATCCAATGTTTCTTGCCTCGATTTGAAACTCATCACCAGCCAATTCCCGCACACATACAGTTTTGTCCAACCTGCTATGAATAGCCAATTTCCCTCCATACCAACAGTCAAAATAGCACCATCGTGAACTTCGATAGATTTCATAAACACGCCGTTCCTCCAGATCTTGAGAGATCCATTTTCAGGCGCAACAACAAGCGAATGATGGTCAGTACTAAGAGATAAGACAGCGGTTGTTAGGTTGGGTGTTTCTTCTCCCAATACTGTTAAGAGAGAGTTGATCACTTAGACTCCACAGCCGAATTGTTCCGTCAATTGTACCGAACTTTGTGAGCAGAATTTCATCTATCAATCGAGGATTTGGAGATGGGAAAGATCACCCAATTTCTGATTAAACTTTGATAATTGATCGACTGCATCATTTCCAACAAGCGCCTCTCCAACAAACAAGATTAGATTTCCCGGGTTGTTGATGTATACAAGCTTCGAGAGAGCTCTTCATTCAATGGCTCATTATCCTCATGCATCCGACCAGCTGTATCAACAAGAACAACTTCTGCACCAGTGCGAGTAGCCTCCTGAATAGCTTCTTTAGCAACAACTGCAGGATCTTTCTCATAACCCTTCTCAAAAATAGGAATCTGCAGTCTACGTGCATGAGTTCGAAGTTGTTCGACAGCACAAGATCGAAATGTATCACACGCAGCCATCATAACACTGACATCATGCTGCAACAGCCAATAGGCAACCTTAGCCAGATTAGTAGATTTCCCAACTCCATTGACGCCCACAAAAAACAACAACATAAGGTTTCCTTTGCTCCTTGGCAGTTTGCACGTCCCTCAGGAGATCAATTGAACGCCTTGGAGTTAAGATACGGATAAGAGCTCCTTCCATTGCAGCCTGAACTGTTGAAGAAATCCTTGTAAATGAGGCTCAACTTTTTACCTTCAAGACTAGCTGTTACAGACTCACAGAGCTTCTCAACTATCTCCTCAGCCACATTCTTAGTCATGAGCCTATCTTTTAGCGCTTTGAGAGCAGGTTCCAGGTCTTCTTTCTCCAAATTTGCCTTTCAGCAATATTTTGGAACATAGATGGAAAACCACCAATTTTTCTTAGCATCAGGCTTGCTGCCCTTTCTGACATCCTCGTCTTTTCCAGATTCACTATTGCTACTGACAATCTCTTCTTTGTCCATCATACTTTCACCTTGATTTGCTGCCACAACCTCAACATGATCATGATTCCCGTTTTCACCTACACGATCTGTAAAGTCCAATTTTGACTCTTTAGGAGAATCATCCCAAACCCTATTCTTCTTTGTAACCTTTTTCTTTGTGTCCACACTGGGACCCTTGTTTACAACTGTATCATTTTTCTTAACACCTTTGTTTCTAGTTTCTGAAGTTTATTTACATCAAAAGCTCCAACATTGGAGCTTGTATTTTCTTTACCATTAGCAACAACAGTCAGCCTACTTCCTTCACTATCAGTAAAATTCACATTGGAGTGTCCATTCTCCAATTTACGGCTTCTTGTACTATCACCATCTTCCTTTTGCTGCAACTCATCTTGTCGCAACAGGCATAATACTCCGAGAAGCAAAGACAGATTTACTTTCTCGACATTTTGTTTGTACCAGTTAGTCCTCGCCATGGAATCAAATTGAGGCCTAATAACAAGCTCCCTAATGCATTTCCGTACTCAGTTAGATTCGGGCTGTTGGCTGGATCACATTTAAACACGCATGAAGAATATTAACAACTGAATCAAAAACTTCAGCAACTTTTGTTTCGAGAGTAAACTGACTCTATACATCATACCCTTACTTGAACAAACAGAACTTAAACAATCATCTTCACTTCCTTTTGCAACAATACGTTTTATGTATCAACAAGTTCACCAACAAACTCTTACCAAGAAGAAGTCTATACATAATACACAAACTAACCAAAACATCAGAGTTGAACCCAGCTGAATACAGAAGAACATCGTCTTCTACGTCAATTCCTTCTTTCTGTAGCAACTCGAGCAATACCTTGGGGCTAATTAAAATCTCATCTCTACCAACTCAATCAGCATGACACCCAATTCCAAAAACCAATTCCTTCTACCATCTGGTGCTTAGGCTTGAGAGCCATGGCTTGATAATTGACGTGCCCAAGACGGGCAATGCCACAATCTCGTGATGTCATCCGCTTTAGTCATCAGGCATTCCTGTTTTTTAGTCTCAATAATAATTTTTGTAAAGTCGATTGACAGATCGTTTTATCTTTCATCAATAATCTGTCTTTGTTGTCGTAGATCCTCAGAAATTCTCCCTTGAGTTTCCACATTATTGCCTTCTTCAGAAATCTGTCCCCAATGATATGATGTTATTACGTAGACTAGCTATATAATACACCTCTCGCAGCATCTTTTCTTCTCCATTTTTGCACAGTAATATCACAGTGCCCTTTTCTTTTATCTCGACTTTTGAACCATCTCCAAAGCACACTACACCAGATATACTCTCATCCAGTTCTGCAAACTTTTCTTTAAAACCTATCATATGACTGCTTGCACCATTTTCAGGTACCAGACATTCGATTCGCCTGCACTTCTCCATGCCTTGGAAGTTGAGTAGTAGCAGTTTGTCCTCATTCAGGAGAAGCTTTGACGAGTCTTTATCATGTTTGGCCAAGAGTAGGGGCCATTTCATCATCTTCCATCGCAGCTAAATTCGCCTCCGCTTCTTGTGTTTCCTTGTGTTTCCTTGGTTTCCTACATTCTGAGGCGAAGTGACCATAGATATTACAGTTGAAGCATTTGATAACACTCTTGTCAAACTTTCCACGGCCTCTCTGCCTTGTGGATATGTCACCATTGTTTCGCTTAAGCCATTCTTCACCGCGTCAATAAAAGCTTTTTGTTGGCTCTTCTCGTTTAGCCCATTCCTCTTTTGTCAACATGAGTTGAATCTCCTTCGTTTCTGTCCTTCCCTTTTACTCGTTCTTCATGTGCCTTGAGTGAACCACAGCTTCTTCGACAGTCATGCTCTCGATGTCTCCAAATTGCTCCAGTGTTGAAGTTATCTGTAGGAATCTGGCAGGGGACAGCACGCAGAAGTTTCTTTACGACGTATGATTCTTCCATCGTTTCCCCAAAGCTCGAATATTTGTAACGAGGTTATTCATTCTCATGTGAAAAATCTTCAAATTTTTCATTGTCACCCATATTCAGCATTTCGAATTCAGATTTAGGTCTGAATCCGTGCCTTCTTTGCTTTGTCTGCACCTTGGCATAAGGTTCTTATCATATCCCAGCGTCCTTCGTTGTTCCCTTGTTCGCAATTGAGAGCAATACATCTTCGGGATTGCCTGATACACCATTGCTAGCGCTATCTTATCTGTCTTCTCTTCGACAGCAACATTGGGATCTTTTGGCTCTACTGCATTCCAGACCCCTTGCGCTTGCATATAAACTTTCATTTTGATAGCCCAAGCCGTATAATTACTTCTATCCAGCATTGGGTAGCTCAGGCCGTACGAACCTCCTTTTCCTTTGATCACCTCTATCGTTAGTGAAACAAATACGTCTGCTAAGACCTCAGGCTCTGATACCAATTCTTGTCTAAAACAAATTACTATACACCGTTTTGAGACAACAAATATAATACTAAATCTCATATCTAATTATAGATAATAGAGAGACCATTAAATAGTCCAAAGTTGAGTAGACAAAAAGACAGCACAAAGTTGAAACGACAATGTGAAAAATAAACGGACAAATTCAAAGGACACAATTAAAGTTTGAGATTAAATGCAACAAGATTTGTATTTGAGGATGCACATTTTTGTCCAGATGTGGTACCAATGACGCTACAAAAGGGTTAGGTCTCGAACCTTGTCAGAAAATAGAAAATCCTATTTCAATTTCGCACATAAATTTGAGAGAAAAGGAGGGTGAAATTGAGGAACCCTCTGAACCCAATAAGTCCAGAATTGAAGGTCACGTCAGTGCAGATGCCGCATTCAGATATTGGAAGTGGGTTGTAGTCAAAACTTCAAGATCGGTCAAACCTATAGCAATCCCGTCGAGAGGTGATGCAGAAGTTACTTCTTCTGCTGAGGCATTCATGGCCTCCATATTTGTGTTAGAGAAGATTCTAGAGCACGGTGAGTCGGTATGACGCTCATGCTAGTAAGAGGTATCCTCCTGGTGATTTGACACCGACAAGGTTGGCTATAAGACAACCGAGCTTTATGATCGAGGCAATCGCAGTATGATTTATCGTTGTAGTTTGACTTTTGTGCTAATGTTACCCTTTCTAATCTATTATGACAAACCATGTTAAATGTACGGACAATGCTGCATCGGATTGGTACGGTTTTGAAACCCATTGTATCTTATCTCTGGTTCAGGTGGGCTATTTGGTTGCACGCATAAAAAAGCGAAATATAAGTTACAACTATAGTATGAGACAAGTTAAGTTCCCTAGTTGCATGGACCGGGACTTGCATGGCGAGGCAATGAAGTCATGCATCTTAAGAAGAATAGACAACCTGCACTACTCGATAAACTGCTTTTTACAACACCTCTGCTTTTTTTCGGTTGTCAATCTGTTGTAAATAGTAGCGTTTTTGCACGACTATCTATTTTGACCCATTTAATGAAAAGCGGGTCTATTGTCACAGCGGGATTGCAACAGACCCATTATATCGTTGAGTAACTTTCTCGGTTTAGACGGGCTTGTAACATAATTGTTTTAATGTTTTTTCAATAATTAATCACAAATTGGGTTGGGTTTTCGTCGTATGGACCGTTACAATATTTAGCCCGGTAAATGAAATTTTCAACCGCGCCAAATATTTACCAAAATTTACCCCGCTTATTTTCTACCCTTCCTAATTTAACCCAATTCTTTTTGCCCCGCCCTAAATTTAATCACTTGATCCTTGTTCTTTAACTTTCCTCTCTCTCTCTCTCTCTCTCTCTCTCTCTCTCTCTCTCTCTCTCTCTCTCTCTCCTCTCTCTCTCTCCTTCTCTCTCTCTCTCATCTCTCTTCTCTCTCTCTCTCTCTTCTCTACATCTCTCTCTCTCTCTCTCTCTCTCTCTCTCTCTCTCTTCTCTCTCTCTCTCTCTCTCTCTCTCTCTCTCTCTCTCTCTCTCTCTTCTCTCTCTCTCTCTCTCTCTCTCTCTCTCTCTCTCTCTCTCTCTCTCTCTCTCTCTCTCTCTCTCTCTTCTCTCTCTC